>CAJQUW010008388.1:60000-719437 GCA_907163375.1 Prostheceraeus crozeri
GGATTCCGATCAATTTTGACATTCTCGATGGCCAATTAGTACGTATTTTGCCATTTAAGTTTGTACACGGAGCACAACCAGAAAACTAAGTTGTTGAGACTAAAGGATCAGATACTATGAGTTGGATGAGAGAAGTCCTTTTTGTATTGATAAAATACAGATTTATTAGGATGAGGCCTTTCAGACGCTCCAAGCGACCATCATCAGGTGCAGGCAGTCATGAAACTGAACATCAGTTGATCATGCCACATTGCTGAACAGGAGTCATGTACGGAACTGGACGCCAAAGCATAGAACTATGCAAAATGTGTTAATCATGTTGCGTATACAATATTAACAAATAAAATGACTACTGTTAAAACAAGAAGTAGTACAAAAGAAAAATGTACATAAAAAGTCAAGAGAAGCAAACGAAGGAAAGAACTAGCTAAAAACTCCACAAGTCACTCAAAGAATGCTTTACACGATTGGAAGAACCAAGCTTCTTTGTCCACAAGGCTTCTTTTACTATCCTCTTCCTCCATAAGGAGGAGGAGAGAAGAAAGGAGCACATCAGGGCAGTCAAAGACATAGACGTTGAGCGTTCTGAAGTAGCCCGTCATGTCTTTGAAAGTGATCAAGTTGACTTCGAAGGTATGCAAATAGTGGAGAAAGAATCCTTATGGAGGAAGAGGATAGTAAAAGAAGCCTTGTGGACAAAGAAGCTTGGTTCTTCCAATCGTGTAAAGCATTCTTTGAGTGACTTGTGGAGTTTTTAGCTAGTTCTTTCCTTCGTTTGCTTCTCTTGACTTTTTATATACATTTTCGTCTACTTCTTGTTTTAACAGTAGTCATTTTATTTGTCAATATTGTATACGCAACATGATTAACACATTTTTCATAGTTCTATGCTTTGGCGTCCAGTTCCGTACATGACTCCTGTTCAGCAATGTGGCATGATCAACTGATGTTCAGTTTCATGACTGCCTGCACCTGATGATGGTCGCTTGGAGCGTCTGAAAGGCCTCATCCTAATCAAGCTGTATTTTATCAATACAAAAAGGACTTCTCTCATCCAACTCAGAAAACTAAGTGTGACTGCATTCACTTATCGTCTAGTTTTACATCATCACTTTTCTTCAAATCCAGAATTCAAGCGATCCTCTCCAAATACATCGGTTAGAAATGATAAAAATAAATTGCGTTCTAAAATAATACACGTAAACACAAAGCATACTTCTTACGAGGTCAACTAACGATTTTACTGCCGCTGCAATCATCTTTCAAAATTCTCAGTGACATGTAATTCATCAATTTCCATTTTCGAAGTATTTTATAGAATAATATGAATTTCTAAAATAATCTGACAACAGTATAGTTTTAGCGGTCATTTTGGATTTTGCTCTCTGTAAAAAACGGAGATTTCTTCTTTTAAAATGTTCAAATACCTGATGCTTTCAGCATCCGAATAGTAGATCATAGGTGAACAACTTTTCAACTTAATCACGATTCTAACGTGCAGTGATCCATTGGAAGAAGTTCGCTATACTGCTGCACTCATGCGTGTAACTGAAGAACACACTGCAACTGTTTGCAACATGTAGTTTGCAACAGTGGTGGTTTGCTTTACTGATGCACAATTTTCGATACCGGTAGGCGGTAACACATGAGTTAGATTAGGAAAGAGTCCCGCAATAGGCACTACCTGTCCTGTAACCGACGCTGCTTGTCCCGTAACCGACGCTGACAAAAATCAAAAATTTAATTAGAACAGCAAAAACCTATTTCTTGTGGTCGACACATATGCAAATCTTCTTACAATAATCAACATCACACATTGAAACGAAAGAAAATAAAAATTATGATTAAAAGTGTGAAAGACAAATTTCACCCTGAAAGTGATAGAAAAATCCGGATTTACCCATTTTGTAAATTGGAGTACTACTGAAGTTGAGTATAAAACGATAACATAAACAAAAGGCTGATTGGTCTTTGATTGGACAACACAACAGCTGTGCATCACGAAATTAAGATCAGAACGGATGATTAGACTAATAAGTTGTAAGAGAAAATACAAATGACGAATGAGGGATGGCTATGGTTCACTTGCGGATACTAAGGATCATTCTAGGAGAGTTGGGACTGAAATGCTTTTTTGGGAAGAGAGATCATTAATTTTCATCACCGATTTTTAGATATTCGAACTTCTACACGCAAGTGAACTTACGCGTACACAGAAATTCAAACTCAGCCAAATATTTTAAGTATTATGTCGACTTAAGTCACTTTCACAGTAGGGATATCTTAAAAATTCAACATCATTGCCCATAATTTTGTACTGCATGTTGGATGAAATTATATAGACCTACTCGTATTTTTGACTAAGGGACAAATTGTCGTGACTAAAAAAGGAATGATCGTAAGTAGAATTCACTGTCTATGAACAAGTCAAAACGCTGTCAACTACAAAAGCTGATCAATCGGTATGGCTTCGGCATTCCTCTTCTAGATTTTGCCATTTGGAACTAAGTTTCTCCAATCTTCCTCCTTTTTCTTTAAATTCTGCTTCAACAGACATTACAACCGCTCTGACACTAGAAGAATTTCTCCGCCTATACACTTGTAACTCTCGAGGTTCAGTTGACTTCAGCAAAACAATAGCTACACGTGACGCACGTGATTTTTGGAGAAACATATTTCAATTTTAAAAGTATATTTTAGTATAAAAGCATTGTAACATCTTACCATTAGGGCAATACTGCACACAGCACGTTTCAGATTTCTTATAATGTACACACGTCTCGCGGCTTGTCTGACAATCATCTTCAAATGAAGAGACCATTTCAAGTCATCATAGAACTTTACTCCTAGATTGGAAAACGACTCGACATTGGGATGATAGTTATTGTTTGACATAAGCACATGCTTGGGTACAATCTTTGCTACAATATCCATAACTTTGCACTTCGAGTAATTTACACCGAGTGAAATGGAATCAGCCCACTGGACAATGTCATCCCATTCTGCCTGTAAACTACCATCAAGCGGCAATCCAAAAAAGTGTAAGATGATGATGTCATCAACATATTTAATTATTGATGAGTTACTGCTTACCGGTGCAAGCTTATCAGTGGCAAAGAGCAAAAAGAATAGGGCCAAGAACGCTGCCGTGAGGCACACCACTGGAGAGAGACACAATGTCAGAATACGATCCGCCAAGAGAGACTCGCTGTTCCCTCGAGGAAAGGATACTGCGAATCCAGTTAAGTGTAAAACATAGAATTTCGAAATCCATACAAGCTTGAATAATCGCATCATGACTAAGTCTGTCAAAAGCCTTTGACATGTCGACTGATAAAGTCGCACCGCACCAGAAGAAGGACCAAGGAATCTCAAAATTTTATGCTGGGCTATGACTAGCGCACATGTAGTTCCCGAACCTGACCGCGGAATAAAGGCGAATTGTGATTTGTCAGCAGAATCTTTCACAAAAGGGACGATAAGTTTTTTGGAAACAAACATAAGTTTCTCAAACACTTTCGAGATGGTAGGTAGGATCGAAATTGGCCGGAAGTCTGATATAGATTGGAGTTTGTTGCATTTGGGGATGGGTACAACATTCGCCATATTGTAGGAATCCGGTACAATTCCACAACACAACGAACAATTGAATATGAAGGTCAATGCAGGTGCGAAGTAACAAGCAAATTTGCGCAGAATCAGGTAATCTGTCAGTCAAGACCAGCGGATGGTTTCGAAAGACGAATTAACTCAGTTTCAACTTCATCACACAAGAAGAACGGCGAGGAACATTCGGATGTGGAATTTGCTGCATAATTCGCAGAGTTAGACGAATCATAAATACTAGAGAAATAATCAATATTTTTGTGCAGAGAACAATTAGGAGAATATCTGCTCATACATGACGGTAAAAAGGAGACAGTGTTTCACATACCTCACTTCAATTTTAATTTGTCCTTTGGAAGAACACTTTTGTTACTTAATCCATTTACATGTACCTGTATCGAGGCTACGAAAACAAGTTTCTATTGGTTTATCTTGTTTGTGACAACTCAAATGTACCTATATCTTGAAATATGTTGCCTGTGACGTGCATGACACTCTGCTATTTCCATGATGTCATTCATTACTAGCACTGCCTACCGAACACGATTTTTTTCTTTAAGCTGAAAAACTTAAAAGTTGTTTAGTGAATCAATAGAGTGAAAGAATTATTAATTAAAAAAACATTTTGCGTATGCATTGTAAGATTTCATCATGCGTAGAATAGGCCTAATAATACCGAAAAGATGAATCGATGAAACTGAATAGATATACTAGACAAATAAAAAAAGGCTTAGTAAGAAGCACATCTTGTTGAAATCAAACAAATCTGTCTAAGAAGTTGCAGTGCTGTACTGATTGTGTAGTGAAAATGTATCTTTCTCGTTCATCCAATGATTAATCAGATACAATTCTCAGAATGTTACTTTTCACTATCCATGTGACAAGCATTTTGGAAGAAGCTTAGGCCTAGTGCATTAAGTAATCTTATTACACAATACGAAGTTTGCTTCCGGAATCAACGAATGCACCGCAGCAGTATTTGAAATTACCTCCTTCCCTCTTTTTGGGGATTTGGGTAATACGTTTTCCAATCATCTCCATGCTCTGTATACTGCTTTCATTTTTGAAGTTTTGTTTCTAAAACGCAGATGTTTAAGTGGACGGATTCAAAATTTCGGTCATATTGCTGAAGTTATACATTGCATGAAAGAACGTTGGCCTGAAATTGTGACGTACGTGACGAATGACACGTTCCCAGCTCTAATGTTTTGAACTACTGCAACAACACCGTTCCTTTGTATCACGCAATCACAATTTTTGCTGTCCGCGATCAAAATTTAACTTACTCGATGTAAGACTTTTTTGTTTAAAACGAAAAGGGGACAAAAAATCCAATTTCCATGCTTTTTTATCTTTTGATCAAAAATGACCTTCAATTTCAACCTTTTGATCAAATCATCATAGAAATTGTGACAGAATTTGATGATTAGGATATTTAGCGATAATTTTTGGATAGTAATAATAGCTTGATCTAAGATTTCAAAAGTCGCTATTTTGTCCACTTTTTCGTAGAATCCGTCAGCTATCTTTTTTTCTGTTGACAACTTCATACTTGCTACTTGCCTCAAACACGAGCTTTAAAAAGTCAACCCAGGCCTACTATCATTTGATAAATTTGTAAACCTGAATTGAGGAACTGAACGGTGCATGACAAAAGCTAAAGCGAAGGATCGATGATGATGATGGGATAACATTCACCTCGCATAAAAATTACCTCGGAGAGGGATGGGAAGAGAAAACAAGATCTATGGTACGTGGTGCGCCCAAAAAGTTTCCGGCCTTAGCATTTTATAAAGCGAAAAGATTTAATCCAATGACGTTTTTATTTAGTACATTATAGCTATTTCTCAAACCAATTGCCGTTCGCGGCCAAACACTTTTCCCAGCGAACTGGGAGTGCCTTGAAAGCATCAAGGAAAAAAGCGGGAGGTAATAGGCCAAAACAGTTTCTTACAGTCTCTTCCAAAGCTGCGGCACTTTTCAAAATGAGTCCCGCGGAGATGGCGTTTCAACTCGTTGAAAAGGCAATAGTCTGATGGAGCCAAATCCGGGCTATAAGGTGGATGCTTCACAAGTTCGAAGCCCGCGCTGCCGATCTTCTCCAAGGCAGCTCGACAAGTGTGCACTGGAGCGTTGTCCTGAAGGAACCAATGAGGCAGACCTCTTGGCTTGCGAACCTTGCTGCGGACCTGCTGAATCAGCTCGCCGTAATATTCACCGGTCACTGTCTCCTGTCTTTGTAGGAAATCCAGGAAGATGATTCCTCCTGCATTCCAGAAGGCAGTCAGCATCATTTCTCTTCGGATCGCTCCAGATCGTTGCTTCCAGACTTTGCCTTCATCAGGCCTGCGCGATTCCAGAGATTCTTGCCTGGATTCAGGTGCGTACAGGCTCAGTGGCGTTTCATCAACGGTGATGATGTTCCTCAAGAAATTATCGCCATGGCGGCGATAACATTTCAAGATTCACTAGGCAGGTTCACGGCGTTCGGGTGCACATCTCGGTGGTCAAGAAGCGCGGAACAATGCGAGACGAAACCTTGTTGAAGCGCATTTCGTGCAGCATCTCGCCAACAGATCTTTCGACAGTTTCAGAGACTCAGCAAGCTGTCTTGTTGTCACCTTCCTGTCTTCAAGGTCCAGTCTCTCCAATTTGGCGCGGTTTTCTTCGTTGTCAGAAAGTCTTTGGGCGGCCTTCTCTTTCTTCGTCAGCCACAAGTTGACGTCCTCTCTTGAACTCGGCAATCCAAAACTTGATCGTCGATTCTGACAGACACTTGTCTGCGTAAGCAAGAAGCAAGTTCGCTTTAATGTCTGCACTTGACTGACCAAGCAGAAGACAAAAACGAATCAAGTCGCAATGAATTCATCCTTTCAGTGCGCTTTCACGAGCGAAAATGATTTTTGACTAAGTACGTTCGCTGGTTGAAATCAGATGTCTATGAACAGATGTCAGATCAGATATCTATGATCCTGACCGTTTCTAGCTCTCAAAGAACCAATGTATTGATTTCAGATGTTTACTTTAGAAATTGAAAGGAATTTCTGTCATTGGCCGGAAACTTTTTGGGCGCACCACGTATGTAGTCTAGAGTCTACACTTTTTTGTTTAGTTCCTTTAGCCTGTCTTCCACAATCAGCCTCTAACTCGTCCTAGAGCTTTCGCTTAACGGTCTGCAGCTCACGTATCTCCCTCAATCCTTACATTCTTTCTCCTGTTGTTTCTTCTCGAATCTTACAGTCACTGTAGTGATTGGATGCAAAGTGTCCAAAATACGAAGAGAAACATGAAAAATACTGGACTCTTTTCTACTGACATAAATAACGAGTCCGAGTAACATCCGACATGCCAAAACTACCATACAGAGCTAGGGCAATTGAAGTGCAGCTATTCGACCTTTGATATTTACGAGACAGATTATTTATGATATAATGCTGCATTTTTCTGGTTAAAAGTCTACATACGAAGGAAATTCTGAGTTCGTAAATATTTCTTAACTTCTCAGGGGCAACATCACAAAAGTGAGTACTGCCAAGAGATATGTATGTATACTGATTCATAGAAAAATCTTTCCAATTTTATTAGATATACTGTCTAGCATCCTAACGCCAGGACTTAATTTCAGATTCTTATTTTAGATAAGGCAAAAATCAAGATTATAGTAAACCACGTGTAGTGGGCATATGAGATTTTGACGGATGGCAGTCCGTGTAAAATAGGTTTTGTAAGATACAAACTCATGAGCTTCCTAATGATGTATACGAGTATATGAACGTATAATGCCGAGTGCGCGTGCCGCTCACAAGGACTAAAGATTTGATAATTGTATTGAATTTTAGGAAGTTCATGAGCATCTAACATATCATAGCAACCATTCATTATGTCAGCTGCCATATTTAAATATGACCGACTGTTGAAGAATATTCAGCGCATGCTTCACAACTTACACGACTCAAAAATCATTCGGAAACTAAAAACTTATAAATTTGTCTGTGTTCATATTTACACTCAATGTGAAGTCATAATTAAGAATTGCATTATAAGTACAACTCAACAAGCGTAAGCGTGATACAATTCCTTTGTAGCACGCAATCATAATTTTTGCTATCCGTGATCAAAATATAAGTTACCAATTGTAAGACCTTTTTGTTTATATCGAAAAGGGGATAAAAAATTCAATATCCATGTTTTTTTCGAAATATTTTGTAATTTTTTGTAAAATTTTTTCGAATTTTTTACAATTTGTCGGGAAATACACCGTGAGGAATTAAAGGAGCTTATCTAACCTAATTCTTTGCTAGTCTACCGTCATTTAAAAGATCGATCAGAAAGTGGCTATTACTATGAAATATCATCATTGGAACATTTTGTATGTGGGTTGCCAAAGCTCGACACTTCGGCGGAAAGAGAGAACAAAATAACACTTAAGAGAGAAATCATCTAGAAGTCCACAAATGAATGTGCGGTTGCAGAAGCTGTGAATCTTCATTACATGATCAAACGTCTCACATTTTAACTTGTAGTACTGTTTTTCAAGTTATGTGTCAGTCGCAGACTTGCTGTGTTACTGCATTATTGATTTCTTTAATTAGTCGCATCCAACGATACTGAGGAATAACAAATATGCGGTTCGCTATTGAAAATGTATTAGCAATCACATCATGAAAATGAGTCAAGATTTCAAACCGTTTTAATCCTGAGCTCTATGACGCTGTGATATATTTTCAAAGATATCTTTTGCTTATCAATTAGTTTCATTATCACTATTATATTGCTATTTTTCTTAAAAGTAAATAGCTAGTAAATAATCGGGCGTAGATATACCGCAAGCAACAAAGCCATGTGTTTGCGGATTTCAGTTTAATCACAGATATGTCGGAATGAACAAAAATAAATACAACAAAATGTCGTCTGCCAAAATAGACAACATCCATTTATCACTCGATTAAGTTATTGACAATTATTTGAGAAAATGAGAGAATTAGATAAGTCGATAGTCAAATTTGACATTCCGGAAACGCTTTTGTTGTGTGCCGCTATGCAAGATATCTATGAACCTTACAGAGAGACAAATTTTCTATTGTTGATTAGACAATGCTCATTGACTCAACAGGTTTTGTTATTGTTAATGACATGAATGACAACGATATCTATGCATGCATGCCTCTTATTGACTGACACCAAAGTGAGAGTTTTGTTGTAAGCTCAGACAACCTTTCACATGACAGCACAGTTAGCTGAAGTGACTAGCTCTCAGCATTGTGTTTGTCATATAAAAACCATTGTTGCAATTTAATAAACACACAAACTCTTGTCTCAATTCGTCTGGTTTTGCGTTACGTAGCGGGATCATAGGAAATTTGTTACGGTTACCTAACGCTCACTAGATAACGATACAAGACACAACAGCTTTCAACAAGACCAGGAAGAAAAACTACATCAATTAATAAAAGAAAACCCAAAGAAAAATGTGATTGTGATGTGTGTAACGCTATTGGCCATAAATGCAACTGCAAATGCAGATATTTAGTTTATTGTCTTAATTGCTTGTGGTGACATTTGCATAAAATTGTCGCCCTTTCATCAAGACCACAAACATATTCGCAACAGATTCCAAGAGTGGTTTGAGCGAGCACCATCTGAAATTCCCTGCTGGTAGAGAGATGGAGATGTCTACATATTCATCAATTCAATGCGATTACAACTGGAATGGCTAAAGCTTGCTTCATAGTGATGAAAATGCCAAACCTTAATAGACGTCATGAAATAATTTGATGATTTGCCACAACTATGCCACTGAAGTATTAAGACCGTTACACAGTTGCATGTCGCCCATGAGACTGTCTTCGGACGATATAACGATCTTTCCTCAGCATAATCAATTTCAGAAGATGATGAGCGGAGATTAAACTTATTCCAGGAAACCCCACAATCAACTGATGCGCATTTTTCCGCCGATGCTCTGCGTCAAGTTAAGTACTCAACAATTTACACTCCTCCAGTTTAGGATTCATATTACATTAGATATTTTTACCAAAAACACATACTATCAGTGCAAAAAAGACAATATTTCATATAGAGCTCAGAAACGTCTGTGAAAAAAAAATTCAAATGAAAGCACATCATAGGTATACATCCTCAATTTTCCACTGCAAGCACAATATAATTCCAAAATGCTAGTTTTGCAGACGTCATTTATCAATATACAAGCTTTACAAAATACACAATATTGCAAAAAAAAACAATATATAAAGAGCATCAAAAACGTCCAGTGAACTCCAAAATCAAATGAGTGCATAGCATGCATTTTATTTAACCAACGATAGACAAATATCTAATACATTCAAGCACCCTAGGCTTTAGGTTAAAGCAGTCCTTCTTTGGATGCATAAAATGGAAATAAAAAAAGGATAACTTGTCATACTAAGCATCATTCGGCAGATCTCAGAAAAAACTGAATGCTTATTATACATCCTTTTTGCCACCAACAGTCAAGCACCCAATCATTTCAAACTCCCACAGCTTCAGATTAATGTTCCAGAAAAAATAATTCAAGAATATTACTGTAAAAGATAATAAATCAACAGAGGATTCGATGGATGACAGGATGGAACTGTCAAAATGGATGAAGGTAACAAATTTAGGACGAAGGGGTTTCCCATGTGATAGAATTTGAAAATTTGAGTGCATTTAAAAATTGGAATATCAATTTTATTTTGACAAAACTACAATATTTTTGTAATTTTTTTTGTTTGTCTTCCATGGTAATACAGCAATGCTTTGGGGACCTGATTAATAGGAGCCTGAATGAGTTAGCCTTTATTGACGTTTATTTATTGAAGTCAAACTACGATTTTCATGAAAAATGGAGCCATCTCAACATACTTCAGATTTTTGGAACTATACTGTCACCAAACGTAGTTGCCACCCCAAGCTGTTACCGATGGCAACCATTTAGAACCTTTGGCCCAGGGAACATGTCATAAAATTTTCACAAATTAATTGTCTTCAGGTTTAGAAGAAAATCTTAGACAGGAAGGTAGAAGAACATGAGATTCAAACATAGATTCAAATTCAAATGCCTTCACAGTTGCACAGTGAGGCAACATAACTAGCAAATACATACTTGCAAAGAGCATACTTGTCTCCAATGGTCCATTCCTTTGCGTCAGATCTCTCTTAAATTTGCAAAAACCAACACGATTTTACACATGAAAACAATGGAACCTACCATCAACTCGTCACTCAAGGGCACTGTGAAATTTTCTACTGCACTATTTGAGTCGACGGTGCAAGAAGGATTACTGATAGTAAGCTAGAATTTGCAAAATCTCGTTTTCCCATCTATTAAGAGTGGTACAATTTTGATGCCAAAAATCGTTTTTCTCTTAAATTTAACTGCGATTTGACGCAAGAGACAGGGGAATGGGTTTAACTGAGGTATTGTACTTCCAGCAGCTTTTTTAAATAAAATTTAAAAGGATTCTCCTTTCTGAAAGCATTTCTGTCACTTAGCGGCATGGTAAGAAAGATTGGATATGCTGCTGACGCTGTCAACGCAGTTGTGCTTGATATGCATTATTTGATCACTGTTTCGAATGTTTTCGGAAGTGTCTGAAGAGTAGCTACTTGATGGCAGCAAGCAACATCCTTTATCGCCTTATTCAGTTCTTGTCGAAGTAGCTAGACTTTTTCAACTGTGAAAGTCGAAATATTAAAAAGATCTTCATGTTGTCCAACGTCGTGGTAGAAGCATTATATCAGTTCCACATTTTACTGCAAAGTTTTGTACACATGTATGAGAGAAATTAAAAGCAAGCTCTTATATAAAATAAAGCTTATAGTTTCTAAAACAGTATTCTGACCGTTCACGTTCAGTTAGTGAACACCATTTGAAATAACAACCTAATGAAGTGATGGAAATCAATGATTTCATTTGCAAGATCCTGTCTAAGCATAAATCAGAGATGTCTACCGTTGAATCACGATGCATCACCATGAATAAGTCACACCTCATGAATGGACGTCATAAATTTGGTGGAGGGTCATCTGGGCCGATAAATTGATATGAGGGCATTCAAGTCTGGTGTCCAGGAACATATTCCTCTGTTCATCCACAGACCGGCCCGCGAATTTCTATTTTCTCTTTGTAAAATTGACTATTGAATTATTTTCTTTGATAGATTTCCACATTTTGTAATTAGGTAGTGATAGACATGTAATGCAGGTACCTTACCAGTCCCTTGTTTACTACAACTAGATGGTCCTTGATAGTACTACAAACATATATTAACAGCTATAAAATATCTAAAATTATGTATATGTATGTTAAAAATTGAGTTTATTTAATTTGAAAGTATAAAAAATTGCTATTAAGCTATCATTCATGAGCAATCAATATCGTGAAGAATGTGCTCGATACTCCCGAAACAAGTTGAACGAACCTGCGTGCCATCACTTTCATCAAGGCCTGCATGAAAACACGTTTTGATGCTTGCAGCTAAATATGTTTTTGGAATAGCTCGGTTGAAGATGTTGGCGATCGAATTAGGAAGCCTAAGTGTGGCCTTTCTTGTGGTAGTAATGCTATAGGCCCTAGACAATGATTCTGTACTGATTTTCTTAGACTCACTTGCAGACACGGTACCAGAGCAGGCAGTAATGCAGGTTGGCAAAGATCTCTCCTATCAAGTGATGCGAGAGTGTGGCCAAGCAATCGGGTGCAATCGTCATGGACACTGGATTACAACGCAGCATGCTATAGGTGTAACCAAGTGGGTGATTTCGTAACAACTGCAACACTGCGATCCCTTTAAGCTCGGCATCGGGGCAAAAAATATTGTCGTTCTCCCTAGTCAACAAGGTCCATGTAAAGATGTTTCACGTCAATGACAGACGTGATGTAAAGTCGGATATGGCAGAGGGCGTTGAACAATAATAAGCGTAGAATTTTGGTGGAAAATCGGATGCAGACAAATAGTCGATGTCGATTAAAACAGAAAGGGCTGCTTTTGAAGTGTCATTGGAAATGATGAATGGTAGCTTTATTATGACACGAGATGCAGTATCTGTATATGCTGGCAGTGTCTTTAAACAGAACTACAGAGATTGGTTCCATTGTTACTTGCGTGGTTTCCAAACAGCCGTCAGAGAAGGAGTTCGTAGTTGGACGCAATGCTATTCGTAAAAATGGATAATGCGTTCCTCCGGAGAACCAGGAAGAAAGGTGTTCACCATTGATGATAATGATGATTTAGATAGAATAGGTTTCAATAACATGCAAGTATGGTCGCTCAAGAGGTAACCCAAGTTTCATAGTCTAATATTAAACTGGGAGTGATGATTTTCATTCTGAGTTCCGGAATGGAGAATGGGTAGTTAGTTGCTCCTGGAAAATCAACACCATCGGACATCGATAGACGTGGAAACTGCAAGATAGCGGAGAGACAAATAGGAGGTTGCTGATGATACTGAATTGTGGATAAATGAAGGCTTTATGATACCGTGAGATCATGAGCGCAATGGAGCCGTGAAAAATATTATTCCCCTCATCACCGTGCGTCAGAAGAAGGGCGACATTTCAAAAGTGAGACCAGTCTTCGATTTCAGAAGGAGTACATTTGAGCCATCCTGGATCAGCTACACCACTATGTATACCACGACGTCCAGGTGCGAACTGCTCGGTGGTTGATCTTAGAAAGGCCTGCTTGCAAATCAGGATTGATTCGTTTTCAAGGGTGTATGAATCTTTGCACTGGAATGAGAGCATTACTCTAGTGGAGAAAGTTTTGAGCGATATTGGATTACAGTCAGGGACGCCGGCAAGGGTGTTGCAAGTGCTGCAGATGTATCACCTGCCATAAAGCGATGTGTTGCAAATGTTGCATGTATGCCCTCTTCATGAACTACCGAATTTTTTTTAATAAACCTGCAGTTAAAGCGTGTTATGACCAAAGAACTTTTTGCCATCCTGGAGCTACAATCATTATGGTATAGGCCTATAAATTTGCTTTTGTGTGTACTAGGAAATTATAAAGATAGTCACGATACTTTTAGTGTGAACTGATAAAAAAGTTATTAAGAAACGTACAGATGCAGCATTGAGAACTGGTGCTTGCCTTATGCGATCTTGTAAGTGCAAGTATGCACGTAATTGCGACAAGGGCTAACATCCTCTGTCCTGCAGACTCACTTCTGGAAGGTTTCCACCTCACAATGAAGTGAGCAATATCGTGAAGAGAGCTCTAACTGTTGCAGGCTATCCTGCCATTTTAGATCCACAACGGTTAGGTCGTGGAGATGGGAAAAGCCAGATGGTATCACCATTTTTCCTTTCCTGGTAAATGTCTCGTTTGGGATGCTAAGGTGGCAGACATCGTTGCCGTGTCAAACGCTAACGACACAAGTATTCAACCACGGCGAGAAGCTGAAAAAGTTGAACAACTGAAAAGGAGGAAATACCAGTCTTTGACCGACACCTGCATATTTGAACAAGGAAATTCCATATACCAGGAATATCGGTATATTCCTGCATATACCGAACAAGAAATTCAATAGCCTAGGAGTTCTGACGTTATCGCTCCAGAATTTCTTACCCATTGTGGTCCAGAAATGTTGGATTGGCCTCTAGTTTCACTTCTCCAATTCCGTTTCAATCCTTTATCATCATCATTATCCATTTGTTCTTCACTTCTGAAGATAGGGCTCGCCATGGATCCTCCAATTCCTCCTGTCTTCTGCCTTCCTTCCCCAGTCGACTTCGTTCCAGAAGTCGTCTAGGTCTTCTCTCCATCTCGTGGGTGGTCTTCCTTTGCGTCTTTTCCATTCCGTAGGGCAGCAATTAGTGATGTTGTAAGTCCACCTATTATCCTTCATTCTGGATATATGTCCAGCCCTCTTCCATTTCGCCTTCTTGATGGTTCTGAGCAAGTCTATTAGGTCCGTCTGCTGTCTTACCCATGCATTTGTTTTTCTGTCTTCCCACCTAATGTTTTCCATGCTTCTTTCCATCTTGTACTGAGCTGCTACTATCTTCTCCTCCATCCTTTTATTTAGTGTCCATGTTTCAGCGGCGCATGTCATGCAGGGCATCACACAAGCTTCGAAGAGCTTCAATTTCGTGGGAGCTCTACTCTTTAATATAATATAACTCTTTTTAATTAGAGTACTTGCCGAACGCTTCCCAACCACACACGATTTTCCACTTAATTTCATCATCCTGGATTTTCTTATTTAGAGAAAATTTCTGTCCGAGATAGTTATACTCCTCGCACTCATTGATTACTTCATTATCTATTCTTATTTGCTGCTGTTGACATCTCGCTCCGAACATTACTTTTGTTCTCCTTTTGTTCATTATTAGACCGTGCCGTCTGCTTTGTTGCCATGTCTTGTAGCATTCACACGAGAGCGTTCCCAGACGTTGCTAGCAAGACGATGTCGTCCGCAAAAACAAAGATTCGACAAACGTTCGCCATTAATGCTGATTCCTTCTTCTTGCCAATCATTGTTCCGGAAGATGTTCTCTGGGCACGTAGTAAAAAGTTTTGGTGAGATGGTGTCTACTTCGCGCACTCCCTTCTTAATGCTGATGTGGGCTGTGGATGTAATTTGTGGGCTCTTTCAGATGGGCTCTTATTTTTGTGTATTTGTAAATGTTTTGCAGTAGTGTAATATATGCTTTATTGATAGCGTGTGCTTTTAAGGTACTGAAGACAGACGAGAACTTCACTGAATCAAATGCCGTTTGTTACGTTAGTGCATGTCGCCAGTGCGTCCGACTGTATGGCTTTTTATATTGGAGTATTCCAATTTCAGATTACAAATCATCAGATTTCATGTCTGTGTCATAAAACTTGCAAAATGCACTTTCGTGAATTGGAAAAGCCTCTGAACAGGGATCGGCGCATAACGATTGCGACTCTTGGTGAGGAGCTGAATGCATCCCTTGGAAATATTGGGGTACCCTCGTGGAAAATGAGTGTTGAAAAGTCAGCTTGCGGTTTCCTTTTCTTTCGGATCCCGATTTCTTGCACCTGACATGCGTCGAAGACGGAGGGAGGCTTGTGTGAAATGGGGCATTACTGCAGAGCTTGGGGAACGTTGTTTTATTCGTTGTGCTTTCTTACTGTCGATGAAGCTTCTTTATCTCTGTACAATCCACTTTCCAAACCGGAATCATTTGGATGGAGGAGAATTGTCGAGGGGAAACCTTGGAAACAGTGATCTTTTTACGGCGCGTGCGAAAGCGCGATTTTTTAGTCTGGCGAGAAAAATTTGAGGCCTGTGACGCAAAAATTAACAAAACCTATTTTAAGAATTTTTCGAGAATGGATGATATTTAAAATGGTAATAATGGCTTTTGCGTGTTTTTCTTCCACCGGTCGAAATACGCTGGTTGCAAATTATGCCCGTTGTTGAGCGGATATAACGATTCGTTCAGTATTTTTCTGAAAGGAAAGAACGTGGGTCCAATTTTGTGTCTATCAAATAGAATTTATGCGATCCAAAAGTAAAATTTTTCTTGTTGTTCCTTGTCGAAGTATTACAGCCTCTTCATGAGATTGAGTTGTTTCAACGTAGCGGTCCATATTCTGTTTTATGAAACAACAGATCAGTCAAAACGTTGGCTTCTTCGTTATGCTTACTCAGATGAAGTTCCATCAGAAGTGTAAAAAGTGAAAGTTGATAGTGAGTCAATTTGGTTGCCTCCGTTTCAAATTTGCTATGGGTATAAGAGCGAGACGCGCACTTGCAGATAAGGATCCAGATGAAATGGTGATATGCATGGTTTCAGTCAAAGCTTCTTTCAAGTTAGGAACAGAAACAGTGATGCTGTACTTGTCACTGAAAAATGAATTCTTCGATCAGCCAAATGATCAATCCACAACTCCAAAAGGATGCACGTTTCGATAGTTGGATATCAAAGCTGGCACGGCCCTACCCAAAGTGATATTTGAAAATAAAAATGGATTCGCATGTCGTTGAGGCGAGGCTGCACCAAGCGGAAACGTCAACTTCGATATCAGATCTACGATAAAGAACAACCAAAGCCCACGATACTGACAACCTTGCCGATTGAGGTTGTCATAATTGACCTAGACGATAAAGATAACATTTTCCATAGTTATCAGCTGGACGTTGACTTTGGAGCTAAGTCACATGTGAAAAAATTGCCTCCAACCAACAGACAGATTTTAGAGAAGCCTGTAGAATGATGATAGTGACTTTGCTGGAAAAACTTCAGGAACGGTCTCTTTTGAATTTTCCACTCTTAAAAGCTATTTCATTTTTTCACCACTTCTTATTGCGATATGCCTCGCTTTCAAAGAGGCGAATATCAGATCTTTTATCAATTCTCCATGAAAGTGGACATATTTCTACATCAGGTGCCGATGCTGCAAAGCGGCAGTATTCAGAATTACCCATCAAAGATGATTTCCAAAATACGTTAGAGGAATTCACTACGACATCTCGTGTAGATGTGTTTTGGAATAAAATCATCTTGAAGCAAAATGTTGTGCATGAGCTGTGGACTGCTGCTCAGGTAATGACTCTTTCTCATGGAAATGCACGAGTAGAGTCTGGCTTCTCCATCAATCAATCGCTATTGCTGCCAAACCTGAAGGAAAGCACGATTGTTAATCAGCGAATAGTATATGATGCCATTCAGCATGCAGGTTGACATCACATCAAGACATCACTGTCACGAAATGATACGTTCTGATCGTCATGCTGGACGAAAATATCGGGAAGCGCTCGACGAAACGAAGAAGAAGGAGACAGATGGAGAAAAGAAGCTGAAAGAGAGGAAACGTTTGTCTGTCGAAATCAGCAAGTTGGAACAGTCAAAGGAGAAACTGCAAAAGACCGTAGCAAATTAGCGAGCAAATTTTCGATTTGAAAGAACAACTGAAATAGCTTGTTTCCATTTTTAGGTTTGGGATTTTTTGTAATTAGGCCCGAGTTTTAGTTGCAATCTGGATGTAAATTTGCATTAAACGCTTTAAATGACAATTCACATAATCAATTGAACCAAATTACTTTGTTCGACTGTATCCGTCTACAAATCAAATTAAGACACGACACGGTCAAAAAAATTCGAAGGATCCAGGAAACGGAAGACGCCAAAGTTAAACAATTACCCTAGTGGAGAATCTTGTAAATAATTAGGTAATTAATAGTCATGAATGAATGAATTAATACTGACAACATAGAGTAACCTACTCTAGTATAGAGCAGGTACTGAAATACGTATAAGGCAAATCTACTCAACTGAAGACGGTAAGGGAAATAAATTAATACTTATAAACGATTTAAATTTTTTATCAAATAAGAACTGTAACAAGAGTTCGTCATGGACCTGACGAGAAGCTAACTAAAAATAACAAAGGTGAAAATTAGAAACCTAAAAAACCAAAATTCAGTTTGCTATGTATGGAGTCATCAGGGAGGAACCATGTGGCTGCATGAAGCAAGGTTTCGGCCCCTAACCTCCAACCTATACCACATGGCGGGGCCAGGCCAACCATATCGAATGTACGATATGGAAGGTCTCTCCAAGCCTGAGGAAACATAGCAGAACCAAACCGAAAATAAATTTTTTTATTATATTAGGACAAAAGGACGCACTTGAAACTAGAAGAGGTTATCTTAGCCCAAAATGCCAATGATGGATGGCATCTGGCGGGGCGAAAAACAACCAAACTTAAAAACGAGGAACCTATTCTTGGAGAAGGACTAATGCAAGAATTAACCAGCAAATTATTCTTATAACCCCGTCCTTTAAAGATATCAAAAATGCCCTTAGCTCTTGATATGAAGGCGGAAGCATCAGATGAAATCCTAGCGAATCTGATGAGTTGGGCAGCAAAGATGTTTAAGCCAGTGTTCAAAGGCATGTTACTCTCGGGGAAAGTATACAGCACCACTGGGAAGCTGAACTCATCAACCTTATTACAAAAAACTTATTACAAAAAACTAAGGATTTTGTCTATAACGCTATTGCGCCAATGATTTGTTTTGATCTGAATGAAATGAAAGCACAATTTTAGTTATGTAGCTACTTCATCGTCTTACTATATAAAAGTGTAATTATGATGGTTCACAGGGATATTCACTAGTTGTATATTCCTTTGTAGGTTTTACAATTTCATTTGAGTCCTTTAAATCCTGGAAAAGTTTTGGAATTCTTAATTGAGACTTCTGTATGAACCCTGAGCACAGCTCAGTTTTCACGGTCGCATGACCTTGCTGACACCAACCGCAGTCATCGGCTGTGGACTTATCTCTTTCTCATCAACTGGTGGAATGATCTACAAAGCAACAGGATCTGAACTCAGAATTTAATCCGCCTGAAAACGATGAGCTCTGAGGTGCGGTTCAAACGACAGGTGTGTCTCTGACCGACTTGATGGCTGGCAACGTGCCCTTATCTCGTAATTTGATTGATCTTTGTAACCGTGCCTCTGCGACTTATGGACGACTACTGCAGGAGGAAATGGCTGCCTCTGAAAACCAGAAGCGAATTCAGCTGGAGATACAGCTCTTTGTGGAGGTGGAAGCGGAAAAGGAAGCCACGAAGAAGATCACTAGCCTTTCCTCTGAGATAGAGAAGAAAGAGGAAGATAAAAAAAGAAGGTACAAATGCAGCAAGATGCCGAACGAATGTTACAGGAGGCACTTCAATTGAAGGAAAAGAACAAAAAGAAAATCGAGGAACTTCACCGTCAAACGGAAAAGATCATCGGGAAGAAACAAAAGCAAACGTAAAGGGTAGCAGCGTCTGTCATAAAACGGAAGGCAATAGAACTGGCCACAGTCAAAGGCCTACCCAGTCCACGAGTGGCAATAATAGACATTTCCACTTTTCATCTGATTAAACTACTCGTACATCCACATATATAAGTCTTCACACTCGGATATTTATGCGAAATACTGAATGCAAAGGTTTTAGCTGTTATCAAATAATATCTAATCACTTGTAGCTGTTTGAGATATACGAGTATATACTTGGACGAAACATCGTATTGTTGCTTATTTTTATTGAATGTAATTAATTTGTTGCTGTGGTGTTTCTTATACATGAAGATGTTCTCTTGTTCTGATATTGCCTATATTCAAAAATGAATTTTTATGAAAAATTGATGTGATGGGTGAAGTGAAGACTGAAAGGTTTTAAATAATAGAAGGGCTGTATTCGTTTTCAATATGCAGTGACTGTTACAATAGCAAGAGTTGCCTCGATTCTTGTGAGAGTTACGAGTAAAGCGTTGTATTTTACATCTACCATTTACATCTATCATATGTGCCTGTAAGTTAAATACTTTGAATACAGGACTATCGCATTTTTTGAATATCACAAGACTTTTTTGAAAAGACCTACACGCATCATACTTTTTTTAAGGTGATGAAAGTGGTCAAGTTGATGGTCAAATATATTTACGTGAATTTTTTTTGTTTCTATCCCACAGCTATTCCTAATACAAGGAAAAGGCTGTCACATATCTGCAAATACGTGTATTTTATATTTATTTAAGTATTAGCCTATTTACAAGGAAAAATATTTCAACGCTTTCATTAACTTGATCCTTCCATTCATCACCTTAGCAAAAATTTCCAAGAGATCGTCTAATGTACATGTATTTCTATGATCAACTAATCATGACGCAAAAAAGTTTTCCGGCGCGAAAAATCTGAAAATCTGTAATCACACCACTACGAATCGAAAGATGCGATCGAAAACTAATAATCGTCGATGCCTTTGACTGTCTTTTTTCTTTCATCGCAACAGATTGTGCTCATTGATTTTTTTGGAAGAACGGTCAGCCGCTTCATGCGCTCATTACTAACAGTTCCCATTCAAAAAGCTCGAGCATCTACCCGGAAGCCCAGTTAATTGCCTCATTGCTTTCTCAATGACAAAGTGCCTGCTCACACATTCGGGATCGCGCAGCATGCTATCACTGATGCCGGTTTAGCAGTTGCTGCCACAGCACGGAATTTTCTCCATCCGATTTCTAGCTGCACAGAAATCTGAAAAAAACATTCGCGTGGACAATCATTGGGATGCAGCTCTGTTCTGGAAGAATCTGTTATTTTTATCTGGTCCCATCAGAACACTTGTTGATAAATGCTTAAACAACACAACCATCAGCAGATTTCCCATGCACAAAATAGAAAAGCAGATTTTTATCGTATTTTAGATTTATCAAAATAATCAAAATTTTGCATGTTTTCTAATATGTGCCTGCAGACTAACAAAAAACGAAAACTTTTTAAAATTTTATATACCATCCTAACCTACATATGCCAAATAAATGATCCATCATGTCAGAATTGGAAGATTTGCAGTTTTTTACATTTGACACGTACAAAGTGCAAGCGTGTGTGACTACGTATCACCCATTCATGTCAGAGGAATAGTTGTTTACATTGCGCAATATCTGTGTTGGCGTTTAAATTGATGACTTACTTGATATAATCATGAATATTTAAAATCAATAAACTCCGCTATGCCACGATTGCCGACACGATGCTCTACGGTCGAGAGCGATTCGTTGACTTTTCAGATTTCATTTTTCCGTTCCTGATAATGCTCACCTGAGATGTTCCTATCTACCATTTGACTTTTTCACTGAAAACAAAGACTTATTCTGTTGTTTGAATGCACAGTGGCCCTAGAGTTGACGCGAACTGCACGAATGACACGAAGCTTGAGGACATGAATCGTTTTCTTCGATTAATCGGTAGCCTCAGACTTGATTCATGGCCCTTGCTGGGCTAGGAGTGAAAATATTTTCTAAGAAAAGTAGACAACAGGTTGCTTCTCTTGATTTTGATTATGAGCAAGCTTTCAGTTTGATTTGTGCATCTCTGTAACAGTCTTCTCAGCGAACACATCTGTTGTTTCAATGTACGTCTTAAATGGGAAATGAATCGGCTCACATACTACGCTTTCCTTTGCTACTTAAATATTAGCGACGACAGTGAATTAATCAGATAGCAAGATGATGATTTCATCGGCCGTAATGTTGACTTTAATAGAGTTGCCTATGCTGGAGGCTAGTCCTGATGATCACTGGTTCTATCTCGGTCTTTCGACGATTTTTTGTAATAAAAAGTTCTCCAAATTCACGCAACGCCTTTCGCCTGTACACAGACAGAATCAAGGGCCCTTGATACTCTAAATTCGTAAGCATTCTTCGATGTTACAATGATAGATACCATAACTGGTATCAATGTTATCACTGGTATCTATGCAGGCAATATCGAGATCTTTTCGAGACAATTCAGTGATCGAATTCGCTATTTTCATTACCAAGATCTAATTTAGTAATCTGTTAATATTTTTGATGATTTAGCACATTATGTTATATGTCATAATCCTCAAAAATGATAACAACAGATTGCTAAATTAGGTTTTGGTATAGAAAATAACAAATTCGATAATTGCATTGTCTCGAAAAGATATCGACGTTGCTTCCTAAGAAATAATTATTAATTATATTATTAAAATACTTATTGATGTGTGGTTTACAGCAGTAGGATGTCTGACTTTATCATTTATTTAGTTGATTGAGCAACTGAAGCTATTTTAATGCACTTTTGTGAAATTCATTTTTTTGTTTGAATGAAATTTTGTCTTGCTTCCAGGCGTCAGGAGTTAAAACACAAGATGAGGTTGTTGACGTCGTATGTCAAGAAATGAAAATCGGCCACAAATTCCGCTATGTCATCATGGGACTGGTCAACAACATGAAAGAAATAGGCGTTGTGAAAAAGGCACCAATGAGTAAGTTTACGTGACTAGGCGGTCTGTTATAATACTGGGTATTCAGAGATTTCTAGTCTAAATCTGCGTAAAAAATGTCGCAATCACAGAAATATTTTGTTTATTTTCTTCGGTTTGCTAGAAGTGTGATTTATACGAAATCGACGGCACATAGAGGAACCTATTAAGTGGGCAAGAAGGAATGCCTAATACCTTACAGAGATAGGAAAGTCATGCGCCGCTTGCGGATTAATGTGGGCTCCAGCAAAGTGCTTCGATTGCCAAAATTCCTTCAGATTCGACGAAGTTCATTGCGCACAAGTTTTCTCCATAATGTTGGCCCTTCCGATCATTATCAAAAAAAAGTAGCAGGCCTACGAAAATTATTTCATTTGATGTTTTCATATCCTATCCTCGGCATTTCTCACTGCATAGTGCATACACTGAATCGAATGTTAGCCAAGACAGCGATGTGTGTTTTGGTGTGTGCGAAGTGATATAACAGCACGCACTTATCTCTCACTGGGTCTGGTATCCTCTGCTGACAGCTTATTGTTTGCCATTTTCAAAAGCAAGCGATACATGGATGATTATCCATTCGAGAAGCAGCAAGTTGTCTAATTCTGTGATGTGCGATTTCAATATTAATTAAGGCTACATATAACCCTTCCTTTCTAGGAAACCGAAGACACGCGCAGATGAATCTAATTCTGTGGTCGCAATAGACGTCATTTGTCTTCTATTATGAAATTTCTGATGTCAAATGTGGCCTGAATGAACTTCAACTGTTAGCAGAGTAGCAATTAGACAGTATTTTTGTCTCCCAAAGGTGAAGGTCTCCAAGTATTGATTCCTTCTCACTCTCACGACCGTAATAATAAACGCCAATTGAAGCTATTGATCGACAACACCTGAAAGTTGACCGCATTCTCCCCGACAAAGCTTGTAGTTGGGTTCAATAATTTCAAAAATAGTTTTGATAACTATAATAGCTTTATCCGTTTGTCTTTACTCCTCTACTTTAGGAAAATGTAGTGGAAGTCAAAGTTAATTCGTTGAATTGTCGTTTCTTGATGAATAAACATTAGACCAAACTCAATTTTCACTAGACAAAATTAATGTTTGACCACTTATTCAGTGCCCTCAAAATGTATTTTAAGATTTTTAGTCATGTAAAAATAAAAACTATACACATGCAACATTCCGATACATATGCAACATTCCGGTTTTTTTCTTCCGTTGTGCCCACAGAATTAGACAGGTCGTCTCTTCTTCCATGTGACTAGAATGGAAGCAATGGAACCTGTAACGCTGATGAAATGGCACAATCTGCTGACATAATACCATAGCAATCGAACAATGAGCAGCCAGTCCAACATTAAACACGCCAAATTGTGCGAGGTTTCAATGACTGTTATCAACGGGATCACACAGCAAAGTCACAGTCGATGTCAAGTTCTACAGATAGGTTTGTGAACGTTTTTTCTTGAGCCTGCTAACTTTCTTAATAATGATCGGAGGGCCCAACATTATCGAGAAAACTTCTGCGCAATGATCTGAATTCTTCGAATCTGAAGAAATCGTGGCGATCAGAGCATTTTAAAGGAATTGACAGCAATTCGGAAGCGGCGCACGACTATTTTTCCCATCTCCGCAAGGTATTAAAAATCTCTTCTTGCCCATTTATTAAGTTCCTACATGTACCATCGCTTTGAATCAGCTTGCACTTCTAGCAAAGTGATAAGCTTAAACAACATAATTCTGTGGCTGAGCCAGTCTGATGGGATTAGACGATTATTCCTAACTTGCGCGTCTCCATTGATGTTCAGGTTCATCATGTCCTCCGACACTGTTTGTAACCACGTTTTCTGGGGTCTACCGACCGACCTCTGTCCATCTACTTGTACTTCCTATCTGGACGTTTGTTTTTGATACAGCTCAAGTCGCTTCGTCTTTCGATGTGACCGAACCATCGGAACAGAGAACGACGCTAAATACAGCCAATGTCTTCTTCACCCAATTTCCTTCGAAGGTTTTCTCTCCTTCGGTCTCTCAGCCTGACTCCGCACATTCTTCGCATCCATGGCATTGTCGGTCCTCTCAAGCATTTCTACGTGGCTGGTCTTCACTGCCCATGCATCGCTCCCGTAGGTCATCTCACTTCTTTTGCAAGCTGAGTATACCTAGCCTTATGACTTCAAAGGAAGCAATATCATGAGTTTCTTCAAACGCACATCGTACCCCGATGTCACGGCCAAGTCGCTACCCTCTGCAGCACACGAAATGTCATCGAGGTCGCAGTACGCTAATGATGTGCGGTTATAACCGTGGTTAATGGCCGGTACTGTTAAAAGTACCTCGGTTACGGTCGATTACGGTTAATCACGGTTACATCTGGAATCAGAATATGTTTTCTTCTTCTTTGTTTTACTTTCGGAACTTTAAATGAGTGACAATTGAATGATGTCTTAAAGTTAAACAATATATATATAAGATATTTAACGAAATGTGAATAATGTCAGAAACATAATAGTATCATGAAAATTAATTGTGCAAGTATGCTAGGGCTGTGCATTTGTTTTGCGGAAAATTAACAGCTCAGTTAGATGGTTGCGTAAACAAGCAGACGACCACAATGCAAGTTCTAACATTGGCTATTGCTATGTGCACATGTACGTACACAATATCAAGGTTAATTACAATTCGAACACTCGATACCGGTATCTTGGCTTTCTATGTACCACGACTACTCATAATTCGCATTCAGGCCACCTTAATGGTATATTTACATGTGCATGAAGGTTTAGACTGCGAACTGTGATTAGGAGGATAGGCCAAATTTTTCTTATGTAATCACATGTTGGTCTCAGTGGTGTAAGGCCATCTTATGCAGTAACGTAGCCTACACTACAAATGTATAATTTTTTGCCTAGCCTATCGTGATTGAAGTGTTTGTCAAATTAAAGAAAGAATAGCTTGATCATACAGTGTACCATTGGCAATAGAACATGCGCCTATATTATTAGCATTGGTAGCGTATGCAAGGCCGCTGTCTTTACTACATGTGTACATGCATTTGATAAACTACCTTAACCTCGATTTTTTAAATTTACATGTAAAGCTTTGCATAATAATAGTTAGGTAAGGTAAGTCAAACTGCCACAGGCCTGTCAGTATTTTGTTGATAAGCATATGCAGTTGTAGTCTATTACGATCACCAGTAGGTAACTGATCTAGTGTATTGATTCAACGAACCTATACGTTCAAACGATTAACAGTCGGATACGCAATGTCATCATTACACGTTAAAATGTCAATAGGATTAGAGAACAAGATTCCATCTCATTCCTTGGATTGGCGGTTGCAAAAGACCTGTCGTGGAAACAGTACATCCAGTCCATTAGCAAGCAGGCAGCTCAACGCATTGGTAGTCTCTATCGTGCCAGCAGCTATCTTCCACCACAGACTGTCTGCTATCTTCATAAGTCCACTATTCGTCCTCTGATGGAGTATTGTTGTCATCTGTGGGCAGGCGCCCCACAAACGCATCTTAACCTCCCTGAACGGGTTGAGAAACGTGTCAAGAATCTCATGGATGAAAAGCTTGTTAACAAGTTGCAGCCGCTCTCCGTCAGATAGGTCGTTGCTTCACTCAGTCTCTTCTACAGGTACTATTTCGGTAGAAGCAGCTCTGCAGTAAATGAGTGCGTACCCAAACCTAAGATCTTCTACAGAAGCACACGCAGAGCTAATGCACTCACATGCTGTAATGTGAGCTTAGAACGCGCACGTAGTGTGAGTCGCTCGAAAAGCTTTTTTGTTCGCACGGCACAGCTTTGGAATCAGCTTCCCCTGACCGATACAATCTTGATACTTTCAAGAGGCGTGCGAATAGGTTTCTGATGGGGACAGTTTAGTCAGATTAGAAGATCTTTTTTCCTTTTATCGTTTTAAAATAATACAATTTGTCACTTTTTCATTGAGTAACCCCTAGCTTCGTTCATGACTCATAGCTGTGCTAGGGGTGAAAATACTGTAAAGAATCACTGAGTTTGACTCAACCTTCTTAAACTCGTGATCATACACTACGTTTCGATCGACGACAGCTGAGCAGTCCTCTGACTTAACAGACTGCTAACAAATCCTTGGCTCATGGTGAGAAAACTACACCAGACACACAATTGCACTTTTTGATGCAAATCACTGATTGCAAAAAGGATGTAGTTAACACCAATACCACAAACTCATCAAGGCCAGCTTGAAAATATCAAATAAAAGACAATCGCGTTGAATTTGCATTGTTACGATAAACGGGAAGCCTACTTTTTCGCAAAAATGCGGATTTCTGTAAATTCAGGGATTAATTTCATAAATCCTGATCGAGCCAATCTGCAGTTAAGATTGAGACGGGAAAGGGAGTTATAATGCATATATTGCAGAAGATTGCTTTTTTACTAATCGATGCTTTGAAGAGCTATCTTCCGATAAAACATACATGGCAAAATAAAAAAATATTGCGCGCTTTTTAATCTTCTTCAGCTCTTCCGATTTCTGGATTTTTATGCTCTACTATTTGATTTAAATGCGATTTTGATTCAATGCGGCTCAGGAAATTGAATGAATTAAACAAAATGAATATCTCACATTGCAAAGATACAGTTGTACTCCGGCAGCCAGAGCTGGTTTCTTCAGGGAATGATATTTTCACAGAATGATAAATAGTATACCCTATTTGTTGCTCGCGTCTGCCAGGTTTTAGCCGGTTCCTTTTCTTGTCAGATAGGATTAAATAAAAACAAAGTAAATCCAATGGCAGCAGATGAAGTTTTCGGTAATAATGAGATTTCCATGTTTTCTCTGATTAAGTGACAACCTGTGGTTTTTAGAACACCGCGTTTCCTCGTTTACTTCACTTACTGCATTAATTTAGTAAATTGATTTATCACATACAGAAATTACTTCAAATACGGACAATTTCCAAAAGAAGGCCATTTTACAGACAAGTTCAGCGATAATCATAAGTATGCATATGAAAGTGTTTTCTTCTTAGTGAATAACTTCAACAAAATAGTTGTACATATGCGACATCTTCACATCTGATAGGTGGAAAGAATTCATTGATCTCTACCTTAAATCATAAGTCTTCTTCAGTCGAGAAATTTTGTCTGTCACTAACTTCCATGTTTCGAACGATACTTCCGCGTGGCTTTTTCATCACGCTCAGAATGCGAAAATTATGAGAGATTCATTCTAGTCCGGCAGCCAGAACGAGTTTCTGCAGGGAACGAGGCCGAAAGTGAGACTTTCACAGAATGATGTACACCCTATGCCTACTACGAATCGGCACGTCTGCCGAGTTCTAGTGAGTTCCTCTTCTTGTCAGACAAGATCAAAGAAAAAAACATGTAAATCCAATGGGGCGGAAATTGCAGTTTTTTGTAAAAATGAAATTTTCTATGTTTTCTCTGATTAAACGAAAAGTACTAAGCCCAGAGTCATAATTTTTGGCATGGAATGTCTTCAGGTCATTTCCTTTCATTTTCATGCACCCCTGTCTATAAAGCTAAACGCATTTAGATTTGGCGAGCCTCTTAATGTCGGCAAACACAAACATTTTGAGCAACTTTATCCACATTCAACCACATTCTCACATACATTGCCGATTAGATGCATGATAAGAGCACATGCACATCATAGGAAATGACCTGAAGACATTCCATGTCAAAAATTATGACTCTAGACTTAATACTTTTCGCTTAATCAGAGAAAACATGCAAATTTCATTTTAGCCAAAAACTGCAATCTGCGTCCCATTGGATTTACATGCGTTTTTCTTTGATCCTGTCTGACAAGAAGAAGAACTCACTAGAACTCGGCAGACGTGCAGATTCGTAGTAGGCATAGGGTGTACATCATTCTGTGAAAGTCTCACTTTCGGCCTCGTTCCCTGCAGAAACTCGTTCTGGCTGCCGGACTATTCGTAAAGTTATACATTCGAAAGGTGTGGAAGAAAATGAATGTAGACCCAGGCCGAAGATTATAGTATGCTTCAACCTATTAAAAATTCGCAGGGCATTTAATTGTTATATCTCGCAATGCATCATGTAAGCCCTGCATGCAAAACTTGACGCAATTAGGAATTTCCGCAAAATAATCCGTAAATCTATTCGGCACCTGATAGTCTCCCTGGATAAAAGAACACAAATCGTCCGATTGTAATTACCCGGTATCTTGCATTTTTGGGATAATCATTTTAACAAGAACTTCTAATGCGACACAATGATACTTATTCTGTTTATGCATTCAGCAAATATTTCAAATTGCGGATCAAGTTTTCTGCAAGTTCACTGTTTAGCAACAATAGCTCTTGGATAATTTTCTAGATTGGAATGCTCATTTGATGATTCATTATGTTTTTTTTGCTCATTTTAGTAGAAGTAGCGACGGTAAATAAAACCAAAACATAATTCAGTCTGCCTCACGGCCTAATGGGTATAGAGAAAACACACGGAGTGTCGGAACGTTTCGAGTATTCTTCTTCAGCCCAGAATGATTTACTCTATACCCATTAGGTCGTGAGGCAGACTGAATTAAGTTTCATAGAAATTATAATCTACTTTGGGTATGGCCAACAATTTTAAATCAAAACCAAAACAGCTTTTATTTTTATTGGCTGCTATTTCTGTTGAGATTTGTGGCTGGCAGACCACGCTCATCAACGACTTTTCTTCACTTCTGTTTCATTTTGACGATAACAACAGCTAAGTTTAGCAGTTTGCAATGTAGTTCTATACTTCCATGTCAGAGAATTCACTGTTAAGAGGTAGATTTCCAGACGATCGATAGGAACGCCTCGATGGCAGCAGTAGCAGAAGCAAGCGAGTTTGGGGAAGCATCGCCGAGTTGACATCAGTCCGCATAATATAGGGAAATTCTCGCCAGCACGACGCGAGAATCGCCGTGCATGTCGGGGAGAGCATCTGTCATCTGCTAGTTGATTTCTTCCAGCATTTTCCCCGTCACGCACACCTACGCCTGCATAATATTGCCAACGCGTTGACTCAACAATTACACGACAGACTCCGATTCAATGCGACATGGCATGATTATGCTAAAATTGTGAAGAATGGTGAACCCAAACCTAAATTACTTTTACAGAAAAAGAAATATAGAATTTTTTCTCCTTTTATTATTTGACGAACAGGAAATCATTCTAAAACTTCACTTAATTGTAAAAATCCTAAATTCCGTCAAATTGCTGTATAAGTCACTGAATGGGCATTCTCTACCAAACATCCACGGCCAGAACATTAAGTCTGTTTTATAATCTAGATGTGAGTCCTCGAATCTCCTCCGAAAAAGCATCAATTATTATTTACAATACTTTGCTCATCCCGCGTATGCCTATTACATTGGATAAAAATTTCACAAGATTTTCGTTATTGACATATGTATATTTATTTCTCAGATGATTCATCAACTGCCTTTCAGCATCAATAAAAAAACTGGTCAATCAAGTGATCAGCTCATGCAGAGGAACATTGTAAACAATCGTGATTTTTGTGACTCACAATTCATCCTCGTATTCATGGTAGATAATTATTTACCTTGCTGTAAATCCAATATATCTGCTGAAAATTTCGGAGCTTCGAAATCTCGACAAAATATCACATACTCCACGATTTATCGTCCATTTCCCCCGTGTTTCGAGTGTTGGACGTCGGCAAACGTCGGTCCGTCTGATGGCGGTTCTCCACACGTTCCGATCTTGAACGTCTAAGGTTCAACGCCTTGAAGTCTCCTCGCACGTTGTCGCACCACTTCTTCGGTCGTCCCCCTGGCTTGCGTCCTTCTACCTCCAGATCTATCACTTTCTTTGACCAGGAGTCCTCTTGTATTGTATGCACATGACCATATCAGCGGAGTCTTCATCATCGAATGACAGCTTCCAATGGATGGATACCAAGCCGTCTCCTGAGATCCTCAGTAGGAATCCGATCAGCTAGCCGTTTAGAACAGATCCACCAGATCATTGTATTGTCACTGTGGCTCAAACGATTGAGGTCCTCCATAGTGATAGGCCACGTCTCATTGGCATAAATCATCACACTTCGCACACACATGTTGAAAACATGGCCTCGACTCGGATGGAAATGCTGCTGTTCGGAAGAATGGGAAGGAGCTCCCGAAAATTCTTCCATGCACACATAATTCTTGTCGTCACAGTGTCACTGCAGTCACCCGCTTGACCAAGCATGTCTCCGAGATAACAAAACTGTGGAGTAAGTTCTTACTGATCCTGGCCAATCTGAACATGGGTAGTTGTTGCTGGTGGGAGAGGGACATCACCGCATCATTTTCTACATTTGAAGTTGGGATCAGTTCTCCATGTAAAAATCAGTAAGTAAAATAAAGAAGAATCACGCTGTAATAAATAAATGGTTCCGTTGGGTAGTTTCACCAACTTCACACACATACGAGTACATGAACATGCTACACGTACGTACTACCGATTTTAGCTGCATTGTTGTGAAAAATGAAGTATATATTTGCTATCAGCGCCACAAATTGGAACACGGTAGTGTCAAAATAAAATTGACTCACTGCACTTATTAGCGAAACTAAGAAGTTGGTTCCGCTAACTTCAAAATGGAACCACTTTTATCTGTAAACTTGAATTTCTCAATAGCGACTGCGACTGTGTGGAATCTGAGCCCAGATTCGTGATCAGAAGGCTAATCTTAATAAAGTAAAAGTTTCTTCCAATAGGATCTCGCTGTACTAAATAATGGTTCCTCTCGGTGGTTCCGCCAACTTAACACACGTCTCCCCCACAGGTAAGTAACGGAACTTGACTTTGTACCGAATGGTCAAACAAAGAGACGAAAGACTCATCGTGCGATCTGTATCGCGGAAGTGGAAAGCTTGAGTGGATAGACAGTTGTCAGATGAATTATCCCTATCTGACCAACGACCTCATCTAGCGTTGATCTACGCGATAGGGAAGAGAACGGATGTAGGCTTGTCGAATGGATTTAGAAGCAAGCGTGGAAATGTGAGCTTATGCCTTCTGAGAGTGGGATGCCGCGATTTAGTTGATCCATCGGTGAGGAAATTTCTTGTTAAAGCCGATGTTCAAGTGTAAAGATCACGTGGAAGAAATTGAGTGCAAAAGTGGAAGAAGGTAGGACCTGGTCGCAACGAGGTACTGCGGACCGACCATCTTGACAAATACTGAGCTTAGTGGGCCGAAATCTCAATAACGGCTGGCGGCAATGTCTCAGGGATCTTTTGGGTGCAGCATTTTCTGTTTAATAAAATCCAACAGTTTCGCTTATGAAGCGATTTTATTTAGAGCAGTTTTCCAACACTTATTGATTACTCAGTACTCAGTCACTCATAAGTCACGCATGCTATCTTTAGCTACTTATAGGAATTATCTATTATTTTATCACGATTTCATATAAGATCATTTTTTCAATTGTCAATGTATTACATAGTTTCTTAACGCACCTTGCGAATTTTGTCCAAGTATTGCGCCAATAATTGTATATAGGCTACTCATTCATGTGATCAGCATCCAAGATTAAGTTAATGTTATTGCCCATTTCTGTGCATACAAGAATGTGGTTATGTTCATCAAAATATATGGCTTCAACTAATTTTGTGCAATAGCTAATTTAATTCATTGGTTTGATGGTCTACATTATTTCATTGTGGTTCAAATTTCACCTAAAATGAAATGATGAATTTCCCTTTAACGCCTAAAAGGTGTTTATTGAATTTACAGCATGGAACTAATTCTGAACATAAAAAATTTTGAAGAATTAAGGGCGGTATTATCGAGAAATGAGCGATGAGCGAGCGAAAGCAGAATTTCGATCCGCTCAAAAATATTGCTTATTAGTCGCTAGTTTCACATATTTCAGATTACCTTTTCAATTTATTACAATGAAGTCAAAGAGACCTTTAATAACAGAGAGATTTAGAGGATTAGAATTCTATTGTCTTAATTTTCCGTTTAACATCTGCTGAAGAGTAATTGAGATTCCTATGCCTTTTGCTTTTTTCACGCGCGGGCGCTTGTCAATCAAATAGTTTGAAAATGCGACTGAGGGTTCGATTCAAAGGAGTGCATGACGATGAGAAATATTAGTCTATGATGTCTGTAGAGGTAGCAGGTCTCAACAAGGGCAATTGCCCGAGAATGAGGCCTACTATGAACTTTTTTGATTTAGCCATGATATAACCGTTTTAAACCATGTCTGTTTGACATTGATTAACCAAGACATTCTTACTGTATAGAAATCCGATTAAGCAGATCCCGGGGAATGATAGAAATCCGGGTAAACAGATCCCGGGGAATGATAGAAATCCGAGTAAACAGTCCCGAGTTTGCGTTCCATGTCACTATCACATAGACAGGAAAATTACATAAGAGTTAAGCAGACATGGTTTAAATAGTATCATCAAATAGTGCATTATAGCGAATAATTGATAAACAAACACTTCATCAGCGTTAGCAATTAGTTGTAGAATATGACAATAAGACGTGGTGTGCTATGGAGTGCGGAAGAGAGCTTTTTTTCAGAATGTTATCTGCCAGTAATTCTGATTTCAAGGAATCTGATGTATCAGCATTACTGTCAGATAACATTCTGACAGACTTTGACACTGACAATGCATTGAGTACAGTTCTAGAAGTCTACGCAGCGATATTAACCGCACACAGAAATAGATTGTTTATCTGAAGTTGACTAGAATGGAAATTGACTCAAGGTCGCGGCACAATCGTGGGAACTAAGTTGAGGCATGAAGGACCAATGAAAAGCTTAGAACTGCACCGGCCGGTTTCACGAAAGCGTGTTAGCCAAACACGGTTTTAATTTATGTGGTTTTACGCTATCACTTGCTTCACGAAGCTTCTATCACGGTGATAATACTATCACTCAACTCTCTTAACACGCAATATTTATACCTCCTCGTAAGGAGTTATAAGAAGGTGGTTTTCATAGTTGTAACTGATTTGACAGTTCAACTCCGTGACAGAATGTCGTTCTATAGATATCAAATTCTTTATGGAAACCGAAGCATAGAACGAGCTTTTCGTGATCGCAGCAATCCCTTAGACGCGTACTCTAATAAGGATTTGTATGATCGTTGTCGTTTTGACAAAGATGGTCTCATCTATTTGGATGAACTTCTCGGCGAAGACCTGCGACATCCAACAAGAAGAAGTTGTGCTTTATCTTCACTACAACAAATATTCATCGCGCTACGATTCCTATCATCTGGAACATTTTGCATCATCGATGGTGATGTCGTGAACGTCAGTAAAGCAACAGTGAGCAGATGTGTTACGTCTGTGACAGAGGCCCTAAGGCATAAAGTGAACGAAGTCATGCAGTTCCCTACAACCTCCGACGAAATCCAAAGAGCCAAAGAAGGATTCTCCGGACTGCAGTATGGCTTTCCAGGCATCGTAGGAGCTTTCGACTGCACCCATATAAAAATACTAGCCCCCAAGGAAAATGAATTTTCATAGTTTGCCGTTTTTATAATTTCCATAGTCTTTGGGCATGACATTATCCTAAACACGGTATTAAGTTGGTGCTAGTTATAACTGGTTATATCCAGAAAAACACGCTTTCGTGAAACGGTTGTAAATTGAGTTATAAGAAACACCGTGTAAGCGAATTTATCACCCACATTTACTCTTAAAACGGTGTTTGGCTAACACGCTTTTGTGAAACCGGTGTTATAGTTCTCTCTCTCCCTCTGTCTCAGTTTCCTACCGGAAACTAAAACCATGGTTTAATATTCCGATAGGAAAATTAAACCCAACATTTTTAAGTGTGTTTTAGTTTCCCACTGGTTTTCCCCTGGTGTTGCGGCTTCTAATTTCCTAATAGGAAAATAAAACCTGGTATCATTTTCCTACTAGGAAGCTAAAACCATGGTTTTATTTTCCGATCGGAAACTAAAACCTAGGGAAACTGAATCTCGTAACACCGGCCACACATGTGATTGATTCTAGATCCAATGATGCAGCCGTTGACAAGTGTTTCTAAGTGAAAATGCGTGCGATATTTGTGCCACTATTGTATATTGCATGAAGCCTTACTTCCATTCTAAAAGTTTTTTTGTCAATTTCTATGGCCGCATACGAGCAACAATAGCAAGCTATCCTGCCACATACGCAGCGTCAATCATCATAGCGCGTGAACAGTCGAATCGCACACAGACGGATATCTATCCGCAGCGAAGGGGTTAATGTAATCTGTAATTGCATCCTTATGTAAAAATGTTCTTATGAATGAATAGCAACTCACGGACCGATGTATTTCGCCGGCTACTTATCAAGGAAAGCGGACAAGTAAAAGTCATTTATTCTTGGAGTGATAGAGACTCCAAACAAAGGCGATGTATTTCTTGGTAATAGTTCATATTATTGAGAGGATCGCACTTCCCTGCAGGCAGAGATCATGATACCATTGAAACAGTTTAGGAGACCAGACTGTCGATATAGTTGTCTTTATCAACGATCTTGTCTCCTAAGCTGTTTCCATTGTGATCATTACCTGCACGAAGGGACCTCAATGTTATATACAGACAATAATCATGTCATCTTTACACAGTTTTCTGTTACTCCAAGAATGTTAGAAAGTCAATACTGAATAATTTCTGAGAGTAGCACAAAAATTGCCGCAAAGTTATTGGAGAAGTTCAAGTAAAATTAACAACCTACATGTACTTTTGCTCACACAAATCAGGCCTGATTACCATTAGAATGAAAAGGGCTTCGTAATACTGAGATGGAGTTTACCTCAATAATTAATGCAAGATTGTAATGTCTAACTGTTAAAGAAAATTGCTATAAACAATAGGAATGTGAATATAGTGCCGCACTGCAAGTATGACAGGAATTTCTATGCTTCATGTGTGCCCACTTTATCAGCGTTTGAATGACAAAAATTAGTATATTAGTGATTAGATCAATTGCTACTTGCATCTCTTAAGATTTCTCGCTTCAATTCATGAGCAAGAAATTCGATTGTGGTTCAGAGAACATGATCATTCTATCTAGCTGATAACATTTCAAAAGTGAAAAATTGACGTGCGAAAATAAAACACTCAAAATATGGAAAACTTCGCCGATGATGCGAGCTATAAAAGTGACTTAAAAATTTTGTTTCCAAATACAAGCCGTCCTTCCAAATATATTGTCGATGTGCTTTTAAATGGAAAAATCCGATAGTAAGCAAATTATTTGCAGTAGTAAAGGTGCGTATCGGTATCATAGACTAATTGAAGTCAAGCTGCTCAACGAGAGTGATCGCAATTTATTAATGACTATTGGGCTATACAACGCTTTTGCATATTATACAATGCAGCCGTGCGAACTTCTAGTGTCTCGCGTGGCTTTTGCAGCGCCCTTACCCTTCCGCCCTAGTTGTGTGGGAAAAGAGGTATTGGGAGAAGTTAGGTATATTCTACTATAATTGTCATGTAACTTTTTTCTCTTAGAACGTTTATCATTGGGAATAAGCTATCATAGAGCAAGAACGGTCCTCAATATGATTCAGCCTCTTGGAACTAGAAGGGGTTCTTTGGAGCACTGGCATGACATCATGGTATTTGGTGTAATATTTAAGAACTTATTTTCAAAAAGAGAAAAACTTGCGTCTGCCTATATTGTAGAACACTCAGAACAAAGCTTTACAATTCCAATTTCCTAATTACTGGATTATAAAAGTTGATAGTCTGCAGATTATTTATTGGCGCGTGTCATTTTCTAAATAATGTGAAAGCAAGCTCGACAAATGAATGTCTCCATTTTTCAATGTAGGCCGGTTGCGCAATAGCATTTTTGAAAATGTGTAGTAGCCTCAAAAGTGTATCGACCTTTCTGCAGCTATTATCACAGTTTTGTATTTGAAATCATTGTGCAGATATGAGATCGATCCATCTGTAAAAATCACATTTCATGGAAAAGTAATCATCGCTTCGATGATTCTCATTTACGTTGTTAAGATAAAGTGAACAATTGAATAGCCCTACTCGTTCGAGCCCTCTTCGGATCGCCATCATTTCATGTTGAATATTTATGAAATAATTAAAGAAAGAATCCACTAAATGCGTACTTATTAGACTCGAAGATGCTTTTGAATGTATTTGTACAGTGCATATTAGTGTTGAATATTATATTTTTCAAATGATGTGATGTATTTTACAGGCGCCTGTTTCAATGATCTTCTTACGGATTTAGAAGACGCCGAAACTAATGGACATGGTCGATATGTAGTGTTCGATTTTGATTACAAAACGAAAGAGAATCAGTCGAACAGCAAGCTAGTGTTCATCAGTTACGCTCCTGACACGCTCCCTGTCAAAGAGAAAATGGTGATGGCCTCCTCCAAAGATTCTGTGCGGAAGTTATTGGACGGTGTCCTTGTAGATCATCAGGCTAGTGGACTCGATGAGTTAGACGCAGAAGAGATAAAGTGCAAATGTTTACGTGCATAAACTAACGAACAGTTGCATGAATCCCGTTCTATAGATCGTTTTGATTGATTACGTTGTATACAGAACATAATGTTTTTCAGTTATTTGTCTTGACATTGCATTTCTTACCTTCTCCGATACGTTTTTATCTCAACATACGACATTTTGTCTACCTTGTTAATTTTCGGAAAGTAAATACAGCGAAGAAAAGCTCATAATACAGACTTAATAACCTCACTGGTTAATGATAAGTCTGTACGTTTATCTTCCTTTTGTGGATTCAAATTCGAATGTTGTTTGAGCCGCATAAAAAGAGTTCAAGGATGTAAATCTAGTCAAATTTGCTTTTTGAACGATCTCATTTTTGCTTCTATAATTTGTTCATGTCCCTGTTTTTTGAAGTTTTACAAAGTTGTTACACGGACCTTTTTTGGTTGTAGTTGCATGTATCACATTTTTTAACTGGATTTTTGTCAGAATTATTTTGGAAAGTCAAAAAATAAAATATCGATCTGAGGAAAGAATTTGTCACTTATTTGTCGTAATAAATAGGCCATCTGAATCGGGGAAAGAAAAACATGACTAGTATTGTTCAATCGAAGAAATATAAATTTCATTCAATTTCTTTTATGCTATCCATCAATTTTTATCACATGCGCGATAGTTCTTAATTATTTAGAGTTAAAACATAACTTGGTTTGATTTGCTCAACAAGTAATCGATGTCTTCAACTTAGCAATAGTAAAAGAATTAATAAATGTATGAACTATTAATAAAAAGAAATCCTGAAATGATGAGAGTTTAAGAAACAGCCGGAAATAGGATTTTAATAGGCTACTCATGCACGACACACAGTAGGCCTTATATAAGTTGCGCATTTAACTCAGATAATGAAACCAAAGGTATGAAGACTAGCTTCATAGTAGGCCTACAGCATAGGATCATAGTCGAAGACGAAATTACTGAAAAATATAGGTAATTACTTGCACAATACTAAAAATCAATTCTGAACGCCGACAGCATTTTAAAAACTTCCACCATAGATCCTGATTTTTTAAATATTTGCAGACTATAGTTCGGTCAGTACATAACAGAAAATTATTTTCTCTGCTTAGCCTAGCATGAAAATATTGTGGATGTGAGTCCCATATGCGATCATTTTTACTCAAAACATTGGATTTATTACATAAACATAGGCCTACCCTAAAAAGACGAGTTAACTCTTTATATCGTCACTTTCGGTCTATCACATATCTTTCGGTCACAGTCGCCGACGTGTAATGCTGACTCGTTTGCATGGGCAGACAGAACAAAAATTTCGTGTTTCGGATCTTTTGTTGAGAACATTTCCAACAATGGAAGCACCATTTTTGTTGGGGCTGTCTTGCTTGCTGCTGGTGCCTAAGACTTTCAGCTGCAGTATAGAGATTTGCAATGAATTTGGCTCACTATACTACAAAGTGTCTAAAGCTATATATACTAAGATTCGTACAATTTGCTTAGTGTGCGCGCAATCGGGATCACGTAATACTGTCTGCATATGTTACGCCTTGCATGGTTGTCAGCAAATAACTACACATCGTATCACACTCTTTCTTACACTGGTGTGCGCGTACCAATTGTGAATGAAATATTGTAGCAACTAAAAAGAGAAGTCCATCTCTAAGAAGAATGCTATATCATTATATAGTTTTGCTTATGTTTGTGCTATGCCAAAAGTATCATTTCATCTACATGGGTGATAAAAGAAATGCGCGGAACGTATAAAACTGCATTTCATAGTATATTAGCATGACGAGTTAACTCGTCATCCGGAGTTGAGGGTTGATAAAGGAAATTATGGACAATATGAAAATCATATCAGGCAATGCAGTGAATGCATACGGCCACTTGACAGCATGTACGGGCGTCGGATGCTTAGGCTATTGGACTGATAAAAAATTATTTAAATCTTGCTTACGCGTATGCGTTAAGATATCGACATCAGGTTGGATTTCAGCTATAGGCTGTCATGCAGTGTATGCTATACACATAGCCGATACAAATTAAGCAGGCTGCACCAAAGTGGGCTGCACATATAACCCTGTGGGAACGAATCTTGCGAAAAACTGGCGAATGTCAGCTGCAGAATATCATGCTACAGTTCAGTCATATTTGCGGGATATTCGCTGGCGAAGTTCGCCGGCGACAATTCGCGCTCTATATGTCACCTTTTACTTTTGACTTTCTCTCTTATTTTCTTTAGTAATCCGCCTCTACAGCCGAGGCTCTATTTTCTCCCTCACTTCCTCAGTATCCCCCACATATGTCTAATCTATCTAAAAAATAAGTGCAGACTATCATTCTTTGATAATGGTAAAAATGTAGAGATCGAATCCGCATATATCAATTTTCATAACATCTCTTGACATTCAATAATTAACAACAATGACAAATATTTGAATAACATCACAGTATCTACTACGACATTAATGGAAGATAAATACTTTTTTTAGTTTAAGCCTTCGTGAATTAAAAAGAGATCACTTTTTATCAGATCAGACTGAGTATACAATATATTTTCATGTGGAGGTAGTGATGCAAATGGAAAATTTTCCGGAAAATTTTCCAATTTTTTCAAAATTTTCCGGAAAATTTTCCAGTGGAAAATTTTGAAATTTTTTTTCTGGTGATTGACGTTTTTGCCATTGTTTTGGAGGCTTGTTGCAGTCGTTTGAAAAGACTATGTAATATTCAAAGACCGAAAACTTCTCTATCATCCCTGCATGCTAACTTTTGGAACCAACTGCACCCTCTATGTCTATTTCAGATCTTTCCAGCTGAGACATTAAATGGATTTCAGATTTCTCGATGAATTTCAGATGTCAGAAAATCAACTTTGAAAGGATCTTAGATTCAACTGGAGAATCTCCAATTCATCTGGAAATGTCTGAAATTCATTTGGGTAGATCTGAAATCGATTTGGAACTAGATCTGAACCATGAGGTAGAAATGGAAGATGTGCATGCATTTTTTCCTCAACGAAGATCGGACAATATGTCAGAACTTAGAAACTGTCATAGATATTCTTCTACTCATCACAGATATCTTTAGTTTCCAAATATCTCACGAGTTTACAGTCTTCCAATATGGTCGCTCATGTATAATGCTGCGTGGACTGTGTGCTTATTCTTCACATATTCATCAACATATGGAGAATTTGTATCACTATGATCAAGGCTGCACAATAAAGCTTAACTTTCAAGCTAACAAGCAAACTCCAAAATTATTTTTGCTCCAGATCTTTCACATTGCATGAAATTATACCTCTATTCTGAAGCAAGATTCACGTTATAACAAACGGTGTCAGTGTGATAATCAAAAATGCTAACAAATTAGCACAAGCCACTGGTGGCAAAGGAATGTTCAAAAATCCGCGGACGGAACTCGCAGTGCTGCGATCGCTTTAATCGAAATAATGATGAAATCAAGAGTTTTAGACCCATTCTATTGGTATGTATACCTGCGTCGGCTGCGGAAGCGTCCCAATTATAGGGCGTATCACAAAAATCAAAATTTTCCATAATTTTCCAATATTTTCCATAATTTTCCATGGAAAATTTTGATTCAAAATTTTCCGGAAAATTTTCATCACTATGTGGAGGTAATATACGAACATTACTACTTACCACTAATTAGTTGCTAAAATATCCACGATTTCGCCGGTTGGCGAAAAATCAGCTCGCATTAGTAAACAAATATACCAACTAATTATAGCAACTTTTTCGCCACCTGTTGTTTTTTAATTTTACACATGTTTTTGGATAAATGATGACCATTTTCACATGCGGAGATAGTTTTTACACGAAAATGAACCTTTAAAAAAATTATCCACAAAATCGCTACCTTGCCAGATAATCTGTTGATATTAGCAAGATGCGTTCCTACAGGGAACATGCCCACGTCTGCTAGAAGGCATAAATTTCGAAATATTGGCGACTCGAGATAGGTTATATGAAATTTGCATGATTTCCACTCTAATTTATACGGACGTGGTGCGAAGAAATGTGCGGAAGTAAGTCGAATTCACAAAAGTTTTTGCACGCATTTTTGACTCGGAAGTCAAATTTATTTGATTTTTCAACAATGCGACCGATTTATTTGCAATTTATTAGGCCAAGATTGCTTTTCCTGAAAAGAACAAAGAAGTCCTTTATTTGCTCCAAATGCTACAGTCAGAGCATATCTTATGCATCGGTCGATCGTTAAACAAAAAAAGCTTCTACCACATGCGGAAGCATACAAGACGGCCGCCGTAGCCATCAAGAAATCCAGATAAGGTGACACAATTAGGATACATGAAGGTCTTTGAAATCGTAATTTTTGGCTAAATTGGATCATTTTAGGCCAGTAGTGGGGTCACCCCGTAAATTACGAGCAGAAAGACCAAATCGTATTTCAAAGCGGTGTCCCTCAAGTAGAGGGTCTTGAAAATGTCATCTTTTCTGGATTTGCTTTCATTTCTCAAATTTTTTAATTCTATGATTCATCTTCGGCTATTTTGCACTCATATTTTTTCATTTGTTCACAATGAATAAAACGTTGGAACCGTTCTTTTTACTTCATTCACAAATTTTATGCTTCCTTATCTCAAATCGCCATAGGCCTACTGATATTCAATACTTCGCATGCATGTCCGCTTCCGTCAGAAGTTCTCTTTCTTAAACACACTATGTCCCCACACAGGTTATTATTTCTTCCTCCATAAGCTTCTCTTAAAAATTCATTAATTATGCTTCAAAATTAAAGCTGACACGTGATTGTTCACTAAAAGTTTATTACTTCGTAAGAGAGATCATCAAAAGTAGCACAATTTGGAATGTCATGATGGTTGTCAAAAACTCTTGGGTGCCTTTATATTTTCTGCCGTTTTGCCTTTGATATGAGTTTCTTTTTCTCCGCCTCATACTCTGGCTGCATCTCTTCCATCGATCGTCCAGCTTCAATAATCTGATGAAGAAAATAATATATATATATAAATGAAGAATATGGAACATTGGAGTGCTTTATTAAATAAATGATCTTTCAAAAACGAAGGAGGTCACTTTTTGCAGCATATTTTCTTTGTAACCTGCATACGCTTGAAAAAGTTTTTAATTAGATACATGGCAGAAAAAGCTTCAAAAATAAATAATGCAAGCAAGTGGGCCGGGTAACATACGGGTCGGACTTGGGCCTCCATAAACTCATTGTTTGAATAAATGGAAAAATTTTGAACCAAAACACCTGATATTGAGACTAGTGACACACATCCCAGCTGGGTTCTGTACGAATACATTATGATATTTTAAAACGTAATCTAAATAACAGAATTTTATTATTTCTCTCGTATTGGAATATACAAGAAGTATGACATAAAATACAGATAAAAATTATCGATGACATTGCCTGACTGCGCTTTAGGTGTTAATTCTATCTTTACATCTTGCGGGACAATCTTAACTCATGGTCAAAATCAAACTTGAAAGTCATACGCTTCTAAGTCCGCGACAAGCCTATTCAGGTTAAACTTCATATGTAGTCCGTAAAAGAACCAATATGGAGATACTATTCCTGCCTATAGGCGGGATTTCAAATGCTTAGTTACTAGATCAACTAAATAATTGATACATTACGCCTTTCATGACGTAACTCCGTGCAACGGCTGATGAATAATAAGGTCGAACATCTAACATGGGATCATGGCATAGGCGCGCTCCTGAGTAATAAAAATTAAATGAAATAGAATAAATCAGCAAGAATGACCATACTTATTGAAGATCATGGGCGCTGTAGAAAACTGCATACAATGCTATTTCAACACTTACTACAAGTTTTGTCCCAGAAGGAATTTTTGGCTTCTCTACATTCAACCACTCCTCGTGAAGATCGTGCAACTGCTGAAGATATTCCTGCAAAGGAAAATTTGCTTCGTTCATTAAGCATTAAATACAATGGTCATCAAAAGACAAAATCACGTCACTTAAAGTATCCATGTTCTTTGGAAATATGTCCCAGGAATGCTTTTGTATGAAAGTAGATTAAAGATGTATCTATTTAAGATTACAGTGTTTTCAGTCAACGACAATAACCACATAGATAAAAGCAAAGTGACCTGTTCAGTCGATCTGTCGTGCTGATTTGTTGATAGTTTGGTTAAATAACTAAATAATCTGGCTGAAAAATCTCAAGAGAATCAAGAAATCCTTGACTATTTTCATGGACCATGTGAAGTAGAGTGACAAAAAATCAAGCGGCATTAACATGCGCAAAAGCTTTGCAGATAGTAGGAGGACGAAAGAATCGAAGTCGGCAACAGCTAGTACGCATGAAGTGCACCCCAAGGCTCGAAGGTAGCACAATTTTGTCTCTTCACGGCGGTCATCGAATTGTTGAAGCATGTCTTTGAAAATTCCTTGATTGATTACATCAAATGTTCTGACGACATTGCATAATTATATGAGAGAAGAAAAATCACTCCTAGATCAGCTTCGAAATTTAATAGAAGAGATAAACTACAACTATGTACTGTACAAGCAGGAGCAAATGCTAGCACGCCTCCATTTAATAAATTTCAAATCGATAACGGGGAGCGATTTTTCTTTTCTCATACACCCATGAATCTCCCGAGCAAGGCAGCCAACTACATTGCACAATTGCACTTGGTGCACTTTCAAGATGATCGTTTGACACAGAAATATTTATATCTGGAGATTGTTACACAGGTTGCTGGACTCAGTTAAAACTGCTCCAAGAACTGTGTTGTGAATTTCATAAATAGGAAATCTCAGCTTTTCGGTGATCAAGTTGTGTAAACTGGGATTATTTCACCAGGAACTCGCATGTAGAGACCATCATTTCTACAGGTGGAGGTCAGGATTGTCTTATAAATAAGTGGAGGTAAAACACTGAAGTGAGTTTTTATTGTAGTGTTTTGGAGTCACTAAATTTCTCAAAAAACTTTGAAGACGAATCAAGACAAAGCAACGAGTCAAGACACACTCTGATGCACACTTCTTGTCCCTCGAAGACTTTGGAGCCCTTGTAGTTAGGAAATAAGCCTGCTTCGCTTAAGAAATCACTAGGTTTATCAAAAACACACAGAAGACGAAGCAAAACCAAGTAAGGTGAATCAAGACACATTATGATACGCATTTCTTGTTATATTGAGTGATTTAGAGTCTCTTATTGTAGCTGAGAAATGAGGCGCGGTAATAGATATGGAAGAATGTTGTACCGACTCAATTTGTGTAATACGCCACTGCCTTCGTTGCCTAACACTGTTTTGATCTGTTGCGAATGAATGTAGGTAACCAGTTCGTTTGTTAATAATCATTATATGCCGGTACCTGCAACAGGGTTGGAACCGGCGCCTCTGTAACCTCCTACTTAAGGATGGCACCTGATCAACTTAGACCGCTACTTATCATTCGATTTATCTATCTCTATAGCCAGGGTGGCACCATGTCGGGGTGTGGGGAGGTTTTAACAGGTGTCACCTTGTTAAAACATGTTAAAACCTAAATTCAATATAATTATAGTATATAATTACCGCATAACTTATAAAGTTGTCTTCAAAAATGTATTTTTGTTATAAAGAAATCATCCATTGAGAAGTCCATTAATTCATGCCAAATCTGTATTCGAATTGCAGCAAGAAAAATGTACGAAACTCTCAAAAATTAACTAAAACCTATTTAGCAAACGGATCACCTCGAAGGAATAACAAATCACGCGCAAAAAATCAATTAAAGATCACTTTAGTCCATTTCATAGGAGCGTAGCAGGTATTCGACCATATAATCGACACATAGTAACCTATAGGCATACAATACATAGATACAGGAATAAGAGCAAGATCATAATAGAACACTATCCAGATTACCCAAATCATCGGTTTTCACATTAAATATTAATGTAAATACGAAATATGTTGTAAAAATTGCCCATTCACAGGCACTTTTGTAAAAAAAATACCAGATTTGAGAACTCACATAGGTGATTTTACATAGTTTTAACAGGGCGCCAAAACCTGGTGCCACCCTGTCTATAGCATGCGGTAGGGGATATGCCGACTCTCCAGATAAACCAGGATTCTCCATGAAACACAATGGCACTGATGATTATCCTATCCAAATCAGGTGAGAAAATTGCTCGTACTTTGATAATATTTTGTACGCGCACGAAAAAACTGAGCAGTAATGCGTGCAATGACTTATTTCAACGTGTGGAATAACATCACAATAGACTAGCGAACACACAATTTTTCAATTTTTCAATTTCGGTTATTCAGTTTACTGGGAGAGATCGAGCAGGGTAGGTGAATAATTGCCTACAGATTGTGCAATCATTGATGTCAAGAAAACAAGGAAAACTTCGTAGCAGGCCTACCCATTACGAAGTACAAACTTCAGCTTCAATTAGAATCCTCGAGTAAAAACAGTCGTGAAAATAACAACAAAAAAATTATCATTTTTCCTCTTGAATTGTAGCGGTTATTCTGGGTACATGGACTGCTTTATCATCGTTATCTATCAGCAATGCTGCACGGTTTCGTCAGCGGCTTTGAATAAAGATTTGAAGAATAATTTTCAAGAAACGGTTCGTAGTGCTTGCGTCACATAAATTATGTTATATTTACATACTCTTTTGATGTTGCAACTCTTTTAGTTGAATGGACAAATAATTCTACACCTTTTTGACTTCTATTCAAAATTTTTGAATTTCATATATAAATACGTAATTATTTCTTAATTTATACCGCTTACATGATTGATAATAGGAAATCTTTCCCCAACCGCACATTTCAGCTAAAATTTCCCAATTTTGAAAAACTACCGGTGATTATACCTATTATCGACTGCAGTGATAGACGTCTTTTTGAGTGAAGAACAAAAGTATGGTAATCATATACGCTGGCCCACCTATTCTCATCTTGAATACCAGAAGTCTACCCAAATTTGATCAAAAGCATTTTTCTTCCACTAACAACTCGTAATTTATATACTAGTATATGTATAAGATTTAAGCTACTGTAACACTCTCATGCACTAACGTTGTTGTTTATTGGTAAACCGTGAAGAGAGATGCAAGAAGGAAAATGTTTTTGAACATGATTGCATGCTCTTAAACACAAGCGGGGTCATAAATCCATCACTGCTTTGTCAATGATGGTTTCGAGGTACCTAAGACGATGTTCGGGTTGGAAGTGTAGCCTAATGCAGTTTTGTTCAAACTCGATGCTATTTCTTTCAGCTTCATTCATTTGTATTCAATTCGTCAAGTGACTGATTCATCGACCAATGACGCCAATGTTTGGCATTGAGTTTTGCAATCCTATTCACAGCTCGTGTGCACTCAGTGATGAGAAAATGAGAGCAATGGAGAAGTTAGCACTGATTGAGGTCATAGCCATAGATATCTCATGTACAGATAATCCTTGGACTAAAATCTTAGATTAGTTATTCCGAGAACGGTGCAAAGCGAACAAACTTGATGGAATAGCTAACACTGGATTGTTATTTGCCCTGCATGTAATTCTCAACTACCTACTTTAAAAATTTTCAATAGAACTTGACTTATTTTAAATAGAAGTTAAAAAGGTGTAGAATGAATGTCGTCAATGGTCAACATAAACCTAATTAGAATGATGACCGCCGGTCAGCCAGTCTTCAAAATTTATGGCCGGCGTTGCTATAACCGGCCAGCCGGAATCCTGACCTACGCCGATACTCACTCCTTAGGACTCGCATATTCTGACTTTGCCGTCTTGAGGGTTCGGCTGCTCACTCGAATCAATTAACATTGACAACGCTGCTAACGAAAACCTGTTGAAAATTGTCTTCAGATTGACAAATTAGTGATCGTATGAGAATAGTCAAGTCCTGTTTTTGCTGGGCAGTATCATGACTGGTAAAGCCACCTCCGATTAACATGCATTATCTACAACCTAAAGAATGCGCGTTGCTTATTTCAAACGCATGTATAGGTGTCAGACATGCAAAGAGCTTACCAGACTGATTCCAGATTCCTCTTTCCTCCCTCGAGCTAAGATTCTCTCTTTACAGATAGCAGGGTCGCAGCGGAGATATATAATGAGATCAACTTTGATATTTGTGCACATCCGTCTATACCAGGCATCCAGTATGTGATATTCCACTTCTGACATGACTTTCCTGCAAAATCAAACGTTGACTTTCGGGCATCCCAGTTCAGTAGGTCTAAAATCTTATGACTATTCAAAAATCAATGAAAGACTTCATTTTCCGCTGTCGAGCGCAAGTAGTGACAGGACGGGCAAAGTGAAAGCATAAGGAATGTTCTTCTCATGGAGGTAGGATTGTTAGATATCTTTGTTATCTAGAACGGATATCTCCAACAAGGAATTTTAAAGGAAGCAATATCAATTCAAAGCATAGTCATTTGTGGATGCATCATTTGGTGCATATCTGTTGGTGGACTTAATACTTAATATTTATCTACAGTGTACCACACAACAACAATATATGACAGCATCTCTCATTGAAGTTGTATCATCGTGTCAATGAATAATTGTAACTGAATTGATATCCTGCGTTGCTAGTAGTGGATCAACTGGTAAACTTATGTGGGTGCTTTATAGCATGAATCTAATGTCTTCTATGAACCTGGATTCTCAGCAGTTATCAATTTTTGAAAATCAATGACATGTCTGATCACTGGAGATAAAATCTCAAAATCAACTGCAGAATCGATTAGAGGCATGATGGAATATCACTCTGCTAGGGATCATTTGAAATCGACTACAAAAATCAATCATTAAAAAAATGGGAGCAAGAATTACAAGTCTGTAGTCACAGGATCAATTTCTATAATATCCTTACAGGCATTGTTAACAGTCCAATTTCCAAAGAGATGACATCTCTCAAGTGAATATCACACTGCGTGAAAAATTTAGATTACACGACTTTTAAATCAGAGTTACCTCAAAATAAAGACAGAGAAGTACTGAGCTAGACCACCTGTCAGAGTCCAGACTGGTGCGATCCTAGCTATCTATTGGACAATAGTATAGATGTCTGATCTCTATGGTTCTCTTCTTAAGCGTATGAGTAAAACGCCTGGTTTGTTATCAAATTGTTCATTGCTTCGCTGAGACATACTGCCCATTGCAATATTTGGTAAGAGGTAATGGCTTCACACAGACAAATATCAAAACTTACGTCCGATAGAGATTTTCAACGAAGCAGTGACGTGCGCTGAAAATTGATCTCTCCATCACTGCCAATGGATGCATCTGGGCCTCCTGATGCGTCTGTAGCATGGTCAGCTGGACGTAAGATTGAAAAGGTAAACACCACCGTTTAGGATCGGAATAGAATTTTGCCTGCAAAGAAATGAACAAGCGTGATAAGTTGAATACTAAATGTGCATGGAGCTTCCGGATTAATCACATCTTTTCTCTTGTCGATTCATTGGTATTATGATATCGGTTTTAAAAGTCTAAGGGGTACATGCAACTCTAAATAAGGCGAATAACGCTAAGTATCAGTGTGCCAAGTCATAGTAACAATATTACTTAAATCACCACAATAGCATAATTACCAAAATATTGATTCCCGAGTTTTCGACGTTCTGCCAACGATCCAATGGTTCAGATACGATTTTGATCTCCTCTGAAGAAGCGATGTGATTCAGCATCTCTGTTTTACCGCTTCCTATGTTGCCCTCGATGATGACCTGTAAAAAATTCTCAATGTGCAACAAAAATATATCGAAGATCAACTTTTCATCTAAAAGTATGCAATTCAGGTCGTAGATGATATTTCAGTTATACTGTATCTCGCTTTCTTGGAGGTCAAGTCGCAGGTAAAATTTGAAGACTTTTAATTGAAGTCTTAAAGGACGCTTTGAAGTCATTTTGAGCTCAAGTTAGCTTTTGCAGTCATTGGTTGACGACCAGAGTGTGACTGAATGCCGTTCAATTGAACTATTTCACGATTTTCGTGAACTTGAACTGAACAGCGTTCGTATCTATCGGAGATGAGCGGGAGTTGAATGCTCCCGTTCATTTCTACTTTTAAACATTCACACATGATTGCCCGAAATTGCTTTGTTAGAATCACAGAATTAGATTCATCTGCGCGTGCCTCGGTTTCCTAGAAAGGAAGAATTGTATGTAACCTTAATATCGAAATGGCACATATCACATCACACAACTTGCTCCTTCTCGAATGGATAATTCGTGTATCGCTTGCTATTGGAAATGGCAAACAATAAGCTGTCAGCAGAGGACACCAGAGCCAGTGAGAGATGCGTGCGTGCTGTGATATCACTTCGCACACACCAAAACACACATCGATGTGTGGCTTCGATTCAATGTATGCACTATACAGTGAGCAATGCCGAGGAGAGGATCATCAAGTGAACTAATTTTCGTACGCCTGCTACCTTCTTTATAATGATCGGAAGGGTCAACATTATGGAGAAAAGTTGTGGGCAATGATCTGAATTCTTCGAATCTGAAGGAATTTTGGCAATCAAAACACTTTGCTGAAACTCACAATAATCCGCAAGCAACGCACGACTTTTTTTCCTATCTCTGTAAGGTATTAGGAATTCCTTTTTGCCCACCTAATAGGTTCCTCAATGTGCCGTCCATTTCGTATTAATCACACTTCTAGCAAACCGAAGCAGATAAACAAAATATTTAATTCTGTGGTTAGAATGCTCCACCTTAAGCTATTTTTATCCATTCTGTCGGACGCCTGACGCTCATGATGACACGCATGCACAATATAGAATTCTTGGAAATCTTAGATGACGTTTGTTGCTGACTAAGTATCTTGAAACACCCAGACGAATGCAGCAAGAATAAGACAAACTTTAGTACTGATTCTTATTACTAAAGCAGCGATCATTAAACTCAATTTTATGGCAAAGAACTGTAGGCCTGCCTAAGGATTGATCTTTGCAAATTGTAGTGCTGTTCCATGTATTAAAGATAAATTTACACAAGCATACTTTCACACAATACTGTCGAAGAGGAAAAGTATCGGAGCAGTTAAGCCATGTAATAGAATAGAAAGTACTTTTTCCAGATCGCAATGAGCCGTGAACCTGTAACAATTTATGAAATCATAACGATAAATATGAAAAAGAAATCAGCCAAACGGATAAATGAGCGGCTAAAACGATGACTTGCTGCTCGAGGTGCCATTAAAACTACATTGGTTTTTACCACGCCGAGATCTCTCACGAAAAATGGGTCGAATGAAATAAAAGTAAGCTTATACCCCGGAAATTCTCCAAATTGCATGACATTATAGTTCGCATTATCTTATTACTGAAATATCTAGACATGTGAAAGAAACAATGACTCAATTATTTAGATAAGTAGTAACGTAGTCAAAGTAAATTTCAAAATTACTTTGAAATGAACGGAAAGAGAAAGGTGAACGTGAAGTCAACGAGATGGAGTACTTATAGTACAGTAAAATTAGACTAAATAAAGGCGTAACCCGGACAAAATTAGGAGAAAGCTGAAACTTGGTGTACTTAAACTTCATGCTGTGTTAATGACCGTGTCCAAAGTCCCAAGAGATGCGTTGTGTGCTTTTTGAGTAATGTTGTCCTAAAGATGCCAACTTTCATTGTTCTGTCCACAGTTTTCTCTATTTAAATCAAGTTATTTTTATCACATGATTGGTGAATCATCCTATGCGTAACAGCCATCGTAGCGATGTCGCTTGACGTTCAACGGGAAAGGCTCTATCAGCTCTCTTCTCATTGGTTCCTCTGATGGAATGATGTGAATGCAATGTCCAATGCGAAGCTGCTAATTGAGCGCGGGAATTTGATCTGCTACAGATTTCGGCTTTCGATCATCTGTTTCACGTGCATTTGATCTGGAATCATTATTATAAATCATATAGGGCATGTAAATTGTAAATCATCAATGACATTAGCAATACATAATCAAACATGACATGTATATTTTGTGGAGATTCTCTAGATTTACTGTAACTGTTAGACGAGGCATTGAGAATATTATTGAACTAAGTAATAGCAAATGTGATGGAATAGGCGAGGCTCTTAAAAACGTTAGTGAAATCACGGTTCATATTGAATGCAGGAGAAAGTACACACGCCATGTTGATAGAGAGAGAAGTAGAAGTCCAACAACTGCGCCATCTAAAACGGGTAGACCCGCTACTGTTCCACGATTAAGATCGACAAGCAAAGCGTTGTTTAATTTTCAAACAGATTTGTCTATTTTGCGGTGAACTGCAGTAGCTGACAATTCAAAGCATGCCGTCATAGAAGAAGAAAAGTGCATCTGGCACGCACCTTGAGTATAAGAGACACAATCTTAATAAGAGCACGTGATCGCCATGATGAATGGGGCAATGGTGTTCTTCAAAGAATTTGCCATGTTATTGATTTAGTGGCCTCAGACGGTCGTTACCACCACGACTGCTACGTTCAGTTCACAAAAGAGAAAGCCAAATGTGAGTCAGGTAGGCCTGAGAATAGCGTATCTGCAGATATCTTTCATAAGTTATGTGAATATATTGACGAACATGATGACTGTCAATTTACTATCCATGTGTTGCTTAGCATTATGGCAAGCTTTACTGATGCAAATGAATTCGTTCATTCCGAGAGACATCTAAAGAGGAAGCTTCTTGAAGTCTATGGTCCACGTATTACTATAACTGAGATCCCGGCAAAGTAAACGTTCTCATGTTGAAAGACACAGCGCATAAAATTCTTTCAGACAAATGGTACACTGACAGAGATTTAGACGAACAAAAAGAGCGCGAAAGAATTGTGAAAGCTGCAGCAGCGATAATTCGTGAGGATATTCGCCAAATGTATTTAGACTGCTCAAAATACCCAAATCGCGCAGGATGAGATAAACGCAGATGATAGTCATCTGATTCCCAACTCATTGCGAATATTTACCGACAATATCTTGATCAGCAAATCTATCAGTAATTTCACCAAATGTCATTCGTAGGCGTAAGACAATTAACCATGCGTGATGTTCGCTTGCCGACCTAGATCATTCATATCACCATTGCAAATTGGTTTATCTGTTTTCCCACACAGAACTATGGGTCTAGGCTTCTCATTGACATCTTGTCGGGTATGGGATTCTGCAGCTCATACTCAGAAACCATGAAATATCAAGACTCAGCCATGTCAATCAATTCCAAAAATAAGTGAAAGTGGCTTTGTTCAATTTGTATTCGATAATGCTGATGTCAATACACAAACATTAGATGGAATGGGAACATTTCATGCATTGGGAGGTATTCGATGCGTGACTCCTTCAGCTGCCGTAAGTGTAGGCACTGATATTCCACGAATTACCAAAGAGACAAAGACCAAGTCTAAGAATGAAATACCAATTCACCATTACAGGAAACCGAAAGTTTCAGGTCCTCAACTATCTTTGTCGAGGATCTAAATGTCCACGCAGCCACTGAATACGCTATAAAGAAATCCAGCGTTCAAGTTTGACATGTTATGGATCCACAATATAATACCTAAAGCTGATACCGGAAGCTCAGGAGTTGGTTGGAATGGCTATATGCAAATTGCAGTTGACGACGGCACGATTTGCAGTACCAGTCGAGGGATGGCGTTCCCTTCATTAACTTGGAACCTGGAAACTTGACTACCCTTTTCTCGGCTCTCAGATTCGCGGCAGAAGAATGCACAGCTAAAAAGAAATGCTGCATTGTCACATTCGATCAACCTCTTTACTTGAAAGCCGTTGAAATCACTGCGTCCGCTGACAAAAATGATATCTTATCCTCTGTCATAGTTCGTTTAGGAGGTTCCATCTGCTTATGTCTTACTTATGAACGATATGATATATCATGGAAGGAAGTGGCATTGAAGAAATGTGGCAAACAGTTTATGCAAAGAACAGAGCATATATCAAATGATGTCTGGTCATGCATACGAACACGATCGATTCGGGCTCATTTACTTGCGTATCAGTTATTGGTTATACTGATCACATCAAATTTCTGTTACTTTCGAACACGACTTTAGGTTGAAGGATTACATAATTTATCAGAGCGAACGAAAAACGCTCTGTTAAGTAAGATAGCAGGTAAAGAAGCATGCTCATCCCATGATCTGACATTTTTCGCTCAAAAGTTTGAATCGGTTATTGATAACCTCTCATGTTCAGATCGCACCTCCAAGCTTTGGATTCAGTATTTGAAACAATTGATGTTGGTTATCAGAGCCGAGCGATCAGGGAACTGGAATCTTCACCTCCACACCGTCAAAGAAATGCTGCCATATTTTCATGCTGCAGGGAGGAGTGCAGTTAGAGCCTGCGCAATGGGGGTGGACCTTATCAGACAACCAACTAAGTCCAATTCTGACTCTGTCACTTCCAGCCCCTGAAAAGGTGCTAGAGATTCATCTCGTGCAAATGCAAGATATTATGCGGAAAAGCATGCAGTTGTCGAAAACTGGGTTTGCCGTGCTCAGTTATGTGTGGTCATTGCCTGAGCAACTTCTGCCTTAATGCACCACACATCGAAGTTTCAAGGGAAACGACATCAGAACCTCAGGACACTGTGGATGATGAGTGAATTATGAATTTTCGATTATGATGACATTGAAAGCAATCCTTAATAATGACAATGGACTTGATTTCCCCAATAAAGGATTTTCTATTGTGAAATATTGACTTGTTCTTCTTTTTTAATGCATGTACATTTCATTGAGATCATATTTTATGAGTTTGAAAAATATAAGTAGTATGATGCGTATTATTGTACTTTTTCTAATTTTTCTCGAAAAGCACACAGTATATTTCTTGGGACTTTTAACCTAAAGTTGAACACGTAAACCACTATCGATATGCAAAAATCCAGCTTTCTCCTAATTTTGCCGGGGTAAAAATCTAATTTTCCTGCACTATTACTGAACTTGAGCTGAACGGCGTTCAAAATTTTCGTGAACTTGTCATTCACTGCTGACGACCCCCTTGCCCACTTGATATGACAGATAAGGGTTCAAATAATATTTCCTGATAGCATATATTCGTATGTTTTGTTTATATCCGTCATAAATTGTGTTGTTGAAACCAGTCAGAGTCCCGGAGTCCTATCATTTTTGCTGGAGTCGGAGTCGGCGTCCTATCATTTTTGCTGGAGTCGGAGTCATATCAAACGATAGGACTCCAGACTCTGGCCTATAACTAGACCTGAAATATAATGCAAACAAATTAATTATCCTCGTGCATATAGCTGTCACTGTCTTGATGTCAACTTTCTACGTCAGACAAAAGTACAGAGACAGCAATGCATGCAAAGCTTGTAATAATTGAGGGAATGAGCCGTGATAGTGAAAAAGGATTGTCTTTTCACTCAGTGATTAAATACAGAAGACAAGCCTTCCTAGCCTCGATCACACCTACGCAACAAAGGTCATATCAGAGACAAAAATGAAATACTAGTTTATTTGAGAACATTACCTCTTAACCTCACGTTAATCGTGACTGATGGCTCCTCCAAATCGCATATTAAAATCGAAAGTGTACTACTTATATTTTTCTTGAAGAAGGATGGGGATTTCCTGCCTGGTAGAGACTGTAGAAAAACCGTGTGAAGCACACATTTAGAAAATGGAAGGAGCCGAGTCGCATGCATCTAACTTAAAGCGACATTTGATAAACTTTCATCGAAAATGATTGATAATTGATGCAGCAATGATCACTAAAAATATGTTCAGGCAAGCCTATAATGATCTATGATGTAGGTTACCAGTTTTTTTAAAAAACTAGGCTTCATATACTTGTCAACCGGAGTCCTATAAAAATGATAGGACTTCGCATCCCTGGTTGAAATAGTCGCTTTACTTTCACGTCTGTTTCTAGAAATCAATCCGCAGTCTATTTGATAATGATGAGTGGAACTCTATCTCGCAAATAATTTCTAAGAGAAGTCTACGAGTATTTTAGTGACTTTTGTAAATGGTAAATGGAACATCACAAACTACTTACCGTGAAGTTTCTTGTATTCATTTGTATCACCGATGAGCAAGCACGGAATGGCAGACAGGCTGAAATGGATAATGTTAGTGTCCTTTCAAACAACACTATGTTTTCTTAACTGATATGAACCATTTCAACTACTGACGATATAATTTCTAACATTGTGTCTGATGCATTGACAATCAATTAGCATATTAACACAATTTTCGTTACTATGTTAAGATTTGAGGTTTCGAGATTTACTCATATTGGACCAATTGGTTTATGAAGGGTATAAAAAATGGTGATGCGCATTTATCGTCACCAAGAAGGGCTTTCAATTTTCTGCCCTTCATATACGTGCATATTTTGGATTAGTGAGAGGTCAACAACTGAATATCAGATTTGACACTATAAACCCACATAAAACTGTCATGTTTGACGGTTATATAGTAACAGCACTTTTCAGTGTTGTCTTAAGAACACTTTTCAGTGTGAACTCCGTGTTTTTATTTGGTCAAGCAGTCAATAATAAAATCAAAGTTACAGGAATTTTCGGCCTCTTGGCCCTTGTCAACTGTTGATGTTTGGTTATATAGTGTCATTAACATGCTACAAAATGATAAATAATAGTGACTCGAAAGAACAATTCTCACTTCTTCCATTACCATGAAATCAATCCTGAACTCGCATTACATCATATAGATACATTTTTCTGTATACTCTTATATATTAGTTTATCTATTATGTTATGTTATCCTACTTATTACTTGAGCTTTCACGATTAATGATGTTTAGGCACGGTCACCACGAATACGCCGGGTCAGTTGGATGTCCTTCGGCATGATGGTGACCCACTTGGCATGGATGGTACACAAGTTGGTATCTTCGAAGAGACCGACCAGGTAAGCTTCAGATGCCTCTTGCAGTGCAGAATCTGCCGAAGTCTTGGGCAATCTCACGAACAAGCCGCTAGAATGGCAGCTTCCTGATCAAGAGCTCAGTGCTATTCTGATGCCTCCTGATTTCTCGCAAAGCAACAGTACCAGGACGATCGAGCAGCCTTGGTCGCAAGTTGCTTCCTTGGAGCCTTGCCACCGGTGGATTTTTGTGCCGTCTGTTTTGTACGAGCCATCACGAACCTCTAAACCTCTGTTGTACTCTTTGCACTAACGGTAAACGCTTGCGTGCAGTCATCGACATTTGTTTGAGTGCAAAGAAATTTTAAATGAATAATGAAATTGACTGATTCAAATCAGACAATAATACATGATATCGATATTTATCCTCTACCAGTTTAACTCCACTTCGAAACTGATTTAAGGGAAAGAAAAGCGAACTCGAAACTTCTATATTACTTACCTAAATACCTTAATGATCTGGAAACCGTCGTTATGGCGACAGTCATTCCCTATATCAGCGACAGCGCTTTACCTGCAAAAATAAAAACGTTGGTTAGAATACTTGCAGTAAAAAATATCACTTTCAATTTGATAAAACACTTCTAATCTGATACCATAGTAATAAAGAGGAAAATAGATCTACAATGACTCGAACTGGGTAAACAAAAATTGAAGCTTCAATGTCACTGCTCACACTTGATGCTTGGACGGTGCTGATGCAGTTAGACTTTAGATGGAGAGTTGAGATGCTCTGCAGACTTCCAATGAAACTGTCGGGGCTCGACCTCAGGACCGAAAGATCGATAGGTCAAGCACTTAACCACTGTGACTTTGAACACGAAACGGGTAACTTTTAACACAGAACACTGGGGAAATAATTGAAATCTATCAAGAGCTTACTTCTATGTTTTTCGTTACTGCAATTGCCATTTATAGCTCACGTCCGCAAACATTAGGATTCTCGAAGAACATGCATTTAATCTAAATCTGCATGTTATCTTTGAATGTATATGCCTCTATTAGAAGCGTATGAGTCTCATGGCAAAAAAAAGTATAGCAGTGTTCATTTTCTCACATGGAGAGTTCATATTCAAATATTTCATGCTGAGATATCATTTTAATAATGGCTAGTTGTCAGTATCCATGGGTCTTGAAATTCTCAGGCATGTAATAAGAATCATTGAGTGATTATAACAGAAAAATATCAACGAAATCATTCTGCGATATTATAAAAATGTTGCATGATTGATAAATATTTTTACAATTTTCCATTCACTGTTGTTTCTGGATCGGTTTTGTAGGTGAACAATATAACGTTGAATTCATTATTAGAAACACAACTGAGAACTCTCACCTCATCCAAGGTTAAGCGATGATTGAAGATAGATGTGACGATGCAGTAATAAATATATTTGATGATTCATCAAATATTCTGTCTCGCTACAATATCAATGCTGGTAGCATTCTATCAATAATAATACGACATATAAGCTGCCGATTTCACTTGGAGATGACTATTGCCTTCACACGAATTCCTTCTGTATCGTCAGCGCGGCCTAGCGAAGAAGGTGCGAGCTGGTCTCCGGACTTCGATTCGATTCCTGGGTCGGGCGAGTGCGGTCGGAGAATCAATGGTGTTGATGTCTTTTATTTACTTCATCGTCGTCATTCTCTTTAGATATTCAATAAACTGCGACAGACCTCTGTTGGCAGAGTAGCAGCTCAGCATTAATTACTTACATCCTATAAGAATCATTGCCATTCTTGAATTATATACGGATAATATTGAAAACTTTGAATGTACGAACATAACTGCATAGAGCATGATGTTCCGTGTACAGATTTGTAGGACCTGTAGGGGATTTGTTGGCCTTTTTCCGGCTAGCAGATTCTGACTGGTTAGCATTTTGGCACTTACAACATTTGCCAATCTTTTCAAATCCTGTGGAAATAAACGGAAAGTAATACTTCCTGACTGTTTATCTTATAACGCTTAAGGCATCCGCCATATTGCGAGCTTTTCCATGCGTTTCAGAGCAAAAGGTTTTTCAACAGACACTAAGTCATTATTACAGCAGTTGTTGACTGTCACACAGCGAGCAAAGCAAAACGACTAAAAGCTTGCGGACATGGCTTGCTCGGCACACTCGTGGTTGCTTTGATTTCAGTGTGGCTGAGGCCTTACATCCTGAATGTACGTTGTATTTTTTCTACTTAACAGCATTGCATCATTCAATCTTAGTAGTAGGCTTCTAACTTGATTTCTATAGGGAAATATTTGAACATTTGAAAACGCTTCAATTGATAAGTCTAGCCTTTGGCAAATTCACATTTACTGAATGATAAGAATAATCTATAAGAGTAATAACAATTTTTATCAAATCATTTACAGAATTAGTTACAGAGCAGAAGCACAAACAGAATTTCAAACAGAACCGTTCAAAACGATGTGTATAATGCATAATTAATATTTAACAGCAGCGTTGAGGTCAAAAAATTGAGTAAAAATGTCACAAGAATCCTTGCCTGACAAGAACCGCAAGCTGGTTTATTGCACGAAATGCAGAGGTTCAGAGTTTGCTTTTTCGCGATGCCCAAGAGCAACTGAACCTTGATCCTCGTGATCTTTATCATCTTTTCCCTCATCGCGACACAATTCCTTGGCAATAATCATGTCTCAGTGTTTAAGTAACTATGGAATTCTGGGGATCCTTAGAATGTATGCATGTCTCCATCAAAAATCAAAAAAGCGAATAAAGTAAATACCATACCAGCAGGGAAGAATGTTGTTCGAGCTTTCGATCGTCCTTCAGACAGTCATAATCATGAAATGAATGAAAACAGTCTTTACTTGCTACACAGTCTTTTTGCATAGGAGTAACTGTTTTCATTTATTTCATAATTATGAAGGACTGTCGAAAGCTCGAACAACATTCTTCCCTACTAGTGTGGTTTTTACTCTTCATTTAACTACGGGTGATAGTGCCTTAATATTACAAATCAAAAAGGCGTTGCAACTTGCAACTATCAACAATTCGCCAAAATGACTGCAAGTACGTCATTGCAACAGGTAGCTTCACTCTCAGTCTCCCCCCTTAACAAGGGAGTCAGGGAGACACAAGCTACAAGATTGACACAAACTCACACTAACAAGTTGCACGAGCACTTCGAAGTTCGTTGGACGTCATAATCATCCGTGTGGTTATGATGTCCGACGGACTTCGAATGTGCCGCACATTTTCAGTTTTTTCTGACAACAAGCAGAGCAGACCTTCCTAACATGACATATATCTCTAGTTCATCAATATTCAGTGACCTCAATTTTTGGTTTTCCTTATTATAGGCTTTGATATGAGCCACTCTGCAAATTAAAAAAATGAATATATGAGAACAGTGAGTCAACTGATGAGTGACGGTGTTCATATAGCTACCTGCATAATACATTTTAAATCAGAATGAGACAAGTTATTCCAACACAAAAAGAAACTCCTGATAATATATGAACATAAGGTTATGCATGCTAACTTGTATAGTTTCAGTTGCATAGGTTTCTCTCAGAATCAGCTAATACGAGTACAACCCGATTAACATCAACATTAACTTCAACAATTAACTGAATTGATTTGTGATGTAAATGTGAATTAATTTGCTGAGAACAAAGTATTTATACGCGACTAATGAGGTAGTCATCAGGCAAGGTACCGGTACATCAACTTATCCATAATACCAAAGGAATCAGCTGGTTCAATCCGCTCCCGCTTTCATTTCAACTTTTTATTACAATTCTTAACGGCTACATTGGTGGCGAATGAGTAGGGTTACAAAATGGCTACTTCCAGAGTCGGCATAGAACCATCAAATTTGCAAGACAAGAATAACTTGAGTTGATGCTAAAAACAGCTTTCGTCTCTCCTTGAAATGTATTGACCAGATTAAAATAGTTAATTAAAAGATATGTACAACCCTTAGATATGTACATATCTTTTGATTAACTATTTTAATCTGGTCAATAAATTTCAAGGAGTGACGAAAGCTGTTTTTAGCATCAACTAAAGTATGAAGAACCTCCTGTTGGCGGCCATCCTGTAAGAATAACTTGGAATATAATTCGCAAAAATGACGAAGTTTGTAAGGTTTCCTGCTCGTTTCCAACAAGCCACAAGGATCACATCTCGGGATCAGCATTGCTCTACGCGACGGAATTAAAGCAGGCATCAATAATTCTGAAGTCAGATGCAAATCACACACACACATTTTATTTGTGAAGAGGCTGGGGAGATAATGACAACATGCAGTCAACTATATCTAGGATCCTTGTCTTTAGTTCGGCAGCTAGAACGAGTTTCTGCAGGGAACGAGGCCGACGAGACTTTCACACAATCTTCTCACATCTTCTGCCTACTACGAATCTACGCGTCTGCGGGGTTCTAGTGAGTTCATTTTCTTGTCAGATAGGATCAAAGAAAAAAACATGTAAATCCAATGGGACGCAGATTGTAGTTTTTGGCTAAAATGAAATTTTGTATGTTTTCTCTGATTAAACGAAAAGTACTAAGCCCGGAGTCATAATTTTTGGCATGGAATGTCTTCAGGTCATTTCCTTCCATGTTCATGCACCTCTGTCTATAAAGCTAAACACTCTTAATGTCGGCAAACACAAACATTTTGAGCAACTTTATTCACATTGAACCACATCCTCACATACATTGTTGATCGGAAGCATGATAAGAGCACATGCACATTATAGGAAATGACCTGAAGACATTCCATGCCAAAAATTATGACTCTGGCCTTAGTGCTTTTCGTTTAATCAGAGAAAACATACAAATTTTCATTTTTGTCAAAAACTACAATCTGCGTCCCATTGGATTTACATGTGTTTTTCTTTGATCCTGTCTGACAAGAAGAGGAACTCACTAGAACTCGGCAGACGTACCGATTTGTAGTGAGCAGAAGATGTAAATCATTGTATGAAAGTCTCACTTTCGGCCTTGTTCCCTGCAGAGACGATAAGTAAAGACAATTTTAACCCTCATAGGGCATCTCTGATGTTAAAGTGTCAAATCCAAAATTGCTTTATGTCATCAGTGAAATTATCCCTTTTTGACCAAACCTTGACACTTTGGATCTCAGCCATTACCAATAACTTATTGATATAATATCGCATAAGTTAATCATTGACGTTACAAATTATAGAATGCTATTTTCTTTGTATTTTTATTTTGTCCAACTATTACTCAATGATTACTCAAATTTCTCGGGTCATTTTGAAGGGCTTCATCGGTTTTCTTGGATTCCCAGATTGTCGACACCCTGTATACGTGGAGAAGCATAATTTCAAGTTGTTAGATGACAAAACGGAAGCGTGATAGTGAAAAATGGGACAAAAAAGTAAAACTTCTTAGTTCACATGAATGCTTAAATTTGAAATCTCTTGAGATCCATTCAAACGGACAATTTATACCTAGTAATACACAAAATACATTCCTAGATCATATGTTGAGGTGCGTTGATGACAATCACCTATCCTAGGTACGCTATACTGTACAGTGTACATGCATAGTTCTTAAGACTAAATCGGTGGCAATTAAGCCTTATCAACCTTTTTTACGACAACTGTAGGCCTGCTTTATGATTGCTGAACTTGTCATTCAGCTCCTGTCTTCATTCGCAACATCAATCGAATTCTTGATACGAATCCTAATATACATTCAATCATCAAGCTCATGGAACCGCTGCAAGTTCAACAATTCCCACATCAGTTCATTGTCTGATGATATGATTCCTGCTGCTGATTCCAATAAATCTGGAAATTTTTGAATCTAATCATACATCGCGAATATTCGTGCTTGCTTCCACAACTATGTCTAAAAGTGCTTGAAGCTCTTCTTCTGATGTCGTTATCAATGCACTTTCATAGGCGTAGGAGATATTATTAAACTTAACTCCACCGACTGTCAATCCAACCATTTCATCTAACTCATGAATGATGGTTTCACTATAAATATTGAAGTAGACGGGAGATTGCACGTAGCCTTGCCTCAAACAACGCAAACTTCTGATCCATGGTGATAGCACATCATCGACACGAACTGCTGCCTGTTGATTCCAGTATACGTTTCTTGCTAGTTGGATATCTTTATCATCTGTTCCAAGGTCACATAGAAGCTTCAAGAACTTTCCATGCTTGATTTTGTCAAATGCTTTAATACAGTCCATGAAACAGAGGAAGACCACTTGTTTATGCTAGAAAGCTCTTTCACAAATCATTCGTAGAATATAAATGGCATTCGGGGTGCCTCTACCCGGCATGAAGCCAAACTATTCGTCGGAGATAGCTGGGCGCAATTTTGTTCCGAATTCTCTCTATGATGATGCCAAGAAGTAGCTTCACTGCATGACTCATGATAATTACTGATCGTACTATGGTCTTCGCATTCGATAGCACGGGGCTTCTTTGATATTGCGATGAACACTGATCTCAAGAAGTCTTTTGGTATCTCTCCAGTGTCGTATACATGATTGAGGATCTTGTACAGCAGCTCTATACCTTCGTTTTCAATAACTTTAAGCATTTCCATTGCGACATGATCGGGGCCAACTGCCTTATCTTTCTTCATCTGTCTTACGCGATTCAGGATCTCGTCTTCGGTAATCTCAGGTCCTCCAATGTCTGCTTCCAGACAACTGGTCCAGATATTCCATTTTGAACAATAATGATAACCACCGAGACAAGACCACCAGTCTCTTTTGTACAATGTTATTCAACTTTAACTTCCATCCGACATCTTTGGTTTCTTAAAGCACTTTTGGGTAGATTTTGGCTGAAGACAGCACAACGAAAGCCATAAATCAAAATGACAAAATACAACCATAGCCGCAACTTTCAAAAATTTAACTTTCATAGGTCGAACCAGACATTTTCTGACTCCTTGAGACAAGAGCTGTCGGATGATGTACAGTATTGCTAGCAAAACTTAATTATTCTATTCATAGATTTCAAGAATTCAAATTTAAAATTTTATGCATTATTAGTCACTATATCAATTTGCAAACAGCCGCAACTTTCACAAATTCGAACCAGACATTTTCTGACTCCTTGAGACAAGAGCTATGGGATGATGTGCAGAACTACTGCGAAATGTATTGATTTATTGCTATAATTTCAAAAATATTGCTTGAAAATGCGAATATTTAAGAAAACCCGCTACAATACTTGACGATTATATCGACCGCTAAAACAGAACAATGTATTCCGAACTACGCTGTTTTTTTCTTTTATGGATTCAATTAAATGGCCAGGATGTGAAGCATCATATCCCACACGATAGATTTGATCAACCGTTTTACTATTATCATGAGCAGCGATTATCTTCATGAATGTAATAACACTTAAACAATTTGCATGAAACGCATTTCGATCAGTGTTCAACAATATTCCCGAAGATGAGTTCTCCCTCAACCTTGGGGCACCTTTAAATAAAAGAGCTCGGCACGAATCCAGGAATAAACATGATCCGTCATTGCGTCATCAAATTCGTCACTTCATTGAATCTTACAAACCCTGTGTATATCACATTCTCCGAATAGACTATATCTTTCCACTGAGTTATCAATACAAAAACTGTATGCAGCGTTTATTGAAAAGAAAATGGAAGACGGTGTTGAAAAGATTCCCTGTTCACATACTTGCTTTTATGAAATATTGAATGAAGTGAGTATATCGTTTGAAAGGCCTGACCGAGACAAATGCACAGTTTGTGAGGATCATAAAAATCTGGGGAATCATCAATGTGATCAAAATGAGGGATATATCGAGAAGAAAGTAGCAGAGCGAAAGAAGAAATGAAGATTGATGGAATCAAATACAAAACTTCAAATACAGAAGTTGTATCCGTAGACATGCAAAAGGTTTTATTGCTTCCGCGATTGAGTATCAAAGAAGCTGTTTTTAGTAGAAAATTGATTGTTTTAACGAGGCATTCAGTGATGTATCAACAAATGGATCGCATGCTTGCGTGCACTGGCATGAAGAGGAGGCGGGTAGAAAAACCAAAAATATTGCCTCCACTTTTTTTGTTCTGAAATTCTGTCGAGATTTTGAGGATATTATCATATATGCAGACAACTGCAACTCGCAGAATAAATTACATTCGTGTTTTTGCGAGAGCAATTACTATAAAAAACTTCGAAGTTGGACACATTGTTGGACATATGTTCGTTGACAGTGTTCATGCAGTTATCTCTGAAAAACTGATACAGCTACATTAGGATACAATGATTTTCGGACATTCGAAATGTCCGATAACGCAAGAAAATTACCTGAATTGTCAGATAGGTCGTATTGTTCAAGTCAGGTAAGGGTCATTTGAAGTTTTCATCATACGAAATTTTGATGAACCATTTCAGGAGCATTCGATTTTTAAAAAATCTTTCATAAAGAACACAGTGACAGAAAATGGTATTTCTTTGGAAGATGTTCAGAAAGAATGTCAGAAGCGTGGTATTACTCAAAAGAAAAAAAGTGGATCTTCTCAACCTTGCGAAAAACATGCCATCAAATCGGCAAAGCTCTTGTGAGATTTCGAAGGCATCTGATATCGCTGATCTCATGAACGTGAGGGAGCTAGATTTCTAAACTTTTTATTAGCACTTGTTGAATTCCCTCTTATACTCGTAATGTTGAATCAACTTGTCATGAAATTTTTATAATTCCACGTTAGCGTTCCATAACCTTGCTTTATATATCGGAACAAGCTTTCTACTTTTTGAAAACGTTTGTTAGTTGTAATGATGTACACGTACAATTCATTTATCAAGAAAAAGATGTGATTTTGATGTCATCAAATGTGCGGTTTAACGAAAGATTTTTACGAAAGACAACGGGATCATTTACCGTGTGTATTTGCTGCAGATGAAGATTAGACACGCAAACGTTGTTTGAAATTAAAAGGCTAAAGCAATAAAGTTTCATTTATTAGAAATACTGCGAATTTCATTTCTGATGTTGATAATGTGAAATTGGTATGAATTGCCCTAGTATGCCTAAAGAAAATATTAAAAGAATTAAAGTATTAAAGATATAGGCTTAAACTTCGAATCCGTTTCTATTATGACCAAAGACAGTAAATGGAACCCTACATAAACCTCTGACTCTATCTATCACTGTAAGTCCTACATAAAATTAATATTAAAATTGATAAAATAATGTTAAAATCAATTACATAACCAAATACCTAAATCTCATTTTTCCGCACGATCATGATTATGATGAATGGTAGTCAATACCTATCATACTTTTGTTCAATATCAATACCGGTACTATAACGATACAGTCCGCGCAATTCAATGGCTCAATAATATTGGGAATGATAGGGCTGAGTTGTGATACTTGATTTTTAATAGTCTTAATGAACATAGTATTTCGAAACATAAGCTCGGTTGAATATTCGAGGTCCACATTAATTTGTTTCTTCTATAAACACGTTGTTCTGCCTTTGAAGAATGTGTCACAATCAGAGTTGGAAAAGTCGGAATTGGAATTAATTCCGATCCGGAATTAATTCCATTTTTCGTCGGAATTGGAATTGACGATATTCAAATCTACTGGAATTGGAACTGACCCTGATAAACCTCAATTCCACTTTTTCGATAGACCTGTGATAAATCTATTTGTACAAAAATTGAAATCGCAACGTCCAATCACAACAATTAACAGTATTAATTTTTAAGACTATAGTTATATAGATACGATACGAACGATAAAAGAAAAACTTTACACTGATAGTTCACTTCTTAATGTTGACTTCACTTCAATTCGATCGGACTCATTTATACCAAAATAATATCATAAATATCAGTGTCACTTAAACCGTCAATCTTCAATTGCGCTCGCTGGATGTGTTGCTGTATACCCAGGGATGCGCCAACCTGCGGCCGTAGCAGGAGGCAAAGTGGCGGCCCGTGACAATGAGAAGCAAATGAAAAAGAGATCTTTGCAAATATTTCTGGAGTTCAAGAGCATATCGAAAAACAAATCGTCAGTAGCATACTAGTTCATCTTCTAACTGCTTCCTTAACCTGAAGACGTTCCCTTTCTGTCACACATTGCTTACAGTTTTGAATGCGCTCAACCAACGAATTTAGTGCGGCGGTTCAACGGGACTTCGCAACGCACTTGCGCACTAAAATAAAGTTCGACTGCCTCGCCGGCACCTGATCCAGATTGAGAGGCTCCACTCTCGAACTTTAAATGGAAGTGATCGAGTTGAAAGGCGAATGATTGTTTTGTGAAGCAGTTCAAAAGTGATGGTATTTACATGGAAGATGGAAATCAGCTGTGCGGAATATCCATGATCTGCGAGAGGTTGTCTTAAAACGTTCTCTTAGTTCTATTTGGAAGCACATACGCCTGCGAGGCAGCGTTCTATAAATTAAATTTCATAAAGAACAAGTGCCCGACGCGCTTGACAAAAAAATAATCTCGAAAATAGTTTACGTTTGATGACATCATCTCAAGTGCTTGATTTTCAAAGCTTGGTCAACGACGGACAACAGCAAGTTAGTCACTGAGTCTTACACTGATATAGTAGATTTTTCACGAGATATTGTATTTCTACCTATTTAGATTTTGTGCATTTTCATAAATAAAATATGTACAAATTTCAGCTGTGTTTTATTTCGCAATTATGATTAAATTTAAGGCTTACGTTTTGGGTTGCGGAAGAACTGCATGATTAGCAATAATAAGATACTTTATAACTTCAATAATAACGCCAGGTAGGCAGGCTTATATGCTTATAGTTGGTGTGTGAGGGAAACTTCATTCAAAGACTGATTGCAGAGAAAGTAAGAGGTTTGCAGGGCTCCCAATCGAGTTGGAGGTACTTCAGGGTGTGCATTACCAGAAATCTACTTCATAGTAGGACAATCTTCTGGTTAGTGGATCGAAAAGTTGAGCTTAATTTGCTGTAGAGTTGGCCTATAGTTGGTGTGTGAGGGAAACTTCATTCAAAGACTGATTGCAGAGAAAGTAAGAGGTTTGCCTAGGGCCTCCCCCCCCCTCACTCGAGTTGGAGGTACTTCAGGGTGGTGCATACCAGAAATCTACTTCATAGTAGTGGGGGGCACAATCTTCTGGTTAGTGGATCGAAAAGTTGAGCTTAATATTGCCTGTAGAGTTGGCCTATAGTTGGTGTGTGAGGGAAAAACCGTTCAGTTCAAAGACTGATTGCAGAGAAGTAAGAGGTTTGCACGGGCTTCCCACCATCGGATGTTGGAGGTGAGACTTCAGGGTGTGCTTTACCAGAAATTATCTCGTGCTATATTGGGGAAACTAGCGTTCTGGTTAGTATTGAAGTTGTACGAATATTTTAGAATTAATTTGTCTTTAACCCAAAATAGTAATAAGTGATACCCTTCCGCAATTCATTGTTCAGTACCGTTTATTAAGTTAACTTCATCTATCATTTCCCCAAAGTCAAATTACTGATTTCCAAATTAAAACTGAGGATCACAGATGCTTGCAAATAAGCCAAAATCAAGTAATTCGTCTTGTATTGAAACGCTTCCAAAGGATTGATACAACCAGCAGTTCCACGAGCCAAAATCAAAAGTGACATGAAGGAGCCCTTAAAATATCTTGACTGCTTAAATCATTTGGAATCAAAATACAAATGTCTGAATCAAAAATCAAACGTCGTTTGAACCCTAGCAATATGGTCATTTGAACTCATAGAAATAGCATATCTCTCAAAAGCAATGGCAAGGAATAATAAAACCTTAAAGGGTTTGACAAATGCTATGAACTTATTGACTAGACCATAGTTATCGTACAATATACGAAGAAAATTTGCAATAAAAATGTGACTCTAAGAACGTCCCTAAAACATTCACCAATTATGTAAAAATTTTTCCTCGATGAGAAGCCATAACAGCTCTATTACCTAACTGTACCGCATGAACATCAAGTTCGTAAATTGACATTTAAAAAACCCAGGATATCTACGGGACAGCTGATTAAAAATGAAATGAAAAATTGATTTGATCAGCTGCGCTAGGTAAGTTCAGGATGAAAGTTCATGTAATAATTCACATTTGAATTATACAAAGAAAATAATTTTTCCGCGAGACGAGATATTATTCAAGGACGTGACATTTCCCCCTGATCCTCACAGATCACAAGATAAATTTTCAGTGTTCATAGGTCCTGAAGATAAGCAGGTGAACAGTCTTTTTCTTGTGGTGATTGACTAGGCTGACTGGTTGTCACGTGACTCGCACCACATCGAAATGTCTTCAACTAAATTTTCTGTCAGTTCTCTGTCCTACGCCCATGTCAGAAAGCTTCCTTGTCAACATGATATGGGTTACTCGAGGGTTGTGCAGTTTTTCGTCATTTGAAGTTGCAGTCAGCGCTGTTATCTTCATTGTTCTGGAACTGGCCTTATATCAGAGTTATGGTGCCGTGGAACTCCGCTTACAGTCGACTGACCAGGGGCTGGTTCACTGTTAGTTAACTTTTCGCAGTGGCCCTTGAACAGTAACAGTTGTGACTTTTGCGGCTTGACCTAACCCTTTGTCCATCGGAACTAAAGGACTGTCACAGCGTTCAGTTGACTCCTCGGCATCCTAGTGGGTAAGGCCCACCGTAAGCAATTATTTGGTCTGACGAGAGAGCGAGCAAAGTTGTTGCAGGGGTGCCATAATTCTCTACAGGCGAACCTTCTCCGGAATGCTCTGCCCAGTTCTTGAAGCCATCTCTCTATATCGTTCTTATGGTTTTCCTTTCCACTATCTCCGTTCCCCGCAGGCGAATGTGCAACATCCTAAAAAGCATGTTAACTTGCCTAGCGTTCATCATGTTTTTCATTTTCTGCAGACCTTGAACGCAAGACCATTGTGACGTAATAAAACCTCAGCGGGAGGACCCCCCCCTCGTTCGCCAAAACACCTGTTCCACTTTTCCCGTTCCACGACCGAAGATGACTCGTTCTTTGACTTTTCTCCCAAATTGCGCGAAACGACTTGGACCGTCAATCAACGATTCCGAGCTAAAATGATGTATTTTCCTTGTTGATTGTGTAAAGTGGATAGACAAACGCTTCCATTGTTCGGAAACACACCAACTCTCCAATGACACCATTCGACGCGCTATGTGGGATCGATACTGCGACATTTTGGGCAATTGTCAATAAACAAGTGTGATGTCACTCGCTTGTCGACCGCGAAATCAGGAAAAGATCTCGCCAAAAACTAGAAAGTCTTGTCAACGCCGTAGTGGGTTTCGGACTGCACGTTTTTGATTTGCTCTTGTGTTACATTAGGGGCTTTCCCGCTCGACACGAGGCAAGGGCGCATGTGTGGCTTTAACCATAATTGCGGGACTCTTGGGTCAATATATGTCCGACTATGTTTTTTTTTTATTTTCATTGGAGGAGTACCGCATATGTAACGGTGTTACTGGTCATTTCAGACTCTCTGACGATGGTCCTTCCAGGTTAATCCTACCTTCTCTTTCACTAGAGCGTTCTCCCATGCCTTTCTATCGTTATCTTCTTTTCACCAGTCAGGAGCGATTTTATCCATTGGTGTACCGAGAAAAGAAGCCGTCTTAATTGTCAATTTCTCCGCAGGTTCCACGTGGTTGCTAAATTTACACAACCGTTTTTATGGCCTCCAAGTTCTGCGAGATTTTATAAGGACCAACATTCAGGTGGTTTTTCGCATCCCATACACCACCAGCTCGCCCAACGATGGATCATCGCCGCAATTCAAGACACACGACTCCAGTGGCTAAAGTGCTGGCGTCACACCAGAACGTACTCCATTTAGGGAACTGCTTGAGACATTCCATTTGCCTTTTCCGGGGATCATCGGTGTGCAGTCTTTCTCACGACTTTGTTTGGTCGAGCATCACTGCCCCTTCCGTTTACTCTGGGTCATCCCATCTTCCTTCGCATGATACTCGTTTCAAGATATGAAACTTGCAGGCCCTAAGCCCACCCGGCAACAGGATAGTGTCCAACCCAGCCTACCCGCACCAAGAAAAATTGTTGATCGCTTAGGTAAGTGGCTCTTCTTTCGCTGAATGGCATGATCTCTTTGTCCACATCAATCCGTTCTCGTCTTTGCTTACTTTTCAAACCAAGTACTCATCGTATCCAGGGATCTTCGCTGGCAACTGTGCAATCCAATTCCAAACTCTCGTCAATACTACTGAACACCTTCTCCCGCAGGGACACCACATCATTGTTGACAATAATGTCGTCAATGTACGATTCGGTTCCCTGTTTGACATTCTTCATCGCTTGACATAAACCGTGATGCAGAATTGTTTGTCATTAGTTTGGGACCACGTTAAGTCCAAAACCGAGTCCGAGTTAAGCAATCCTGTTTCTCCGCTTGTATAATCCACTTTGAATGTCTCCATAGCTCTTCGATAAGTGGCATTTGGAGGTTGGCCCTTTCTCAGAGCTAGCAGACTTATGTGTTGACCCATACGCCTCCACTTCCTAAGAGTCTCACTGCATACAGCTCTTTCTGCAGTATGGGTGGATACAAGAAATTGTTCCGTTCACACGGAAATCCCATTTACCGGATCTTAGACTTTGCCTTGTTCATTCTGGAATATCGGGCCATCCAAAGGGAGAAATACCGGCATGTCTCTCCTTCGTACGGGAAACGCCAACCACTTTCAGCGGATCCACTCATCAACTCGCTCGCGCGCGCTGATACTTTCTTTAGCTTCCGGGGATTTGCATACTGCGTTCGGAATCTTCTTGAGCTTCAGGCGAATCATACAAAGATCCAATAGCGCAACCCCATCTTACGCATCATCCAAGTCTAGCTGAGAAAATCTAACGTCGGTGAGACCTACAACCGTCCTTTGTGTCAAACAGGACTTCAGTTGGCTTGCCGCGATTGGCTGCGTCCGGCTGGTCCACATTGATACTGCAGGCAGTGTTTCAGCAAAAGATACAAACCCCTTTGTGTTATATTTAGATTCCGTTGGAAACGTGCAAAGGACATCCTCATTCCTAGTGAAAAAGTCAGACACCTGCACAAGGTTCGGAAATCGATGCAAATTCAATCAGCCTTGGGGCACCCTTCCAATGACTACGTCACATTTCACGTAAAAGCAACAATTTTACCTCGGCGCCATCCATCTGATCACCAAAGTGTGGGCCTTCCTTAAAGAGCTTCATCCCGGACCACACAAAGACGACTCAGATACAAAGCATCGAGACCCAACCAGTATCCACGTAAACCAAATATCTTTTTCCATTATAGCCAAAAACATCGGTGATATGGCCGGTGCGATTTGCTGTTCGTAACAATCCCTAGCGCAAAACATTCTAGTGAAAATCTTGATATCGCCTTTTTTGACAATTTCGCCTTCGCTTTGGTGCTCTCGGAAGCACTTCTTTGAGGACTCGATTTGCGATGTGATTAGGATCGCCGCTACGTAACATTTCTCTTGTCTTGCTGACCTTTTCGTACATGATTCCTGTATGTGACCTCAGACCCACACTCTTGAAGACATACGATTTTCTTGATCTAACTATACTGTTAATATGTAAACAGCAAATGTCTGTTGTTTTACAGAGAAGTGATCGCTCAACCATTTTCCATCAATTCCATGTCCTTCTAGTGTGAGCATGCATGCCTTTAGCTGTTGCTTCATTTGATCGTAAAGCATACATGAATGCTGCTTTTACAATATCATACAGAAGAAGCTGGAATCAATAAGTTTCATCAAACGTTTTGATATCTGCAATTACACTCATCAATAGCTTTCACCGGATCAAATTTTCTTTTCAAAGTTCTTCTTAGTCGTTGGTATCGACCAACCGAAAAGGCTTTTGTCAATGAAAAGCTTCAGACACTCGTAGTCCCTTTTACACTAGTATCTAAACCTTTGGTAAAACAGCAAGAACGCCACCTGTTGTCAAAAACAGTGGTAAAAAATTTTTCAAGTGCTGACATTTTGAAGGAGGCAGACCAATTTCCTCAATTTTTGGCACCCATTTGCAAAAAAAGGCGTTTAGTACCATCAAACATTCAATAATATCAGAGGAATTTGACTGACATCTAGTATACTGGTTCCGAATTTGACATTGTTTTTAGCCGTGATAGCTTGTGAATATTTTAGATTAATTTGGTCTTTAACCAAAAGTAATAAGTGGATAACTTCCAATTACTTGGCGTAACCGTTACTTAGTTAATTCATAAATTTCCCCAAAGTCAATAACTTCTTCCAAATAACTGAGGAACAATGTTGCAAATACTCCAAAATCAAGTAATTCGGTCTTGTATGTGAAAGCTTCCAAAATTGATATGTGTGTGTGGTCCAGTCACGAGCCCAAAATCAAATTGACATGAGACACCTTAAATAATTGTGATGCTAAAATCACATTCGCGATGATCGCAAATACAAAGCGTAGTTTGAACTCCTAGCAACGCGGTCATTTGAACTTATAGAAATGCCATATCTCTCAAAAAGCATGGCAAGAATAATTAAAACCTAAAGGTTTTGACAAATTCTTGAACTTATTGCACTAGACAGTAGTTATTACAATAAACGAAGAATAAATTGCAATAAAAATGTGACTCTAAGACGGCCTAAAACATTCACATTATGTAAAAAATTTTATGCAGGCTCACGCTCTATTACTAACTTACCGCTGAAACATCAGTTATAATTGACATTTAAAAAACCCAGATATCTACGACAGCTGATTAAAGGAAATGAAAATTGATTTGTATCAACTGTATGTAGTTCATGATGAAAGTTCATGTAATAATTCACATTTGAATTAACAAAGAAATAATTTTTCGCTAGAAAGATATTATTAAGACGTACAGAAGTTTTTGTTGAAATGTCCATTTTTCATGGTGAAAATGAGTTTTCTGTTTTAACACCATGATTTTGTTGAGTTTACTGCTATTTTCTTGTTTCACTGGCTTAAATGCTTCGTGGACTTGTTGGAGCTAGAATATTGGATTGAAATTCGCCGTAGAAGAGTAGAAATCTACTGGTTAGTAAAATCTGAATTCTTCGAGATAGCTAAGTCTACCTTACCACTTCGGTTGAGGTAACGTAACTATCACATCTACATCGCAAATTTGAATTTCGCAGGAGTACATGTTTGCATGATTCACCTCATAATAGACTTAATTTCAGCATCAGTTGAAATCTGAATTCGCTATTTACCGAATGGCTACATTTTAAGTTCATTTATGATGACCTGCTTCCATGTTATGTCAGAAATTGGTCATAAATTGGTCATTATGACAGAATCAAATTCGCGGAAGGTTCCATTGATACTTTAGCCTCCGCGGCGTCATGGAATATTGTGTGCGCAGCACTACTCGTCACAATTACGGTTTTTGAGCTGATCAAATGCATGCTGTTTACAGACTCTTTTGAATCGACACTATCGACAGAAAGATATTTAATATACATATATATGAAGGCTATACACCTTTGGTCATCCCAATAGATAGGCAAGTATTAAATATCTTTGCACTACCCACTTCATCCCTACTCTATGCTTTGTCCCGTCTGTGCTTTGTCCTTTGCAATGTCCATAGTATCTGTCATAGATATATCGTGTCTCATGGACCTGCATCGCCATCTTCATTATTGCCTCTCCGATTTTCCATTATTGACTCCGATCAATGATGTTATTTATTTTAACTTATATGTTAAACCCAAAGATATTTAATTGTTTAAAAGGGCTAGATGAGAAATAGATGCCTAAATTTGAATCCATTTTAGTGCGGTCCATAGACATCGGATAACATTATGTCTATGGTGCGGTCCGGTGCGGTCCTTGTCGTGGCAAAAAAGCATTACGGCAATGGGGCGAAATTGCTGCTTTTTCGGCTGTAAGTTGTGCAATGCGAAGAAAAGACCTGGAAATGGCACATGATGTAAAGCATAATTCACTGATGATATATAATAATTTAGATTTATATATTAAATACCTTTGGTTTAATCTCTTTGACTCGGATAGATATTCCCTTTTTATGCAATTAAAAAGTTGATTCACCAGGTTATTCATAATAGCAGTGTAATTATGAAAATTTAATAAAAATAACATAATCTAAAACTGCAGTAATTAATTTAGAGGATTCAGAAATTTCAAAAACAGCAAATCAACGCATGCAAAAGATTTCACGAGATTGCGTCTTGTAAATTATCTGCATTATCCATGCCTAGGTATGTATGCAACTAAGCATAGTGAACTTAAGTGCAGGGTTTCCAGAGAAAATGACGTTTGTATGCAATCAATCAAAGCATGACTGTCGTAATGACAAAAATGGGCTTTAGTTCAGGAGCTTTTGTTTGTTTCTTTGCTGAATTATGAGTGTTTAAAATCTCGATTTTTATGGTTTCTTTGTTAAGACACGTTTTCTAATCTGTTACGAAATGAATCGCTTAGCTAAGTTCTTGCTCACTAATCAGGGAAGATGCTTGCCGGTTATTGCGAGAAGCGTCAATTTCACAACTGCTACTCAGTTGAATGTTTCTGCTGTAAGTATGAAGGTACTGAAAATTGTTAAAAAATTTCAAGGAAGATGTCGAAGCTGTAGGCTATCAGACATTAAACACTATTTGTCTGTGTTATGACGCTTGTGTTGTTACGTTGTTTGTGCTGTGAAGATGAAATTTGAAGAACAATTCTCTCAAGATCAGGCAATTATCTGCTTAAATAATTGCTGATGACGGTACTTCGCAAAACTACAATTTTAGTGGTGAACCTGCTGCCGTTGGAGGGCACTTACACGCTTGGGTCTGACATTGTGCGAGGAACGATGACGCCTCAATGTGCAACACATTTCTATTGGCATTTGGTACTTGTAATCATATGCATGTCAAATGAGCTACTACTGAATAGTCTAGTAATTTCGGATATATTACATATCGGATATATTGCGGATATATATTATCCGGTTATTTAGGATATATCATAGGCACAGCCCACCCAGATATTCGCTTTTTTCGCTTTTATTCGCTTTTTCGAAAATATGCCTGGATTTTTGCTTTTATCCAGTGACATTCGTTTTTTTCGATTTTTTGGTAGAGCAGGAAAAAAGTTTCGTAGTACAAGCCTGTTTTTACATGTTAACAACGCAACATGACTTTTTTCATGTTGCCCTCTAGGCCCCAAATTAGTCATGCTATCATCCATGTACTGTCAATTGAATGCATATCTTGACGATTGGATAATCTTATGTAATAACTATATTTCGATCATATAGGAATTGAAATTATGCGCTCCGGAAAATGAACAGTTTTTTTCAATAACATTGAGACCATGGTGTTGTAACTTTTACACGATTCTGAATTGATACATGTCGAAAGTGCATGCGAGTTACATCCTACAAATGAATGTCATCGAATTTATCAGTCAAGGAATTCGAGACATTAATCCATGCTGGCTTGCCAGAGGCACACGGGAGGCCTATATCAAGTTTGCTTAGAAGATTGATGTTGCATTAGTGAAACAAGCGGCTCAGTTTATGCGAATGAGTGAAGTGCATTGCATAATGTTGATAAATAGGCCTAAGAAATTGAGATGATATGATACACAATGGAATATTTTTTGTTGAAATTTTTATTGCACTGTTACTTTCACTGTGATTTTCGTGAAGTACGTGTAACTGGGCAAAAAGTTGATGTGTATAATGATCATTTTGCGTCTACTGACAAGGACATCAATATGATACTGATATGATCGGATATGTATAGCCTATATTCTTATTATCACCTGAAACTTTCTGAGGTATAGATTGAAGAATAGATGTAGCAGTATATCTAATGCACTATTTTATAAATAATTTAACTACCGTTTACATTACTAGAGTCATACTGATTACGTCATACTTCACCCGCTATATAGCCTACATGTATTTTCATAGCTTGTGTGTGCTGAGCTATGCAGTATCGACTTATCTCGTGTGCTTCAACAACTCGTGACTTCTGGCAAATGCGTCAGTAAACAGGAATACCCACATAAAATTCAACCAGAGAAAGTGGTGTCAACGATCCAAGACAATGAGAACCTTGCATTGTAAAGCTTGAACTTGGTTTTAGATAAGTGATCTGTGACATTATTGCATAATGTTTATTTGACATAACAATATTTCAGGTTTTCTTCAATATCTTCATTATTGTTTATGTGCATTAAATTAATATTTATTAATTCTATCGACTTAATGATTGTATTCGACCTTCAGTATTCATTTTGATCTGATATATTAGAAGATATCGTATTTTGTTAATAGCATAGATTTATGCATCGTTGGTTTCAGCAATAGCAAGTTAAGTTTAAGGGCTATAGTGATTTAGATGATTATATCTCTGTGTTAAAGTATTTCAATGACATGTTCGGTGTAATTTGATGTCTTTCGCTAGTATGTTTATATCTATTGGCAGTTAAATATTTTTGCAGATGGTAAGATGCTATGCTATTTTTTCTTTTGAAAGGTGTTCAAAAATGTCGCATGACCGCTTAAATTTTAAGATAATTTTTGACTTGAACTTCAAAAATCAAGTATTGCTATCAACACCAAATTTGAAAGTAATTTGTAATTTGGCTTCAGTTGAAAAGCTGGAGGCAAGGTGTAAGGTGGTACTTTTACTCCAATAAAGATTTATGTCAAACGAGCAAGGAAATTCTTTACAAGCTATCACGGCAACAAGCGGAAGCATGAAGGGATTGTTGAAATTGGTGAAGCCCTATGATGGTAAGGATGATATTTGCAAGTGGCTCGACAAGTTTAAGACTCTCATGCAGTTGCAAAACTTAAAAGGGGACACAAGTGAGTATATCCCGTATTTTTTAGAAGGCGATGCTTACGAACTTTACTCACAGCTGGAGCCAGAAGTTATTAAATCGGGAGAAAAATTGGAGAAGGCATTGAAGAAGTGTTTTGGGCTGGATTCATTTGAGGCATTTGAATTGTTGAGAAACAAGAGATGGGATAGTTCCGAGACGGTAGACGTTTATTTGGCAAGTATTCAAAGATTGGCGTCCTTATGTAATATCAAAAGTAAGGAATTTATTATGCACACTTTTGTAACAGGGTTTGCCAGAAGACACCGCAAGAGCTTTGAGAAACAAAGTCTCAAATAAATACAGACTCGCTGAATTTATCAGAATTGGTGGAAACGGCAAGAATTTTGTTAAAGGATAGGAGAAATGATTGCACGGCTCTGGCGATGCGGGAGCAATTTCGCAGTCAATACTCTCACAACGTTCAACCAAGACGAGAGTACAAGTGCAACAAATGCCAAATGATTGGTCACACGGCAAAGTTCTGTCGCTCCTCGGAAGACAAGCGAAAATGTTATAGGTGCAATCAGTTTGGGCACATAGCAACCAGTTGCAAAGAAGCGGGAAACGCCAATGGGGAGTATCGGGCGCCTGTTACTTCCCAGAGTCTTTAAGGGCGCTCCCAGTTGTTACAGTAAACGTCGAAGGAGTTGGCATCAGAACACTCGTAGATTCGGGATCTACAAAAACAATCATAACAACTGATTTATGTAGAAAGTTCAACTTTCAGTTGCAACGATGCGCATGCACTATCTCAACAGTTTCTGGAGGCCATGCATCAAGTGTGTTTCAAGCTGTGGTACCGATACGAACGCAAATGGGAGACCTTAAGATGAGGTGCATTGTTATCGACGAGATTCTAAGCGGCCTTGACTTCCTCATTGGCAATGATGCAATTAACGCCTTGCAAGGAGTTCATATCTACAACGGTATTGCCACGTTTGGAAGAGCTTTGGCAGCAGTCCCCGAAGAGGTCGGGTTGACATGTAAGATAGAGCAGTCGCAAGGGTTGACACTTGATGAAGAGGATTTCTCTGCCAAGTTTTATGATGGGAAATGGGTGGCGAAATGGAAGTGGAAAGGTGAACCACCACAGAAGTTGAAGTTCATTCCTAACTATGGTGTAAAGCCTCATCTACAAGAAGAGTTCGATAAGAAAGTGAATGAATGGATCAAAAATGGATGGCTGAAACCATACGACGGTGAGATCAAGGCGACCATACCCCTTATGGCTGTAGAGCAAATTATCAAGAAGAAAGTAAGACCGGTATTGGACTACAGGCAATTGAACGAGTTTATCAAAAGTTACACAGGAGATTCAGACGTATGCGAGGAGAAATTGAGAAGATGGAGAAAGGTGGGTGTTTCTTGCAAGCTGTTGGATCTGAAAGACGCCTATCTCCAGATTCATATTGATCAAGAATTATGGTCATACCAAGTTGTTAACTTTCAAGGTCGCTCGTACTGTCTTACTCGGCTTGGGTTTGGTCTGAATAGTGCCCCACGAATTATGACACATGTTCTCAGAAGAGTACTCGCAATGAAAGAAGAGATCAGAAAAGCTACCGACAATTATGTAGATGACATAATGGTCAACGAGCAACACGCTACGGCAAAGGAAGTTGCTGATCATTTGAGGAAGTTTGGGCTTCTTTCAAAACCTGCAGAAGATCTCGAAACAGCGAAAGTGTTGGGATTGCAGCTTATGCGAAAGAATGGTGAGCTATGGTGGAGACGAGGGAATGAAGTCCCAGAATTGACTTCCGAAGAGCTGACAAGGAAAGAATTCTTTTCCATCTGCGGCAAGCTTACAGGCCACTACCCTGTGGGTGGTTGGTTAAGAGTCGCCTGCAGCTTCGCAAAGAGAAAGTGCAATGGAGTTGGATGGACAGACAAGGTTGGGAAGGAGGCAATGGATGTCATCAGGTCTATAATTGCAAGAGTCAAACAAAGCGACCCCGTGAATGGCAAATGGTCAGTGGAGGAGGAAGGAGATTTGGACGAATGTGAAGTTTGGACAGATGCGAGCTCGATCGCCACTGGTGTCATAGTATCCCATAAAGGAAACATTATAGAAGATGGAGGATGGCTTCGCAAGAAAGACGATAAAGCACATATCAATCTGGCAGAGTTGGACGCTGCTTTGAGAGGAATCAATTTGGCAATCAAGTGGGACTTCAAAACTTTAAACTTGAAGATAGATTCCGCAACTGTCCACGGATGGATCGTGAGCTGCCTAAAGGACACGCACAGACCGAAGATCTACGGTCTGTCTGAGTTGCTGGTTCGAAGAAGGCTGCAGATTTTGAAAGAATTGCAAGCTGAATATAATTTGAGGATAACACTTGAATTGGTGCCATCTCAGAAGAACAAAGCTGATGTTATGACGAGAATATCAAAGGAAACAAAAATGATAATTAATGAAGAAGAATTATGCAGCATTGCAACCATAACGACTGTTGACAGCGTTCACGATTTACATCATTTTGGAGTGACGAAGACGTTGTTCACCTGCAGGAAATTGGGCATCGAAGCAACAGAGAAAGATGTTGAGCGAGTGGTAAAGTCATGTTCCAGATGCGCTTCAATTGATCCAAGGCCAGCTCAGTGGGAGAAAGGTAACCTCAGCGTCGAAAAAGTTTGGCAAAGAGTAGCGTGTGATATAACGCATTTCAAACAAGACAAGTATTTGACCGTTATCGATTGTGACAAGCAGATTTTGCATATGGCGAAAAGTGATGAGCGAAGATGGTACTACGATTGGCAAAGAGCTGAAGAACATATTTTTGGAGAGAGGGCCTCCTGAGGAGTTACTTGTTGACAATGGAAAATGTTTTCATTCAAGAGAGGTGAAGCAAATTGCAAGTCTATTTGATATAGAAATGTTCTACCGTTGTGCTAACAGACCAGAAGGAAATTCAATTGTTGAGAGGAACCATCGCACCATTAAAGCTTGTGCATCAAGGTCTAGAATATCTCCGCTTGAAGCAGCATTTTGGTACAATGCTCTCCCAAAATCTCCATCACAACGTTGCCCATCCGAAGAGCTCAGGTATAACTGGAGACTTCCTGGAGAACAGAAAACTATAATGAAGTACCATGCAAGACATAACAGGTTTAAGGTTGGCGATGACGTTTTCTTCAAACCAATCGGTGCACGTTGCACAACGCAGTGGCGAAATGGAAGAATAACTGACATTATTTCCAGCACAAACGTGAAGGTTGATGGTATTCCACTACATGTCAAGACATACGAACTCGCCAAACAAACTCTAATTCAGAAGACGGAGAGGAAAACGAAAGGAATGTCAGCAGCTCGAGCGATGAAAGTGATAGTGAAACAGACAATCAAATTAGAGATATTATCAGCAGTTCAAGTGATGAAAGCATGATTGAAATTGGCGAACTTATGGGAGAAGGCGCGCTACCTGACGACAAAAACGAACCAAGATGTCCAATTCCTGGCACCACAATGTCAGTCAGAAGACGCAAACAAGCACCAAGATGGCAAAAAGACTATGTCTTATCTTAAAATTATGTGAACTTTCGTTCAGGCGGGGTGTGACATTATTGCATAATGTTTATTTGACATAACAATATTTCAGGTTTTCTTCAATATCTTCATTATTGTTTATGTGCATTAAATTAATATTTATTAATTCTATCGACTTAATGATTGTATTCGACCTTCAGTATTCATTTTGATCTGATATATTAGAAGATATCGTATTTTGTTAATAGCATAGATTTATGCATCGTTGGTTTCAGCAATAGCAAGTTAAGTTTAAGGGCTATAGTGATTTAGATGATTATATCTCTGTGTTAAAGTATTTCAATGACATGTTCGGTGTAATTTGATGTCTTTCGCTAGTATGTTTATATCTATTGGCAGTTAAATATTTTTGCAGATGGTAAGATGCTATGCTATTTTTTCTTTTGAAAGGTGTTCAAAAATGTTCGTCATGACCGCTTAAATTTTAAGATAATTTTTGACTTGAACTTCAAAAATCAAGTATTGCTATCAACACCAAATTTGAAAGTAATTTGTAATTTGGCTTCAGTTGAAAAGCTGGAGGCAAGGTGTAAGGTGGTACTTTTACTCCAATAAAGATTTATGTCAAACGAGCAAGGAAATTCTTTACATGATCTTGGCTATTTGTCATGTTTTGAATCGAATTGGAAAGAACCAATATTGAAAGACATTGATTTTATCTTCGTTTTCGTCATTTATTGCGAAATAACAAAGACGAAAATCAAGTCAATACTTTTGAATATTGGATATCTCCAATTCAATTCAAAGCTTGGACTTGATTGCATATTTTAGTAGAAGAGCATGGAACATGATCTTGATAATTGACCTTTGAAGTAGCCTAGGCTGTATGATGATAGTTTTTTTATGGATTATTTTCAAAGATTTAGTCAATATTATGATTTATCGTCGGTTTTCATCAATTTAAATTTGTAACATTGATGTATATTTGATGAACATTGATGTAGAGTTTTGATTGAAAAAGTACTAATAGATGTCTCATAAGAGACAGTTTTGATCTCTGTAATAGGCCCACTTACAGTCAAAAGCTTGACGGAAGGGGTCTGTAAAGAATCCACTCGAATGTAAATCACTGACTACATAATATTCTCTCTTTGGCATCCGTCTATTGTCGGTAAAATTCCATTTTTTGAAATATTTATCTTCTAATCACTATAGAGCTGCATAATTAAGCAATATCAATTTCATTGATAGTAAATACACAAGTTCACACTTATACATCTAAAGAAACGTTTGCAACAATGCCTATCCAATAAAATATCAGTTTTGCTTCAATAAAATAGGTTAATTATGAGCATTATCTTCCTTTACAAAATGCATCCTACTAAGCATTATTACTAGCATAATAATAATGTTTTTAATAATAATAATAACAATTTCTTTCATCTTGGACAGCATCAACGTTGTTTTCGATGTCTCCACTGATTGTAAGTCTATTCAAAGAATTGGTCGACCTGTGCATGGGAAACCACGCCCGGTTCGTGTCGTTCTGAACGATCTACATAAAAGAACTCTTATTTTATCGAATGCTAAGAAACTGCGTAATTCACAAAGCATGAGGGGTGTATTTATTAAACCCCATTATACCCCTTCACAACAATCGTTGAATAAAAGGCTGCGAGAAATGTGTAACTCCCTGAGAAAGCAACCTGAAAATAGTGGGAAGAGGATATACATTTGGAAAAATGCTGTCTACGTAGACAATGACAAGTATTCCGCCGAAAATTTTTAATAACGGATTTTAGGACTTCTGAAAAGCATTTATCGCTTCGTTTTTCTTCGATACATCCTCCATCTATCCCTTTAACAAATGCAAGATCCATCTTTAAGAAGTTCGACGAGCTTTGTGCAATGCACATGACTCACAAACCTGCTATAATTATAGTGACCGAATCATGGCTGAAACCAAAAATTGAATCTAACCTCCTACAAATAAAATCCTACGTGATATTTCGTGATGATCGATGTGGTCGCGTTGGTGGAGGTGTATGCGCTTGGATTCATGAGAAGCTTCGTCCTATACAAGTACCTGTTCCGAAGCACCCACTCTTCGATTACTTGGTTATTCACTTGACTCTTCCGAAAATTATTCTTGTGTCTATTTACTTACCTCCCAACTTATCTGCATCGGATTGCTTATCGCTAACATCTTGTATTGTTGATATCATAGACTCTGTCTTGATGGACTCACCAGACTCCAAGGTCATCATCTGTGGCGATTTCAATGACTTTCGAACAAATAACATCGAAGTTTCGTTTGATCTTATAAATAAAGTGTGCGATCCCACGAGAGGTACTAGCATACTTGACAAAATCCTTGTGTCTTCAGAAATAAGCCCCCATGACATAGCATGTGAAGTCTTGCCTGCTCTGTCTACATCAGACCATAATTGTGTCCTACTAAAAGGCACATGTCCTTCTACGGATGGGGAAACATTTGTCGTGAGGGATTACAGGAAATCAAATTTAGACAGGTACTTGGATGCCCTTATCTGCACTGATTTTTCGGACATGTATCACTGCGACACGGTTGACGAAAAGTTGCGAGTCTTTTATTCAAAAATTAGAGAGGTGCATTTCCACTATTCCTACAAAACAAGTGGTGCTGAGCTCCAGAGACAAACCGTGGATGACACCAGTTGTGAAAAGCCTCATCGATCAAAGATGGTTCGCCTTTCGTATTAAGAACTTTGGTATGTACAATCATCTCAAATTAAAAGTCAGACAGGAAATAGTCAATGCTAAAGCTTCATGGGCTTCCAAATGTATGAATAGCTCCAAGAATGCCTGGAAGGTGGTAAATAATATACGCGGTACAAACTTGAAGCCAAGCATGAGCAGTTTATTGTCCCAATTTCCTTCTGAGTTAGACTGTTGTTCTCATTTGAATAGGCTTTTCGAATCACGCTTTTCTTCAGATGATGCTACCTATAAATTCGGCGGAATACAGACATCGACTAGTCCAGAATCTGAATGCGTTTGGTGTCCTCTAGTTGAACCATTTGAAGTCTATGAAATGCTAACGAAAATTAATACAAATAAGTCTATTGGAAGTGATAACATCCCACCAAGACTCCTGAAGGAGGGTGCACTTTTTCTCGCGGAACCACTATGTCACATCTACAATTCATGCTTCATTGATCGGACAGTACCATCGGCCTGGAAACATGGTTTAATTACACCTATTCCAAAAACTAATCCCCCAAAATTGAGCGAACTTCGGCCCATAACAGTTATGCCTGCTATTGCGAAGATCTTGGAGGAGGATTGTTCTCGCTACTATTCGCAGCTATTTTCTTCGAGAGATTGACGTGAATCAGTATGCCTATGTACCAAATTCATCGACGACATGTGCCCTGATTCACCTTTTAGACAGGATCACTCTATCACTTGATGCACAGGATACCCGGGGTGTGGCAATTATGTCATTGGATTACTCAAGAGCTTTTGATACCGTTTCCCACAAAGTGCTCATAGATAGGTTGAGAATGAGGAAATTTCCACAACAATTTGTTCAGTGGATTGAATCCTACTTAAGCAATAGATCTCAATCAGTGCGATTGGGAAGATTCGTCAGTAATTCAATACGAGTAAGAAGCGGAGTACCCCAAGGATCAATTATTGGTCCCCTTCTCTACATATTTACACCGCGGATCTCATCGACCCTGTGAATGTCAACTATATAAAGTACGCTGATGATATTGTCATAATTTCAGAAGATCGATCAAAATATCTTTGAGTCCATCGAACATCTTAAAGTGATACTCAACACTATCTCCAGTGACAGCAGAGCAATAAGTTTGCGACTGAATATCAACAAGTCAAAATTATTAGTGCTGCCTAAAAGAAATGAAGCTAGTTTGGATACATTCTCTTTGCCAGAGGTACAAAGTGTGTCACATTTGAAAATCCTCGGAGTCACATTTTCTTCAAATTTGAAGTGGAATTCTCATGTTGACGATATACTCAGGAAATGTAATTCTAGACTGTATGCTCTTCGTGTCCTACGCCCTGTTGTGTCTCGTGATATCCTCATGCAGACGTACAAAGGCATTATTCTATCTCTATTGGACTACGCATCGCCAGTATTTATTGGATTGTCTCGTCTCCTACAAACAAGATTGGAGCGATTCTTGAGACGCTGCCATCGTATAGTCCATGTAAGTGAGTGCGATTGCAAGGAGTTTGATAACCTAAGTGAACACCGAATGGAAGTTGCCTGCAAGTTGTTCAGGTCTGCTGAGAACAATATAGAGAATCCCTTACATTCAATCATTCCTCACCAGCTTGCGAGAAGTGGACAGTATATCATCGAACTTGCGAGGACTTCTAGACGACAGCGTCAATTTCAGATTTGTGTTGCCAGATACCTAAATGGTATTTGTACTTAAGTGAATTATAACTGGTACATTTCGTCATTTTGTCAATTTTCTTGATTTCTTTGTGTGCCGTGTAAACAGCATTTTGTACTTACTTGATTGCTATTACTTAGAAATATAAACGCTTTCTTTCTTTCTATAATATTAGGTTTACGAGTTTTGAAGAAAACTACAATGATTATAAGATGAAACCTTTAGTGTAAATTCTATTACTGTATAAAATAATTGCCATATTGATGTAGAACCTGAATAGGGATTCTTAATTCCGTCATGTGATCCATTTCGCATGACTTTAGTTAACAGACACCTATCGAATAAATACTTGAAAATATCAATATGCTTCGGAGTATTCAGATGAAAGAGATGTTCAAAGTTTTAGGCTAATTTAGCGGCTGGAAGCATTGCAGCTAGAGAAATTTCCTTAACCACATTAGAAATTATGAAATCATCTTTATTCTGCTGAATTTTCTAGCAGTATTTTTTTGATTTTTTCAACACTGTGTTTCAACAATCCTATGAAACTATCTTGGAATCTACATTAATTTTCTAAAATTGAAGCAATCTAAATTGATTGCTGGTTATATGTCTGATCATTAATAGAATACAAAAACCAGTTTTGTGTATAAATATGGTCCGGTGCATTTGCGAATCGTTCAACAAGATGCAAGAAAAATACTTCCTAATAGGTACTCTGTCAAGTTATCATTTTTGCACCAGAAAGTAATATTCTCAATCTACACAGATTCGTAGCATTCGTGGTAGGGTATGGCTTGATGGCATATTATGTCGTTATAACGCTACTCTACATTGCTTGATGTAAAAAATATTGGTTCGCTTTTTTTCGCTTTTCTAAGTTAAGGATCCGCTTTTTTCGCTTTTTTTAAATTCGAATCGGCTGGGTGGTCTGTAGGTAGACCTAAATTTTTTGAGTTATAAGTTAAATGGATGAGGTTATATTATCCTGAGGTGATGACAGGTGCTATTGAATATGTAATAATCTTTTACGCTATTCCAATAGTTTGCCAAATAATACGAAGTATGTGCTTCAAAGTGCTTTATTATTGATCAATTACTGATTAATTAACATGAAATCGACACACTTACAGTAACTCATGTGTCCCCACCAACCAGCTAACAATATCGTCAAGACAAGTAATGAAACTATTGCTATGTGGTCATTAGGAGCAAACATTACAATTCAAATTTTAAGTACTCTATACTATACCGCAGCTTCTCAAATACCTACCGTTATGGAATGATGATAAAAAATTTCTATTGATATGAACAGAGATCACAAAAATAACAGAACAGACAGAAGAGATCTTTATTCTGTTTAACTCGTATAACCAGGTTTCAAGGTAAAAAAAATTTTCTTCAAATGTGAAAGCTCATTAAAAATATTCAAAATACTTTAACTAATCTTTAATTGATTTAATTTATTGATTTCAATTATTTAATTGATATTCAGCTAACGATGCAACGGCCGTAATGGATGCAGAAAGCACAATGTCTAGCCTTGTGTTATCAGTTGCATTGCCGTTTAGTTGTCAAAAATATCCTCGAACAGCTGGTGGTTTAGAAGATCACCCGAGAAGATCAAATCAAACAATGAGTGATGTTAAATGAATGCACTTTCATCTTACAAGCGGTTCTTACCTTCCATTCAGAAAATTTGAAAACGCATTCTAAAAACGTGGATGCTGCGAAAAATTTGCTCCATTTTATACCATATAGGCAGAAAATTTCATAGCTGGCCATGGAAAATAGACTGCTATGTAAAAATTAGTTAATTATTAAAAATTATTAGCAGTCTCTTTTCTCTTAAATGATGAAAAGTCCATAAAAATAAAATGTCATAATCTCGAGACATCTGTTTTGGATCAACACAGTGTGTGAGCGTTGACCTAACTGCTGACAATCAGTTCAGCCACACGTTGCCAGTCACAGACAGTCTTCGTAAAAAAGTATCGTTGGCCAAGGGGCATTCCAAGGCTTGTTTGAAAGAACAAGAGGAGATGGAGGAAAGAAGCCGACAGATGACCATTAGAAAAAGTTGAAAGCAGTTACAGCAAAAGAAGGAAAATAACTTTGTGACAATAAATTCGATGTTTCAGAACACTAAGAGATAAAAGATAGAGGCATGGGACAAAAAGAAACACACGAGGGAATGGAAAACATTAATATGATGTAGAACTATCGAGCCGGAGTTAATACTATTGCAGGAAAGCACATTTTATTCTGCTTGAATTATATTCATTGGAACAAGTTTTCGGGCTAAGACCTTCGTCTGCTTCAGAAATAATGTGATCATAAGATTAATTCGGCTACCAATTATTCCTGTAATTTTTTTGACGTCACAATTTGATGCTTGTGTAGTTGCCACTGATCGATTTCAGTTCCTCCACGTGCCGAGAAATTTGGGGTGGACCTATGCCCTCAAAGCTCGATGCATTCGGAGACGGAGAGAATTGATAGGAAATATCAGTGTGATATTAGTGGAAGACCAAGGAAGACAGCTGCGTGAGGAGCAGGAGTAGTCAATGGAAAGAGAATATCTTACTCAGAGACATCATGCTTAAGGTTTTTATGTACAGGATTGTTGCATCTTTACAAGTTAAGATTTTCACACCGCTGAATTTCTACATCATCCGTTATTTCTCTTTCGATCCGTAATTATTACTTGCTTTCTTTTTACGAGAACTTCTATTTTCTGTCAATTGCTGATTGGTTTAGTTCCTTTTGTTGTTACTTTCCTGTCAGCGCCTGTTATCAACTGGAACGGATCATGTCTTAAATGACATGCAATAACAGGAATTTTTGTTGTTGCTTTAGTTGTAAGGTTAGTGACTTATGGCTATATTTGCTACATGCACATTGCACATGTATACAGTACTAGTTGATAAGATGGATTTATGCCAAATGCCAGTTTTATAATTTAAGCAGTTTAGTATTAACAAAATGGCTCTTAGGAAACAGTAGATGGCGGTAGTAGCGAGTTCATGTAATCAGATATTTGCAAAAAATCTTTTGTGAGTCATCAATGACGAAACGTATTTACTTTCAAAAGTCTTCTTGTAAGTCGAAAGGCTTATTACAAGAAAGCACTTAGTTGCATGTCGTTGAAGTTAGCACCAATTTCAACACCAACTTTTTGAATAGAGTTAGTACAGAATAGAAAGCCATATGTACAGGTGCTATTGATGACGCAGTGCTTGTACAGATAAACATTTTTCCAAAATTCGAAATCCTTCTCCTTCAAGATTCAAATTTAAATTCGAAAAATTGATGCAAGTATTGGTGCTACCTAGTTAGCGAGTTTGTGCAGCATTCCGATGGAGAAATTTAGATACAAGCACAAAAAAACTGAGTTTTGTAGAGCAACTTTCAGCATTTTCCCAACACGAACAGCCGGTAAAACCCGATTTTTTTCAAAAAATGAAAAGATTTTCCAGAAAAGTACTTGGTGTTACATGGAAAATGAGTTTGTACAGTGCTCTAACCGGGTGAAGAGTGTTCTACTAATCGAGTCTGAGTTTGAAAAAACACTTCTCCGACACTCCAGCACTCCTACGACCGGCAAATACCGGCTATTATACATTAACAACAATAACGATGAGATGTTTTTTTCAAAATTCAACTGTCTGTTGAATTGCTAACTTCCAACTGGTGAAACGTCAATTTAAACAATGTATTGTTTCAAGAAATGTTATTATCCATCAAAATACGAAATCTACTGGTAATGGTACACAAAACTCTGGAAAAAGGTCGTGTACGTCATAAAGGGCATGGGTGGAAAGCATGATGTAGGGGGAGCTCCAAAAATGAATAGCTGCATCAAATCCAAATCCTGACATGGGAGAAGGACGAAAGATGAATATCCAGTTCTCAATTTTTACATAGTCTATTACAGTAGGAAGCACAGCATAGAAAGGTCAGATAAGATAAAAATGACTTCCGACATTTATGCAATAAAGATCGAATATCTTAAATGCTATAATGATCGGACAATCCGAAACGCATATAGAAAATCAACCACAAGGTATAGAAAAGAGGAACATCGCTGAAAATGCCTGTACTAAGTTGTGTCAACACTATATTCAGCTTCAAAATACGTTTATTATATACGTACTATAGACACTTCCCATATCTCACATAAACATAAATCTATAGAAATAATGAACGACATCAATTGTTCAATCACAAATAGACCAAGATCCACTTCTATATGTGAAAATCTCTATTCTAGGTAGCGTTTGGGAGGATTTTCTTGTAAAGATCAGTTGGTCTATTATTAGGATAGGAGCGAAATACATCACCGTCATTTCATATTACATTCCCAACCTATCGTCGGGATCTAATTCGCAACAGTATATGAAACGTACTTAGTCGCAACAACTCCCCAGACCATGTCGCAACTACCCAACTGACGAGGTAAAAGACACTTTGAAGTCGCTTACTTTGACGGCCAACATAGAGAAACTTATCATTCTATGTTCATAATTGGCAGTATTCTTGCAGCTACTGTATAAGAACCGGTATTTACCGGTCGTAGGAGTGCTGGAGTGTCGGAGAAGTGTGTGTTCAAACTCAGACTCGATTAGTAGAACACTCTTCACCCGGTTAGAGCACTGTACAAACTCATTTTCCATGTAACACCAAGTACTTTTCTGGAAAATCTTTTCATTTTTTGAAAAAAATCGGGTTTTACCGGCTGTTCGTGTTGGGAAAATTCTGAAAGTTGCTCTACAAAACTCAGTTTTTTTGTGCTTGTATCTAAATTTCTCCATCGGAATGCTGCACAAACTCGCTAACTAGGTAGCACCAATACTTGCATCAATTTTTCGAATTTAAATTTGAATCTTGAAGGAGAAGGATTTCGAATTTTGGAAAAATGTTTATCTGTACAAGCTCTGCGTCATCAATAGCACCTGTACATGTGGCTTTCTATTCTGTACAAATTTTATTCAAAAAGTTGGTGCTAACTTCAACCACATCTTAGTTCTTTTTTTGGAAGAATGGTCTGCGTTTACATGCCCTCATTACTAACAGTTAACATTCAAAAAGCTCGAGCAACTACCCGAAAGCCCCATTCATTACCTCATTGTTTTCTCAATGATATCCTTCATGCTCACACACCCGGTATCGCACAGCATTCTATCACTGATGCCGGTTTAATGGTTGTTGACCATCCTCATACAGCCCGGGCTTTTCCACATCCGATTTCTAGTTGCATCGAATTCTGGAAAACATTTGCGTGGACAATCATTTAAATGCAGCCCTGATCTGGAAGAATCTATTCGCGAATGCCTCGGTAAACTTCATTCTCCAAGAAGCGTTTGCGAGTTAAGAGTCAGGTGGTTGAAGTGTGTTCAAAATGAGTGTATTGACTTGAAAAGGGAATTTCAACGCCTGTTATTTTATCTGGTCACATCAGAACACTTGTTGATAAATGTTAAACTAACGTAGCCATTAGAGAACTTGCCATGCAAAAAATAGAAAAGCTGATCTCTATTTTACTTTAAATTTATGAAAATAAACAAAATTTATCATGTTTTCTAAAATGGGCCTGCAGACGAATGAAAGACGAAAACTTTTTAAAACTTGGCATAGCATCCTAACCTATGTATACCAAATTAATGATCCATCATGTCAGAATTGAGAAATTTGCAGTTTTTCTACATTTGTCCTGAAAATTATTGGACACACCACGTATATAGCTATATTTTTGTACATATCTCGGTATTTATATTTCCAATGCACGCTTTGTTCTGTCCAATACTTGTGCTGTGTATTTCAACGATCTGAACTGGATATTCATAAAACCTAGATCAGACTAGAGTTTCTTGCAACAGAGACTTTCCTTTCGCAAACATATTCCATGAAGCAAATTCTCAATCCACTGCTTAGTAGATAGTTTCCATCTACAATTTCGGATACAATTTCCTAGTATATCACAGGCTTGAGTTTAGATCTTTATTTACAATACACTGTCTGTGCGGATGGGGTCTCGAGGCCCGTTGGCAACGCTGTTTATATTCATCAAAGAAAGACATGTTTTTATAAATTATCAATGGTAGTATTGAAGCATCTATAGGCTACGAAAATAAAATGCGTTATAGTGTAATATCATATCGAATCCTTATCTTCTGGAATGTTGTCTCGAAAGAAAATGGCAGATAAGATCAAGTTTTGAAGAATAAAAAATCAGCCTTCAGGATTAGTTAACGGGGAATGGCCTTGGTTTAAAGAAGCGGCCTTTCTCAAGTGTGATGAAGCAATCCAAGTCAATGAAGCAACTCAACGTGTTCAGCGGACAATGGCCTGAATCAAAACTGGTTGAGAACGTGATTGATTGAAAGTTGTGTTTCAATGAAATCGTATTGGTGCAAACATCGACAAATGAAATGACTTCACAATATCGTAATTAAACAAATGGAATTGCTTCTCTATTTGTATTTTCTGTATGACTTCACATTGCGTAGGATGTGTGATACGCGCCTGCGGCATTTCTCCTGTGACTGACTCGAATGTAGCTGAGGACGACCTTGACAGAGCGGATAGCTACGTCATAAGATAAGGCGATTCAACTGAAAATTGTTCCGCGAGATATACTTGACTAGTCTATCATTCATTTATGAATAAGTTGACGAACAGGAATACTGCGAAGAGGAATGAATGGTGCTGGTTTTCGAGCAGTAGAACGTTTGCAACATTTCAGTATGAGAAAGGATTTGACTTACACGTCTCCGTTCAAGGCAGACATGCGGCATCTGCTGATGTTATACCATAGTAATGAAACAAAAATAAGATATAAAAAGATATTCATTTACCGAGTACTGTGAAAACCGGTTCTAAGCCGCGTCGGCTGGTTGGATGCACAGTCCTTGAACAACAAAGGTGAGGCAGTCAAGGCCACAATTTCAGATTATGATCTCGACGTCTTGGCGCTGACGGAGACATGGCTATCAGCGTACGATGATATCCGACTACGTTTGGCCACACCTAATGATTTTTCGTCTGTAGCTGTTCTTAATTCAGTTGGTCGCGGAGGTGGAGCTGCAGTTATTCATCGTAGTCATCTCGAATGCACCCACCTGGCCTTACCTCCGTTATCTGCATTCGAGGCCGTCTGTGTCCGCCTGGCCCCCATGGAGGGCCGATCGTTCTGCTTAATGTCTATCGCCGTGGTTCTGTTAGACCACAACTAACATTCTTCGATGAATTGTCTTCTGTCCTTAAAGAACTTGGGATTTTTTCTTGCCCAGTACTAATTGGTGTCGATTTCAATATACAAGTGCAGGACACCGAAAGCATGTATACGCAGCATCTCAACGAGTCATTGACTAACTTCGACATGATACAGCACTCATCGGCATGTTAATGCTCTCGATCTCTGAATGACTTCTGCCGACTGGCACTTGGAGGGTGTTCTCGTTGATCCTCCTGGAATCATCTTTGACCACTCACTCGTTCGTTGTAGCCTACCTGTTCCTGTTGTTCCAGCATCTACTATGACGCGTTCTGTCAGAGCATGGCGACGTATTGACCCTGGCATTCTGAGAGCAGCCATTGAGGATAGCCCTGTGCCAGCCTCATGATCCTGATGCAGACGTTGATTCTCTGGTTGACACGCACAACAGTGTCTTACAAGACATTTCAGATCGACTGACTCCGCTTCTCTCAGTGAGCTGCCGAACGAATCGCCGAGCACCCTGATTTGACGATTAGTGTCGCCTTCTGCGCCTTGAATGTCGACGAAAGGAGCGCTGTTACCCCAGTGATGACAGGATTCAGTGGTTGGCTGCAATGAAAGGTCGGTTCTGGATGTGCGAGGTAAAGAAAAGGTCCTATTGGCGTGATCGGTTGATGCGGGATGGTCGATCCTCAGCTCACCTATGGAGATCACTGACTGCTATCTTAGGTCGTGACCGTTCATTGCCAAATTCTGACAATGCACCTGAAGAGTTTGGTTTTTTGCACAGAAAGTAGGTGACATCAGAAATGAAACTGTTTCGGCTTCGTCATCAACAGCAGCTGGTGAGGATACAGCATCATTGAATGTCTCACATCTACGTTCCATCCAGTTACGCGGGAAGATATCCGTGAAATCATCATGATATCACCACCGAAGTCATGTATCTTGGATCCGATTCCGACTTATCTCCTGCGCCTTGTGATCGACCTGCTTATCCCATTCATCGCTGCCATCGTCAGCTCTTCTTTAGTGTCACGCCGCCTACCGGAATGCTTGAAGCATGCAATTTTTTCAGGCCACGTCTGAAGAAGGCTGGACTTGATCCATCGGTCATGTCGAAACAGTGGTTGGATTCATGCACGAATTCGTGCATTGCACGAATTTTAGGAAGTATGCATGAATGCATGAAATTTCAGATGGATGCACGAATTTTATGTATGAGAATGCACGAATTCTTATAAGTCATAAATGCTAATTCTGAAATATATAGATAACGCAAAGCGATGACCGCAAGGGCACTTACAAGCAAGCGTTGATAACACATGTAACATATGCACACGCAAAGTAAAATAAAATAAAAAATACATGAGATATATATATTTACAAATTTACCGAGTGATCACGATGTACATGCACATCATATACCATAAACAAAATACGTGAGATCTGCCATATTTACAAATTTGAAGAGTGATGATCACGACATGATAAGAGTTCACTGGATGGGAGTCCTCACAATGGAGCAAAAGAACGTAAATGATTAACATCTAATATAGAAATGAATGTAACAAAATCATCTATACAAAATTTACACTTTAATGATCATGGTCACAATATATACAAATTCACTCGGATCAAAAGCGTATAAAAAGCACTTGTCAAATAATTTTATACGAAATCACATATTAGAAGTCACTGTATGAGCAAAATTCGCTTAGATCAACTGATTTGAGTCTTTTCTTGAACAACATGCAGGTTGGAGCTTTTACTATTGAATCGTTCAATGAATTCCATATTTTGATGACGCCACTGAGATAGTTCGAATTAACTTTTAAGACTGGCACAATCTGACAGCTGTTACGTGATTGACCTCGAGTAATTTGAGATGAAAGGTAGGTGGTAAAGAAAGAGTTGAGCGACAAGTCGAAATGATTATAGTACAGTTTATACAAGAAGTACAAGTCTAACAAAATGCTCCTATATTCTAGAGATTTCAATTTTAACAATTAAAATCTATGAGAATAGCTGTCATACTTGATAACAGATCGTTTACAAACGATGCGGGTGAAGAATTTCTGAAAACGCTCAATACGGAAAATGTCGCGTTTGAGATACGGTGAAAAGATTACACTTCCATATTCCAAGAGAGGGCGAACAAAGACAACAAAGCTTTCATTAAGATAAAGGAGTTGTGGCAGACGAAAGATTTTAGGATACATTATGCTCTGGCATATGCGGTTGAGCTGATGCGCGCACAGTGATCACTAAATCTGAGATCTGATGAGATCAAAAAGCCTACGTCTTTCACCATTTTACCCAATGAAATTTTTGTTTTTGCCAGAGGGAAGCCGCAAACCGGGCTAGGGTACCTAAAATCATATCAATAGAACTCATATTTGCTAGCATGGAATTATGGATGACAAACAACTGGACTGCAAGAAGCATTCATTTTACAAATGCTCTGACAGAGCTATGTTTGAGTGCTCATGCATCGTACATTGAGAGATTCCGTGATGAGGAGAAAACAGCAAAAGCTGCTCAACAAAAGTTTGAAATGGACATTCTCGCAGATGTACAAGCTGCTAAGAAAACAAACAAAAAAAATCGGATTTGGAGCAAAACCTGGAGAATAAAGAAAAGGAAATCAAAGATAAGATGAAAGTCCAAGCAGAGCAGCGTCGATTGTTGGAGGATTTGCAAAGAAGGTCAAGGGAAAATGAGGGAGAAATTCATCGCCTTATGTTAGAACAGGAATCTCTCACTAAGAAAAAAGAAAGGGAAGTGGAGCGTGTCGCACAAGCGTTGTGAAGAGGAAGGCGGTGGAATTGGGTGTCTCTGCCATGGCAAAGATACACAAAAGAAATAAACATTGTTCAACTCATGCATAATTAAGCATCAGATACTGTAATTTGTACCTATGCCGGTAATCTAGTCATTATGTGCAGTAATAGTAATTGATCACTATGTGCACGCCAAATATTGTCGAACAATATATTGCTTTGTTGCATGGAATATTTTCGAAGGCCCACCGTACTAGTACAGACGTGATACAACGATAACTTATAGAAATGTACAAATTGTAACAGCTATGGTGCCTAAAAAGTCCTTGCAATTTGTGACGATGAATACCCGCTTTTTCTTGGTATGAACGAGTATCCGAAGAAGCAACATCGATGGCGAGGGATTTGTTTATAGATAATTTAAAAACAATTGTACTGGTATTCGCTTTAATTCCTACACCTGTATTTGGGCATTCGCATGCATTCCTTTTATACCATGAGTAGAATGCTGAAATCGCTATGACTTTCAACATGCAGTACGACTGCTCTGGATGTAAATATTTTTCCATTGAAATGGTTAGGTCTACATGAACCTACGTGCATTCATCCTACGTGCTCGTGCATTTGATACCTCGTGGAATTATATGCAACTTTTTGTGCATTGGTTGGTTGAATAGTAAAAATTATTTTCTGAAACAACACAGGTTTCGATCTATTGTGTCGAGATAAATACTACGTACTACCTATCATACTATTCATAATCGTAGATAAAGTCTATCTTTATAGCGTCTATGTGGTCAGTTAATGGATGACATCCAGAATGCACCAATGTTAGGGGCTAGGGATGACTACATTTTTAGTCCAGCCATACAAAGGGAGGCCCCAAAAATGGATCACAATGTTCATTCTAAGATTTTACCTCTGAAATTAACATATACATGTATGTATGTACATGAGAGCATTTAATTCAGATGGGTAGGGTGAAAGTGATTGAAAAATGCATTATTGATATCCGCAGAAATGATGCACGAAAATTTTCTTGATGCACGAATTTTTCAAAATTTAAGAATTCGACCACTGTGTCGAACTTCCGACCGGTCTCCAACTTGCTTCTCCTGTCGAAGGTGATCGAGCGTGTAGTTGCTCAGCAATTAAATAGCTATCTGATACAGCACAGCTTGTTACCGACCAATCAACCGGCATATAGACAGCATAATTCCACGGAGACTGTTATGCTTAGCGTGATGTCAGATGCCCTGATTGCTGCTGATAATCGAATGATGACGTTGCTGGGACTCTGACATGTCGGCGGCATTCGACTGTGTTGACTACCTGTTGTTACAACGTCGACTCGAATGTTTTTGGATTGACTTCCATCGTTCTCGAGTGGATATCATCATTCTTAACATCTCGCACTGGTCAGTTCTGCAATTCCGATTCCATGTCGTCGATACAGGTTTTCTGGTATGGTGTTCCTCAGGGATCAGTGCTTGGGCCGTTGTCATTTATCATGCACACGGCGTAGGTAAACAAGATCGTCGCGGCTCATCACTGTCAGTTTCACTAGTATGCAGACGACTGTCATATATATATATATATATATATATATATCAATGTGCCAGTCGATCAAGTTCATCAGCTAAGAAGCGTCTCTCTCTATGTGTTTCCTATATTGGCAAATGGCTGAACTCGAGTAGGCTACGATTGAATCCTGACAAGACTGTTTTCATATGGGTGGGGTCTCTTCACTAGGTCGCGAGGATTGATACTGGTACGGTTGACATCCTATCAACTTGCGTTACCCCATCGGAATCTGTGCGTGACCTTGGCGTAATGATTGATAGCCGTCTGTCGCTGTCTGCTAATGTTTCTGCTCTGTGTCGCTCTGCTTTTCACTTCCTTCGTCAACTGCGTTCGGTGATACAGAGCTCACCAGAGGATGCTGCAAAGACTTTGATTCTGGCGTTTGTATCTTTTCGATTGGACTACCGCTGCTCTATACATTATGGTATCTCTAATAAGCTCTTTCGTCGCCTCCTGGCTGTACAGAATGCTGCTGCGCGTATGGTGACAGGAGCCCGCAAACGAGAGCACATAACTCCAACTCTGCATCAGCTGCATTGGCTCCCAGTGCGCCACAGGATCACTTTTCGGATGGCGGTACAGGCCTTCAAAGTCATGAAGGGAATGGCACCACGATATTTGATGGAAAAATATCACCGTAAGGAGGGTCACAGCTCTCACGACATGAGATCGAGTGATCTAAGAACATGCGAAGTGCCCCGAACATGCACTCGCTTGGGTGACGGAACTTTCGCCGTTGCTGGACCACGACTGCCGACCCTTTACATCTCAGTGACAATGACTTGACACTCTCCAGCTTTCGTCGGTTGTTGAAAACCTATCTGTTCGAACAGAGCGCCTTGCAACATTTTATTGTGCGCTATACAAGTACTTTTATAAATATATAAATACATCAACCACTACTTCAGCTACCGATTAAGGGATATAAAACATAATGCTGCAGTCCGTCAGTCATCAGCAGGTACTCGTCTAGTTGTGTAAGATCACCGATTAAAATAACCATTTCAAAACAGTCAAGTCTCAATACCATTCTTTCATAATCCGGTGCTCGCATTACTCTAGCCGGTTGCTTGGGACGGATCCAGTTCATGTGTATTCCCTGATTTGGTAATCCGATTGTCCGCTTATTTTGCGACCTAGCTGGAAACGGACCTTGTCGGATTAATGAGACTTGACAGTAATTTTGAAATAATTCGATCATGATAACATTGAGAAAAATGTGACATCAGATGTTTCGAGAGATATTGTTCCTTTCGTTCCTTTTCATTATGGGCCTCATTCCATTTGAACATTTAAACCGCCTTTATAATCGGATTCATTTTATTCAGCTAGACTAGACAGTCTTCCCCTGCTCTGCTTCACCCATGACAGTAACTTTAGCAAATGAAATTTCAAGATCCACGATCGGAGATGTACTGTAGTTACATCAATTTTGGTTGAGATTGTAATGCCAATAAACCGACAGTAGATAGTCCATTACTAATGCGAAGCACTTAAAAAATATGTGACAAAGCTGTGTGCGTGCAAGTAAAGCAAATGCTGTATTTTTTTCTATGTGCAAAAAAACGTGGAAGGTCCCAATATACAACACAACGCATTTACATGTTAAAGTATTGTAATTGTAGACATGAATTTATTGATTGCGTTGCATTTTCAGGCGCCTAGAATTCTCGCAACTTCTTCACATTCACTTGCCGTCCCTCTTCGCATCAGTTTTCAGCCATTTTCCGCTGGCACTGTAATGAGTGAGAGTGATGTTGAAGCAGCTATCATGAACATCTGCAAGGAGTTCGACAAGATTAATGCAAGCAAGGTAAAAATAAATAATCTTGTAATAAAGCCAACATTCATTGGATGTTTACATGTTGCAGGTAGTTCGGGAATCTCATTTCATGCATGATTTAGGACTCGACAGTCTGGACCACGTGGAGATCATAATGGCAGTTGAGGATGAATTTGGTAATTTTTTGTCATTATGCACTTCTAATTATGCCACCAGTGTAATCGTCTTGTAATTTATGCATGTCTTTAGTTACTCAAGTGTCTGCACTTTTGCTCATGTCTGAGCGCTAAAGAATTATAGGTGGAAGTTAAACAGACAACTTTCCAGTTGATTAATCATTTGTTGTAACGTTTACTGAATTGAATGAGATGAACAAGTATTGCCCTACCCCAAACAGACAAGCATCGAAGTTGGTGAGGATGACATACATATGACGTTGATACATTCCTAGTGTGTAGCTGTGCATCCTAGTGCTGTTTTGTCGCATCTGCTTAGCTATCTTCTTCTTTATGTAGCTGAATATCATCATAAGCATAAGAAAGCTGTGAGAAACAGGAGCATCTTCAGCAGACAAAGCGCTTCTCGCATTAACTTGAGCCACCTACATAAGTCAAATAAATGGCTCCGTTCTCAGAACGATAAGTTAATGCATATTTTCTTCTTTGCTTTCTTTTTAATTGTTTTTGTTAATTAAGTAAGAAGATGAGAAACTCTCACTTGCCAAATATAGCGCACAGTCACTTGCTTTATGAACTATTGATTACTATCATTTACAGACTGTTTCATAAATAATTGTACAAAAAAGTTAACATATTTTCAAATGTAATATTCGTGTTGAAGTCGTGGTTCAATTTTAATAAACGATATACCGTATGAAACCTTATGTTCCATAGATTATTTTGGCATGCATTTTTCTTTCTGGTCAGTAGGCCTTCTGAAAGAACGATTTATGAAACGGATTTTAAATTGCCCTGTTTAATGCATTTCACTCATTTCTATGTCCAGTACTTCCCTTTATGGTACAAGTATTATCTTTGTTTATAAGAATTAAGGTTTTATAATTAAAGTATAATTATATACTAATTAATAAATTTATATAATAATCTAAGTATTATATATTTTTTAAAGAAATAATAAGGAGAAAATGTTCATTTTCAATATATTGCCCAGCCGCTTCGTTTGTCAGACAAACATCTTCAGTGGAAGTGACATGATCATGAAATGCAGAGCACTTTAGAATTAACACATGCAACAGTTATCAAATTTTACAGGTGGAGAACGTTGACTTGTAATTTACACACATCAAAGATAAAATTCTTGACAACAAGTATCAAGTCAATTAGTCAACAATTTCGCTGACACTGACAATGAGAGATCAATCTACGACGCATGAATTTCAAAAAACGATTGATTAAAGAATGCGGTGCAACTTGAACCATTCAATTAATTCGTGATTGATATGTATAGATATGATTGACACGACATAGTATCGAGATGAGTCAATATCAGTGTTTTATTATTAATATTGAATGTATTTTTCTAAAGATTTGGTTTGGGTTCTCTCCGGCTTGCAAACTCCGAGTATGATTGCAGCACGCATAAGTTTCTCGTGCTGAGAGATGTCGTTATTGTGCACATATTTATTTTTAATTTTTTTCATTTTCCGATTTTATCAAAATTAAGAGTTTCACATTAAGAAGCCCGCGGTAATTAATAATGAAGTATAAAAGCTGCAATGTTTTTTTTCTTTTTTTGGTGATTTTCAGAAGCATGTCGTAGCTTGTCGAAATTGATAATGATATCATAAAAGTTATGAGAAAATATATAATTTCAATTGACAATAACTAATTATTATTTGCATTTTAAGTAATAGTTAGAATTTCAAGTGAAATCATTGAAGAATGAAGTTTGAACATTTAATTATATCTGTGCTCGTCAACGTGTGGGTGGATACATGCAGATAAGATACAGATAATTTCAATTTGTCGAACGAACTTCCATGTTATCGCATGCACACATATGTTTCCTGCGGTATATATCAGGCATCACTGATGTATTATAAACACGTCAGTTGAAATAGCTTATATTGATAGACACTGATTCAATCAAATACATTAGTCACATATACCTCTCTTTTTGTCATCAACATGGCATACGGTCTCCCTTCACTGAAAAGTTGATTTCTTTTATCCTAGAGTCTCATTAAGAGCAGGTGGTGTAACTAATATTTATCATGCATGTTGCATCAAAGGAAGCGGTAGTGGAATGAGTAAGTGCTTGCTCAATCATGTGAATATGTTGTGATTTTCTCTATGGACTTCTGAAATATTTTCAATCTATTTATTCAACTTAACTATCCCTGATCCGTCAAACGGAATCGCGAGCTTACACTTATTAGAGAAACAAGCTTTTACAATGCCTGAGAAAGTTATACAAAGTAATTAAAACTCCCCTTTTCAGTTTAGGCCAATATAATCAAGTTCAAGTTAAAAGTATGGCAGACTTTTTAGTTTAGTCTGCCATACTTTTAACTTTAACTTGATTATATTGGCCTAAACTGAAAAGGGGAGTTTTGATTACTTTGTATAACTCTCAGAAAGATGATCTCCCGTCACCTGGTCAACTACACTTTCACAATGCCCCTTATTACTGAATTTGTAGCAGATGTCATTGTCATCCATAATTAGATGTAAACGGTGGAATCCCTGGAAAGTAATGAAAAACACTATTCTGCAACCGTCGCCATTTCGTGGGTGAGATTCGTGTTTAAGTCGTCATTATATGCGTGTTTAATGTATTGACAACAAATACAAATTAAAAAGCCTTTCTGCCAATATGATACATATTAATGTCAACAATGTTTCAGAGTTATAACTCCCATCATCAGGTTGCATTAGTCAGAAAAACAAAGAAGCCTGAAAGTTTTCAGTCAGCAGAATATTAAATTTTAGCACAGTGTTCGGCATCTGCTTAATACAAAAGTGGCTTAATTCGTTGCGGTTCCTTTCTAAAAATGGATACAATGCAATATATGTGAATACTGTTAACAGCAATATTTTATTTCATCTCTCTATCACCTGCACACAAAAAGCTGCGATTTACTGTTTTTTTAACGAAATGTCTCTCCATCGCCCCTCGTCCACTTAGAAATCGTCAAGGAAATGATCATCTTGGCAGCAGGATGATCATGCTGTGTTATTTTTGTAGATTCAGCTCACTTGACACAGCTTAGAAGTTGAAGTTACCGAAAAACAACAATTTTAGCACAAAATTCAAAAGAATGGTACTTTTATGAACGCATAAAATAAAAAAAGGATTCATGTTTCAGCTCGGGCTTCGTCCGTTCTTATTGAGACCACAGAATTGGCTACACTTAGCCAGTAATTTTTTACTTCAATAATTGCTTCTTTATTTGCCTCCCCTTGCGTTTCCGATGATTACAGTGTTACTTTCAGAACATTGTGGTTACATATCATTGTAGTATTACGTTTTCGTCTGTTATCTTTATCCATTTCTCTTCTATATCTTGACTGACCTTCTTTTCATTATTTTTGCCTTTTATTACTAACTCAGCAATTGTACTTTTTTGAAATTGAACAGTTTGCCGTTTTGTGTAACTTTTGCCCTGTGGCTTCTTCTTTTGTGCATTGATTTATCTGCTGTCATTGTATGTGTGTCTCTTTATTACATTGTCACCTCTCAATAAAGAACGCACGAAGCGCCGGGCTGAAGCATGAATCCTTTTTTTCATTCTATGCAATTGCAAATGGGCACCAACAGAATGAATACTTATATTAACAGCTGATACTGCTGAGTAAGCACTTAAGAGAAAAGATTCTTTGGAACTTGATTTTACAAAATCATAATACAATCAGAGAACTTTAGAACTTTTAGATATCATTCATGATCAATTACTTGCTTAATATAAGTCCACTACGCATGTTAACTTTATTTTAATATTTATTCTATTTCAGGCTTTGAAATCCCAGATACAGAGGCAGAGAAGCTGCTGAGGCCAATTGACGTAGTGAAATATGTGCATGGGAAGTTGACGGCCGACGCTGCACCCTCGGAGTATCCTCGTTAGTTTCTGCGACCAAAGTATCTCGACTGTAACTGATTCTACTCGACAGGAATTGTTGTACAAATATGAATTGGTAGTGTTATGGACAGACTGCGAGAAAATCGGTTGTTTCACGATTCACAAATACACGTGACTTTTGATCAATGCGACGCTTTTTTTCTTACTGAATGTACACCTGCAACAAAGTCATCGGTTTTGCACAAAACGTGCAACTCAGCATGCAATTTGCTTGGCAAAACATTCATCTTATCTTTATGGATGGAACAAAGCAAATCATTAGGAGATAAGACAGATAAAGCATTTCCGTAACACTGGGTAATGTTTGAGAGGAGTCTTTACCTTGATGTCTGCCAACTCGAGGTATTACTACTGGATGACGTTTATCAACAAGCGATGTTTCCAGGCCAATACATAATCACATCATATGAGTGTTTATCTTCTTAATATTGAATCTTCTTTCACCATGTAGATTTCACCACATTATAATGTGTTGCTAATAGCTTCAAATATAGTAGTACAAATATTAATAATTACTATAATTAGAATTAAATTTCTAAAATATACTTTTGGAACGAATTGTTCTGTCGTTTAGAATGAAACGGTAAACGTTGGTTTAACATGATAATTTGACAGTAAACACTGTTTACCTTAATTACCGTGAGGAATCGCCACTGCTGATTTTTACAATTTACTAATGACAGTCCATTCACCGATATTTAGACTTCTGTTTACTTTGCGGTTGTCGATCATGATCAAGGTCGATCATGAATAATTCACAATAGCACATTTGTATAAGGAGTGAATATTTCCAGAAATCTGCGGCTGTGGATTGGATCGTTGACTAGCGCATTTGAGGATCTGCTAATCCACTTTTGAAGTCTTGAAGCAGTCGTAGACTTGTTCACACTTCACAGGATTGCATTCTGGTCCGACAGGCAGCACCAGTGCAGGGAAAGAGGTCGAAAATGAGACTTTTGCAGACTGATGTACACTCTATGACTACCATGAATCGACGCGTTCACAGAGTTCAACCCGGTTCCTTCTCTTTCTAAGCAGCATCAAAGAAAGACATGTCGACGACACTTTCTAAGCGCGCAAGTCGCATTTTTTCGAAATAATGATGTTTGCGAATTTGTTCTCCTTGAGACATCGCGCATCTGTCTAACGACATTTCGAGTTACCTAAACCCACAGAAAGCGAAGAAATGACTCATTTCTCTAGACGCACAAGTTGCTTTTTGTTTCTTTAAACGCGTAAGTCACGTTATGTTAATTGCCAAGTCTGGAGGTTGCTTATCATCTAGAAACCAAATAAAATGAAAATAAATGAACCTTGTTTGATACTCGGAAGTACAGGGTGAGCATAAAGTCTTTCCCTGATTACAACAATTGATATTATGATGTTTTATTCGAAATATAAATTATTTGACGATGCCATTCGTAAGCTCAGACGTCAAAGTTTTGGTTTAAACACTTTAGAAGTACCGCATCAATCAATTTATACATAAAATTTCAACTTAATCAATTCTTATCAATTTTAGCCTTTATTAGAGCAAAACAAGTTTTTTCATCCAAAATCTTTTATTTAATTTGATTTCAACTACTGTCAATGCACCTCAACATGAGCTCCTTTCGTAGCTCGGAGCACATCCAAAAGATAATCAATTTCTCTCCAAGTGTTTTCCAGCATCTCAAGACTTACGGTCGCTACCGCTTCCCGAATCCGCAATTTGAGTGTTTCGAGATCACGAACAGGTGAGCTCTTCGAGTTGATTTCGTTGGACTCCTCTCAAAAGAACTGCGTACTGACTCAATCACTTCTCCACTTGCTGGTGGTCTCCCTCTTCTACTGAGATCGTCAACGCACCCAGTCTCTTTGAACTTTTCGTGCAGGAGATCGACCATAATGTGATCGGAAATTCCTTTTACAGTTATCGGAGACTTAGTTTCATGAAACCATAGAACTCATTGAGCTTTCTCCACCATAGATGCAATGTTAGACAGATTATCACGGACAAAAGAATGTTCAACAAAATCAAAAAAATTGAATGACTAGAGAGACGGCAAGTCAACTATGAAATGAGATCATGTTCATTTGATGTAATATGTGTTCTATCGAAGATCAACAAAACGAGATCAGACTATATGACTTGATTGATTTTAATATGGCATTCAAGAATTATCGTTTGTATCAACAATTATTCATTATCATGCTAAGAGATTTCAAAGATGTCTTTATCGGAATCATAAATTATCATTTATTGATAAGAATTGATTAAGTTGAAATTTTGTGTATAAATTGATTGATACGGTACTTCTAAAGTGATGAAACCAAAACTTGGACGTCTGAGCTTACGAATGGCATCGTCAAATAATTTATCTTTCGAATAAAACATCACAATATTAATTGTTGTGATCAGGCTTTATGCTCATCCTGTACATTGGACACGGAGTCTTACTTCCATGTGGCCGAGTTTTCATTTATCCACTCTCATTCTTTTAGTGCTGATTGGTAAACAAGAATGCAGAGTGCACCTTTTGCAAGAGTCTTAGATTTGATCCGACCTAGGTTTGAACCAAGGTCTCCCGGACACAGAGCGAGCACTCAACCACAAGGCCACAGCGCCGATTCTATTAAAAAGGTTTTCTTTCGTTTCTCACAAAACTCTAGTGATTCGACTTATGCGTTTGGAAAATGTCATTGACGATGTGCAAGTCAATAGGCTTCGGGTTTCGGTTGAATGACATTTGTCTGTGCTATTTTAGACTGCGTGAGAAATACGAAATCTAGAGATATAATATGCAACATGTGAGTGTCTTCAGTCACACAATCATCTGTTTGTGTACCAAATTCTACATCTATGAACCACCGGCGCTGTGGCCTTGTGGTAGAGTGTTCGCTCTGCGTCCGGGAGACCTTGGTTCAAATCTTGGTCGGGTCAAACCTAAGACTTTTTAAAATAGGTACACTCTGCATTCTTGCTAAACACTCAGCACGAAAAAGAATGAGAGTGGTAAATGACAACGGCCACATGGAAGAAAGACTCCGTGCCTAATGTGCTTCCGAGTATAAACAACGTTCATTTATTTTTATGAAGCTAAACAAATGTGTATTTTACATGTATCTGAATATCGGCAAACACAACATCTCTTGATCAAAGTTTGCCACATGTGTGTTTTGTCGCATATATTACCGATAAGTCGCATGATAATTGCACATATGCAGTGGAACCTCCTATTGCGTACATTCTATACAGCGGACACCTCCGTATTACGGACAGTTAAGCTCAGTCCCGAATAATGTTCGTATCATCACCGGTAACTCCATATTGCGGACACTAAGGCGCAGTCCCGACGGTGTCCGTAATATGGAGGTTCTACTGTATATGAAGAAAGATGACCTTAAGAATTGCGCTTTTTATGACAAAACATTATGGCTCTAACTTATCATTTCTACCTAAATCAGAGAAAGCACATACAAATTATTACCCGAAAGTAAGTCTGTTCCCCATTGGATTTACATTTGTGTTCTTTGATCATGTCGGACAAGAAGATGAACTAGGAAGAACTCGGCTGACGCGCGGATTCGTAGCAACCATTGGGTGGACATCATTCTGTATCGTTTTCGGCCTCGTTACTCATTGAAAGAAAGTACATTTTCGGCCAAAACACACGACAAAAGCAATTTATTCCAAATCTTGCAAACACGAAAAAAAATTGCTCAAATAATTACTTTTGTAAAAATGCGAGGAACTAGTTGAAGAGGGTTATTGATAAAACTGAGTGCACAGTGAGAAAAGGGGACGGAGATAAATTATTTATCAAAGTCGTAGTCTATGAGATCGTGGAAGGCCTTATAAGTAGAGCTGGAACGATTAGCTAATATTCAAAAATGTTGATTATGATTGATTGAAGTGTTGAAGAATGTGATTATGATTAGGGCGGCCATAGGCTTGATTATGATTATGATTGATTAAGGTGCTCAAAATTGCGGCTATGATTAATGTAGCAAGACCCTGTATCATGAACGCTGGATGGGTTGAATATAATGTATATTAAGGGAAACAAGGGTCCAACAGTTCTTTCCTTCCAATAGGGGGAAATAGGCAAGAGTTTTAGTCGGTGATCGTAATCAGGGTACGGAATGCCACATCTTTTACAAACTTGTCGAGTAAGATATATCTGCACACGTTCAAGTCGATCGATGTCACGTTTTACATATTGACTAAATATTTGAGAATTGATGTCAGGAATAGGATGAACAAAGGATATGTAGCCGTGGATCAACAAATCGACATTAGATGACGCATAACCTTCCAGAGGGCAGTAGGCACGAGAATATGCTTTGCTAGCTATTCTAACTGAATGAAAACTAAACTTTAGGTCCGATGAAACGAGGATTCCCAAATCGTTGACAGAATTAACAAATTTTAAGGTAACATCATTCAATACGTGATGAACGTCATCAGAGAATATTTTTCCAATAGAAAATACACAGCATTTATCAATGGCTAAATTTGCCACGCACTGATTGTTTAAATTCTTTAGACAATTAATGAACGCAGGAGTACTGTTATCTTCACAGGAATGATGGAATTTCGAATCATCAGCAAATAACTTCGCAGATGTGCTTGATTCGAACATTCAAAAATGTTATCTACATATATTAGAAAAAGCAGTGGTCCAAGCACAATACCTTGTGGAATCCCACTTACCACAGGGAGAGTGTTAGAAACAAAATTATCCACCACGACAGCCTGAAATCGATCATCAGTTAAGAAGCACATAACCGAATCCATAACTTTTCAGTTTCAGAATCAATTTCCTATGCACAATAGAATCGAAGGCTCGGGCCATGTCGATTTATACACAGTCTATTCTTTTACCATTCATTAGAGATTCGATCCAGTCAAATGTAGATTGAAAGAGAAGGGAGGTAATCGATACTCGTTTTAAAAAGCCAAATTGACTATCATTTAGCAACGAATTTTTAATAACGTATTCAATTACTTTGCAAACATGAGGTGAGGGAAATATGTCTGTAATTAGATGGAGAGGATGGTTGACCTTTGCGTTTGTATGCAGGAATAGTCAACGCGTGTTTCCAGATATCGCGAATGAAACCATACAACAATGACTTCTCAAATAAGATGGCATGAAAAGGAGAAATTTCGAGTGCAACTTCCTTCGATAGGTAGGCCGGTAAAGAATCTGTAGTTTAGGAAAGTTTTGGCCGCAAATTCATCAAAGCTTTCGAGATTTCAGGAATAGGAAGTTCTACGATACTGAGAGAACACTGACCAGCGGTTCTGGATGGAATAATGGGAAAATCGTTACTATCTTTAGAAAAAACGGATGAAAAGTACCTGTTCATAACTTTTTTTTTATCCAGGGTGGCAGCCCCGGAATTATGTTGCGACCCGGGAATCGCCCCTAAATGTTTGCGAAATTGGCAATTAGCCCTTAAATAGCCCGTGAATGCCATTTTGTGATTTTTTACAACAAGCTAAATGAGCATAATTTCTTCATTTTAAACGGATATTAGTATGACTTTTGTTAAGTCCACTTCTATTAAATTTCTTCGAATCTTGGTTGAAATAACCAAAATGCTTGCGCAGCATCTGAATAAAATGTTCATGACTTCATAAATTTGCTTCGTTTCTGTATGACTGTGTCAATGATATCTCTGAGGCAATAGTTATGTCGTTGACGCGTTGCTTACAGCTTACATGGGAATCGCTAATGATAAAGTTTTTGAATCAGCAGTGTTGGCATTTTGTAAAATACAATTTGTGGCTATTCACATCAAAGTCGTTGGGTTAACAAGACATTAATTCGTACACGCAAGTACAAACTCGCAATCAATCGGCAGGAATCGGCAAAAAATGTTTCTGTTTTTCGTGTTTCTTAACGTACCTATATACAATTTCGTTTCAGACTCGTAACATGGCAAATTGACTAGTAATGCAGCCTCTGATGATGTAATTAAAGTTGCGAATCTTGCATACTGAACTAGTCATGTCTAAATGATTATTTATCTTAATGTTATCAATTTCATAAGTTATAAGATATTTTAAAAGTGCAAAACTTTTTGAGCAATAAAAAATCTGAGCAAGAATAGCACAATTTAGCACTGCCGGTGACTTTTACACCTTCATCCACACCAAGTTGAGGAAAGATATCAGTCCAAAATCATGCTAACTGAAGTTATACCAACCCTGCTACTGAAAAAAAATGTGCATCAGAGTTTTCGTTGGTATTTTGAATAAAAGTCAATGACTGAGCTAAGGGATAAGTTCCAAAACCTCACAGTAAATCGTGACAAGAAGGCCACCAAGACCAAATGGGACTTACGTATAGATCACCACTTCCAAATATCGATGTATATGGAACCATCTGGAGCCTCTTCTGGTGGTAAAGATTTTGTTCTCTGCTCCGGTCACGACTATACGAGAAACGGGAAAAATAAATCAATAAAAACCATTCTCAATAACAAACCAAGTAAATTTTGCTAACCTAGACCATATGCATAGGTAGAATTAAGTCGTAGCTATTTAAGACCCTGGATGCATGTGTTTAACTGGTTAACTGCTATATACACATATGTATTTCTTTATGTACAACGCACTACTAATCGACTATCAAATGAAATATTTCAAGAGTGCGGGATTGGCTGACAGCTTATTAAAATTTGATGATATTTATATTACTAAGCCTATGTATTGCTTTTGAAAGTAATCAAATCCATAAATGTAATCCATAAATGTATTCCATAGTGTAATTCTATACATTCAATCACAGACTTAGCCGGTTAACTAAACTTTTTAAAACAAGCACAGATGACCAGACCTTCATTTAGTGGTTTGTATGCTGTGAGCTACTTATGAGATCTGAATGATTTTACAGCGAATGATAGAAGGGTTCTTTTTTCTCACTTTCGAATGATCACAAAATATTTGTTTTCATCTATTGATTCATATAATTTTTGATTTTAGTCGGTTTTTCAGGCTTCCACTTTTATACATTCAAGGATGAAGTAGTAAATTGCCTTTTGAGACGTGATAATTTCAAAAGCTATGTATTCTCAATTCATTGTATTAACATTATAATTTTTTTCGCATGTTATGATTTTATTTCAATTAACACCAATTACAAGCGCCCATTGTTTCTACGCAAGCTAACAGAAAAAGATGATAATTAGGAATTCTTCAATCGCCCACGGTCTTCGCCCATTTTGGCAATTTTCCTGGTTTCTCTTGTCGATACTTCTTGGTAAATTGGTGTCATTGAGCCTTTGTATTAACATGTGCATTCTGATATCACGGATTTCTATCATGGCATGAATACGCCGCAGTTCAAAATGTCGCGTTCCAAAATGAAGTTAGTTGCTTCAACTCAACATGTTTAAAAATTTAAGTCTGAAAAATCGACTAAATACAACTTAATAGAATTTTTTTAATGAGATGATGAAAATGAAGTATTTTTTATCGTTGGAAAGTTTAGGAGCTGAATTTTTCTTTCGATATAAAGTCATTTAGATCCTTAAGTAGTTCTATTGCTGAGGAGGCCAGTGAGAAAAGTTGAGATTATAATAATGTTACAATTAATATATGTGTAAGTGTAATATATCATAAGAACCACGGCTCACAGAATTCAAAATTTTTGAAACCTGGGTGCAATGGAGTCAAACATTGTTCACTTCAAAATTTCGTACCAAAATTCAAACAGGAAATGTCTCAAATAGTGTGATTAAAACAGATTAGAGAAGTGTCCGGATAATATTGAACGATGTTATTGGAAATACTTATCTGGTAAATATAAAAATAGCGTGGAAATTCGATTAAAAAGCCCGGGAATTTGAAGCTTGAAATCTGGCTGACACCCTGTTTATAAAATCCATTACTCACAGTCATCAGATTCAGTGTTTAAAGTCGCTATACTGATGGCATTTCTGAGCTTTTTATTGATGTAGGAATAAAAGGCATCAGGTTTCTGCTTTTTATAATGTCGGATTCTTTTTCAAGGATTAGTCTTTTTACTTCGCGATCATACTCTTTAGCGTATATTTGATACATGGATTTGTCTCTTTTGTACCAATGTCTTTTCTTGTGCAGTAATTTCCTCAATAGTTCAGGTTTCTTGGTGGTATTGTTAGACACAGCACGTTGAGGAATATATTTATTAATGACATCAACCACGACAGAAGGGAAGAATTCCCACCTATCGTTGATCGATTAGGTTGGGTCAACATGTTCAGAGGAGTACTCAAGAGAGAACATGTAAGAATGCCACGGAACAGATTGTAAAAAAAGTGTCTCATGCCATCAAAATCCCCGTTCCGGAAATCTTACAATCCTTGCTTTCCTGTGGATTTCTGAGATAGTTTTCAAGCACTCCTCACGCTAACTTGGACTGTAAATTGAACAGCAGAATGGTCACATGTAGAGTGAAAAGTGTCGGACACTTTCAGCGGAGGAACATTAGATGGATCACGAGTGAGAATGAGGTCCAGAGTTGCCAATTGACGAGTAGGAATATCAACCAATTGGATAAGACCGTTGCAATAAGACCATGCGTTAATGATCTCAGCAACTGTAAGTAAAGAAGGGAAAACGTGCGTATGAAAATGCTTGAAAAACATCAACAGGGAACAGTTCTTTAATGAAATGATTGCAAAGCTGAAAGCAACTCGTGCTAAGAGCTTCACGTAGGGAAGTGGCATCGTAAATGTCAGAATAATTGAGCATTTATCTCTACAAGCATTTGACCATATGTCAACCTCCAGCTGCAGGAGATAGACATCGATTCATTGAGCTTAAGAATAAGAGAAACACTGCATATTATTGAAATCAAACCGATCTGAATAACATAGAAGAGGCGGGGTTCATCATTATTAGTAGTAAGTGATGGAAAATGGAATTCCCCAGTAAGACTGATAGAAGCCCAAAAAAGCAAAACCTCCGTTTGACGTAGAGCGCTTAGATATTTCGACCGACACAAGTTTAATGATAATCTAACTGCAACTTTGTAATGATATTTCCGCACCATGTTTTATACCATTGTCCTTTGTGCAATTATCTTCCTTTTTTGTATCATCACTATTAATGCAGCATTAACTGTGACATTTCAGAGAATTTTGCAACAAGACATACAAACAAATAATTGCATCAGAGTTCAGCTGCTTGGTTCATTTCGCTCATTCAATTCACTCACATTTCGAATATCTGAAGACGGATATATATCTTCGGAAAATGCATGACCCTGTTTGTAAACGTCATAGATATTACCTACTCTTTTTCATTGACAGGATTTGTATGATGGAAAACATTAGCTTTGTCGGTCAGGAGACAACAATAAATTGGATTGTATATGTGAGCCATTATTTGAATTATATAAGTAATTGCTAATTGTTTGCCATGTCATAACTGCTAATCCAAAATAAAATTTTCATCATATACTTTTACCTCACAGGGAAGTAATTAAGTTTATTAGGAAGCATTTAGTTTGGATTAGCAATCAGATAATTAGTTATATATTTTAAAAGGGAACTTTTCATCGATGTGAAGGGAAACGATATCAGTCTGAGGTCAGTGAGCAGTAGAAAGTCAACGACCATGCCGTGAACAACGAACAAAAGTTATGCCGGCTGCGTATTGCAATGCTTTTATACTTATGACTGCTCTCATTGTCATGTGACACTAGGATTTCTTAGAAATAGGAGTTCCATTGATGATTTACTGTCTGCTTCTATTAATAATAAAAGGAAACCCATCAACCATTGATAACACAGTAGCTGTAAATTGATGGTTCTAAATCGTTAAATTGCATGCGTCCTGGCGTAGACGTTCGATAAAGGAGCATTAAGCAACATAAATGATCAATTTGACTCAGTGCAGCAACTAACGGATGTCAAGTAAATGAATAGCTTCCTAATAAGATGTTCAGACGACAATACTTGGAAGTTGGACGACCAGCCAAAAACGCTTCGTTTTGCAAACCAGGTCAGTGAATATTATTTTAGGTACTTATGGGTTATCTCCCCCACGTTTTCAAATTTGTCTAAAATCCGTAGAAATGAATCAACCGTCACGAAACTTCAGAAACACAAATTTGAGTATATTTTCTACCCACATGCAAAAATTTAGGTAAATCGGACAAGTACTTTTGAATTAGAGACGGTAACGTGAAGTGTAGCGATGTGAGCAGTGGAATCTGACTTTGTCTGTTCGAAGCATTATTGTTACTCGCGTGTGTATTGTTCTCTTGTCGTCTTTGTGTCATCTAGACTGCTATTTGAAATCTTCCCACGACTACTACCTCATCGCCACACCTTTTTAAGTTACAAATTGTGGTCTGGTCATCATCACTTCACGAGTTGTCGAGAAAAGAATTTATTGAGCTCAAGTTCAGACGATGACGTCAGGTGAAGTCAGATCAAGCAACTGACTTCGCTACACTTCACGTTGCCGTCTCTAATTCAAAAAGTACTTGTCCGATTTACCTAAATTTTTGCATGTGGGTGGAAAATATACTCAAATTTGTGTTTCTGAAGTTTCGTGACGGTTGATTCATTTCTACGGATTTTAGACAAATTTGAAAACGTAGGGGAAGGATAACCCTTAAATACCTTATCTTATTATATTACTACATTTAACCAGTATATAACATTCATCTATCATTTAATCATGAAATCAATCCTTGAAAACAGTACAAAAGTTGATTTATGCATTCAGGAAGTCGCTTGAAGTATCATTCGTCGCTGTGTAATACTAATAGAAATTGAGTCATTGCATTTTAACCTATTTTTCTAGTGTCATTATCATTCAAGACGTAGACCTAACGCACTAGCTCATGTGCTGCTGAAATCTGATATGAAACGCTTTTCTTCGCATGTGTCTACCTCCGTCTGTTTGTGAAGCATGCGCAATGTCTTCTCAGACATTTATCACTGAATATCTATTTTCACATCTACGGCAGCACATGGTAAGATCTCACGCAGTAGCGATATTTCAATGTGAATACACTGAAATCTCTTGGATCCGGAATACTGTGTCATCCGGATATATGGAGTAAAAATAGATATTTTATATACGTAAATAGGAGCTATGTTCTCACACTTACGATGTAATATGCGAAAAGTACAAAGAGTGATTTAGCGCAGAAATTGAAGCCAGTCTAATCCCGGGACAGGCCTGTAGTTCAGTCTAGCTCTTTCAGTATCGTGGAATAATCCAAAATTTATGTCTGTCAGTCAGCTGTTTTATCGGGTAATTGTGCTTATTGTGTGAGTTGCTAAGTTCGGAAGTTATTCGGAAGTTCGGAAGTTACCCAAACCTAAGATCTTCTCCAGAAGCACACGCAGAGCTAAACCACTCATATGCTATCATGTGAGCTTAGAACGCGCACGTACTGTGAGTCGCTCGAAACGCTTTTTTGTTCGCACGGCACAGCTTTGGAATCAGCTTCCTCAGACCACTTTCCTTGACCAATACAATCTTGATACTTTCAAGAGGCGTGCGAACAGGTTTCTGATGGGGGACAGCTTAATCAGATTAGAAGATCTGTTTTTTCATTTTATTTATTTAAAATAATAGAATTTGTTACTTTTCATTGCGTAACCCCTAGCTTCGTTCATGGCTCATAGCTGTGCTAGGGGTGAAAGTTCTGTAAAAAAATCAAGTAATGGATATTATATTGTGATAATCAAGCTGTCATACATTAGTAAATGCCAATCTCTAAAACGATTTCGTGAAGTTGATTGATCATTTTACTGAACTCCGTGAATTGTGTGATAGAGAATCAATTCTGTCAGGTCACTGAAATCAAAGCGCACCAGTTTTCATGAAATTTATTACCGGTCTGAGACCAGCATTAAGCAGGCCTGTCACGCATCGGAACGACCGGCCTGAAGGAGAACATTCACTGTACTGGCCTGAAAATTTCGCCTAATGTAGCCTTGATCACAATTAATGATCATGATGCATTTTTTGTCCTCAATTCCAGCGTTTATTGAATTTCAGAAACTGTTAATTTGATTTTTAAGTAATTGAAATCGGTACTTAGATCATTTGAGACCATGCCGCATGAACTAGAAGGTTGATGAAATCACATTGGAATTCAAAGCTCATAACCTGACTGCTTCCCTGCGCTGAACAATTTGGTTTCTATTTGATGTCACGATGCGCTAGATGGTGACCAGACTGCGTTGCCATAAACTATTCCTTAAATCATCAGTGCTCATGCGTGTGGTTTACTGTTTGTCTTACGGTAGATTTCATTTCAAAAATCTGATCATTATCAATCGTAAATAAATTGAACTAACAAAACAGGATGAACTAGTTGATGAACAAATCAAGTAGGTGGTCCGTGCTGAATACGACGATGTAAAGTCATGCCAATATTCGGTCATGTAGTTTTTCGCTGTAATGCTTAGAGGTGGCATAAATCAAAGATTTAGTGGTTGACGAGAAATTTAGATTGGTTCATTAGGACCATGTTATTATTCAGGATGCGTCATTCTTCATGATAACTCGAATTCATTATATTTCAACTTCACTCGAAATAAAAGAAGAAAAATTTAGAATTCTAATGAGCCTCTCACTTTGTTGCAAGCTTTTTGTACATGTGTGATATTGTAGAAATAGATCGGTTACACTTCCATCAAGTACATTGGTGTCACCTAAAGCAGAAAGTTGTCATTTTTCAAGACAGACATTTACTTGCCGCCTTTTAGTTATCTTACGCATATATACTGTAGTCCTTATGAAAGCATGCCTCATTAAGAAGTTGGCTTCACGTTCACATCTTAGTCAAATAATATTTTCTATGAATTTTTTACCATAATTTGACAATCAAATGGCCAGCAAGTTGTTGCAAAATCGTTGGCCATCTTGTAATTGATCTGAAGTTTCTTAAAGGAACAGATTCTTAATCTTGTTATTCATTATCTGTCACCCTGTAGTGGTTGGCACATGTTGCTGGACTCTTTCATGATGCGTAATGATCGTTTTATGTTTATACTCTTACTGTCTGTCTGTGTGCCCAATTTAACTTGTACACTACTGAGCATCGTATGGTATCTCCCTACTAAATCACTGCAAATATCATAATGAGATGCCAGGTACATCAAGGAAGATGCTTTACTGCCCTATTTAAATGCTCAAATTGTCATTATTTGATATTGTCGCACCTACAGATTTAGAATTACAAGTAGACCATGTAGCATTATATCATGAATTTTTAGGGCAGTAATATCCAAAGATCGGCTATGATAAAATAACATCATTTTATTATGAGGAAAAATTGATGTCATTTTGATTCACTTTATTTTTGAAAAATGATAAAAAATGATATCATCAAAAATTTTTGTTCCATTATATTTTCTAATCATAAATTTAGTTTCTTTCGTTTGTTCTACCCATCTCCTTCCGCACTGGTTGATTCATGTGGCGGAAAGCAACCGGCTATTGTCTGTCAGTCTGTCTATCACACAAATTGTCAAACAACTCATTAATAACATTGTCTTGATGTTTTTGAAGTCTTGACTGTAATCTAAATATTTTTAGCCTTTTTTCTCACTTTAGATGCTGCTGGCCCAACCAACTGCATTTTGTAGGCGTATTTGTAATTCGAGAGTATAAAGCTTGAATCAAAACTTGCGATGTCTGATGTATAGGCCATAGGCCCTACCCAACTTTTCATATACAAGAAGCTTTGCATGACTAAAATGCTTTCTTCGGTCTTCCATTATTTGGAATATATCGATGCTGCATGCAATCTAATTTTAATTTCATTGCTAAGAGCAGTAAAAGTAGCATGATAGCAGCAAAAATCGAGAAAATATCTATTTACGGTGTTGGCCTACGCATATATCACTAAAAATGGTATATTTTCACTATAAAAATATATATCTTTTTATATCAATTTATAAAATTAGTAAAATGATGTCATTTTATATCCTTTTTAAAATAAAATGATATCATTGCCGATCATAGGTAATATCAGACGTTGACGAGGCTGCGTTGACAGACGAGTGTCTGACATTTCTGCCCACAAAATCCATGATATAATATAAGACTATTGTATCGATATGACATCAGTAATGCTGCCATATCGACGAGTGCGCATCAGCGCACGAGACGATATCAATGGCAGCATTACTGTTGTCATATCGATAAAATAGTCATATTATTTATGAGATGTCTATTTCCTTGGTGTCTGAAATCACTGACTCATAGACAGATTTCTCTAAGATATCAATGTACCATTCGATATCAAAGGAAAATGCCAAGCTCCAGTTCAATAAATCATTTTATATCCAGCCGTCTTAGCTCACTGACGCATTCAGAGCAATTGATTTTTTCGAACAATTTATAGACAAATCCGAACACATTTTCACAATATGGAAATCAATATGCAGACAGTTGATCAGATGATGTGATGATCATTTATTGAAATGTGAAAATTGGAAAGATTCCTTGGCTATTGGTCGTAATTTTATTTTCTTTGGAAAGATCCAAATTTTAGTGATGGATTGATTTTTTATTGACGATCGGTGAATTTCAGCTATTCTCTATAGCTGTCTTCAGGAAATGAATTTATGAAATTATAGAATAAGATTCAAAAATTCACATCTGCATACAAGCGATACAAAATTACAAATAATACAAAAACCTATGCTCGATTTTTTAGGGGTGGTATGGAGGAGTGGGAGCTATGAGGCAGGTATTAAAGGGTTACATAATGCCATTAGCATTTAGTTACATGACCTGACATAGAAGAAGGAAACGATAATGCATGAAAAGATCTTTCTTCACTGGTTTACGGTAAAAGTCAAAGATAGGTTCATTAGAGGCATACATCGTAACACAAGAGTCAAGTAGATTTAAACTTAAACGATTGTCGTTTTCACGTGGTAGTTCGATTTCGAATTTTATATTTTCATTTTGTGAGTTGAGATGTTGAAGAAGTATCATGGCTTGATCTTTGTTCTGTACGAAAGCAAAACAGTCATCGACATAGCGCATGAAAAGGGGTACATCATACATCACTTGCATTCATCTGAGAGCAGTGGTTTCAATATTATCCATAAAGATGATGGCAAGGATACAGGATAAAGATGATCCCATTGGTAAGCCTTTTATTTGAAGAAAAATATTGGTTTTGAATTGGAAATACGTATTTCTGAGGATAACTAGAAGGAGCTGCTGAATTTGTGCAATTGTGAGTCCATTAAACATTTTCATGCTACAGTCATCTAATTTGGTAGTTAGTACTTGAATGGCATCGGAAATTGGAATCTAAGTATACCTGCTGACGACATCGAAGCTGTAGGGATCCATTTCGTTAGTCTGATCAGTCGATTTTATCTTTTCGACAAGTTGCATGCTGGATTTCATGAAACTTTAAAGAAACTAAAAAATCTAAATTTAAATTATGAGATTTAAAGAAACTTCATGCATTTTGAAGGAAAATAAAAGAGCCATCCCATATCGATCTAAAATGGTTCATCAAAGACACCTCAACATTTTATTGGCAAGAATAGTACAATGATGAAACGAAAACGGAAGTAGCAGAAATACAACTCAATCGAAGTGTGCCAACCTACTTAGTAAGTGGGAAAACATAGGATTCTCGCATGTAGTGTAGGAAATTGATAATTGCTTTGCATTCTTTGATAATTTTACATTATAACATTAGCATGGATTTTTGAGGGCAACAATGTAGGACATTTGAGGGCGCGTAAGCGCCTGAAAATGTCCTACATTGTTGCTCGAAAAAAGCTATGTTAATAATATTGTGCGTAATTGAAATAAACTGGTAGCAATGTAGGAAAAAAGTGGGCAGCAATGCCATGAATACACATGTAGATGTACGCCGATTGAAATTTCAAGAATGTCTTTCACATGCATAGATGGAGAGATCATCATTACGGGATACATTGTGGCCTTCCTTTTTCCACATTGTACCATAGCTCAATTACGCACAATATGTTTTTTTATCTGTTTATAACTAGTAGATGAAGTCACCTTTGATGTCTATTTCCGTCATTGCTTGTGTCTTTTTGCGTTGGATTCATTGGAGAAAATTTTGAGTTACCTATGACAAAGCGACATTAGTGGTGTTGAATCTCATAAATAATGCTAACGTATGCAACTCTTGAGAAATCTATGAATATTGCAATTATTGATCACTGTTACTCACAGATAATGGAGAGATGAAGAAATCTTTGACTGACTTTTATTGAAGTTCATGAAAGTTTGCTCTCGCAATAGATGATTATTCATGAAAAGCTTGTAAATCTATGAATGTTTCATGCTGTCAAGCCCATCATTTTTTCATTTTTATTCATTTCTGAGATCATTTTTTAATTTTGTATTGTTTTTAATGAACATTGCTTTTGATTATCATAAATCTAGAAATCGTTAATAACCGAAAGACCTGACATCTGCTTCAGCATTTCGAATTTGACATTGTGGTTTATAGATCACGCCTAGATGGCACATGTTCGGTATTTCCTATTAAATTTAATATTGTAGACTAAGTTCCGGAATTGTTTGATGGTCTGATAAATGGTTTGTTTTCTGTAGATAAAAACGCACGAAAATTCACTTTTGTCCTACGATTCAATTTCCTACATGGATAGACATATTTGAATTTTGCGATCGCGTTTTGATGAGAAGCATGAATTCTGACGGTTTGACAAAAAGTAGGAAGTTTTTTATGTTATTCAGTCGTTCAGGATCTATAAGTAGGCCTTATGTACTGCATAAACTTCGAAATTAGTAGAAACCTCCAGGTCAGTTCTCATAACAGTGAGAAATTCAGAGTATTTTCACAAATCAGAAGCTGTATGATCAACTGACTGGCTGTAAAATTGCTGCGCCAAGAATTCTGCAGATTGCTATCCAACCAGCAACTGTCGACAGTCGATAGGTTGCAAAAATTGAAATTCTGCCGAACATTTAGCATGAAATAATTGCCTATATGGCGGATGTGATTAATACATTGTTGATTCTCTTTATTTCTCTTGTAATTTCAGAATTAATTAGCTACTATAGACAACTTAATTAAAGTCTTAATATCAATTAATATCTTAGACCTCTATAACATAGTAATATGAGTAGTATATGTTGAGTAGTAATGCTGAAAATACAGATGAACACGTGCATGATATAGAATCGGTGATTTGGTTTGGACAATGAAGCAAAATTCTCTGTCCTGGTCAGCATGAAGAGCATAACCGCTAAAGCCGTTGCTGTGCACTGTGGTTATGACAAGTTTAATTTTTTTGTCTGCTTTCCTAATTGTTGAACTTTGGTGTTTTATGTAACAAAACCATGGTTGTCTCAAAAAATGTTCCAAAATAAATCCCAAAAAGTTGATTTCACATTTCGAGATTTCAAACTATTTACAACGTAAGATGCCTTGACATCAGTGGAAGCAAACTTATCTGACGAGACTCTGATCGGTCCCAGAAGGCTCAGAGAACAAACTAGCTGTCCTGCGGTGGTGCGAGCAACGTGGACGCAAGTAACAAAGAATGGTCTGTCCAGGAAACACATTCAAAATATTAAGATCGAAAAAGACAAGAGAAGGAAGAGAAAAGGAAAGAAAATCAATTACGAGAGGCAAAAACCGAGAAAAGACGAGAAGAAATTATCTAAGAGGCGGAGAAGAAGAATAAGTCGTTAGATGAAGCCGAAGTGATCCTAGACGAACATCGAACAAAAGATAGGATGTCGTCAAGAAAAGTTTAAATGATGCGATTGAGAGGAACGATATGGTTATATAAATGTGGCCAGTAACATGCTGCAAGTGGCAAAAGAAAACGTGGAGTCTACGAGCCTTAGGCGCTTATACAGTTGACATTGCGCACAAAGATTGGACAAAAACGAAACATTGCATTGGATAAATTAGTTGCAAAGACACTGTGATTGTAGAGAGAATGAACAGGAGAATTGGTTCTTAAAACAAAATAAACGTAGTTTTTTCGATACGGATGGGGCACTTGGTTAGATTTCCTAACAGTATCGCATAAAGTAGTACCTAGCAAGATTGCATGAAATCGATAGTAGTCGGATTGCGAATTCAGATTAAATGATTGATTTTACTCCTTTATAATTTGCAAGTTAAGACTGAAATACACGCAGCCGTAGAAGAATAGACGTAGTCGGTTGCGCCAAAATGTTTCGTGAAATACAATTGACAGGAAGTAAACCAGAAAATGTTTTTGTTAAATAGCTTTATGATGAAGTAGCTCAGAAATTCTGCACTGACTATGCGGCATTATATTCTATATATTGTAATTGCAGGGTTTATTCTGTGCATACATCAAACATACTATAGCAATAGTCTTAATGCATAATTATGAGTTATTGAATGCTTCATTTTTGTCATTCTTTTTCATTTATGTGAAAGAAATTCGTTGTTTTTTTCATTTTTGTATAGATGATGCGCTTGACAGCCTGATGTTTGCAAATGTGAACAGATATGAAATACAGATTTCTATCTAAAAATGATTTGAAATATCAGTTTACCAATTCATTCATTAATGGATTCTCAAGATGGAGTGACGGACGAAGGTTCATGGCTATCTGGCACGGTGAGAATTCGATGTGAAATTGGCGGGCATATAATGCTATTGTGTGTAACTCTTGAGAAGTCTATGAATATTGCAATTCTTGATCGTTGTTAGTCACAGATAATGGGAGGATGAAGAAATCTTTGATTGACTTTTATTGAGTTCTATGAAAGTTTGCTCTCTCAATAGATGATGATTCATGAAAAGTTTGAAAGTCTATGAATGTTTGCAAATGTGAGTAGATTTGAAATTTAGATTTCTATCTAAAAATGATTTGAAATATCCATTTACCAATTCATTCATTAATGGATTCTCAAGCTGGAGTGACGGACGATGGTTCATGGCTATCTGGTACGGTGAGAATTCTATTTGAAATTGGCGGGCGTATAATGGTGCATTATATACCCTCCAATGCCGGGCAATAATGCATTTCAAACTCATTTCAATCATTTCTATGACCTCCAAAGCCATCGAGAGTGAAATACAATGGTGCATTATGTAATATTATTACACTGACTTCGATGTATTACACGGTCAGAATCTACGAATATGATGCTACGGTATTCTCCGAGCCGAAGGCGAGGAGAATACCATAGCATCATATGAGTAGATTTGAGCTGTGTGATACATAGAAGTCAGTGTAATAATACTATGTGTTCGCTGAATGATATCTCATGACTCCATGGATATATTTCATATTTGAATTCATGAATTTTGAAACAGCTTAATTATCTAAGCAAGCATTCCTTTCTTCACTTTTGACTAATCAATGACATAGGAATGACGTCGAGATTTGTAAACATGTCAGAGGAAGAAGTTAATTCTGATATCGATAATAGAATACCAAAAAGTACTTGGAATAAGATGAGATGGGCATTCAAGCTATTTGTCACCTGGTATGACCACTGGAAAATAAGAATTGACGATAATGTTTTGAAAGTATATAAAAATGTGAAAGAATTTACACCAAACGATCTCAATCACTGTTTGAAGTACTTCTTCGCTGAGGTCAGAAAGGTTGATGGAGATATGTATCCTCCAGAATCGTTGAAAGGCATTGGTGCGATGCTACAGCTATATTTCAATACAGAAATGAAATGGAAAATTCATGCCGAGGTATTCGAGAAAGATATGTCGAAAGTGCTGTATGGATCATATGAAGCTACAACAAACAATGTTGTATCTACAAACAACACAAACACACGAGAAAACAAGTCTATCAATTTTTATGGATGTACTTTTAACAATTGTACTTTATGAGAGAGAGAGAGAGAATACTATATTCACGGCAAATTCATGCATGTGACTTATGATGTGTTACTCTATTATTTGTATTGGGTTGGAAACTAAGCTCAGACTCATCTCGTAATTATTAATAATTTATTAGTTATCTGTAAGAGTGTATTAGTGGTTTAGAAGTCTAAGACAATTCCGTCTTCAATTTTTTGAATCTGGCACATCTTCTAGCTCTCATGGAGCATTTAAGAGCTAATTCTTTTCGCTTCGGTGAGTCAGAACTTAGTTTTCAATCATAGTACTGTTTCAATCGTTAAAGTGTGTTATAACACATTACAGGTAATCTACTCCCAGGTAATCTACTGCAGTAGATTACCTGAGAAAGATATTGCAGTTCAAAATATACATGTTGAATATGGATATCTAAGCGTATTTTACTCAATTATAATCGACCGCCTAATTGCATTAGGGGCATAGCACATGAGGCGAATACATACCCTTCAATGCCGGACAATAATGCATTTCTAACTCATTTAAACCATTTCTATGACCTCGACCAAAGCCATCGAGGGTGAAATACAATATGATTTACATTACAGCAATGAACAACCACGACACGGAGAATAGTTCATCAACTAGCAGTAAGTTGCGTAAACTACGCAAGTGGGTCTGAGATATTCAAGCCCGTCCAAGTTGATTTTGCCACAATTTTTGAATGTTAGCGGTTGCTCGGTATGATGCTGTCTGTCTGTTAATCCTGTTTTTGAGTGGTATGGAGAGCCTTCATGTTTACTGATAGGTAAAAGTAATTAATTGCGCTTTTCTAATTGGTATTTTTGTTTCCGTTGGATTTTCGAAGAAAAGAATTCTCTTTTTTTGTCTGATATGAAGAGTTTCAAATATATGTTATTATTTGAATTAGGTCTGTGATATTATGTTAACAAAATTAATGAGACTGTCTGATAGTTAGCGTTTGTATGTATGCAGCTGATGAGGGATGTTTGAACATCAACTTGTTTTGTGATTCAATTCAGTGTCTTATTTAACTTTTTTTTGGCTCATCAATAATTATTATAGAAAATTGATTCTTTCTGTATATTTTTAATGAAGCTATGTTTCTTTTCTATCCCTTACGACTTATTAGGGTTTGCTCGTTATGATGCTGTCTGTAAGTTAATCCTATTTCATGAATGGTATGGAGTGATTTCAAGTTTATTGAAGGATGAAAGCGATTAATAATGCTTTTCTTGTTGGTATTTTATTACGTTGGATTGTCCTGATGACAATTCTCTTTTCTTGCGTGATATAATAATATTCAAATACATGTTCTTTTTTGAAATATTCCTGCGATATTATGTTAGCAAAATCAATGAGACTGTCTGATAGTTACCGTTTGTATGTAGCTGATATTTAAACATCAACTTGTTTTGGCCGTTTGAATACAGGAATGACTGTGATTTCTTTCGCAAAATAATTAATTACAGCTGTAAGTTTCGTAAACTACGAAAGTGGAACTGAGATATTCAGTCCCGTCCAAGTTGATTTTGCCTCCATTTTTAAATGTTGACGTTTGCTCGTTATGACGCGGTATATAAGTTAATCCTGTTTTTTGACTGGTATGGAGTACTTTCATGTTTACTGATTCAAAAGTAGTTAATTACGCCTTTCTGGTTGGTATTTTTTCCGTTGGAGCGTCTTGAATACAATTCTCTCCTCTTGCCTGATGTAAAAATTTTTCAGATATATTTTGTTTTTTGAAATATATCTGTGACATTATGTCAGCAAAATCAGTGAGGTTGTCTGATAGTTAACGCTTGTTTGCAGCTGATAAGGGATGTTTAAACATCAACTGGTTTTGGCAATTAAATACACAGTCTGGTTTTAGATTTAGCTCATCATTTTTTTTATTATTGAAAATTTTTTTCTGCCTCTTTTGAATACAGCTATGTTTCATTTCTATCCCTTACTCCATACATGTGTTTTAAGTCTTTTCATATTTAGCCGTCCACATATCGCCGTCTTTCTTCCTGATGATTGTAAGCCATAGATGTAAACACGGATTATGAATAAAAATCTCTTGTAACATGCAGATGATGCTGTTTGTATGTTAACCCTTTTTCATGAGTAGTGTGGAGTGCTTTCATCTTTACTGAAAGATAGAAGTAGTTAATTACGCTTTTCTTGTTGGTATTTTTGTTTCGGCTGGATTGTAGAAGAAAATTATCTTCTCTTGCCTGATATAAATTTCAAATATATGTTATTTTTCAAAATATATCTGCGATATTATGTTACCAAAATCAATGAGACTGTTAGATAGTTGGCGTTTGAATGCAGCTGATGAGGCATGTCTAATCTTCATTTTGTATTGGCATTTCAATACACTGTGTAGTTTTGTGTTTTGCTCATCAATAATTATTATACTAGAAACTAATGTTTGCGATGGATTTCTTTAATACAGCTACGCTTTAGTTCTGTCCGTTACTAAAGTCATATCGTTTTAGTATTATGCCATCAAGCCCCTCCTCAATTCCTTTTTTCATTCAACGACTGAATGAATATCCTCACCCAGTTCCTAACCTCAAGTCCTTCCGTCCTTAATCACATGACTGCAAGACCATGCTCACTGAATTTCTAACCTCAAGTCTTTCCCTTTATGATCACATGACTGCAAGACGGTCCCTAGTAAGTTCCTAACCTTAAGTCCTTCTCTCCTGGATAACATGACTTGAAGAGTGTGATATGTTTGATCTATGATCAATGACTTCATTGTCATATCATGCTTAGTCTTATCTTCAATGTGCGGTGCCTTAACGTCATCGCTTCACCTGTCCAAGGAGAAGTGCATGCTACAAAAGTAAATAAACTGTATATCCACAAATTATTTAAATACCCCATATCTGAGTAATAAAATTTATATAATCCTCAAATCTCTGTATTTTTACATACTTCGTTTCCGATGACCTATGCGAATATATGCAACCTTCATTGATTTACTATTGATGTAAAAGCATTGCAAGCATTTGAATGTATGTTGCGTTAATGTTATGTTATCATCGTGACTGAACATAGAAATTATTTAAAAAATGGCATTATATCAATGAATTCTGCCAATTAACGGAGATAGGTAGCGAAGATATCCATGAAATGAAAATGTTAGGCATAGAAGTATCACTCATCGGCGATATTTATTTGAATGCTAAAATCTATGACAATAAATTGACATCGAAAATGTCAAATTTTGAATTACATAGGCTAGATATAGACATTCAACAATAACTGGTGATTTGATTCATCGTGAATTTATTGCTTTGGACTTGTAGGTGCTTCCTATCAAATGGCGACCGTCTTGATTCATGTACGGCTATGTGTCATCATCATTTACATAATTAGCGGAATTGTAAAATCTTCAGATTACTCTCGGTTATTTTTAAAAGGTAAGTGGTGCATGTTACAAAGCATTTTCGAAATGATAAATTAATTGATATCCATATTTTTCAGATATCAAGTCCAAGTTAAGTGAATTTTATTCCGAAGTACCCGATGAGAGCACCAACTCAAGCAAAAATTCAAGCCGTAATTCATCTGACGAAGAATTCCCTCAAAAACTGTTTTTTGGAAAGCTCAAATTCCTCAACTTCAGCCTAGCAAACGAAAGTCAGACTCTTTATGTTGGAGGAAGGTAAGCATTATTAGCAAAGTACATGTTACTTATGTATTAATTTGCATGTAGACTTATTGAAAATCAATGCAGGGATTAAATCTGATTTCTTTCACTCTAAATGCGACGAGAGTTGAATAAAGAAATGTTTATTTAGGTTTTTAATGGAAAATGTGTAATATTATTCAAGAGCACTGATGAAAATTTAAAGAAAAGAAATCAAGTAAAATGACCAACTGAAACAGACGAACAGAAATTATTTACGACGTTGAGTGTGTACTTCTGACAAGAAAAATTAGCTGTTGCTGTTTATGTATGTCCTATTCAATTCACTCAAAGATAATTATGTGCTTCACTTCACTCATTCCGTAGTCTTTCGACCTTTGGGGCACCATTTGGATTGATAACCAGTCTTCTTCAGTCTTCTCTGTCTTCGGTTATCCATAGGATGTTTTAAGCTGTATGACCATTCACTCGGTCATTTTGTCTTCCCATTTCCTCTCTCGTTTCTGGTACTGTTCCTTGCAAGACTGTCTTGACCGTGAGACATGTCCGTACCATTTTAGCTTCCGTTTCTTCATTTGAATCTCACATGGTCCAGCCCCACTTTCTTTCTCACATTCGATCTAGTAATTTTCATCAAATGCTTTGACTTATTACTCTGATTCCTCCTCTTTCCTCATCAGTCAATCTATACATTGTCGGCAAAGCATAAGTTTGAAATAGATCTTCCTCTGATGTTGACCGCTCCTTTATGACCTTCCAAGGTTCCTGCTTCTCTTCAAAAAAGATGTTGAAAAGAATTCCTGTCTTAATTCCAACTGTGGTTCTGAACCATTTTCCAATACTGTCAAACAAACTGCTCGTTGCTGCATTATGCAGATTTTGGATTATCTTGAACATGTTGGTGATGTTTCAGTTGGTTCATGGTGGACTACTTTTGTCTAATGCCTTTTGATGTCTTCAAACGCATAAGTTGTTGTCGAAGGTACCTTTCACTCTGATTACTGAGATTGAATATTTGCTCTTTTGTATTTCGACCTCGTCTGAAGCCCGCTTGCTCTTCTGGGATTATGTCCTCTGTGGTTTCAGTATGTACGATGTACATGGCAACCTTCGGTGGGACTACTTGAATGACTCATCAAACTTATTGTTCGATAATTTTGGCAGTGTTGTCGACTTCTCTATTTTGGAGGTGAGGAGAAGTTATTGGTTTCATGATGCATGTAATGCTTAAAATGTTTGACACAAGTTCTTTTTAATTTTTCTCATTCAAGAACGTTCACTATCGATAGGCTGCTGCTACTGTTTCTATAATTGTAATATTTTTGAAGCAGTGCAAATTGATTCTATTAGAAATCTGTAATATTCATGCAGCACATAAGTTCGCTTTGATGATTATGTCATTGCATGATGAAGAGCTTTAAAGAAACTTCCTTTTCGCGCCTTTTCTTTCCTTTTTGCAGGTTTTAGGTATTTTTTGTGATATTTTACCTTGTTAATTGTAAAGAGGAGCAAAATGCAAATTTGAAACCTCAGTACCCATTCACTCTAGCGTATAATACGTCCATGATTAGTTTTGTTTGCTGTGTAATCATGTGAATTCATTGTTTCAATGTATTTGCTCGTTTTATCTTCTATATTTTGAATTATTGTCTTTTCTACTAGTAATGCATCAATTCCGTATTCACAATCTTGAGTCGGCTGCTTTTCCAAACTAAAAGACTATCTAAACTCATAGAATTTTGGGCTAATAATAATGCTGACAAGATGATATTTGCTTCGTCGAGAATTAGTCAATTACCAAACAAATACGTGAAAACGAACGACTCATAGTGCATGTGCGTTTTAATCCCATGATTACACGTGATTGCGTTCGCTGTGGATGTGCTTTTTGCGAATACTCTAGGGTTTGGCACATCCTCACTTACTGTATGGCTGCTTCTATCGAAATAGCAACCTTGATGATATCAGCTCGCGGGCCACTGGACCAAGTTAGACATTCTCGTGGGCCGCAACCCAAGAAGAAATTAATCATTACAAAACGAATCTTCATTATGACTTTTGAAAACAAATCATGAAGCGAGTGAAATGAATACTCCTTCCAATTCTATAAATGGAAATAGTCATTAAATGGTTAACAACTTTAATCCATCATTTTTTGAAAACATGGACAACATTCTATGGCGAAATGATATACAAGACAAAATAGTTGGCTGTGGATGTCAAAGGTTCTACCAATTTGCACTTTCCCTAACATCAAAGCTCCACATGAAAGCTTAGGTGTATTCTGCGTGCGTCCATATCACGATGATGTACGGGAGTGAGACATGGTCCGCGGAAAGCTATCAGATCATAGGATGGAATGAACAGAAAAGGTATTCGTTAAAAGAGCGTGTGATGTGTGGGTGATCGATGGGCACAGGAGTGAAGACCTAAGGAAGAAGATGAACTTAAAAGGCATTTCCAATTGTTCTGCGAAGAATGAAGACATGGTCAGAGGTCGTGTCACATGATCTACTCTGGACCGAAATCCAGCAATGATCTACGATCAGCAGAAGTGGATGCCCGCTATCTGAAACAATCATATGATTCCTTGCAAAGTGGAAAAGGACGGAAAAGTGAGGAGTATTAGACTGTAGACTTCGTGAGTCGCACGCGAGTAGGAAATCTTGATATAGAGCCGGAGGCCGCACCAGAAAATGATGTCGACCCCTTATATAGAAGATATTTAGGAAATAGAAAGTTCGAATTGATAACATAATTTCTAAAGCAATTGATCAATTCTCGTCAATAAAACATATCGAAGAGACTAAATAAAACACTGTGATGAAAGCAATCCAAGCATTTACCGACAAATGATGGGAAGCGTCTTAAATTGGTTCAAAATCTAACGCATAATCGTTATGCTATTAAAGATGCAGGAACAAAAATTTGTGCTGCCCAAAAGGATTGAAATTGAGGCCTGGCAACGCAAATGGGAATGGGATACTCGTAGCAAAATTTGACTGAAATATTCTTGCACATCTTCATATTCATTGCTATATCTTCATGATTCATTATTTGAAGAACTTGTTGAGGTCGCACTATGCACATAATAATGTGCTACATTACGGAATAAAATGGGGTAAAAAAATTGGATTTTAGGCATATGAACATTTTAGATTAACATTGGATCAACATTTTAGGCATATGAAAGAAAATGAGAAGTTGTGTTATACTATACAGATCTATTATGAGCAATTTTGTGTTAGACTTTCAATCACAGCATTGCGAATAATTTTCACTGATGAAGGCTATCACTGTTACATTTTTACTGTTGATGTTTTTGCTCATGTTAATTTTATCCGCATGAACCTGCAGCTCAGCGATTGGCAACAAGGAAATGTTAATCATTACTACAAATATTCGTCTTGAAATATATCTTAAAAAAGAAAGAATCTAGAATTTTCAAAACTTAAGTGCTCCATCTGAGGTCAATCAAATACAAGGTTGAACTCAATATCCAAACTTGCTTGACACGAGAAAATTCTCAATTAGAGGATACTTATAGCTTGGATATTATATAAATTCGCATGAACCCATTTATGCATCCTTTTCGGGTCATGTTGCATAAATGTACAACCGATTAATCGATAAAGCGTTCACCTCACAGATAACCATCACATTGTCTCGACGTGAAAATATCATTATACGTTAGCATATATTTCAAAAATGTCTAACTTTGTCAAATGACAAAATCTTACTCAGAATATGTGCTGCCGGTCGCTGATAAAAGCTCTACATGTAATGTGACGAACATGCGTGTGCTTTGTCAGCTGATTGTCATCGATGGCCATACTAGTTCTCTATTTCTGATAACTTGTTTGCGTCGAAGTGGATCATCTTGATACAGTGAAGTGTATGTGAAATGTATGGTATTGATGATTTACCCTTGAAATCACTGCTGATACTAGGGACGAAAATCATGCTATTTGATGCGTTCGGGAATGCGCAATGTACACGATGTATCTGATTTGTTCAAATTACCGCGGATTTTAACAATTGCGATAGATGGATGATGTTTCCATAATCGCCGAGGCTGTTTCTCATGTTTTTATGTGCTTTTGTATTTTACTTCAACTGATTACTAACTTATGTAATCAGTAAAATTATTCCTTTGTCATTTACAGAAATGCAATTTATAGATTTGATTCTGACTTGGTAAGCAAGACTGTTGTTCTCAACAATTGGAATGCGTTAGGGGCATCTGTATTTCAAAATTTTGTGTTTGATTTCGTGGCTAAAATTCAATTATTCAATTGCGAGCACCTGATTTTCCTCTTTGAACACTTGGGTCTATTTCCTGCTTAGCTTTATACACGTAACTTACAGCTATGCTTAGAGATGAACAAATATTCAAATTGAACATAGTCAATCATCATCTTTGTTATTGGTAGTAGTGGTGCACAGTTTCCTAAGAAATCTAGCCAGCGTGCACACATATTTATTATTACACCATATTATTAACTATCATGTTATCAAACATTATATTTATACAGAGCTGATCATAAAAACGTACCACCTAAAATTTCCTGAAATTCAATCGATTCTCATGTCTTCCAATCGTCTCGCACATCAACGTGCCATGCATTCTTAGAGAGCTTGGATTCTCAGCTTTAATATGATCTATAGTAGCTTTGCATGCGTCATTGTATTTGCTGAATAGTGCTCAAAATATGAAATTCTCTCAATTTACAAACAGCTTTTTTCAATAAGGAAGCATGTGAATATGATAATTATTCAGGTACACCCATCTATACTATCACTGACTAACTATACACCCATCTGACTACAAAATTAGGCAAATCAAACTTGACACAAGCTGAAACAATAGTAGAGTGCAGCAATTTATCAAAAGTCTTAGAAAAATCAGTTGTCATAATTCTAACAGCGCCAGACTTTTTATCTAAAAATTCAATAACTTGTGATATGCTAGAACAACAGCCGAAGTGACGCCAGAGCCCGGACGGGGAATATAGGCAAATTGACAAGGGTCCACTCTGTGCTTGATAACAGGAAAAATAAATTTTTGACAGACAATCCTCTCCAAAATTTTTGACAAAATAGGCAAAATAGAGATAGGGCGAAAGTGAGATGCAGTCGTCGGTTTCTCACATTTAAGAACAGGTGTAACATTAGATACAATCATCTTCAAGCATAGAGGAACACAGCCTTCACTCAATGAACGGTTGAATAGATGTGTTATAGCAGGACAAAGAAAATCAGCACAGTCTCTGATCACCCATGGGGAACACCATCAGGACCCGCACTTTTATTGGAAGTAGTACTCAACATACGAAAAACGTCGGCTTCTGTCAAAATAGGGATGGTCTCATTCCAATTACTTGAAAAGTAAGTCTCCAAACCACCAGAGTCACTCTGAAAATTCGAAGTGAAGAAGGCATTCAGATCACTGACCGAGAATTCATGATGATGACTATTGTTTCTTGTGTAATGGCCTAGAACACGCAGCGATTTCCAAAGTTTCTTATTATCTCCAGTCGATGCCGTCGATTCCATAAACTTGAATTTGAGATGACGAATATGATTATTGACTTCTTTACGTAGCCGTTTGTATTTGGCAAACTGTCCATTCGAATAGGCCCGATCACGATCATCAATGAGAATTTTAAGTGACAACTTCATCCATGGAGGATCATCAGATCGAACTCTAACCATTCGATGCGGAAAGAAAAAATCGAATAGATGATAAATGCTGTCACATAACAAGGCTGCGGCATCATTCAAATCGTCCGTGGTCTGAATCAAGCCAAGCCAATCATAGCTGGACATAGCCGAATAAAAAGCCGAACTGTTGGCACGAGACATTTTTCTTACCATCATTTTTGAGGTAGTAGGCCGAGTATTTTGCGCTGGTTTCCAAACAGCGACGACATGATCTGAGCAACCAATCGGAGGCTTGGACGTGCATTTGATGCTCGTAGAAAAGTTGGTGAATATTTGATCCAAGCAATGACCTCCACGAGTCGGAAAGTCAATCAAGGAAGTGAGACGGCACATACTGGAAATTGTTGAGAACTGATGGCGAAGATCATTAAAATCACCACATAAAATTACACGCAGGTTGACCCCGAAACGTAGGAAACAATAATCTACTACTTCAGCAATGCAAGTCATAGCAGAATCATTTGCAGCTGTATCATTCCAGAAAGGATGGTATAAGCAAACAAGAAGTAGATGGAAATTTTGCTCAAATAGAACAAGGAATTCCGACTCACAATTAGATAGCGATGGTTTTTCACGATAGTCAATAGGGACTCAGTCCAAAATAGAATTGGTATAACACAAGATTCCGCCACCCTTGCGATCAAGACGGTCACGACGATTGAGTACAAAAACCCGAGACAGAAAGAGCGTCATTAGGGATGAGATAAACAAGCCATGATTCAGTAATATAAATGAATATGAAAGAATATGACATTTTCAGTCAAAAGAGTCGATATCATCAAAACATTACGATATCACTCATTTTTTCGAGTTCACCGATTTTGATGACCAGTATATCAAAAGAGAGCTCAGAAAATGTCCTTCCTTCCCGTACAATAGCGGATGCAAGTCTATCATAACTCATTTTAAAGCTGAGAATGCAAGCTCTCGTTGATGTGCGGCAAGATTTGGAAGCTCAGTGAAATTTAGGTGGTCATTTTTTTTATGATCAGCTCTGTATTGCAAAAACACAAAATGTTGTCAAGTAATTAAGTAACTTAAATTTAAAATTGTAAAATTACACTTTCCTTCAAATGATTGACCAAGGCTCAAACTTCCATTCATCGGAGCATTAGTCAAAGGAAGCTGATGCTCTGAATTTTTGTCCGAAATAATCATAGAATAGGGATTTACTATACCCTGTATAAATATAGTGGCATGTACAGGTTACAGGATTAATTCAATATGTTGAGGATGTCTACGTAGTGCATGTTGGATGCAAGTGCTGCAAATGCTTTCTTGCTCAATTTCCTTCTGGTGGATAGGTCTCAATCTTCAGCAGGGGCAGGTTTACCATTTTCAATTCAACTGCCTGATTTGACTGTCTTTTCCGATTCTGTCAACGATGATATTCATAATGAAAATAATGTTAGATCACTTCATTCCACAATGTCAATCTGACGATGCTACTCTACAGCAATTTTCCAGTAAGATGGAGCGCCATCGCATTTACCTCGTCATGCTACCGTAGCGATAAGAGAGCCCTAATTTCCTTGAAGGATTTTGGACGAGGCTTTGAAACAGCTCATTAATAAAATAATTTTTGAGAATAAAATGTCGTTTTAATGTTGAAATAAGAAAACTGCGCTTGTTTTGGGACACCCTGTAAGATAAAGGCAATCTCAATATGCCAACGTCGAAATACGTAGGTGCACCTTAAACTCAAGCTATTTAGTTTATTCATTCCTTATCTAATCGAGTTCCAATTAATTATATCTACTAAATTAATTGCTATGAAATCGACTGACTTGTAGCGATTAGTATTCTAATATCTGTTAAACTAGGCAGTGAAATGACCTAAAAGTGTAGACGCTGCGCTGGTGCAGTGTAATGTAGATCTGTAGTGCTCCAATATCATCGGTTCAGTGTGTATAAACAGAAAATCATTAATTGGTTGTAGTATTTATGTTTCAAGATTTTCTATCGGTTTCTTGTTTCATTTTGTTATCATGTAGAGTAGTTTTGTTAGAAATGTTTATTGTTGTGATGCATTCCGATTACGCGCGTTGAACTTTCATTATGCCTCAAATCAATTTTGTTATTTTTCCTGTTAGAATTATGTTTAAATGTTCGTTAAAATCGAACTGTGTGGTTAAACATGACTTGAATGTTCCCAAACCGCTAAAGAACGCTAATTGATGAGTAACTGAAAATAATTTTAAAAAAACTCGCAATACTTGCGGTCTCTTTTACTCAAATAAATCCTTGCATATTTTTGTTGTTCTCGCTTTCTTTGTTCATTCATCGTTTTTAGTTTTAGTTTTATGTGTCTGATTTCATTGTGCTTTAGCGTGCTTCTTTCTAAACTAAAGGAAGATTTATTTTCAAAAGCTATCGCGACTTCAATGATGATGGACAGTTTAATGATTCAAAAGGGGATTACTTTTTATAGGAGGTATGTGGAGCGGTAGAATTTCGCCATCTCCGCTTCACGTGTCTTCGCGTCTCCGCTCCGCTCCATCTTTCGCCCACTCCGCTCTGAGACAAGAATCAGCTCCGCTCCAAGCTCAACATATTATATAGTCGATCTCATACTCACACAAACGTCCATTTACTGCACACGTATGGCTGAAATAACTATCAAAATGATGTTTGATGTCAACATTATTGTCACTAATTCACAACATAAGCAAATTTATCAAACTAGGCAGTCACGCTTGTATAACGTCCGACATGTGACTGCATCTTGTAGTTAGTAGCCATACGGGTCTTACATGTACCATAAGCTACTGACAGAATTAGTGTCCTTCATTATATTAACATTGAAGCTGTTTTTATTATTTCCAAGAATTCTAAATGCTGTGTGATCGTTCAAAGAAAAGTTGACTATCTGAATTTTTCCCTGCACAGGAAAGCGTGCCACATCTAGCTCTATTCGGTTGCACCATAAGTAATCATAATCAATGGTAAGGTCCTTGACTTCTCTCCAGCATACTTGCATCAGATGACTGGATTTCTTGATAATGATGTGATAACTAAATGCTCCAGGAAATAGCAAGAGTCTACTCATTGACTTTGATATAATGTATGTCGTTACTCTATTATTGGCAGTCCAGTACCTACACGCAATTATACTTTTTCCGATCAATTCGAAGTCGCTCCGCACCAACCCCATATGCACTCCGCTCCGCACGTCTCCGCTACAAATAGTTTTTGGCCTAGCAGACCTTCAAATCAAAAATAAAGATGTTGTTTTACTACATTTTCGCCGTTGACTTTGTCAAGCTTAATGATGAAATGGACAGCATACAAAGACTTCACTATTAATCAAGCAATTAATCAAAATTCAAAAACTTGCATGTAGCCTTATTTGTAAACTATGTTTTAAGTTGAAAACACTACATATAGGCCTTAAAAATTTTAATAAAGAAACAGGAAACTATTACGCGTTGAGAGCTTAGACTTAGCCACTGGCATGAAAAATACACAAGGCGATTAAGATACAAATGATAATAATTTCATTTTATTTTATTACTCCCATAAGTATATACAAAGCAAATTTACAGCAAGTAGGTGTACAAATTAATGTCAACATGTTTGTTAAGTAATAATAAAATATGTAGGCCTTACTAATAAGTCATCAAATTTGACATCTATGACACAGAATCAGGCATCTCTCATCCTTTGTAGCCGTCTTTGATGAATAGGGCCTAGAGCTTCAGTAGCTTTTCTTAGGTACGAATATAGTGAAATAATCGAAAAAATTTCCATTCAAATTGACAATGGCTAGTTGCTTGACAGCATGCACGTAGGAGTCAGCATCAAGTCAATTTGAAAGGAAAATTATTATATGCATAGGTGTCCATGATATGTGCAGTCCACATTACATGTAAATTTTAGAATTTTAATACTTCCAATTCTTAGTTTTCTAATGCTACCAAGTTGCTACGTATATGCAGGACGCAGGTCTATCATTTGGTTTGAAAACGTTGCGATTTTAATTCATAATAATCAGTGTGGTATTCCGCTTTTTTCAATGTTGAGGTGAAGGGATAGAAATACATAAAAGAATGATATGTACCATACGTCGAAGAAAAGTACAAATGAATACAAAAGTTGCTTGAATCAGCTACTTACGCATTCGGAGGTAATTCATTCCGAAATTAGTAAAACTTCTTTTACAACTCTGGAAGAAGTAATGACAGCAACTTTTCATATGTCATAATCCAAATTCTGCAGTATAATTAGAATGCCAGTATCAAGTTTATTAATTGAATTTTAACTGCTATTTGAAGATACAACACTATTTCTATGGACATTGAAGAAAGTTAGCATGATGGAGGTTGCACTGCCAAATAATGTATAATGTATTGTATTCTGCGCATTTTAAGAGTAAGATGTGGAATGAAATTGAATGTTATTCAAACGCGAAATCAGGTATCAAAATTTTGATATCACACAAAGTTGAAGTTAATGCATGAAACTGATTGTTGACATTTTGCTGTCTCGTCCTCGTATATCAAGTAGAGAAGGTATGCACTTATCAATCATTTGTCGTGTCAATATTTAGTGCATGTAGCACGGCGCGGATTTATGTTGATGTGATTTTTATCAAACTTTTCTTTTTATCTCTGATTCTGTGTAAAGCCTCCCTCAGTGCAATACTCGAGCACAGTATACAATGTATTTCAACACTTAGCTTATGCTCCGGTAATAGAGTAAGCATATTAGGTAGAGCAGCAACTCAGAATTAATTAAATCCCCAATGTTAAAGCAGTTTCGATTTTATTGAATGAACTCAAGTTGAGATCCAGCACCAATGTGAGATACATGAAATGTGTTTCACACTTTGAACTGAACACAAATTTGCACTGAACTGACTGATCATGATAGCAATAAAGAAGGAATAATAGTATTTTACAAATCCTCCGAGTCATGACAACCTTGGAAATATAGTTCGTTAAATGAACCATTCGATGGGTGACTAGTGACAACTTTAATATTCTCAGTCTTTGAAATTGGAGCTTGATCATATCACGAACTACCTGCCACTTGAAAAAGCAATATGTCATAATCAAAGACAACGATCATAACTAACTCCGCAATATTTTCTCATTCAAGAAATGAAGTATAATCATAAAATCATGTCAATGGAAATTCAATTAAAAACTTGAAATTGGTCGAGAAGCAACAAAAGATCTCAACTTTTCGATGAAGACTTGCATTATAATGTGGACCTTGAAATTCCCTTAATAATCAGCTTAATTTCCGTTGAATTAAGACATCTGTTAGAAAAATTCCATTCATTTTGATATTCAATGAGTTTCATTCTACTTATATAGAGTTACCAAAACGCTAGTATGTAGTATGTAGACATGGGAATAATTTGCAAAAATTTAGCCTCATAAAATTGATCTAATATTTTTTTCTGGACCGCAGTAACGCAATCTACGCAAAATAGTGAATCTTTCTTACTGAAGTCTTTTACTATCTGCTGACATTTTTTGAATCGACACTCCACCTACTATGTAATAATAATAATAATAATAATAAGCGTTTATTCAAGAAACAAGATACAACATCCTCCAAATGAGAAGCGCGGAGGATAAACTGACTATATAGATAATATACCATCAAATTGTATCATTAAAAAGTTTAGAACAACAAAATATGAAACCATTGGTAGCACGTGCGGAATTTACAAGTGACAAAATTATACGGCCGCTTCTAGCGGAAATTTCCGGCAACAAATCAAACAACACATGATTAGGATTGCTTAAAATTTTGCAGTACAAGCGCAGCGCAAGTGTTTCGCGTCTTTCCTGTAGATTCAACATAGAACAATTGGTACAGTTAGATGCTTCAAAACCGTGAATAATTTTAAAAGCTCTTTTACAAAATCGAGTCAAACATTTATTTAAACCAATACCTGGTTTTACAAAAACTTGAGAAGCATAATCAATGCAAGATTGAATAATTGCGTTATACACTTCAACTAATTCATCGTGTGATAACAGGTCTTTTAAAATTCGTAATACATACAAGCGTTTTGACAGCTTGCCAATCAAAAACTCAAAATGACTTGACCACGTCAATCTGTCATTCCCGTACAGAAATAAATTGGTATGAAACATAGTATGAAACCATCTGACTTGCACATACGTATGATCAGACATACTATGGAACATAGTATGTTACCATCTGACTTGCACATACGTATGATCAGACATACTATGGAACATAGTATGTTACCATCTGACTTGCACATACGTATGATCAGACATACTATGGAACATAGTATGTTGCCATCTGACTTGTTCATGCGTATGATAAGACATACTATGGAACATAGTATGTTGCCATCTGACTTGTTCATGCGTATGATAAGACATACTATGGAATATAGTATGTTGCCATCTGACTTGTTCATGCGTATGATAAGACATACTATGGAACATAGTATGTTGCCATCTGACTTGTTCATGCGTATGATAAGACATACTGTGAAACATAGTATGTAGCCATCTGTTTCATTCATATGATATGGAGTACATCATGTTTTTATGACGCATGGTACAGATAGATAATTGTCAAATATTCATGTATACCATGTCGCTTTGGTCATTTTCAGTGTTATTATTATCATTAGAATTTTTATCATGTGATCTGCTTAGCTTGCAGTTGTATTTTTACGAACATTATTTCCTAACCTGGTTTTAAAAAAAGCATATCAGATTTTCCATTATGATGCGACTCTCTACCCAGATCCAATGATGCTGGTGATCAATCAGTTATCTAGACATCAGGGTTACATTAATATAACTAGGTTAAATCGACACTTTGCCCAGTTAATGTGTCGTTTTACGTCTTAACGATGACGTACCCATTTGTAATTTCTTTCGTGTGAATGACATTTATTATTCATGTTTGATTTTTTAAAAATCCATTCTGTCTGACGTGCAATGTTTTCACATTGCTCACCAGACCAACCTTCGATTCCACCTTTTTTGTGAATATTCTATGAATCAATTTTCTTATCGATTGTCCAATTCATTATGCCTCTACCATTACAGGAAGGGGGAGCCAATGAATCCCCAGTTTGCTAATGCTTTATCTTTTTCAGAATTTTCCTCTGGAACAGTCTTTGATTGAGACTGAGCTATTCAAACGGGCGATGTCAACAAAGACATGTGGATGCTATAAAGTGATGTCATATCATGAATTCAAAATTATATACTACATTAGTAAACATGATACAATTTCATTTTTTCCAATTTGATGTTATTAATCAGTAATGTAATTAACGTATGATTATTCTGAAATTGCCACCATATTATAAATATTGCACACAACATAATCTCGGAGACATCACTGTATGAACATTGTATTTTTATTGTAAAATCATTATTACGATAAAATTGATCTGATACATGTTTTCAAAATTGTTCTGTATCATCGACTCTCACACCTCGCTTTCACTTTCCCTGAATATTATATAAGAAATCTGAAGAAAATTTGAAAATTCCTCTAGCACACACTAGTATGCGATGATAATGCCATTCTATTTGCATTACAGATATCGACAGCATCTACATGGAAAAAAAAGAACGTCAACGCTTATTGGTTAGAGATAGAGTAAGACGACACCGAGAAAGACAAAGATGGCGGAGTATGGTTCTACAAGTACTTAACGAAGGTATAGAGAGACAGGGTTCTGGAGAGGAAGTTGGCAGGAATTTGGAAGTAGGTCATGAAGTTGAACGAGGGCATGATGAGGAAAGTCAAGCAACGGACAGTGAGGTTGGACGAGGTCATGTTGGGTCTGGGTATGAAGAAAACGATGATATGCAAGCAACGGATGATGAGGTTGAGCGAGGTCATGTTGGGTCTGGGTATGAAGAAAACGATGATATGCAAGCAACGGATGATGAGGTTGAGCGAGGTCATGTTGGGTCTGGGTATGAAGAAAACGATGATATGCAAGCAACGGATGATGAGGTTGAGCGAGGTCATGTTGGGTCTGGGTATGAAGAAAACGATGATATGCAAGCAACGGATGATGAGGTTGGACGAGGTCATGTTGGGTCTGGGTATGAAGAAAACGATGATATGCAAGCAACGGATGATGAGGTTGAGCGAGGTCATGTTGGGTCTGGGTATGAAGAAAACGATGATATGCAAGCAACGGATGATGAGGTTGGACGAGGTCATGTTGGGTCTGGGTATGAAGAAAACGATGATATGCAAGCAACGGATGATGAGGTTGAGCGAGGTCATGTTGGGTCTGGGTATGAAGAAAACGATGATATGCAAGCAACGGATGATGAGGTTGGACGAGGTCATGTGGGGTCTGGGTATGAAGAAAACGATGATATGCAAGCAACGGATGATGAGGTTGGACGAGGTCATGTGGGGTCTGGGTATGAAGAAAACGATGATATGCAAGCAACGGATGATGAGGTTGGACGAGATCATGTGGGGTCTGGGTATGAAGATGTCGCTACAACGGATGAACTGGTCGATAATCGAGTGGCTGTCAATCTTCTACCTAGAAGTGGTAGGCCACCAACATCAGCTCCTCTAGACTTGCCTTTATATGAGGGAAGTAGTATTTCAGAAATGGAGAGTGCTGTTCTCATATTATATTATATAATGGAATCTGAAACAAAGAAAGAAAGCGTTGATTCACTTCTAAATTTGATTAGATTACTCTGTCCTAGTGGTAGCCGTGTTATTAGTTCAAAGTACAATTTGTTCAAACTACTAAGACAGCAGGACTTCGTCACATATCATAGATTCTGCCCCTCATGCTTCAAATATATTGGCAATCTGGAGAGTGTTAGGCATGTTCGGTCGTGTGATGAATGCAATCAGAACCTCCCAAGCAGTGAACAAAATCTCGATGGTACTTTTGTTGAATTTAACATAGCCAGTCAACTTGAAGATCTGCTCAACCGATTCCCTCACTTGACAGATGAACAGTTGCGGTCGACAAGACTTAGAGATGATGCAGTGATACGAAGCTTGCTCGATGGAGAGCGTCACAAAGAGTTTATTTTGAATCATAGTGGGGATGAGGCTATTCATTTGTCGTATACATGGGGTATGGATGCTTTACAGTTTTTCAGGACATCTAAGTACCAAGCGACCCCCGTTTATCTGAAGATCAACGAATTCCCTAACAAAGTGAAAAAAATGAAATTTTGTGTCTTGGCATTTGGTACGGAACAGGAAAGACTGTTTCTAAGTGCTTTTTGCAACCGCTGATAAATAGTTTGAATGGACTAGTGGATCCAGACATTAGGTGGAAGGATCATTCCGTACGTTTTCACCCAATACTGGGTTGCTTTGATGCAGTGCAAAAAGCCGATTTGCAGTGCATTCACCAATTCAACGGATCATTCGGGTGTGGAGCATGCCACCATCCTGGCAAACGTATTAGGAAAGGACGGGGATTCACTAACGTCTATCCGTTTACCGAAGACCCTCATCCATTACGAACGATGGCAGAAACATTGTTAATCGCCAATCACGTGCGAAATGGCGATGGTACCCATATCGATGGTGTGCTCGGTCAAAGTTGTCTCTTTTCCTTATCGGGATTTGATTACATCGCTGACGCTCCACCTGACCCATTGCAACAGCTACATCTTGGAGTTATGAAACGTATGTTGAGTTTGTGGCTAGACCGCGAAAACAATGGGCAACCTTGGTATATTGGTGATAGGATCAAAGAAATAGATGATAAAATAGCCACCATCAGTGTGCCATCATCCATCAAACGATCTCCACGAACCTTAGCTGAAAGAAAACATTTCCGAGGACACGAATTTGAAAATTTTCTTCTGTATTATGGTCCGGTAGTGCTTAGAAATATTCTTTCTTATAGATTCTATAATCATTTTCTTTTATTATCCAGTGCCAGTTTCGTGCTGAGTGAAAATGATATTTGGCCATCTGATTTGCTGAAAGCTGGAAAAACTTTGAGAGTTTTCGGAAGATTATATGAGGAACTCTATGGTGTCTCCAACATGACTTACAATTTGCACCAAGTCACTGAACATCTAGCTGCTGCAGTGAAGCGGTTCGGTCCACTTGCTGCATTTTCCACTTCAGAATTTGAAGCACAACATTTCAAAATCAAGAAAAGCGTTAAAGGAACCCAGAAAGTCCACATGCAATTGGCCAATATAACACAAGAGCAATTGGGGTTAAGATCCTTGCAATCCAAGATTTCAGAGGGACTGCTTGCGAAAATAAGTAAACAACAAGAAGTGGGGATTTACTTGTCTCGAGTTGAAGCAATAATATTGGGTCCAGTTAAGGTTTTGCGGATTACTGAGCTGCATGGGTTAAAGGGGAAACTGTCAAGTTGCATGCGAATGAAAACCCGAGGTGTTTTGTGTCATACTGCAGACTACAAGTTCAAGGGTCGTCAACGCAATGATAGTCTCATTGATGCCTTCATTCCCAGTGACAGTGATTCCTTCCGGTCGCATAGCCTATGAGGTACAAAATATTATCGTGAAAACAGATTGTGCTTGCGGGATTAATGTCTGTTCTTCCCATAGTACTGTTTCTCTCTTCTGTAATGAGTTGATACTAGCAAGGAATTCTCGATCTCCAGCATCTCGCCTTAGGATACCTCATCCTGAACATTACCTCGCAGCTGATCATATCCGACAGTTAGTTAGAAAAGACAATACCATTGTCAGTGTTAGTCCTTCGAATATTCGTAATAGTCTCGTCAAAGTCAACAATTTTATCATCAGTTATCCAAATTTTTATGTAAATCAGTAATCAGCAAATTGATATAATCACACCAAGATCAAATTCTCCTCCGATTTGCAGAGATGTCTTTCTATGTGGTCAAATATAAGGGTACTGGGCAATTGGCAGTAGTTAAAGAAAGCCAGGTGTCGGTGAAAGACAGGGAAGGATGGATGGTGAAACCAAGCAAATGCGGGAAAACATACATGGCGAAGGCAATGCGCCATTCGCCGTTTGCTACCCACAAAGCCGCGACGGAGTTCACGAAGAAATGTCTTCAGGGAAATAGAGCCGAAGCAAGCGATGAAAGTGAGTACAGACTAACCGATTAATAACAAAGGGTAAATACATAATTTTATTAAACGTCAAATTATCAAGATATTGTTATAATTATCAGTCATCATTATTTCTTCACCTCATTTTCCCCGCGCAAAGAACAATTTCGAAAATTCATCATTATGATTTGTAAAGCGCGTTTCCAGCGAATTCTTATTTATCTGTAGTTATGAAAATACATTTTGTGGTTATGCTTCATTAACTTGGAATAGTTAATTGGATCTCATGCATGTAAAATGTATCTGACATATATTGCTCTGACGTATATTGCGATTATTCTACATTCAGCATATATTGACTTTCTTCTACACTCTGACTTTTCCAGGCCAAATGGTTGATACTCCTCTACCTTGCTTGGATTGCAAATCATGGCAAGATAAATACGAGGCAGAAAGAAAACAGAAGGAGTTACTGCAGCAGAAATTATTAGAAGAGAAGTCGCTTGTCAGAAAAACTGGTGGTAAGAAATATTTATTTCAATAATCAACTTGACCGATTTCTATTTGTGATTTTGTTTTTAAGATATGGATTCTTTGATCAATCGTTTGGTGGGAGTTACCGAGGATTTAGAGCGGGCGTCGGTCCAGACGATGGGAGTTCTTGCTTCGGCGTCTCAGACACTATCTGAGGCAACCAATAGACCAACCCATCAAAGTTCTCACAACAAGGAACAACGATTGGGGAGCATACGTTCTCTGGCAAATGTGTTGCCAACATGAAAAGGGAATCAAGGAGCAAAGCCATTCGCACAGCCATGCATGAGATTTTCTTGCCCGAGGAATTGGCCCAAGGTACGCCCGCCGGGGGTGGTGGCAAACCACCTCTTAACTTCGATAAATTGGACTCAGTGAGAGGTAATTGTTTTTGCTTATTGTCATTACGCAGTACTATTGGTCATGAAACAAGAATTCTTTTGCTGTTTTGAAATATAAGGGTTACCGTAATAGCATATTATTGTCACCACTTCGTTGTCAAAATCAATGTGAGAAAACATCTTCCCCTTATTGTTTTATTCGTATAAATTCAGAATGTATCCTCGGACATTTTATAAGAGACTTGTCACCAGTGGCGTACCGAAGGGTGGGGAAGTAGGGGATGCATCCCCCCCCCGAAATTCTAGGTAGTATGATAAAGGGAGAACCTTGGCTATTTCATGACATAGTGACTGGTGAGCATGTGTAAAATATTGGCTTTCGTTAAAAGTTCAACTTTGTTCAGTTGACTGTTCAGTTCAATGTGTTTGTCGGGAATTATCATTACAATTTTGACTACTATTTTGGTCACCCCAGTGACGACCTGCACCGCAGAGAGATCTTTCAACCTGCTTCGATTGCTAAAAACCCATCATCGAGCAATGATGGGCCAAAGTCGACTAAATGGATTTGCGCATTTGGCCGTTCACAAAGACGTAAAACTGTCGTATAATTCCGTTGTGCATGAATATGCGAGGAGATTCGATTCTCGATTACGATAAATAGATTGAATTTGTTTAATATCATTTTCCGCTTTATTCATCCATTATAACGATAACTATTGAATGAGGGCTAATATGGATGAAAGATATACATGTACAATTATGTATTTCTCGTATTACATTTTTAAAACAGTTTTACAAATTTCATTGTTATTTGAGCACAAGTGTCCTTGATCAATATAGGCAAATCACATTCAGCTAAATCTGAGTCTGTTCATGCAAGTTCCAAAATGTTGAGGTCAATATCCAAAACGGCAACCCCTCCCCGAACAGAAATCCTAGGTACGCGCCTGCGTGTCACCATAAATGATGAAAAGAATCAACTTTTCCTCATGATTTTCTTTGGAGAGGCTTTTACTTATGTCTACTAAAACAATTGTTTACTTTTCATTTTCAGAAATGGCGAAGCTAGCGTTGAACCTCGACACTGAGGTTGAAAAATCAGAAATAAATGGCATCGCACGACAGCTATGTATAGAAGCACGGCGGCAAAAGAGAAAGAAGGGAATGAAGAAGACAACGTGTGTTGGTCAAGGAGAAGCTTCATCCCAAATGGAAGTAGAACAAAAGGATTGTGATATGGATGGACAAACTTGAGACAGTGATTCCTTAACCAGACTTGTAGAACCTTGCTTCCATAAAGACTAACCGAAGAGTGTTTAAGTTGGCTCAAGAGTAATTTTTAACGCATGTTGTCGAGATTTCAGTTTGATAGCTTCCTCATATATTCAGTCCCGTTCTCAATTCCTATATCAATATTGTATTTCATTTTTCGATTTTTCATGCAATTTTTGATATTTGTTAGTAATCCTAGCTGGTTTAATCATCATGAATTGTTTTACAGTTTTCGATGAGCATTTTCTTGACCTTTAAACGCATTCAAGATAGATTTTTGATATTTGTTAGTAATCCTAGCTGGTTTAATCATCATGAATTGTTTTACAGTTTTCGATGAGCATTTTCTTGACCTTTAAACGCATTCAAGATAGATTTTTTGATATTTGTTAGTAATCCTAGCTGGTTTAATCATCATGAATTGTTTTACAGTTTTCGATGAGCATTTTCTTGACCTTTAAACGCATTCAAGATAGATTTTTTGATATTTGTTAGTAATCCTAGCTGGTTTAATCATCATGAATTGTTTTACAGTTTTCGATGAGCATTTTCTTGACCTTTAAACGCATTCAAGATAGATTTTTTGATATTTGTTAGTAATCCTAGCTGGTTTAATCATAATGAATTGTTTTACAGTTTTCGATGAGCATTTTCTTGACCTTTAAACGCATTCAAGATAGATTTTTTGATATTTGTTAGTAATCCTAGCTGGTTTAATCATAATGAATTGTTTTACAGTTTTCGATGAGCATTTTCTTGACCTTTAAACGCATTCAAGATAGATTTTTTGATATTTGTTAGTAATCCTAGCTGGTTTAATCATAATGAATTGTTTTACAGTTTTCGATGAGCATTTTCTTGACCTTTAAACGCATTCAAGATAGATTTTTTGATATTTGTTAGTAATCCTAGCTGGTTTAATCATCATGAATTGTTTTACAGTTTTCGATGAGTATATTCTTGCATATTATTGTTATACATCGGTAAGACACGCAATTTTGAACATTTATATAGTCCCTGATTATATTTTTGATCTTTGTGTCAGGAAATTTAATGTCTCAATTTGAGATAGACTTTTGTACTTTTGCTAGTACACTAATTTTTAGAGACTGCATGCCAATAGAATGTAGCACAATTAATGCTTTTTATTGTAACTTCATGTACACAGCAAACCCCTAACTACGTTCAGTACATTACTTTATACAGCTATAGATAGCTCAAGAGTTTATGTTGCTTTTTATAGACGGCTAGGACGTGATATTTAACGAGCCGAAGGCGAGTTGTCCATACAAAGAAATATAATACCGTTAGACCTACTTGCGACGATATTATCAACCGACTAAATCGAAAGCAGTTTTTAGCAAGTAGTGTAGCCTGTTTCTGATAGTCATACATTTTGAATGACGTTTTTGAGATTTAATTTACATTATGTGATACTCCTTTCAACAGCTATCCATTATTTTCTGCTTTATATTTCGTTTTAGATAATTTGAGATTTACATAAGAGTGCGTTTTGAGAGGTTGATTATATCTATAAGATATTTTCGAATTTCTGTCGTGCGGATTAGATTAAGAATCCATAAATTAGTTCGTTAAATCAAGTTTCGACTTTTTCTTGAGTGTTTTTTGACATAGTCCAAAAAGTCCTTATGCTTATTGCACTTTTTGTCATAATCAAGTCGCAAATCGCATTATCTTGATTTCAAATGAAATGTACCTATCATTCCTGATTTAAGTAAGTTTTGGAAAGAGACAAAACGATTGGTGATATTGATCAAACAATAAGTCAAACTTCATGAAACACACTTAAAAATTAACTGTTAATGCACTCTGCTATTTTTCATGCGGCACAAGTTTGCGTTTTGGATGGGTTATGATAGATATTAAAAAATAGAGCAGATGTAGGAATATGGTTATATATTAGGATAGAAGAATCGATGGCAAAGTAAGATTTTCTGAAATTACTAAAACTTCTTTGACACTTATCGTTTTGGCTCTTTCCGAAACTTTTTTGAGAGACTTTATCTATAAATGAAGCCCGACAAATATTGTAATATTACTGAATGTTGACCCGATAAAAGTACCATTTTTCGTGAACTACCCTTAATTAAATAATCATTTGTGAAGCCTACTGAATTATGGCATTGAAGCTTACGTACTTGTATACATTATGTATTGACATGTCCTTTTTTTCAACATCACACATATTGTCGGAAACTCGGAATATATTTTGAGAAAGAACGGACTAACACTGACAATGACATTTAGCAAGAATCTAAAAGTAAACTGTATTATTATCAATTTTTGACCTGAGATATTGTCTTTCACTTAGTACTACAATACATACGAAATTTTATAAAACGTTCTCTGTTTTATTTCTTTGTTGTTAATTTCATATCAAACTGTGAAACAAATTTTGGTTGCAATAATATCAATATGGTGGCAATTTCTTAGGATTTCACTTGGTCAAAAACATATCCTCTATAAAGTGCATGCCAATTTCATTAAACATCTCATGCTGAATTGAATGTCTGCATTGTTTATTTTCAGATAATTTTTTGTTCCTACGGTTCATTGTATAAGCTAAGCAATTTTTTTACGAGTGGGTACGTCTGATGTGTTATGACAAAAAGTAATTACACGTATCTCATTTCTTATCTCAGCAGACTATATTCTCACTTTTGTAGAGACTTTTTCCTTCAAGTTAGGATATTTCATGTTATCAAAGTATTGGTATAGATCGTTACATTTTCATACCTTTTCATGCGAACATGGTGTGAATGATAATCCGGTATACTATGATTCATACCATGCTTTATACTATGAGAGCCTGAGCCGTGTACATGAGCAGAACCTACATGCCGGTACTCATTCATACAATGTCTCATAGTCTATTTGCACGTACACTGCTTCATGGTATGCATGGCTATGGTATGATTCATACATATGAAGGGGTATGTATGTACATACAGCGTTAGATTTTCATACCCTTTCATACTATGAATCATGCATATGATTCATACACGGTTTCATAGTATGCTTCATAGACTGTTTATACATACCCTGTTAATTCATGCCTGTTTCATAGTCTGTTAATACATACCCTGATGGTTCATACCCTGTTTCATAGTATGGATAGCTAGGGTATGATTCATACGTATGAAGGGGTATGTATGTACATACAGCGTTACATTTTCATACCCTTTCATACTATGCTTCATACTATGACTCATACATATGATTCATACACTGTTTCATACGTATGTTTCATAGACTGTTTATACATACCCTGTTAATTCATGCCCTGTTTCATAGTATGTTTCATAGTCTGTTAATACATACCCTGATGGTTCATACCCTGTTTCATAGTATGGATAGCTAGGGTATGATTCATACGTATGAAGGGGTATGTATGTACATACAGCGTTACATTTTCATACCCTTTCATACTATGCTTCATACTATGACTCATACATATGATTCATACACTGTTTCATACGTATGTTTCATACTATGATTCATACCAGTTTTTTCTGTACGGAACAAGACCCAGAATTTTCAAACGGCTAACATTTTCAATGACTGGTACTTTTGGAATTGACTGAGCGGTTGTGAAAACATTAAACACTTTCGTCTAGGGATTTACTATACCCTGTATAAATATAGTGGCATGTACAGGTTACAGGATTAATTCAATATGTTGAGGATGTCTACGTAGTGCATGTTGGATGCAAGTGCTGCAAATGCTTTCTTGCTCAATTTCCTTCTGGTGGATAGGTCTCAATCTTCAGCAGGGGCAGGTTTACCATTTTCAATTCAACTGCCTGATTTGACTGTCTTTTCCGATTCTGTCAACGATGATATTCACAATGAAAATAATGTTAGATCACTTCATTCCACAATGTCAATCTGACGATGCTACTCTACAGCAATTTTCCAGTAAGATGGAGCGCCATCGCATTTACCTCGTCATGCTACCGTAGCGATAAGAGAACCCTAATTTCCTTGAATAATTTTGGACGAGGCTTTGAAACAGCTCATTAATAAAATAATTTTTGAGAATAAAATGTCGTTTTAATGTTGAAATAAGAAAACTGCGCTTGTTTTGGGACACCCTGTAAGATAAAGGCAATCTCAATATGCCAACGTCGAAATACGTAGGTGCACCTTAAACTCAAGCTATTTAGTTTATTCATTCCTTATCTAATCGAGTTCCAATTAATTATATCTACTAAATTAATTGCTATGAAATCGACTGACTTGTAGCGATTAGTATTCTAATATCTGTTAAACTAGGCAGTGAAATGACCTAAAAGTGTAGACGCTGCGCTGGTGCAGTGTAATGTAGATCTGTAGTGCTCCAATATCATCGGTTCAGTGTGTATAAACAGAAAATCATTAATTGGTTGTAGTATTTATGTTTCAAGATTTTTCTATCGGTTTCTTGTTTCATTTTGTTATCATGTAGAGTAGTTTTGTTAGAAATGTTTATTGTTGTGATGCATTCCGATTACGCGCGTTGAACTTACATTATGACTCAAATCAATTTTGTTATTTTTCCTGTTAGAATTATGTTTAAATGTTCGTTAAAATCGAACTGTGTGGTTAAACATGACTTGAATGTTCCCAAACCGCTAAAGAACGCTAATTGATGAGTAACTGAAAATAATTAAAAAAAACTCGCAATACTTGCGGTCTCTTTTACTCAAATAAATCCTTGCATATTTTTGTTGTTCTCGCTTTCTTTGTTCATTCATCGTTTTTAGTTTTAGTTTTATGTGTCTGATTTCATTGTGCTTTAGCGTGCTTCTTTCTAAACTAAAGGAAGATTTATTTTCAAAAGCTATCGCGACTTCAATGATGATGGACAGTTTAATGATTCAAAAGGGATTACTTTTTATAGGAGGTATGTGGAGCGGTAGAATTTCGCCATCTCCGCTTCACGTGTCTTCGCGTCTCCGCTCCGCTCCATCTTTCGCCCACTCCGCTCTGAGACAAGAATCAGCTCCGCTCCAAGCTCAACATATTATATAGTCGATCTCATACTCACACAAACGTCCATTTACTGCACACGTATGGCTGAAATAACTATCAAAATGATGTTTGATGTCAACATTATTGTCACTAATTCACAACATAAGCAAATTTATCAAAACTAGGCAGTCACGCTTGTATAACGTCCGACATGTGACTGCATCTTGTAGTTAGTAGCCATACGGGTCTTACATGTACCATAAGCTACTGACAGAATTAGTGTCCTTCATTATATTAACATTGAAGCTGTTTTTATTATTTCCAAGAATTCTAAATGCTGTGTGATCGTTCAAAGAAAAGTTGACTATCTGAATTTTTCCCTGCAAGGGAAAGCGTGCCACATCTAGCTCTATTCGGTTGCACCATAAGTAATCATAATCAATAGTAAGGTCCTTGACTTCTCTCAGCATACTTGCATCAGATGACTGGATTTCTTGATAATGATGTGATAACTAAATGCTCCAGGAAATAGCAAGAGTCTACTCATTGACTTTGATATAATGTATGTCGTTACTCTATTATTGGCAGTCCAGTACCTACACGCAATTATACTTTTTCCGATCAATTCGAAGTCGCTCCGCACCAACCCCATATGCACTCCGCTCCGCACGTCTCCGCTACAAATAGTTTTTGGCCTAGCAGACCTTCAAATCAAAAATAAAGATGTTGTTTTACTACATTTTCGCCGTTGACTTTGTCAAGCTTAATGATGAAATGGACAGCATACAAAGACTTCACTATTAATCAAGCAATTAATCAAAATTCAAAAACTTGCATGTAGCCTTATTTGTAAACTATGTTTTAAGTTGAAAACACTACATATAGGCCTTAAAAAATTTTAATAAAGAAACAGGAAACTATTACGCGTTGAGAGCTTAGACTTAGCCACTGCATGAAAAATACACAAGGCGATTAAGATACAAATGATAATAATTTCATTTTATTTTATTACTCCCATAAGTATATACAAAGCAAATTTACAGCAAGTAGGTGTACAAATTAATGTCAACATGTTTGTTAAGTAATAATAAAATATGTAGGCCTTACTAATAAGTCATCAAATTTGACATCTATGACACAGAATCAGGCATCTCTCATCCTTTGTAGCCGTCTTTGATGAATAGGGCCTAGAGCTTCAGTAGCTTTTCTTAGGTACGAATATAGTGAAATAATCGAAAAAATTTCCATTCAAATTGACAATGGCTAGTTGCTTGACAGCATGCACGTAGGAGTCAGCATCAAGTCAATTTGAAAGGAAAATTATTATATGCATAGGTGTCCATGATATGTGCAGTCCACATTACATGTAAATTTTAGAATTTTAATACTTCCAATTCTTAGTTTTCTAATGCTACCAAGTTGCTACGTATATGCAGGACGCAGGTCTATCATTTGGTTTGAAAACGTTGCGATTTTAATTCATAATAATCAGTGTGGTATTCCGCTTTTTTCAATGTTGAGGTGAAGGGATAGAAATACATAAAAGAATGATATCTACCATTATGTCGAAGAAAAGTACAAATGAATACAAAAGTTGCTTGAATCAGCTACTTACGCATTCGGAGGTAATTCATTCCGAAGATTAGTAAAACTTCTTTTACAAACTCTGGAAGAAGTAATGACAGCAACTTTTCATATGTCATAATCCAAATTCTGCAGTATAATTAGAATGCCAGTATCAAGTTTATTGATTGAATTTTAACTGCTATTTGAAGATACAACACTATTTCTATGGACATTGAAGAAAGTTAGCATGATGGAGGTTGCACTGCCAAATAATGTATAATGTATTGTATTCTGCGCATTTTAAGAGTAAGATGTGGAATGAAATTGAATGTTATTCAAACGCGAAATCAGGTATCAAAATTTTGATATCACACAAAGTTGAAGTTTAATGCATGAAACTGATTGTTGACAATTTTGCTGTCTCGTCCCTCGTATATCAAGTAGAGAAGGTATGCACTTATCAATCATTTGTCGTGTCAATATTTAGTGCATGTAGCACGGCGCGGATTTATGTTGATGTGATTTTTATCAAACTTTTCTTTTTATCTCTGATTCTGTTAAAGCCTCCCTCAGTGCAATACTCGAGCACAGTATACAATGTATTTCAACACTTAGCTTATGCTCCGGTAATAGAGTAAGCATATTAGGTAGAGCAGCAACTCAGAATTAATTAAATCCCCAATGTTAAAGCAGTTTTTTTTTTATTGAATGAACTCAATTTGAGATCCAGCACCAATGTGAGATACATGAAATGTGTTTCACACTTTGAACTGAACACAAATTTGCACTGAACTGACTGATCATGATAGCAATAAAGAAGGAATAATAGTATTTTACAAATCCTCCGAGTCATGACAACCTTGGAAATATAGTTCGTTAAATGAACCATTCGATGGGTGACTAGTGACAACTTTAATATTCTCAGTCTTTGAAATTGGAGCTTGATCATATCACGAACTACCTGCCACTTGAAAAAGCAATATGTCATAATCAAAGACAACGATCATAACTAACTCCGCAATATTTTCTCATTCAAGAAATGAAGTATAATCATAAAATCATGTCAATGGAAATTCAATTAAAAACTTGAAATTGGTCCGAGAAGCAACAAAAGATCTCAACTTTTCGATGAAGACTTGCATTATAATGTGGACCTTGAAATTCCCTTAATAATCAGCTTAATTTCCGTTGAATTAAAGACATCTGTTAGAAAAATTCCATTCATTTTGATATTCAATGAGTTTCATTCTACTTATATAGAGTTACCAAAACGCTAGTATGTAGTATGTAGACATGGGAATAATTTGCAAAAATTTAGCCTCATAAAATTGATCTAATATTTTTTTCTGGACCGCAGTAACGCAATCTACGCAAAATAGTGAATCTTTCTTACTGAAGTCTTTTACTATCTGCTGACATTTTTTGAATCGACACTCCACCTACTATGTAATAATAATAATAATAATAATAATAATAAGCGTTTATTCAAGAAACAAGATACAACATCCTCCAAATGAGAAGCGCGGAGGATAAGCTGACTACATAGATAATATACCATCAAATTGTATCATTAAAAAGTTTAGAACAACAAAATATGAAACCATTGGTAGCACGTGCGGAATTTACAAGTGGCAAAATTATACGGCCGCTTCTAGCGGAAATTTCCGGCAACAAATAAAACAACACATGATTAGGATTGCTTAAAATTTTGCAGTACAAGCGCAGCGCAAGTGTTTCGCGTCTTTCCTGTAGATTCAACATAGAACAATTGGTACAGCTAGATGCTTCAAAACCGTGAATAATTTTAAAAGCTCTTTTACAAATCGAGTCAAACATTTATTTAAACCAATACTGGTTTTACAAAAACTTGAGAAGCATAATCAATGCAAGATCGAATAATTGCGTTATACACTTCAACTAATTCATCGTGTGATAACAGCCTTTTAAAATTCGTAATACATACAAGCGTTTTGACAGCTTGCCAATCAAAAAATCAAAATGACTTGACCACGTCAATCTGTCATTAAAAAACAAGACCCAGAATTTTCAAACGGCTAACATTTTCAAGGACTGGTACTTTTGGAATTGACTGAGCGGTTGTGAAAACATTTAACACTTTCGTCTTATTACAATTAATGCTCATTTGATTATTGAAACACCACGTACGAAAGTTTGATATTTCATCATTCACTATACTTAGGTCATCAGAACAACTTTTATAAACTGGTACGACTAGTGTTACATCGTCGGCGTACTTGATAACAGTAGTGTCAGGGTGACAAGCATGATACGTGGACATGAAAATTGCGAATAAATGAGGCCCAAAATTGATCCTTGCGGAACACCACTAGTGATCTTCATGAACGAACTGTAAGTCGAGCCAAGCTTTACCCGCTGTTTTCTATCAGGACAAATAGCTCTGAATCCAGTCACATAAAAGATTACAGTTGCTTGAGCTCAGTTGACTGATTCTACTGAGCAAAAGGGAGTGTGGTACAGAATCAAAAGCATGACTCATATCGAATGTGAGAATACGAACAGCCCCAATGTTCACATTGTCTAAATATTTCAGGACCTTTTCTTGCAAGTATATCAGGGCACAAGTAGTTGACGAATCTCTTCGATATGCAAATTGACAGCAGTCATATAGTTCAAACAAAACGTCAGAAGCGAAATTCAGTACAATGCGTTCTAAAATTTTGCTTACAATAGGTAACAGAGAAATAGGTCTCAAATTGTTCATAGTGACAGGGAACGACTTTGGGATGGGAACAATGTCTGCCTCCTTCCATCTGTGAGGAACAATAGCACGTTTGAAAGAAAGGTTATAAATATGGGACAGAGGTTTACATATGTCAGGAGCAGAAAGTTTCAATAAAATCGGTGGCAAACCGTCACTTTCAGTAGCTTTATTGGTTTTCAACTTCTGTAGGAAATGAAAAACGTCACTTTCGTTACAAATGTCAATGTTAGAGGGTAAAGTTTGAACAGGATCACAGATGCTGGTATTCGTGCTCACAGGCAAGAAAAATTCATTGAAGTGCTTGTTGATCTCTTCAGCTGCCTCAGATTCACTAGAAAACAGTACAGTTATTCTGCTGGTGGTATTCATGTCATGTTTACCACGGATTTCATCGACAATAGACCAGACACCTTTGCAGGAGCGACGCATTTTGTTACACCACAATAATTTTGCCTTGTATATCTCAGCCTTAACTTTCTTTTTGTAATGGTTGTACAATGAAAAATCTTTGTGTCTGAAAGCTTGCCAGCGTTTGTTTATGAGATCAAGAACAATCGGTGTGATCCAAGGTTGGTCGCAGGGAGTAATTTTTTACATACGAAACGGGTATTACGGACATTTCTTGACAAAAAAGATCGTAAAAAACTGATGTGCATTAGTTCACATTAGAAGACGAGTAAACACTTAACCAGTCAATTTCAGATGATCTTGTACAAAAAGGCATCAATATGAGATTTGCGCAAATCATAAACCTTTAAATATGATGTACTTACAACGTTTTGATATCTGTCTTGGATACTAAAACGATCTTATGAGAAAAAATAGCGGTACCCAAAGGTGGAGCAATATCTACTATTAAAGTGTCAGCACAATTATTTTCACAGAAAACTTTGTCTAGAGTAGCATTTAAGAACGTAGGAACATTAACAATGTTGGTCAAATCAAAATTTTTCGTCAAAAAAGAGAGATCATAACGGTTAAAGTCACCACAGATGAAAAGTTTTGCTTCAGGACTTGTTCTAAGCACAAAATCTAACATATCAATAGTGAATTTGCATATGTTGCGAAAAGTAGCAACGGTCAGACCTGGTGGAATGTACATACATGAGAGGTATGCGATATCTGGATCATGAAATCGTACATGGTTGTATTCAAAGCCTGAAGGTTTTACAATGTGGAGAGGAGGAGTGATAGAGTACGGATGTTTGTGAATGGAAGCATATATAACGGTACCTCCTCCGCGGCGATGTTCTGAAGGGTCGTCTTGACAATCGTTACTGAATGATAAATAGCCATCAATTTGGGTAGCACTGTCATCAATGTCAGGTGTGAGCCATGATTCGGTAACACATGCAAAGCTAGGTTTCGTCGCGGAAACTACAGCTCGAAATTCGTCCATTTTGTAAAGAATGGATTGAGCATTACATAATAATAGCCAATATGTTTTGCTGAGCCACACCGTTTTGAGAAAGTTGTGATACAAACTTGTAAGAAATAACCTGAGAACAAAAAGAACCAGTAATCAAATATTCAGATACGTACTTAATCGAATTACGATAAAAAGTGAACAAAAACTTTACGAAGTCAGAGACTTTTACCGAGTTGCTCCCACGATTAGCATGCAGTTGTCAAAATAACTGGACAACGTTCAACTGGTTTCCACGTTGGACGCATTGTTTTTATTTTATTGCGAAGTCGCATTTCTTCCTTTCGCATTAAGAACGAAGAATCACGATTGACAAAAAATTTTCCCGAAATAAAGCTGAGCAGCCTCACTCTCCCGTAATTTCTTCTGTTTGAATAAGAAGCCATTTCTTGTTGATCTTTCTGCAAAGCGAACCAGAAGTGGTCTACTTTTATCTGACTTTTTAATGTCGAGACGAGAAACCGATTCGACGTTAACAGCATCATGACCATCTACATTTTCGTCAAGTAAAGAAGATAAATGTTTAATTTTGTCAGCATCGCTGACAAGCACAGAACTCTGAAATGATAAAACACCATCTGGTACATCATGTACAACAATGTTGTTTGCTCTTTTATCGGATTCAATTTTCTCAATATAAAGTTGCTGATTCACAATAACGCGTTTCATACTATCTATCTCATTGTCAATTTGTACTTGATTCGCACAGACGGACTGTAAAGTGCTTTCAATATGTTCGAACTTTTGTAACACATTCGTCAACTTGGCTGTTATTCTTTCTTCAACTTGGAAGATCAATTCCTTGATGTCATCATATTGAAGAGAACCCGATCGACTGCGCGTATTCATCACAATCAATATTATGTAATAGTCACGTGAGAAAAAAATCAATAATTGATAATACTCCGCACAGGGGAGGTGTTTGGAAATTCGATGTCCGTGACAGAAATCAGCTGACAACTGACAAAGACCAGTTGTAACAATTCAATTCCAAACATAGAAATAAACTGTTTATCTGAAGTTGACTAGAATGGAAATTGACTCAAGGTCGCGACACATCCGGGGGCACTAAGTTGGGGCATGAAGAACCAATTAAAAGCTTCGATTTACTCATGTGACTGATTCTAACCCAATGATACAGACGTTGGCAGGTGCATCTAAGTGAAAATGCGTGCGATTTATGTGCCGTTATTGTGCATTGCATGAAGCTTAATTTCCATTCTAGCGGTTTTATTGTTGTCAATTTCTATGATTCCAAACGAAAGTAAAAATGACGTATGAAAGATCGCTGATCCAAATATAGAACCAAGCGGACACTGGGTAAATCCAAGACTAGTCGGTAGCAGGAACAACTTGCACAAAGCGTGGAGCACAATTCACCAACAAATAACGCGGCAATTTCAGGTGCTATTCCAGGGTTGGTTTCCAATTTGAGGTGCTATTCAAAAATGCTGACCAGAGAAATCAATAGAGGACAAACGTACGATCCCGTAGGTATCAAAAAATCGCAAAAATGACGCAATAAGCGCTAAATACTGAGAAAATTACTCAAACTCGAGACAATGAGCGAGAGCGTCGTATACACACGTGCAGTGACAAGGTGATCATGTACCTTTGTAAGGTGACTATGTACTTGCTCTGTGGCCCTGGGGTTGCCAATTGGCCACTATTATTCACTATTTTTTCTCAAGTCACTCAAAAATAGTTGCCAGCTACTAACGCTTTTATACCAGACGAAACTATGATCGTCCCATAAATCAGACAATGCTCAAGCGTAGTGCAGTATCTCAGCAAACAAATTTTGAATGTAGCGTTCCGTAATCTCCACTACAATGATTCGGTGGACACGTACAATATATGAGTGGCAGCGACGTCAATAGATACAAAGCGATGAGAAGGCAATGGTCAATGAGGTACATAAAATGAAATACAATAAAATTATTTACAAAATACCAATGGTATTCCAAATTTCACTATTGTGTTCCTATAGGCTAAATGTTAATTATGCGAAGCACTTAGCCACACCTTTTTCTATTATAATTAAAGATTGTCTCGTTCTATTTAAAGCTTGTTTCTACAGCAGATTCCATGTTGTACATGCATCATGAAATGTTAGGATATCATTGATTGCTTCAATGTAGTTTTGTATTTGTTACAGAACAAAACTCGTTCGTTTAAAATTGAATGTTTTAAAAAGAATGGTACATGGTTTTAATTTAATGGGACAAGTTTTAAATAGATCGGAACAAGTTTAAATTATAATGTAAAAAGGTGTAGATCGCTCAAATTTACATACTGGTACAGGGTTCCTACGCGTCTGGAAATGTCAGGGAAATGGAATTTTTTCCCCGACACCTGGAAAAGTCAGGGAAGTTTTAAATCAGGTTGAAGTTCAACTAAAATGTCAGGGAATTATTTTATCCGATTAAATGTCAGGAAAAAATATCGGCTTCTGCACAGCTGCAGTTTTCTTTACTGAAAAATTCACTATCGATGCTTTTTATGAGATGTTGGTTAGTTTTTAGAAAATTCTTCTCTACCCGATTCAATTGAGTGTGACATTCGGCGCACTCATTCTTTTTACATAAGTAGGCGGACGATGACAACAGAGATGCTAGGGTTGTAAGAGGGTTTTTTACTAGTCCCTGCATGCGTGTGCCATGATTGCAGTTATCGACCGATCGAGTATATGACTCGACACCGCAGCTGCATGCTTTGGTGACCCGATAAGGGCGTTGACAAGACAACCTGCCATTGTCTATTGATACAATGGGGGGGTGAACATACAAGCAGTCGGCTGTGTTTTTGCTCGCGACTGCCTGTCTCCGTCAGCGACACAACCAAGTCGTCGTTCGGCAATCCTTCAGCCTCTTCGCTTGTGCCAGTGCGTTATTGTGTTCTGTTTTTCCGATCTTTGATATTGATATGCAACTGTTATGTGACATGTTGCAAACAGGATACGACAAAATCCTTTTCGAAAGCTGATATATCAATGCTTAAGTTTCCTGCAGGTGATCGAGTTGAGGTATGGACATGAGCGATACACTGGCACAACTTCACCATTACGAGCTGTTCTCGAGTACACAGTTCGCGTTTTCACCCTTCGGACTGCGTCAGCAAATCTGAGGATTCACGAATCAACGATTCTGAGTAACATCATAAGAAGGAGTTCAGAAATATCTACCTTATGAATGTTTGTGGCCTGTTGGTCATTGCAGAGCTACATGTTATAAAAAATAGTGTTTTTTGCCTAGCAGACCTTCAAATCAAAAATAAAGATGTTGTTTTACTACATTTTCGCCGTTGACTTTGTCAAGCTTAATGATGAAATGGACAGCATACAAAGACTTCACTATTAATCAAGCAATTAATCAAAATTCAAAAACTTGCATGTAGCCTCATTTGTAAACTATGTTTTAAGTTGAAAACACTACATATAGGCCTTAAAATTTTTAATAAAGAAACAGGAAACTATTACGCGTTGAGAGCTCAGACTTAGCTACTGGCATGAAAAATACACAAGGCGATTTAGATACAAATGATAGATAATAATTTCATTTTATTTTATTACTCCCATAAGTATATACAAAGCAAACTTACAGCAAGTAGGTGTACAAATTAATGTCAACATGTTTGTTAAGTAATAATAAAATATGTAGGTCTTACTAATAAGTCATCAAATTTAACATCTATGATACAGAATCAGGCATCTCTCATCCTTTGTAGCCGCCTTTGATGAATAGGGCCTAGAGCTTCAGTAGCTTTTCTTAGGTACGAATATAGTGAAATAATCGAAAAAATTTCCATTCAAATTGACAATGGCTAGTTGCTTGACAACATGCACGTAGGAGTCAGCATCAAGTCAATTTGAAAAGAAAATTATTATATGCATAGGTGTCCATGATATATGCAGTCCACATTACATGTAAATTTTAGAATTTTTAATAGCTGCTCAAATCTATTTGTGTTGATAAAGCCAACGGCGAAAATTTGGTAAAGTAACTGAGGAAGATCGAACACTTCTTTTTTAACATCTTCATTGATTGAGAGGGCTGTTTCCAGTACAACCCAAAAACTTAGCCTTCAGTCAGTCATTCATTCTGCCGATGATCTTCGAGATCCACATCCTGCGCCCGGCATGCCAACAAAGCGTAGCATCTGGTTGGCAATAGCAATAGGTCTCGTAAGCATAAAAATTGTGACTTATGCAATAGTCTTAATGATAAATATGCTTTTGACGATAGTCACGGTCACGTAGTGTATCAATTTACTTGTCAACTCTGCCAACTAACGTACATCGGTCAAGCTAGTCGTCCTTTTCATGCCCGTCTAAAAGAACAAAGCTGGCAAAGGGTGGTAATAATAACAGTGCCCTTTTTGAACATGCGAAATACTTTCACCGGCGTAGCATTACTATTAAAGATTTCAACCTCACGATTCTTAGCAAGCACAATTCACCTCTTCAACTCATCATCGTCTCATAACTCTTGATGAAGCACTTACTTCTGGAGGTTATGTGGCAACAGTCATATGCCGTCATCGTCGGCATTAGGCCTATTGCATATTTCAGTCCATGGGAAGCAACAGCTCGGATATTGTCTTCAGATAGCTACACAGTTTGATATAATCAGGGACATCTATGATTGATATAAGATATCTAGGGGACGTTCAACTCCCAGAGCATGTACTGGACTGGAGGCCACTGTCTTTGGTAGATTTGATTACTGACGGTTGTTTGTGCACATCTAGATAACACCGTGAAACAAGTTATAAAGAATTATCCAGTACTCTAATACGCGCATTCATACAGGGAATATGTTGAAAGAAGATTGTGGACCCAGTCAAGAAGAGAATAAAGAATTACAAAACTCCCATAAGAATAAGTAACTGTAAATAATAGCTGCAATATCAACTGCTAGTGATTGAAATTGTTCACCTACGGCACGTAGCATCAATGGCTATCGGTGTGAATTCTGTACATTTTATACATGCTTTGCGAAAATCGACTCAGTAGTGCTTTTTCGGAGAATTGTGGACTCTTTCTGGTAAATTTTTGATGACCTATCTCCTTCGCTCAAAGCAGTCATGGACTAAGTGGTAACTGATCAGTAATGATTTTGCTTGCTACTACAATCATTACATCAATATGTCCATGCCTTATTCATTGCTCTACAAGTAAAAGACATGATTAAAATCTAAAGAAAATCTACCGACGATGCAATCATGAATTGCAAAACAAATTGAAACGTCAAAAATTGATAATAATTTGATTGGTATAACAAATGAAAATCGTAGAAGTTAAGCAAGAATCGTTTGAATATCCATTCCTTCGGAAGATCCTTCATCAAGATGTTGAAAAGTGCAAACAGTGTTGTCTTTCCAATTACCCCATCGTATTGAGTGGTTTCCGATGTCAATATATTTTTTATCTCTTATTAGATATCTCGTGATTATACAGCACCACCTGTGAGACCTTCAAATTACAAAGTTAAACTCCGACGAACAAATAAAATCTGATAATGATGTCAGTGTTTCACAAAATGCGAAGATCATATTGAATAAAAAGCAAATCAAGCGGTGATTGGTGATTTTCCATGATTTTAAGATCCTACCATATCGGGCAGTTCAGGAGCAGCATTGATAAAGATTCAAGTTGATTGCGAAATCCGTGTGAATTTCGTCGGTGAATATGAAAACATTCGCGCATCACTGTGATAAAAATAGCCCTTCAATTTTCGTTTAATGAAAGTTTGAGTTATTCAAGGCCGGAAATAAATCACACATGTTATGTCGCTTCATTGCTCTTGAATTCTCGAATAAAGTCCACCAGTGATCAAATTATTATACAGGAGAAGGTTTTAGACAAGGTAATGGGAAAATCAATGAATATAGAAAGTCACGACTTATTTGAAATTGACCATCGATGATATGCTTGTAAGTGTACGTGTACACTGTACAGATTCTTCCGACAATTTCTCTGCAAGACTGGGACGGGCGCATTAATTAGTATGTGTAGCAATCAATTGAGCTGTATTCTGATGTATTTTTCAATAATGAAGTGAATTTTTGCCACTTGTTCCATGGTTTTATCCAGATCAAATCTACCAAAGACAGTGGCCTCCAGTCCAGTACATGCTCTGGGAGTTGAACGTCCCTTAGATATCTTATATTAATCATAGATGTCCCTGATATAATCAAGTTTAGCCTGTCTGATATATCAAGTTTAGCCTTTATAGATATTTTAAAACCAGTTTGGGACATCTCGAGCCGCTTGCGTGCCTTGTAGGGCGAGAGGCACCGTCTCGAGTCGGAGGACATGTTTGCATTCTATGCCCAGGCGAACTGGCACCCTGCAATGTTTATGATTAGGCTATAAGTGGAACTGCTTGAGAATTGATGTCTCTCTTTTACTTGCTTCCATGCATGAGCTAACAAGTCTAATGTTGAGGAAAATACTACGGCAATGAACTTCGGTTGGTTCTGTGATGTGAAAGCCATAGACTAAAAATAGCAACAAGCATTATACACATAGAATACACTAAGAACACAATATTCCAATGAGATATCGTTTTCAGCATTCAACAAACATTAGTTTTGAATAAAATTGACAGCACTCACCACCGTTAACTTCATTTAGATTATTGTTGTATTTGACATTTAGTATATCAGATTACGTCAGTGTAACTAAAACGTTACGGTTTAAAAAAGTGACATGTCATGTCAGAGGAAGTATTGATTACTATTTTAGGTATTTTATGAGTAATGAGATCACGCAAATCGCATGGACAGTAAATTACATGTGGAAGTTCATACACTGTGTCTTCCAGTATATAAGCAGATTTTAAGCCCAGTTTTTGTCTAATTTGTGATCAAATATAAGCTTTAAAAAGTGCTAAATTTTGAATTGGCGATAGTTTACCTGAAAATATGTGATAAATCATGCATGGTAATCAAAATATTGTATTATATGTCGCAAACTGCAGAAGACAGCAGATTCCGAAAAGTGCTGTAACGAAAACGTTGCACTGACGCTAATTAATCTGTGATTTTCTTTTTCTGACTATGCTACTCACCGAACTGACAGAATCAGAGATAAGAAAGGCGGTGGCTTGTGTTGCCTTGTTCGTAATAAGTCAGAATCACTGACACTTTTTGATTCCTCCCAAATAGCAGATGCTGAACTCTTGTTGGAGTATTGTTAAAGAGCTTTGATTGTATATTTGTAAATAATGTATTTATTTTCCAAATGCGAGCTTTTTGCATTCTATGAGGTAGCAGGAAGCGAGTGACTACGTTATCAGTGTAATTGGCAGAAATCTACAAAACTTTCCGTCATCGATTTTTTGATTTGTATGGGATCTTAAGCGATTAAACATCGACATTTTGTACAAAATTTTTCGCTTCAAAATATTGTGACTTTTCCGACGCGTGCATGTACCATTTCAGATTTAATATTGGTAATTTGTTACCTGAAGAAACTTCACCAATTTATGCTCCATGTGAAGTTTTGCCCTCATAAACTATCAGTGATCATGCTATTGCTTTAGTGAAACATGTGCGCAACCTTGTTGTTTCTGATGACCCTATCAAGTTATTGGACTTTCATGAATTCAAACCAGACCGCATCCAATTACCTCCAAAGTGTGAACGTTTGATAAGTTTATTCAGTAACCGTTGTGTTAGCGATATATGTGACATATTGTGCTTGCACTTGCATCAAAGTCTATCTTTAATACCTTTTGATTTTGTAAAATTTACTGGTAAAGATCCTCTTGGGATCACCTATGTCATCAAAGCCATCGTCAATAAGAGATATGAAGCCTGTCGAACAAAGAATTGACATTTGTACCAACATTACAAAGACAAAGTGAAACGAGAAATATCAAATGCGCTGGGGCAATCAATTAATGAAGGAAAATCTATGTTGGACGTTTACAAAAAATTTTAAGGCAGTTCAAGATCTAACGATAATTGGCTTCCTGATTGCAGACCTAATGACTACAACGAAAGTATTTTGACGTTAAGCAAACGGTGACCTCTAATTTCATCAAAGTTGAACCTTGCGAACCAATCCACTTTCCATCAGGGTGCCTTTTCAGGTGGAGGAGAGAGACGTTGACGAACTTCTGAGACGGATTATTCCAAGGAAGGCACCAGGATCGGTTGTTATCCCTTCTGTTGTTTGGTACAGGTTTGCTGACAACTTGTCAAAGCCTCTGACATAAATTTTCAACATATGTCTTCAAGCTGCTGATCTGCCCCAACAGTGGAAACAAGCTGATGTAACACCCTTGCCAAAATCCAACCCTCCAAACTTGCAAAACATTCAACCAAACCACTACTACCAATGCCTGAATGATTATTTGAAAAATGTCTATTGCAAAAGATGATTGACCACTTCCTTTCAAGACTTGACAAGGCTCAGTTTCCCTACAGACCTAAAAGCTCTACATTCTGCGCCGTGATCCAACTTGAAGAATATGTCAAAAGTAATCTACAAAAGAATAATGTCATTGCTTGTCATGCTACAGAGTGTCTCATAATTAATTGACGACTAAGATGATAAAGGACAATTTCAATTGTTGCACCATAACATTCATTCAAAATTAATTGAAAGATCTTCATGTAAGAATTCGTTGGAAAAACAAATTCAGTGGTATCCAACAGGTTCCTCCATCAGACCTGTGCTTTTGGCGTATTTTTGATCGGATCTTAGTTTGCCTCTTAACTCAGATGCCTGTATAATAGAGTATGTTGACGATATCTTCTTGATGTGACAATTATTCGCTGACTGCGCCGTTTCGACTGTAAAAGAGCTGTTTTACGCGGTCTCACAGTGGACATCACAGAACAAAATAAAGACAAGTGACTAGAAATGTGAACAAATGTTCATCAGCTCAAATCCAAATCATCACTTATTTCAGCACAATTTTCTTAGATTCAGACAGCTTGCGCATTCTTGATTATCGAGATTCATGTCCCACATCGATAACATCTGCAAAAGAGGAACATCTTTAAAATACGGATCCCCATTACTTGTTGAACTGTCCAGACCGTTGCAGGAACATCTTGAGGGAATTCAGAGACGCACTCTTGTTATTATATGCGTGAAGTCCAATTGTGATTGCTCTCGATTCTTGGTCCTGGACTATCGTCGTAAAATCATGAGCTTCAGACTTTTTCAACGTATCATATCAGAGTCAACACATCGGATCCTCTTCATAATCGTATATTACCAGACTTCCTATACCCCTTATTCCAGACTTCCAGATAGATGACTTCCTACCATCACAACAACTCAACGTGGAAGCAATTTCATCATAAGCATCTCAAAGCTCATCAATCATGGACTATATGTATAGTAACATTCATTCAAAATCGTAAATTTGTTATAACTTTATTCTATAAATGCAATTATTCAATTTGTGTTATTTGTCTCACGATTTTCATTATATTGAGACATTGACTTTAGGAAATAAACGTTCATTATTACTAACAATCTAATATGTAAGTTCAATCGTACCTGTTGCAATTAACTCATCCACCTCGTCATTTAATGGCAACAGCCAATGACATCAACGAACTCTTCGAGCTCCATTCTTATGGACGGGTACGGAAGAAAATGATGGTGGCGTATTTGAAGCAGATAATAAGGAGGATGCTGATTTTGATGCAAAACTGCTACGAAATATGAAATGAATGCACTTTGATATCCGATGAGCATATTTTTTGATTAGCTATTTACAAGTACAAGTCAATTCTTCCACATAATTTGAATGAAACGAGTTTATAGGCCACAGTTAACATTGGACAAATAGTTAAGCCAACTTTAAATTTCATATGTATTTTTCTATACTTTTCATAGGCACGTTTGCGATGTTGCGCATCTAGATCAAATGAGAACATTTTATTGGATAAGACCAAGCACAATGATAACGCGCAATAACTTCAGCAGAATATAGTCAAAATGCATCTGTAGGAAAGGTTCAAATCATACATTAATCTAATGATTTCACAATTTTTAAGAATAAGAAATCAATATGATAACATCCAATTATGTTGTTGTAATGTACCACCCACTCTCAATTATACCGCGCACATGAACAAAGTTTCTCAAATAGGCAACGTGAGATCTGTTCAGAGAAGAACAGATGACAAAACGAAACTTACATGTGAACAGAAAAGAGATCCCTAATTCCCGCATGTGTGATTATGTGCGTGTACATGTACTTTAGTAGACATGTATTACAATGCTGAACGGCATGGCTAGAGTGCATGCAGTAGTACATGGATTACATAAAAACAGAATTACAAATTGACGAATTTCGTATTCCATGTAACCTGCCAACTTCACGGTGCAGTATCAAGTTTTCGCACAACTAGTTCTTTCGTGTATAAATGGATATCACAATGGATCGGTGTAAATGTCACGTCAGATTTTCAGATTAAAGGTACTGTAAACCGGGAAATTTTCGCGTAAATTTTAAGTTCGCTGAAACATCAAATAGTTTTCCTTTTCATTTCGCATCAACCATTTATGGGAGCTTGCTTATAAATCACAGTCAGTATTACAAAGCAATAACTCGGCTATTAAAGCTGTTTGAGAACATACAACGAAGCACTGCAAAAATATGAACATTATAATCTGTAGACTGCAGATAGAGACTACACATATCGACGGTAAAAAGTTAAAAAGGCGTAAGTGTAAATCTGGCGATTTTGAGTTAAGACCAAAGGAATAGCTAATTTGGCATCCTCTAGCATCTCACGAATTGATAAAACACAATTTGACATAGAAATCCAATTTTTGAACATTGAGAAATCACGCATGGTACATTTCACACAAATCAAATACTGACATCTAATTTAGCACCAGTATGTCATTTAGATGCAAACCTCAAATCTTGTATTACAAAAGCAACTCTCATATTGAAAACAGTTTGAAAACACAAAACAAAACATTGTAGAAACGCAGCTTCTAGACTACAGATAGAGCATACATCATATGAGCTTATTTCCAACAAGTTTGATTTCATGTTGTGCTTTCAGCTTGTGAAAAGCCTGAGCCATTTGATTGGCACATTTTAACTGCAGCAGATAAGTTATCTTTATAATATTATTGCAAGTAATTTAGCCAACTAAATGGTCAATTATGCTTTCGAAATGACCGCATTATTATTCTACCGGTTGAGCGAATTCTCGAAAATTTCCAACTTCACACTTGAGCATCAAAGTGCATTACTATTATATAGTCTTAATTGCTAGTCAGTGGCTGCAGAATTTCCTAATTCCCTAGTTGAAACGAATCGCGTCCCTAAATTGAAAAAAGAAGCATTTTCTTTACCTAATATCAATTGCTTTTATCAATAGATGCACAGAGTATTTTCACTGTTTACTCCGTTGTTAAACTGCATCTTGCAATAGCAAAATAATGATAACGAATATTGCGCCGAAAGAAATTACAGTGTAGGGATTGATCATTTTCTGTCATTGCTTTCTCCTCATTTCAGAACTTACTCGCAAAAACAGATGATGGTCTCCATATCTGGTCATTTCAACCTGGATATTCCCGATACTTCACAATTAGCGGGGTAGATTACTATTCCGGTCTGGTTGATGATCGCAGTGGCGAAATGAGGTTCACTCTTGACGGATGCCTCTCCGTTCCAGATAGGCAAGTTCAACTTCAACCATTTCTTGTTGAATGTCTTGTTTACAAATTCGTTTGAAATGCTCCTCATCGCTGCGCATTCGGATCACACTTATCTAAATTCAGGCTGAAGAATCTGAGAAAACCGAAATATCAGCAGATTATTCAAATTTCCTTCGATTCTCAATTGGGGGTCGTTTTTGTTCTCAATAAACGCGTATTTACTTAAACATAATTCCGAAGGTTTATTGTCGAAATGTTTGAAAATAAATTATCAGTTTTGCGCTTGATAACACGCTTGTTCATAAGTGGGCGTGCTTCTCATTTTTCCATATTAATTCACAGTCTCAAAAAAATATAGACTGCAATGAGCAAACTTCAAAATTTCAGAGCATGTCACAGATACCGTAGAACCTCTATTTGAACGGCATGCCGCTCTATTTGTATATATATATATATATATTATGTAACTATCCTATATATATATATTATGTTCCCAGCCTCTTAAAAATAGCTCCATGGCATTCTACAAACTATTTTCCTGTTTTACACGTTTTGCAGAAGATTATTTCAGTCATGTAATTGATAAAGGAGATTATAGGTTTTCCGACATTAATGTAGAAATATGCAGATCAAATGTAGAATATGCAAATTAGATATCACCTTTTGCAAATGAAATATTATTTTCAGATCAAATGTAGACATATGCAGTATGAAATGTGAAAGCATAGAAATGGATGTGATCAAATGTAGAAATATGCAGATCAAATGTAGCTGCTCATCAATAAATTGTTCAGATTAATCATCAGTCACTGTAGAGACTATCACTTAGGATGAAGATGACAGATTCCAGTGTCATTCAAGGTACCTTTCATAATTATTTACCCCTCATAACATTTAATATTGCATCACTAATGTACATGCAGCTCCATGCATCGTGCTAACCAAGTCGAGAATTGAAAAGATAAAACAAATTGATGAATTTGATGCAAACAATGTTTAAGCTAAAACATGTATTAACTCCTCTGTTGCCATTTGTGGGTAATGGACCATGACATTTGGGGTTATGGAATTCCCGAACTATGGAATTCAATTCTTCGATGATATCGGTAAGGCGAAATATGTGTCCGGCCAGCCAGAGTCTCCGTTCGACGATGGCATCACTGAGTTGTCTTGCTTTTGTTGTCATAAGGATCTGCTTGTAGGTGACGACATCTCTCCAAGTCATGTTCAACATTCTTTTCAGACACATCTGATGAAAATCATTAACCATCTTCTTGTTTTCACCTAGCTTTTACAGGTCTCGCTGGCGTAAATGACAGTAGGCACGACAATGCTTTTGTATAGCCTAACTTTCATTTCTGTGTTGATGGTATTAGAAGACCAAATGGAACGCTCGGCGGAATACAATGGCAGCCTTACCGATTCTGCCGGTGATGTCGGTTTCGATGTCACAGTCGTCTTTTACAATACGGCCGAGGCAGGTGAAGTGGTCCACTGTTTAAACATTGAATCATTGACCTTGATGTTCAGTGATACTGTTTGGCCGCTTCGGTAGTCAACATTCATCACCTTCGTCTTTTCGGAACTGATCCTCAAACCGATCTTCCTGGCGTTGTGCTCCAAATTCGATGTTTATCTTCGTAAAGCCTTCTTGAGTTTCGACAGGCATGACACTATTGTCAGTGAAGTCCAGGTCTTGCAGTCTTATTTGCTGTCTCCACTGCAATCCCTCGCTTGACTCGTTGGTTGTCTTCTTTTGCGCGAAGTCAATTGCAATTAAGGAGAAGAGCGGGGACTGGACACATCCCTGTCTGACTCCGGGTTAAAGAAGTTCGGGTTGCGCAACGTCTTCGTCAGGAAGACGAGAGATGAGTTTTCGTACATGCTTTTGAAAAGGACGATACAGCGCTCCGCACACCATAGGACAGCACTCTCTTCCAGAGTGATTCTCTGTGCACGCTGTCGAGCGCTTTCTTGAAATCAATGGAATTCAGTTTCAGCGGCTTTCGATATTCGACACTTTGTTCCATGATGTTTCTAAGGGTAAGTATTTGTTTTGTGCATGATCGATGGCTGCGAAATCGTGCCTGTTCCTCACTGAGCTTAGCGTCGACAGCATTCCGAAGTCTTCTCAGAAGCACGTTGCAGAAAACTATGCCAGGAATGGAAAGTATTGTGATACCGCGCCGGTTGTTGTAGTCTTTTAAATAACCCTTCTTCGGAAGCTTAATAACAGCGTCTTACCAGTCTTGTGGTACAGTTAGGCTATTGTTAACTTAGCACTTAGCTAACGAACTATGTCCACCATGTTTAAAGGAGCTCCGCAGAAATCTCGTCTATTACAACTGACTTTCCTTTCTTCATAATCTGAACTGCTTCAACAATTAGTTGATAGCTCCATCCCTAGTTTTTACCCGACTTTCAGTCAGTTTTTCTAGAACATTCGTCTGTTTGCGAGAGAAAGTTGTAACAAATTATTATCTTCCCATTTTCAAGCATGATACAGTCTCCTTACTCAAGTGGGATAAAAGCTGTATTAGATTAAATGCATCAATTAGGTTTAATATTATGCTGTTAACATAGTTTTTGATTTAAATGTCGGATTAGTTTAAAAATCAAAAACACTACGAAATGCCTTGAAAACAAAACTCGAACCAGCAAGTGAATTACGTGATTGTCCAATCAAAGACATCAATATCTGTCTGAAAAAGAATGTAATTTACAAATTAACTTGTCCAATCTGCCTGGACTACTACATAGCTAGTACAGTACGACCCCTAAATGCACGGTTAAAAGAAAACATGATGCAAGCTGCTTCTTCAGTATGCAAGCATGTAAACTAATGCAGTGTGAACAAGATCAAAAAAACACTAGACTTAGAGAAGCCTTGATGATCAGAATATTCCAACCAAAAATTAACTGCAGAGAAGAGAGAGAACAATATGAACAATTCTTGTTCATATAATTGATATTTCTTTAATATGTCATTTCTATGAGCATTTTCCCTACATATTTAATGTCTTATTTATGTATGGTTTGAATTTGTAAGTAAAGTTTTCAGCATCCCGATACAGTATATATTATGTGTCGATCATTCTGATGATGTTTAGGGTGGGCTTTTTAGTATTATATACCATATACCTTTTAAATGCTACTTATTAATATTAAGTAATATGAATAAAGCCAACAGATTATTTGTTTTATGGTAATTTTCAATTATTTTTTTCAGTGCAGTTAAAGAAATTACAACCAAGTGCTCATTCAAATGATTAAATGGACCATTTATATTATGAGATATGATAATCTGTCCATTTTGTAACCTTGGGATCCACTATTTGTAGCATTAAGACTGACAGTATTACTTGCAAATCCATCGTCTATTCTTTCTATAATTTAAATTCAAATGAAAATAATCATCCTCTAGGAATTTCAGTTAACTGCATAAAATAAAGTAAGATTAAGCCTACTGTACAAAATAATAAATCTGCAATGAAAAAGAAAGAATGCAAGCATCATCAGTAAGTAATGTAAAGAACATAAAATACATGTGAAACTACAGTATAGGCACTAACCTTACTAGAATTGGAACTATTCCAGAAAGAAAATGAAATAGGGAACTAGACTTGCTATTACTAGACCAATTGTTAAACAAGTATCCATAAAATTTCACAAAAATTAATCTACCTCTAAAGAGGACCGGTCTGCGCTTCCATCCTTACTTCGCAAACAGTTATGACAAGCTTAATCTATACACCAGCTATAGATTACTGAAGATGCTATCAATTACTTATTTCACTGCAATTGGGAAAGGAGACTATCTGAATTAAGAAAATCATTCACGTTGTTACCTACCTTAATATAGAAAACAAACTAGCCACGTAAATACCAAAGTGTAGATCGCACTGAAATTCTGAAAGAATAACTGCTGAAAATGATTAATGAAATACGCTTGTAGTGATATATTGAAATTGTAACTAAGGAAGAAAAGTAATAAAAGATAGAAAAATATAAATAAATGATAAAATTAAAAATTAAAATATAATTATATATAAAATTTAAAATTATATGAAATATTTTTTAAAAAAATAAATAAGGGAATAAGTAGCACAAAGAATTAAAGATTATAAAGTATAAATCTATGAAAATTCACGAGAAACTTACGTAAAATAAATGAGTAAACTGCGAAAAAATTAGTACAAACGAATGATATAATACATACTGAAAATGAAATGAAATTAGTCCTTAAAAGGCCTGATTTTGGATTCCCTGCACTTCTCCTTTACATAGATGCATTTGTGAATGACTGATTGTTAATCATAAGTTCATATGCATTCAATCAATAGTCTACAAGTCATTTGAATTAAAATGTTAGAAGTTGAAAGAAATTGATAGCAGTTCTCGATTTTCAAAATTAAGGCCTACTTTCAAATAAAAATTTTTGATGTTCCCATGAGCCAAATTTGATTTTTGGATTAGTTATTGAAGAAAAATGATGCAGCTATTATAGTTTAGGAGCAATATCAAAAAACGTGCAGGGTGCTCAATTAAGATGTCTACATGAAAATGAACTTGCGATTAGTTTTTCATCTTTTTCTGATTCTTCGTTGTTTCTTTCAGAGACAAAGTTCGTTACTATGATAGACCTGGAGCAGATTATGCTTTCAAAATTCGGCCTAATCCAGCAATTCGAATTTTTAACCCTTTGATACGAATAGATGAGATGTGGGAAAATTATACCTGTTTTAATTCATACATTCGCGATCTCGAAGTCGTTGAGGACCCCGAAGATGGAGAAGAAGCTTTATGGGCATGTGGTACCTTCGGAAGCTTTCCTCGGGTAAGGACCTCAATATATCAGTTGAAAAGTTTCAAAACATGTTGCTTTCAATGTCGCACATTCAAAATTACAGTGTTTGCCAATGACGAGAAATTTCCTATTTTCGAATAACAAATAATAAGTTTTTATATTGATTTTAATAGTATAAAAACATATTTTTCCAAATAATTGCACAATTTTACTCCATTTAAATGCTTCATTAAGTATCTAGAATATAGCTTTTTCATATCAACGTTATATCAAATGCAATACATCTAGATACAGTAATCAGTAGGCAAACACATATTTTTCAGCCATTGTGGCTATAGTCGCTGTCACTCTTGCTCTCCTGTTGTTCATCTGCTGGTAGATTCCTGGTATGATGCAGATAGGAGCTATCAGGCATGCACATAAGTAAATTTCTAACTCTACTATCCTTGTAATTCAAACATGCGAATCTTGTCTGTTTCCTTTTCGGCCAGCTTACCGAATAACTGCAGACACAGCAATCAGGTCTGTATTGAGGTTCTTGAAACTTTATAGGGATATGAAGTTATCGATCAACTATACATCAATGAATTCTAATTGATTAGTCATAAGATAAGATAAGATAATCTTTATTGTCTCACATAATTTGAATTCGGTGAACACATTACAGAGATTTGATGACAATATAGAAAAAAAAGCAAATTTGAATGCAGATATACAATGGATATAGATGTGTAAAATAGCAGAAAAATAAAATTATTTACAAAATTTAATAAAAGATTCGCTGAAACGCAGTTTTGGATGATGGTCGACGAAAGGTAGAACTGTGTCGAGTAATCCTCGAGGAACTATTTGTATCGAACATTTCCCGCAACGGATGATTATCACATTTCACAATATCATAGAAAAGCTTTTCACAAGTACGATGAGCCACAGTCAAAAGAGAGATCGAAGATTCATGGGGAATGTTTATAATGCGGTACACGCTCAACAGATAGCAACAGATAGTTCACCATTGGCACAAGAGAATAGGAGTCAGCCTTCACAGGTTCTAAAAGCATATTTTTCTTAGTGATTATGTTCATCACACAGCACTTAGAGACATTTATGGGTAGGCTGTTCGAGATCGCCCAACGAGATAGGTGGTCCTATTCTTCTTGAAGCTTGTCTTCGGTTGAATTTCTTACACTGTGCAAATAGAGCAAGTCGTCAGCATACTTGATCAGTGTCGTATTGAGGCACATAGCACGAAGACTATCAATAGCCAAAGCAAATAAGATCGGTCCCATCACACTTCCCTGTGGCACACCACTACGAACTGGAACCCACTCCCAAGAACTGCCAGACACCAAAACACGCTGATAACGTCGAATCAGAAAATCATTAATCCAAAAAATCACGCTGGATGGAATGTCAAACTTTATACATGATTCTATGATCACATGATGACCGAGCTTTTCGAATGCTTTGCAAAGATCCACAGACAGCACACGCACTGCTCCGGATGCTGTATCCAAATATTTGAGTATGCGATGTTGGGTCAAAACCACCGCAGAAGAAGTGCCACATCCACTCCACGGGATAAAAGAAAATTGGGATTAATCGATTGCACCAATTATGTAAGGAAGATTATATCGCCGAGAAACCATACGTTCAAATACTTTCGAAACGATTGAAAGCAGTGAAATCGGTCTGAAGTCTGACACTGATTTTGGACGTTCACACTTAGGGACTGGGGTTGTATTCACCAGTTTGAAGCATTGAGGGAATTTTCGGAGTTGAAGACTTTTGTTGAATATAAGCGTTATGGCTGGAGATAGAAAGTCCGCAGATGAACGAAAAATCCACGAAGGGAGATTGTCCGGGCCACTGCTTGAGTTGGAAAGTTTCCGAAGAGTATTGGTCACCTCATCAATGCTCAGAGAAGGCAATGAAGCATCCTCAGAGACTCCCGTTAAGTCAACAGAATCAAAGTCTTGATAATTCGACGCAAAATAAGAACTGAAATTGTCGACATGAAACTTAGTGGCACTTGATTGCTTCTGATACCTAGCTGTCATACGAATGGCTTTCCAAACCTTCTTAGTATCATTGGAAGATGCAGCTTGTTGTATGAAGGAACTCTTTAGGAACTTGACATGCTCGCACACCTCCTTGCGCAAACGATTATATTTTGCCATTTGTTTAACAGTATATGCTCGGTCGCGTTCGTCTATCAGAATCTTCAGAGAGTACCGCATCCATTCGGGATCGCTCGATCTCAACCTCACTGTCCGAAGAGGGAAATAGTCATCAAAGAATGCATAAAGTAAGCACAAAAACGAACTTGCCGCCTCATCAAGCAGGTCATGAGAGCTAACTAATTCTATCCAATCGGTAGTACACATAGCATTTGCAAATCGAGCAACGTTAGCTTTAGTGAACTTTGCACTCTTTTTTTTTATTTTTCTTTTATATTTATTTTCTTTTATATTTATCAAATGTCGAGCAATTAATACATTGCTATTAATATATTGCTTTATTGCTTGGCAATTTATACATATCGGGAGATAATTGAGCTTTTTTCATGTAATGAATCTAACATTTGTAGACGATTGTTTCGACAAATACTAATGGATTGATTTGTTGATTATCAATTATTACATTCGTAAAAGTTGATAACAGTATGATCGTAAGATATTTGGCCGGAATTTTTACTGAAACTCAACACCAAGATGAAGCAATCGGACCTGTTGCATTGTAGTTGCTGAACAAATAGCCATTTAGGCCGTATGCACCAACTATAGCTTAGGCACAGATTTAACCTGTGGTTTGTTAACCAGATGGCTATACTTAAAACGCAGGCGATATGCACCAAGTTTAATCGTCGATGGTTAGTAAACCATCGATGGTTAATTTATCCATCATGAAGTGTGACGTTTTAGCGTAATAGTTCTATTTATAGTAATTACGCTATCATTCTACGTCAGCTCAGAGGATAAAAAGTGAAGTCTCCCTCAGAAAGACAATAGGACAGCATGACTCGACAACGGGCGAGGAACTTCACTCCGGCTGAGGCAGCAGCACTTATGGAGATCATCGATGGATGACCGAACCAAAATTATAGAGGACAAAACCACTTCAAGACCTTAAGTTCTTCAAGTTCTTAAGAAGAAAGAGTGTTGGAAACAAATTTGGACCGAGTTTAATGCTCTGGGCTTTTGAAGTCGCACTTTAGTTCAGCTAAAGGAGTAGTGGAGAAGTAAGAAAAGGTACTGAAGAAAGCGATCTGTGAAAATCGTCGAGAAATAAGGAAGACTGGAGGAGGATTGAGAAATTCAGTAATGGGACCAGAACTACAGAGAATGTCTCAAATTATTCCCCAAGAAACATTGAATCCTCCCTCTGAACTTACAGACACTTATGATTCAGATGCATTGGTAATCGCAGCGAATTTTCCGCATACATCCGGATTAGGATCAATGTTGAATAGTGCGCTATCCGATGATAGACCTACTGATGGTAGCGATATTGATGATGAGACCCAGTCACAGCAACATTCACCGAACCCATCTGCTTCAGGAGACGAAATATCGGTAACTATTGGTCCAACAACTGTGTCCGTGCACCAAGTGAATAAAGGTCAGCGCCAACGACCAAAGAGTGAATTTCAAAAGCGCCAACGACAAATGAGTGAATTTCAAAGTCGGCTGTTGGAAATGGCAGAGGAAGAACATCAAACAAGGATGGAAATTTTGAATTTGAAGGTGAAATATTGGAACGATAAAGCTAATAATGCTTCCTCTTCTTAAATGGACGTATTTCATGTTTCTATCTGACGTTTTGCTTTTTTATGATTTATGAAATTAGATACTGTATTGTGCTGGTGCATTCTATAGTTTCGTATATAATTGATGTGTTGTAGCTACATGAGTTTTTTGTCTATAAATTCAGTTTTACGTTTTATTGTTTTAACAATTTCTAGATGACTTTTAGAGTTATGTTATTTGAACTCATCATAACTTAATCTCATCAATACACGGGTATTTTGACAACGAAGTAAAACAGTTCCTATTGAATAGTGATCAGATTATTCAGAAAAGATCACATCATTAAATTATACTAATGTAGCCTATAGCAGTATCAGAGAAATAATTTTCAATCAGATAATAACATTTCTTGTTGTATAACACGATCGATTAGAGAGAAACATCCATATATATTTTTAACATACACGCTGAAATTTGTGGGTTATCATAAGGAATATATCCCTCATAGAGTAGGCTAGATTATCTGAATACTGGTGACAGAGTAGCCTTAATGTGACATAAGAAAATGATAGCATCTTTTGATCATAACCATTAGCATACTTGCTAATATGAAGGAATAGTGATGACTTGAGACTGATAGATGCTAGAATATTGCATTGAATTATTGACCCGACAAAACGTTTTATAATAGAATGACTATGTTAAGAAAAAAATTAATTATGTCTTCCGAGAATAATTAGACTAGTTCAAATAAAAGAAAAAACAATCTATACTTCCGGATCGACATGATTTTAATTAGTGAGAGCTGAAATAGTTCATAACAACAGCATTGCGGACTACATTTCCTCTTCTTTCATCAGGATATTCAACAGATGACACATTGTTCTCCTGGTGTTCATCAGATGTTGATTGCTCATCTTCAAACTCACTCTCATTATGCATTACTGCAATATTGTGCAATACCGCGGTGGCGACAATTTTTCCTGGACAGTTTTCTGTTTTAACTCGAAGATGTTTCAATACAGAAAAGCGACGCTTCCACACTCCTATACATCGTTCGACAGTGCACCTTGCTCTTTTCTGACTCCTGTTATATGATTCTTGTCCAGCACCTGTTGGACAGAGGAACGGTGTTAGCAGTCCACTTGAACAGCCATAACCAGAATCTCCAAGAATCCAGTAGCCTTCAGGTAAGGCCTCAGTGAAATCACGTAGAATTGATTCGTTAAAAATACGCGAGTCATGAGCAGAATCATACCAGCGACATACGATGTTTCTCATTCGTAAAGTATTATCGCATACAACCTGTGCGTTGATCGAAAAATAGTCTTTTCTGTTGCGATAAAGCTCCGATACAGATGTTGTTGGGGCGTCTATTTTCACATGAGTGCCATCCACAACTCCAGGAAATCTGTTTTTGGAAAAAATCGGCGGCAATTTCTTGGCGCTCTTGTACAGATGGGAGTTGAATAAACCGACGAGCAGCAAGAGCAATAACATTAGACACACGATGAACTATTCTGCAAGCTGTATTTTGGTGCACACCAAAAGTGTCACCATCAACAATTTGAAATGTGTTGGCAGCAAAAAATCCGTAGGGTAAGGAGGAATTGGATTTCAGGAGATACTGGATTATTTCGCTTGCTATCAACTCTTAATTCTTCCCCAAATAGTTGAACCAGATTACAAAAAGTCGCTTTAGTAAAACGAAATCGTTGTCTAAATTCCTCTTCGCCAAACGAATCCAATATTCTATCGGGACGAGTTTTGCAGGTTCTCTCGGAGCGCGTTCCAATTTGTGAAAGCTGGTTAAGATAATCATAATGCTCAAATGGATCCATTTTCATTTGTATGCAAATAATGGTGAGTCTATAGCTTTATCGGTGAATGATTAAAACACTGCTGTCTGACTGAAGTTCTAAGGATTTTTCGTTCCTTTCATGTCAACGTCAGACAATTATCATATTCTACTTCAGTGATTGGTCGATACAAACAATGTCCGTCTTATCCACAGCTTTAACCCACCCCCTCAGCGTGGTTATATTTCGCTGGTTAAGTTTGCAGTTAGCTGCACGGTTATACTGATGGATAAGTGGTGCATACGAAACATTAACCTGAAGGATAAAGTCAGAGTTGACCATAGTTATTTGTTGGTGCATACCACCGTTGGTTAGATTAAAAGTTAACCGTGCGATTAGCGTATTAACCGCGCGGTTAACTGTTGGTGCATAAGGCCCCTAATGATAAGCTGCATTTACCAATATACCGCTCTCGAATAGAATCCCCACTGGTCACTGATGAAGTCGTTATTGTTGTACAAATTAAATCAAGTTCCTTTAAATTCGTTGACCAATGAGTTTGCTACAGTGAAACTTCTCGAACTCCTTGGGTTGCAGAGTGTTTCCATTAAAAGTAGTGCACTACTAACTTATGCAGGTGGAACGATATTATGGACTGAGATAAGCTTCCTATTATTGATAGCGAAACGAACTATATTTCGGTATGTAGTTCAAATAGTGTTCAAGTGATTCCAAAGCCGAAAACCAAAGGAAATGATTTCGATAAAACCAATTTCCGAATCATGCGAACAATGATTGTCGGTTGATATCCGTAATTTAGTTGACTCTGTATCAAATTCTTATCGAAACTTTATTCCAACATGACATGAGTCTGTTAATAACTTATTATTACAATGAATGAATTATTGAATGATGAAGATAGCTAATTTAAATACCATGCTTGTAATGTATTTCTAAGTATGGCAGCACGATGTCCCTCAATCAATTTTATCAGATTTCTGATTTTTTTCGTAGATCATGCACTTAGAATACACCCTTTATGTATACAATCGATCTCCAGGGGCTGTATGCTAGAACAACCCCTAACCTAGGATTTGCCTAAGTTAGGGGAAAAATCCTAAGTGGTATGCTTGAACGTCACCCCTAAGTCACTTAGGAAAAAAATCTTAGGAATTAAGTCACAAAATCTTGACGAAATCTAGGGGAACTTATACCCGCCCCTAAGTCAGGAAATATACATCAATTCTTCAACAATAACTGTCACAAAGAGCACTGTTCACTTCTGGTACTCCATCTTCCTTCAGTTGTCTCTCAAGCAACTTAATTTCCAAGCGGAGTTTCTTCTCCTTCAAGTCGTAGAGGCCCATTTTCTTTGATGTTCGATTTCCAAGACCTCAAAATATTTAGATGAGGTATCATTGAATGAGCGCTTTCTCGAAGTCGTCGGGTTGAAGTTGGGGACTTGTTTATTGGTCTCAAGCTTATCAACATAGCTTGCTATTTCTGCAGGAGGATTGCTGGTGTCCATCCCATCAAGAATGGACGTCAGCTTTGGATTTTCTGTTCCGATTATATCAAGCATAATATCATGATTCGGGTTCCATTCCACAGGAGGTTTGCTTTTATTGGCGCACTTGCTTGGTATCAGCCAACACCTCATATTCTTCTTGAGAGCTTTGATAGGACGATCTGGCCAGTCTGCCGCTGCGAGCTCCTCACGAATGTTCTCCCATGCTTAACTCTTTCGTAACGTTGTACGAGAATGCCGCGAAAAGGATATTCTTGCGGTTCAGAATTGCTCTAAGCAGCAATTGACTAATCTCAATTCACGAGGAAGATTTTGCGTTTGAGTTTATGAGAATATAAATGCTTACATGTAATTATAACATTATGAAAAATGAAGCATGTAATAGTGATTACTCTAAATTTGCATTATTCGAAGCTCACAGTATAAGATTGTATTGCCAAAGCATTCCAATACCATAATATATAATCAATACCATAATTAATCTTTTTAATTATTTTTTCACTCTTCCTATCTATAGATATTTTGACCATATACTTTATCGTAGGTTACTCTTGAACATGATCAGCAAGTAAGAGTATTTAATTCAACATTTGAACTAATAATAGATTCAATCAAATGTTAAGTGATAGCAGTGAAAGTTCGCAAAAATTTCAGACCTTTGTTGGAAACTAATAGTAGGTCGGATGCGTCCTATTACATTCATTATTAATCGTCCTATTACAACTATGGATCATCATTCATCATCACAATTCAATGGCATGATAAGATTGAATCTACAATATTTGCTGTGCGCTCCATTCTGATTGGCTGTTGAAATCTATCAGTACAATATCAACTCATATATTAATGAATGCTGGTAAAATATTTTCTATATCTATGTAAGTAACTGATGGCGCCATCTTCTCAATCATGAGATGACAATATTATAATGAAGTCTATTTTGTTTAATTTGATGCAATATTAGCTGAGCTATCGCCAATTTCATGTTTGGACAACTTTTGTGTTGACGATAAGTCCACGGTATTCACTGATTAGTTGAGTAATTAAGACGTGCACACTTTGAGGATAAATGTATTGTTCCACATACCCTTTAGAACTACTGCATCGATTTTGATAAACGAAACGTTGTCTTTGTAACGCTTCTTAATACGTCAAGGGCCTATCGAGAGCGAGAACAACCATCTTAGGTAGAAGCTACTGATATAATGGATGTCCGGTTACACCGATACATTACATTCATTCAATATTTAAATGACAATAACTGAAATCTTACACAGATATCGTCTGGTCATAACTATGACCTAAAGAGTTGCATTTACATAGACATGCACAGTACGTGCTAAGTCCATAGCTCGCCACAGTCTTCATCGTAATAGAAAGGTGAATACAACTACAGTTCCAGTTTGTCGATAACTGATATTTTTTTCAAATTGTTTTTTTCACCGTCAATCAATCGTCGACTGCAGTTTGTGAGACAATTCGTTGTCAGGGTGTGAAAATGAACACAGCTGCAGCAGTCCGGTGATCTGCCAATCAAGTGAACTTAGGGAGAGTCACCTAACTTAGGGAATTGCTAGGAAACGTTCAAGCATACCGACTAGGATTTCACCTAGCGAACCCCTAAGTTAGGATTCTAAGATAAAAATCTTAGGAATTGTTCTAGCATTCGGCCCCAGGAATAGTTGGATATAATTTTAATCCAGAGATTTGGAGATAATTATGAGCAAAATATTTGTCTAACAAGAGTTAAAATTGCTTTTTTGTAAAATAATGCTAGATGACAATAGTTAAAAACGTGGAAGTTAACAATCAGCTGAGTGACTTCGTAGATTCCCCTCAAGATTCTTAGCATGGTAGGAAACTTAATCATAAAAGAGAAGATTGTCAGTGATTTCTTAAAACTTAAGCTAGACTTGTCAAATTGAAGTCAAACTTAAATCAAATAGGCGAAATAGTTCATTTGTCTATAAAAATTGAAAACTGTCCTTATCAAATAGATTATTGATTCCCATTTTAATTTGTCATGGTCTCTCAACGTTTTTGCGTCTCACACACTTCTTTTATTTGATAGGCTTACCTTTTTAATCCTTACAATCTGACTTTGAAACGGAATGTCACTTTTGATTTAAATTTACCCACGTGCGCACGATGGCCTGATGAGCAAATGGCTACTATAGTAACAAAAGAGAAGGATCTCTACATTGCCTCAGGGTGGGGCCTCTATCGTCCAAACCTACGTCAACCGGATGTGAAAGACAATAACTCAACTATGTTATATGCTGATTGGCGGCTTTTAACTTCGGGTCATGCTTGGTTTTCCCGAATGGCAATGGTTCTTGGAAGTAAGTCTTCAAGAATGAGCAAATATACAAATAACATCTAAATATGTTTTTAATATTTGTTTTTGTCAGCATCATGTAAGTTTTAAGTAGGAAACCAAGTATAAAGGATGGTAACTACTCGTATTTTAACTCGCTTTATTAATTTCGTGCTCCTCTGAGGCCTAATTAGGCCTCCTCATAATGGCCTAGGAGGAGGCCGAAATAGATAATGAGACTAAAACTTTAAGCCTTTTAGAAAAAGCCGCATAATATAAATTAATAATATAATGAACTAATAAGTTCAGATCAAGCAAGTATGGCGTGTTGAGGCCATAGAAATCGACAACAATAAAACCTGTAGAACGGAGGTTAAGCTTCATGCAATACGCAATAGTGCCACACTAATCGCACGTATTTTCACTTAGATACACCTGTCAACGGCTGTATCATTGGGTTAGAATCAGTCACATGTGTAATTCTAAGCTTTTCATTGGTCATTCATGACCCAACTTAGTTCCCCGGATGTGCCGCGACCTTGAGTCAATTTCCATTCTAGTCAACTTCAGTTAAACAATCTATTTCTATGGTTGATGCAGGTAAGCATGTTTCAATCAGTAATTAAGAAAAAGACCTATCTGCCGTAAATCGTCTATTGAATTTTCACGACGTGTCGCAGGTCCTGCTGCGTCGTCAGGCAATAGTTACAAGTCATATGGCAAACATTGATGTAGCTAAATTAAATATCGCACTGGGCTAGAGCAGAATGTGATAATTATTCACACGCTGAAGTCAAAAGTTCACCAGTGCACAGGTTCGGAGAAATGTACAAGTTGGAAAGAGATAGCTATGTTATGTACAAGATTAAGAGACAAAAGAGGCTGAAATAAGAAATAAAGTATAGTCATTAACAGGGTTTTTAAGGCGTTTTAGGGACCCGATTCGGTTCCCTAGTTTGGAAAATCGGGTCCCTAGAATCAGAGAATAAATAATTATGTTCTGATCTGCTGTCATCCCCTTCTATTCTTCTATCTGACAAGCGAGATTGGCGAGTGGGTAATGTGAGAGAAGTTATGTTTATTGGAGTGATAGCAGAGAAAGCAGACCCAGTGGGTGGAGCCCCCACCAGTCGGATATAGCCTCTCTGGATATCATAGGCGTACAGGCCGGGGGCTGTGGGCCTGCAGCCCCCCACAAAGACTCTGGCAAAAACATTCGGGCAGTTGCCAAATTTTTGGCAGCGGCGAATAAACTTGAAAAATCGCGTTTTAAGGTCAAAGCTAACAAAAATACGATTTTATTCCGAATAGGCGAGACGATGTGCCCGAAATCCGGGCAGTCCACCTGTCATAATTGAGGGACAGAGGGAATGCCAATGAATTCCAAAAGAATCCGAAATTCGGGCGATAAATGCCACACATGTCGGTTACTAATAATGCTACAGACACTGGCCATTCGCTTATTCGGTCAGGTACGTAGGTATAAGCCTACATTCTAAGGCATGTTAAGGAGAGATTTAAAAGATTTCAAGGAATAACACTACATGTAACTAGCATATAATATTACATGTGCTAAACCATAGATGTACTTAACTTTACTTTTACATGTATCACAACCCTCCAGGATGTGAAACTTAACATTTTGCCACCAATGTCATGTAGAAAGGATATCTAATTATAGCATTTAGTATGAAATGTTTTCGGGTCCCTACAAGTTCCCTAGAATTTTCCTTAAAAACCCTGGTCATTAAATATATAAGGTACTGCTCGACCATTTCATGATCGTGTATCAGAACACTGTCAACCAAGTCGTCGCACAAATGTATTTTTGCATGCATCTCTATGTCATGATAGCTCTACTGAAGATGCCTTTACTTTTTCTATCATGAGTAGACATGATAGTGTAACTAGATGTCGAATATCAGAAGCTATGGCAATTCGTCTATTGTGCCCTTCTCTAAATGGTCGTGAAGAATTTAATGACTATACTTTATTTCTTATTTCAGCCTCTTTTGTCTCTTAATCTTGTACATAACATAGCTATCTCTTTCCAACTTGTACATTTCTCCGAACCTGTGCACTGGTGAACTTTTGACTTCAGCGTGTGAATAATTATCACATCCTGCTCTAGCCCAGTGCGATATTTAATTTAGCTACATCAATGTTTGCCATATGACTTGTAACTATTGCCTGACGACGCAGCAGGACCTGCGACACGTCGTGAAAATTCAATAGACGATTTACGGCAGATAGGTCTTTTTCTAGTAAGTTCGTCGTCCTATTTTTTCATGCTTACCTGCTGTAAGGCTTGCATGTTTGAATCGGAAATCATCAGTAATCCCAGTTCACATCCATGAACATTAGGATAACTCAATGTTTAATATGCAGTAAATCTATTATTTTGTTATGCTATATTGGTTTTAATGTCTTGATATGTGTTTTCTGTAGCTCTATTTTTTGCCTTATTAGTCAAACAGTTATTGCGTATTATTCTTTTACATTTCACATCTTTTCTTCATTTACCGTTCATGATTTGTAACTTCTTTTTGATGACTGATTATATCTATTCTGACATGTTCTCATCATCTATTGCTTAGAATCATGAACTTTTTTTTAGGAGATGTCAATTTCATAAACTATGTGAAAGAAACAGAGAACTATTTGTATTTTTTTGGCCGCGAAGTGAGTCCTCAATATTCGCAAATCAATATATTTAGCAACGAAATTACCCAAAGTTTTGTGTTGAGGATTTGTAAAAATGATGTTGGATATCGATATGATGCGAGTGAAGAGATTTCAAAGCTTGACAAGACTCGTGGTAATATAACAAAATTACTTGGAATATATGGTGCTGTAGATGGAGGAACTTTCTATACGAAAGATTTTACAAGGTTTTCATTCACTAATGAAAGCTATAGGAATACTTATCATGCTCCAACGAAACACTTCGTATCAGCGCGCAAGTATCCTTTCGGCTGCTATCTCAAGCGATATGATGGTGCTCAGACTTTAAATCGTTTTTGGGGTGAACAGAACATAATATACTTCAATCGTGTAGGTGAGTAAATATTTATTAGATTTTCATTTAATAGTGTAGTCAGCGGAACTGTTTTAATGACCAGCCCACTACAGTTATCGGTTTTTATTCTCCCGAATTCCTCCCATATGCTGACATTTGTCCCGCCTAAGTGACCATGTTTTACAAGTCTCCTTGGGTGGTCGCTTAATAGTGGTTCACTGTATATACTCGGACATTTAGTGAGTATTATTTAAATACGCGCATGAGCCAGCACTTCCTCGAATAGCAGCTACCATTGAACAGTATCCCCTCCGAATAGGAGCCACTCTCGAACAGTATCCCCCTCGAATAGCATCTATCTTCGAACAGTAGCCGTCCTTGAATTGTAGCTGCCCTCTAATAGTCTTCACCCTGGGATTGTGGCCTCCCTCCAATAGTAGGCGTCCTCGAGCAGTCTCTACCCTGGGATCGTGTCCTCCCTCGAATAGTAGCCGTCATCGAGCAGTGTCCGGCCCGGGATAGTGGCCCCAGTCGAGGAGTAGCCGCTCTTCTAATATATATATATATATATAGTATTAAAAAGTAAAACAAAAATGGCAAATGATTAAGATAAATCCAAAAACATGGAAAGTCAAGGAAAAGACTTAAGTGTATGCCCGACCGGTTTCACTTGTAAACCAAGCTTCTCAAGGGCGTTCAATTTAATGAAATCATATACAAAAATCATTGCATAATTCAGAAAAAGTTAGATATCAGGCGGAGTCAATACCATAAGATAGTCAAATTCTATGGATCACGATTGAGCAGTGGTTTGAAGATGTCTATACACTGCCTTTCTTTACTCTCTCTGTAGCATCTGTCACAATTGCTTTAAGTTTCAAGATGGGAACTATGTTAAAAGGTGGGTCATAATTTTTGGAACACACATGACTAACATGCAAAACACGATATTTTTCATCCTTTACCTGTTGCCGATGAACTCTGGTATTGGCCCGTAGAGTGTCTCCCGTTTGACCAACGTATAGAGCACGGCAACCCCTGCATACCATGACATAGCGTAGATGACGTCTTTCGAGTTGCAAGTCATGTTGTGTTTGATGTTAAAAGTTCGTTCTTCATTTCCAAATTTGTAATTAAATGCTTTGCCTGTTATTAAATGGTCGCAACATAGGTACCTTGATTGACCACACTTTGCTACACCCGTTAAAACTGTTAGATTATTTTTCGATAGCATGTGCAACAAGGAAGAAGGCTGTCGATACGAAGGTCTTTAAAATTCTTCAAAAGGATCAGTAAGCCTCAGACTTGAAAAAACAGGAGAGATCACATCTTTGAAAATGTTCGGATTAAAGGCTTGAACATATAGAATTATTTTTGTATCATTGTCTTGAACTTCAGCTGAGTTAGTAAAGGATTTTGCTTTAGAGATTGCATCTTCAATCAGGTTTTTAGGATAACCCAAACTTTTCAGCCTATTATGCATTTTCGTTAACCTCACTTCTTTGGTACTTTCATTTGAGACAATGCTACAGATATTATATACTACTATTTATACATACTCATTGACAATTAATGAAACAAACTATCATTGGCTTGAATTGAAGTTTGTTTCATTTTTTTCTCAGGTATGATGCAATATCTCGCTTTCTATGTATTACCATTCAACACATTAGAGAATGGAGAAAGATCTATGGTGGTCAAATTTCAAATTCTGATATCGATACAACTGTCACAATTGCTTTTACAATTGAACATAAACGTGAACTGAGATCCTGTTTTTGTAAAATAAAATGGCACACGATCATTTTACCAGAGGCATGGCTGTTGGAATGATTCGTTGTGGTAGAAGTTGTGCGAGTGTTACCGAAGAGCTGCAACTATCGAGAGTCGTTGTTTGTAGGTGGTGTCGATGGAAAGCAGAATGAGATGTTAAAAAGAAGAAAGGATCTGGTCGACCAAGAAAGTCTGCAGGAAGGACAGACGCGCGTATAGTTTTAGCTGCAAAGAGGAATAGATTTGTGTCAGTCCCAAAGCCAGTCGTACAGTGGAAGAGTGCCTCAAATATAGACTGTAGCGTTCGAACGGCTTACCGAAGATTGCGAGAAGCTGGAATTCAATCGCGACGACCAGCTGTCCTAATTCCATTGAGTTTTGAGCACCGCAGAAGACGAGTTGCCTGGTGTGATGCCCATCGCTCATGGAATGACCATCACTGGCAGAAAGTCTTGTGGACCGATGAATCGAGATTCAGTCTGGATTTCAATGACGGTCGTGTCAGAGTGCATCGTCTTCCAGGTGAACAATTTTTTCCCCATGCTGTATTAAAGAACACGACAGATATGGTGGTGGACGTGCTATGCTGTGGGGTGGCATTTGGCATGGCGGACGAACGACAGCAGTCAACATCAAAGGCACGTTGACTGGAGAGAGGTATCTCAATGAAATTGTGCTTCCTGTTGTTGCCCCAGTTGTCAGGGTGGAGGATCTCGTCTTCCAAGACGACAATTCAAGGCCACTCCTCGGCTGTCACTGCCACTGTTAGGAGATTGAACATTCAAACCCTTGACTGGCCTGCACGCTCACCTGACTTGTCATCCATTGAACAAGTCTGGGACGAGCTTGGGCGGCGAGTGAGAGACCGCTATTCACTTCCACCAGTGTCCCTGAAGATTCTCTCTGAAAGACTGACAGAGCAGTGGCTTCTCCTTGAAACATCCTTCATTCAGAAACTTTGTGAATCCATGTCATCTCGGATTACTGAATGTATTGGAGCTAGAGGGTGGCACACGCGCTATTAAAGTTGAATCTGTTACATGCGTTGTTTTTCTGTGCTAGCGACTTGGTGGAGATTGTGACTAAATGATCAAGGTATCATACATACATGTATATATACCAGTCAAAAATGAAAGAAGTTAAAGAAGTAAATGTTTCAAAAATTTTGTCAATGAGTATGTATATATATATATATTTATCAAATCTTAACAGATGTAACCACTACGAGACATGTTTCGGCCTGTTGGGCCTCATCAGTCGTGGGTAGGTTTGAACCAGCAACGTTGGAGCTAGAGGACGTGCAAGCGCACCCTCTAACCTACCCACGACTGATGAGGCCCAACAGGCCGAAACATGTCTCGTGGTGGTTACATCTGTTGAGATTTGATAAATTTATAAAAAAATTGCCAGGTTACTTGTATGTAATTATGCAATGCACATGTCTGCATCCTGACATGGTGAGTTCATTTTTTTCTGTCCGCTATCAATCCTTGAAAGGACATAGTCGATCTCGAAGTGGGGGAAGGGGTTGGAAGTGAGATGTCTCTTATCTGTTTGATCTGTGATATGTCTCTGTTCGGTTTTAGTTGATCGCTTACTTGACATTTTAACGCAACTCACTCAGTTTGTCCATAGTTATTCGATTTTTTGCAGCTGATGTTGAGCTCTCATTCAAATTGGTAAGTTCTCTCACAGAAATTGATGAGGAAGGTTCCAATCCGTTCATATTCTACCAAACGTACTTCACTCCGGAAATTGGTCGTGCGCCATATACACACCCAAATACTGACGTGTGGAATCCCATGATAGGAGCATTCTCTTCAACTGGATTCCGAATGAAGCAAGACAGAGGACCGGGATATCGGGGGACTACAGCGCATGGTGCTATCTGCCAATTTCAGTAAGTCATTTACTAAATCACTCTGTGTTGTTAAATGCAAGGAGTGAATACCAAGGTGTTCGTTGGGATTTCCATGATAATTATGGATCAAAGCAAAGACCCATTATCCAATGTAAGTTAAGCACTGTATATCGTTCTCAAATGATAAGCACAGACTCATGTGTGTCATATCTATGTTAATCATCACATCAGCAATTACTTAGCGACACAGTTATTGAATAATAGTTATTGATTCGCCCGACCTAGCCAACGGCGGAATGACAGACGTAAAACAGATGATGATGATGATGAGTCATTGATTAATAATATCGGTTAGTTTGACAACATCTCCTCTGCGATAGAATTGCGCAGTGCATTCTAACATTTGATGATTCTTTTTCTTCGGAAGTGAGAAGACCGATGTGAAGATGAAACTTTCTTCAGTCCACTATCTGTTGTGTAGAATAATAAAGAAATGCTAGCGAACTCGCAAAATCCTCGATATGGTTCAGATATCACAACATTGATTGTCTATCTCATTACCTATTTCGATTGGGAATGGAAACTGAAGCACCATTGACGGTCATAGACATTACAATGCCATCATCCTTCTCGATAGTTACGGTTTCCTGTTCAGGGCTGCATAAGGGCTTTCATTAACTCTTCTTGCACCGTCTGTTTGGCCGTGGGTCAACTATCTAGCTGACATGTGTTTGAATCCTGGTCATAGCTATGGTAATCATCACACACCCTGCATCAAATGTTAGCTGAAGACATAACATCATGATCTGTAATTAACATCAGAGTATTCGATAGCTAGACCATTCAATATTAATTCAATATAGTCACTCCAAGGCATTTTAATTAACGGCATCTGCTAATGCAACGTAGGGTTGAAATCCCACGACTGAAAGCACGGGCTTGTGACCAGACCGATGTCCCTCGTCAGTCGTCAGTCGTGGACAGAAATGTGATTTTTATCGATGTGCTGTGTTTCTTACAGACATCAAATTGATTTTCTAACCAAATATAGCTGCTTGTTCATAGTACATCCATTTTACTCGATTTTGTTTTTATCGTTCTGAATCGAATGCAAGTTTCCTTTCTATCCTTTGAGTCACAATCTTAGTCTTTAAATTAAGACAAGATCTCTAATTTATAGGCAACTGATTAATTCATTATTAGTGGGCTGTATGAATGATATTAGTTTTATCAAGGGCTTTCACTGCTGCCAATGAGTACAGCAAAGTAATGTTAAAACTAACAGCGAAGAAAAGCTGCACTTGTTCTATAGTTTAACCACCAATTCGTCCATTCCAATCAAGTAGATGTCAAAGTGTCACAGTCTATTGTCCGAATAGTCAAAACATTTGTCAGAATAGATAAACATAAATATATTTTAGATTAATCGTGCAATTGAGTCACGAAGCTCGGGAGCGCAAGATTACTGAATCGCGTCAGCCCTATAACACTTGATGAATCTTGATCGATGGCATATCTTAATCCACGGCATGTTATTCATATCATCACCAAATTGATTATTACTTATTTCGTGTTTATAGAACTAATCATAGGCCTACATGCATACATGTGTCAGGTTCATCTTTCGGCATATGATCATTTTGTGTGGGTTATTTACTCGTTTCACGTAGTGTCATTTGCACCGTTATAAAGGCTAGTTCACGCTATGAGTGAACATAATAAGCATCTGATAAGATAATGAGCCCAAAGATAGCATTGTACGCTGTACGACCAAAAATTAATAAATTGCAGAACACTTGATTCATCTTCGATCGATTTCGTATCGTTTATTGCTACATCAGTCATCAGGGCGTCAAGTCAAATCAGCAAAATGAGGTCTATATACAAATTAAAATGATCAGGTAAACACAGTTAAGAACAGCTAAAATGAAATTTACAATAGAATGGAATGGAGAGGTGATTGCGCATTTGCAATTACCTCTGTGTAGCACAATTAAAAGCTATGCAACGGAACAGAAGAATCTCATTCGTTCAATAAATTATCAGTTTCATGCATTTTAGTCAATATGGATTCAGCTATTCGAGTGTGTTTAGTATGGCAGACAGTAGAAAAATCATTGGCTGTCGCTTTATGAATATGTTTCTCGCGGTCTGCCTTTGATATGCTCATCAATGCGAGTGATCAGGTGTCTACGAGTCTCACCAAGGTACTAACTGTCGCAAGACATACAACTTATAGAATTGATTCGATTTATTTGATGTTTCTTGATACCATTTTAAAGAATTTACTGTGTTATCAATCGAATGCCTATGAATGTCGTTTTGTTAACATTTAGGTCTGCGAATTTCGATGCAGATTGCTGAAGCTAGAACTAACTGAACCTTAAATGTGCATCCCGTCATCACCCAAGCCGGCAGTTGCTCGTCGATTCTCTTGGATAGCCACCTCTCACTACGTCTGATGTAACCGTCTCCGCAGTTACAAGTGAAACTGTAAACAAGGTTGGACTTAGAAAGCACATGAGAGGGGCAATGGGTCCTTGAGTGGGCGCGAGGGAATTCTCCGTGTAAGGTATAGAGGAACGTCGGTTCTACGCACGGGAACGCCAGGGTCTCAAGGACCCGTTTTTCCCCTTGACCAGAAATAATATCCGAATGCTCACAAACGCGCCTCTGACGCTTGTGGTGCAGACGAAAATATCAGTAATTGTAGTTTAATTTATGTCGACTTAATTTAATCGACACGCGCCTTCTGGTTCGGAGAGAGATAAAGTATAGGTCCCTTCTTCGGTAAAGAATTCTATTTCTATGGCCATTCATCGAATCCCAAGAGTCTTGCAGACTCGTGGTACTGCTTCTTTATATTAGTTGAAGTTTTATACTGATTTTATGCGGTTCCTTGAATTTCAATTCACCAGGAAAAAGCAACCAATCTTAAAAAAAAAACAATCAAAAATGTTCTCATCAAAAAGAGGCAAAATCATCTTCACTGTCCTCTTCTAGGCTCTTTTCATACTAGTATGCCTATCGTCCTATTTTTGCATTCTTCCTTGTGTGAAGCTTGCTCATCTTATTTTCTGAGTCCTGAGTAAAATTTGAAACAACATTTTGAAATGGATGCAAATAAATCAGCTTTGCATGCAATTTGAGATGATAATTGTACTCTAGATAAAATTCTATTTGCTAATCAACATCTAATTCTCAGCGAAATGATCAGACATTTAATCTAAGAACCAACCCAAGAAAAGTTGAACCGCGAATTTTTTTATCTCAGAATTTTAGAATGTAAAGGAAAGTAATGTGAAATGAGTTTTTTATGCATTATAATAAGTTCATCAATTAATAATGTGACTGCTTACGTCTGTCGGTGCTGAGGTTCTTCGCTGTCATTTTCAGTTCCAAGGAAATACTTCTTGAAAGCAATTTCTCCATCAGTTGCGACAAGCAGTTTTACTTTACGATGTAATCAGTACATCGCTGGTATCAATTTTTGCAACTGAGGGAGGGATTGCTTTCAAGATGAATTTCTTATGAACTAAAACTGACTGAAGAATGTGTCTTCCAATTCCATGACATGTCGAATGATAATTCAATTCTTCCGACGCATTACACTGGAACATAATGTATTATTATCATTTTAAATATTCTTTAGCGATCTTGGGAGCAATCCTTATTACTGAATACTCCGACAATCAGTTATGTATTGTTTGATATTTGGTTTCGTTGAGCAGTCAAAGGTTTTGCTGTTTTATTGATTTTGTCATCTCTTTACATTCAGACTTTCGGAATGGAAAGATGATTATTTGTCAGATGAAAGAAATCTACCGAAAGAACTGTTGAGAAACTTTGGATTGGCACCCGTTACGCATTATCGAGATGTATTCGCAAAAAATCAGGTATGAATATTCGAGCGCATCCGTGCTTGAAATAATGGTATGTGTATGGAAGATGAGAATGAGCTTTCTTAGCTCATTACTATTAGACCTATCTCTTTTCGTAATGTGGAGAAATATCATGAAAGATTTAGTTTCTTAGCGGTTTTAGGCAGTAGTTATTCCAACCTCAACACTTTCCTTGGATGCACTGTCTTTGACTGCATCTTTTGAGGAAGTTGGCTGAGCCTTCATCACTTCTCTGAACATCAAATTTGTCTTCGACTATTATTAGGAATATAAGAAGGAAGTTTTCAAAACTAGTGTTTTTGATATCATCAACAACATCGCAAAATAGTTGGGTGTTCTCCAGTTGGTCTACTTTAGTTAGATTTGCCTCCATCTGATAATGTAATCATGAATTAATTATTAGATTATAGGCGAGTTGATGTATCCAAGCAATTAGTTGACTACTCCCTGTAAGCTTGCACTTAAAAATGGCATGATATCGTAGATCATATTGACTTGGCTGCTATCAGATCAATTTCTCTGAAGAGAATGCAAGCAAAACAAAATGTTCTGTCAAACATCCGTAAATGTCAGATCAATTGTCTGTCATAAATGGCTGGGATTGAGAAATTTATTACCAGTGGAGAAGCAGTAACATAATGGATATAAACGGAAATTTTGTTGAGTTATTGACTACAGATTAAAGTCGAAGAAGTATTTCTTCAATATGGTTTGCATGGAGAGCACCTACAATTTATACAATATATTTTTTACGTGTTCCCTCCGCAGATTTCCGTCATAGCTTCTGACTCCAATACCATCAATCAACGTTTCAAAGAAGCTATCTACATAAAATCAATACGACCTACTCTGAATAACAGAGATGAAAGCTGTGAGCTCAAGCATTGATACTTTGATCTATCTTTGACTTTTAAAAATTTTGTGTGATCATTTATCTGTGAACATGTCGTCATATCGACGAAAATACTTTCAAGAATTATTACTTTCACCACAAAAAATGCTGCTTAAAGGTAATTTTGAATCACAAATAAAACCATTTCTGAAACAGTGGTCGTTTATATTCACAATCTCTCGACTCCTTTGACTCGTGTGCCACTCATAATACGCAATGACTTTACAATATTTCCATAGACACTTCAACAAATATTTGTCATTTCTTCTCCGGGTAAAGTGTCCGTATTAGCTTCAATGCTCTTCATTCATCTGCTTCGAACAATCACTCATTTCTATACAAATCATTTTGATAAAATACCTAATCGACTTTAATCTGCAGTCAATTACCATAGTGAAATCGTGCTTAAGACCAATATGTCACATCGGAAGTGCATGAGGCGTTTCTCATACATCAATGTCGAAGCTTGACACGTGAAATGGTTACATGCTCAAATGCTTTCGTTCAAACTGTTCATTAAATTCAACAATTTTGCATGCTACTTTGAAGTTCTACAGCAGTTCCGTGAATTGTGTTCATTTACAGTAATCATCTACAGCAGGGGTGGCCAACGTGCGATGTTTTTTCTTGCCGCCCACTCAACAGCTTCAAAATTAATTGTGATACGGCCCAAGAACCGTTACAAGAATGGAAATCGGTAACTTTGGATTTCTGAAAAAAATTATTTCTCCAATCGAGAGAGATTTGCATTATTTCGCATCCTCGCTTTTCGGAGCTGATTACACATGCAAGCAACTGTTCCCTGGATTAAAATATATACAAGACTGTCAGTGTACAAGAATTTCAGGCTCAAAAAAAAGTTTGCCATCCCTGATCTGCAATTGATTTTCAGAGTAGAAAGTCGGAAAGCCAAAATGCAATTATTCTAGCAATTTAGTCTTCGTTTTCCTTATCAAGAATTTTTTTAAGTTCAAAGCCCCAGCGAGTGACCATTTGAATTTTGATGTTTCCAATCCTATTATTAAAAGGACAGTTCTCAATCTATTATTGTGAATCTATGACGTCTGTATGTAAAGGCTGGAGAAGTCATATTTCGCTGCATTCAAGACTGATAGTTGATCCCTTACATCGGAACCAGGCAAAAGATGCGATGCGAAATACCGCCAATATTGCTTTAACGCCTGGATGTCTCTTGTTTAAAAAAATGGTATTTGAATGATGACTGCTTTACAACATGCCAAATCAAAGTGTCCGATTTTCTTCTGCCTGTTTGTATCACCTGTCATGAGAAAAAATATTGTTATAATGGCTTTTTTTATAAGTTTTTTTAGATTGTCGTTCGGTCTCATTTTCTGCATTATAATTTCTGAAGATTATATAACTGAAGTGTGTTGGAAGTAAAGCAATTATCTAGCATGCTGTTTTAGGTAGCAAGAATATAAAAATGGGTGAAATAAGCTTCAGTCAATCAATCAGTAAACTATATTCACTGCATGGAGCATGCGTGTGACTTGTCCTATTTTTTAAAAGTAAATTACAGGGAAAAAATTCATAAAACATATGAAAAGAGAAATCGTTGAGGTCATGATCATTTGAATATTCCATCTCTGAATACCACTGACTATCACCTCTGAAATTCAGTGGTCGTATTCCTAGACGAATTCGTGCATCACACAAATTTTTCATAAAATGCTCGTACTGACGAAATTCCGGATGGTTGCACGATTTTGTGCGTCTTCATGCACGAATACTTGCATTCCTATTTTATTGTAATTCTATAATAGAATCGAAATAGTTAAATGTTCAGCAAAGGCATTCTGAAAATTGCTATTATTTTGACATGGTGCATCTGACAAACGCAATTATTGTTTCATGTCCATTTTTGAGAAACTGATTATCTCAAAATACAATTTATAGGATCAACATATTCAATTTTCCGAAGCGGTGGGGCATGCTATAGAAGTTTTCTATTTCTGTATGAATTGTTCGGTACTCTATGCAGCTTTAGGTACCATTGTATATTTGAAAAAGCACAATCGGATGTGCACATCAGTGCCTTGCAGTTACTCTTATACTAATGCACTCACGTGCATGAATGTCTTTTCTACACGAAATAGTCCATTATACAGCAATTAAATTAAGGTATAGAAACTTGAATGCTTGTATTTTACTTTTTCATGGACGCCATTGTTCTCCCCAACAACCTTCGACCTCAAGGTGGTGAAGGAGTGCACGCACACGGAATCACATCGGGTCTTTTGTTAAGATTCCTTCAGGTTTAACCCGGACGAACAGGCCCGTTGTCGTCAGTTCAAGTCCATGCTGTCCAACGGATGAATTTTTATAAAATTACGAAAGCATGGAAACTCAAACAATGGCTCTTACGGTTTGTTGATCCGTCAAAATCACCAACTTAAAAAATTTGGACTGTGAATGCAAATGCAGAGACATTCACAACGCATGAATTTTTATAAAATTATGAAAGTATGGAAAGACCCCTCAAAAACTTAAAAAATTTGGACTGTGAATGCAAATGACTATGTGGTTATCCCTGTACAGCATTATCATAGGCAGTCCCGCTCGCAAACATTTCGCGGTTTTGAACATGTCTGATCAGGCTGCCTGTTTGATTAGCATGAAACATTTATTCAAGACAGGCGCTCATAAACTAAAGGAATACCCCCCACTTGGCAACAGATTTCGTCGCTCCTGCAAATTGCTGAGTCCTGACTCCTGACATAATCCATGATCTCCGATTCCCTAGTTGGGTGACTTGTGTTGCAAAGGAACTCTTTATGGTTCTGGCAGAGAAAGATTTGGGCAACCTTGAAGTCGTGGCACGTTTACTTCAAGAGGAAGTTATGAAACATTTTCAACACAGATCGAATGATGAAATGACGTCTGGACAGATGTCATGAAGTCGGGGAACTCACCGCATCTGACGACTTCAAAGTGCTCTTAGTTTTGCCCTATGGAACACGCAGGTGGAGAGAGTGTTTAGCAATCTCATCGATGTTGTCACCAAGAAGAGGAGTTACCTTTCTCCTTATACACCCAAAGCCCTGATTGCAAGGCGATCGTGTTTGAACTCTAATGTCTGGACGGCAGAAATATTCCTTTCACAAACGAGCTGGAAAGTTGTGTTTGAGTGCACATTTATCGCATGTACAAAGATTATGTGACGAGGAAAAGGCAACGAAGGCCGCACAAAAGAAGCAAATGGAATCTGAAGCTCTACTTGAGGTGCAATCCACAAAGAAATCAAGTAAGAGAATCAGTGAATTAGAATGAAGTCTGTAAAGGAAGCGAGAACAGATTGAAAAGAAGTTAAAAGACCGAGCAAGGCAGCGTCATTTATTGGAAGAATTACAGAATAGTCGAGAGAAGATGGAATGGAGATATATATATATTTTTTTTGAGAAGCTTGTGTCCAGGTTATATTAAAATAAAATAAAACAAACAATTCGCATGTTTTATTTTATTTTAATATTTTGATTATAATTTTATTTTATTTTAATATTTGATATTTTGATTATAATTTTTTATTTTATTTTAATATATATATATATATATATATATATATATATATATATATATACTCATCGACAAAATGTTTGAAACATTTACTTCTTTAACTTCTTTCATTTTTGACTGGTATATATACATGTATGTATGATACCTTGATCATTTAGTCACAATCTCCACCAAGTCGCTAGCACAGAAAAGCAACGCATGTAGCAGATTCAACTTTAATAGCGCGTGTGCTCCCCTCTAGCTCAAATACATTCAATAATCCGAGATGGCATGGATTCACAAAGAGAGATGACATGGATCGACACCACCACCTTCCAGTTTACTTGGAAGTGTAGGAAGTTTGTATTGTGTTGAAATAGCAGACCATTAACTTCATCATGAATTCAATTCTACAAAGTTGAAAATTTGACTACACTGAAGTACTTTTGATTGATACTAGCAATGCTCAACTTTTAGATATGCAGGAATAATGAGGCTGTATGCATGATAGCATGCAAATCAATTTTGAGAGTCTATTGTGTATCTATACTCATTGACATAGTTAATGAAACAAACTATCATTGGCTTGAATTGAAGTTCGTTACATTTTTTTCTTAGGTGTGATTCAGATTCAACACACTAGAGAATGGAGAAAGATCTATGGTGGTCAAATTTCAAATTTTGATATCGATACAACTGTCACAATTGCTTTTACAAATTGAACATAAACGTGAACTGAGATCCTGTTTTTGTAAAATAAAATGGCACACGATCATTTTACCAGAGGTATGGCTATTGGAATGATTCGTTGTGGTAGAAGTTGTGCGAGTGTTACCGAAGAGCTGCAACTATCGAGAGTCGTTGTTTGTAGGTGGTGTCGATGGAAAGCAGAAGGAGATGTTAAAAAGAAGAAGGGATCTGGTCGACCAAGAAAGTCTGCGGGAAGGACAGACGCACGTATAGTTTTAGCTGCAAAGAGGAATAGATTTGTGTCAGTCCCAAAGCCAGTCGTACAGTGGAAGAGTGCCTCAAATATAGACTGTAGCGTTCGAACGACTTACCGAAGATTGCGAGAAGCTGGAATTCAATCGCGACGACCAGCTGTCCTAATTCCATTGAGTTTTGAGCACCGCAGAAGACGAGTTGCCTGGTGTGATGCCCATCGCTCATGGAATGACCATCACTGGCAGAAAGTCTTGTGGACCGATGAATCGAGATTCAGTCTGGATTTCAATGACGGTCGTGTCAGAGTGCATCGTCTTCCAGGTGAACACTTTTCCCCATGCTGTATCAAAGAACACGACAGATATGGTGGTGGACGTGCTATGCTGTGGGGTGGCATTTGGCATGGCGGACGAACGACAGCAGTCATCATCAAAGGCACGTTGACTGGAGAGAGGTATCTCAATGAAATTGTGCTTCCTGTTGTTGCCCCAGTGGTCAGGGTGGAGGATCTCGTCTTCCAATACGACAACGCAAGACCACATCGCTCCTCGGCAATCCGTATTGAAACGGAAGGACATGGAATTAAGTGTTTCTGCCTTATCCAAGATACGAAAGAGATCCTTAGAATTTTCCTAGTAGCTTGACGTTCTTTGCAGGAAAGTATACGCATGCATGTGCATTATAAAAGACTTTTTGTAAAGAAACCAGCATGTATGATTGGCTTAAGTAGCCTACTACGCAGTGCTCCTACGGACGCCCGAATGCTCGAAAAATAGACGCTATACCCGAAACTTCATCTGTAAAAATGCCCGAAATTGTTGGGAGATTGAAAACCTTATGTATAAAAGCATGCCGCATGCAAACGCGGACGTTGAACGCATCTTCAACAATTTGAAGGATGTCATCCATTATAAACGTTCTTCCATCAGTCCTCAAACAGTTAAAGCATTGATTGTATCTAAATCTTAATTGTTGGCCAAGGATTGGGACACTCGAGCCATTCCCACTGACCCAAAACTTACCAAATTAGCAGCCGATGCTTGCGCTGAAAATAAAAAACGCTCAACAAATTGAAAATGATGATCAAGCGAGAAAACAATTGGGTAGAAAAGAAGTTGACAAATGCAGTGGAAGCTACCAAATCGTTGAACCCTGAAATTCAAAAATTGTCAGCATCAGCTGCTGCGGCCGATTTAGAAAATACAGCAACAGGCGAAGCAAGCGGACGAAAATCTAGAAGAATTAAGAAACAAAGAAGAAAGGATTCAATAAAGAAAGCACATCCAATCGACCTGAATAGTCGAAAAAGTCTTTAAAGATCACACAAGATCTGTTGTCATATCACAAGAAGACCCTGATTCGACTAAATGCCAGAAAGTTCAAGAATGACAAAAAAGAACTCGTTTCGTGTTTCTATTCTGATACATTTAGAGGATTTTGGTAATATTTGTTAATAATCTTGTTCTGTAAGATCCATTATTTTTTTTCAAAGACAGGAAAATAATATACATGATAGCTGTAATCTCTTTCAGTATTTTAGCATCGAGTGCTTTGATTAGAGTATTTTCAAACTTGCAAAGTCAATCATCACAATAAGATCAGGCATGGATAGCAGTTCCTGGAAAATAAAAGTTCAAACTTCACATGTATATCCGCAATTCCAAGCGTTATGACGTTGTGAAAAGTACAAAAAGGTAGCTATCATGAGCGAAATAACATTTTATGACAAAGTTACGACGTTACGCGAATGCAACCTCGATTTTTGTTATGTTGCACTTAACTATTTTTCTGCGAATTGAGGCGATATTTGAGGACATGCTCTAGACGCGCTCCTCCTTAATGACTGGTATGATGGAAGTCTTATCCTACAACTGCTGAATCGTAAATCGAAGTTACTCAATGTTACGACGTTGCGCTTGCGAAAAATATGTGAGTATGTTCCTGAACTGCACAAATTTCAAATACAGCCGCTCCTAAATGTTTCTAAGTGTTTTTCAATGGTCAGTAAATCATTCGAATCAAAAGTATATCTGATTTAACTTCTCCCCGATGACTGGATTCAGTATAACTCACACAGTGGTGGACACATCAAATTCATCCATGTCCTCACTTGATGCCCCTTGGAATTTCCATTCAGCTTGTCTTTTCATGAACAAGGTGGCTATAATGTTGCCATTTCGGTCTGTGACACGATCTACAAACCAGGAATCATCGCAAGCAGCGGCATTATACATTCGGTCGACACTTCCTAACCTGCAGATGTCCAACGAAATTGATCCTTAAAATCGGAGAATCGCATGGTTATTCCCAGTTTCTGACCGCAAAAGTCGAACAGCTTCATACAATCTAATCCGATAATTATAACGTAATACGCACTGAATTCTTTTTGGATACTCGAATTTCGGTGAGGGTTTGAAAACTTGCCATGCATGTACGCAGCGACCATAAGGACCAGCCTACAACTTGCGCTGGAGTCGTCTGCAAACGTATTACATGCTGTTGTTGATATATGTCAACTGGTAGCACTGACATTTTGTACCATCCAAACTGATTGAATAAAAGTAGAAAACTGGAGAGAACTGCACAATAAATAAGATACCATAACTAATTTATGAAACGTTTGCTCTGAAAAACGTTCATCTCTTAGAATTTCCTTATCAATTTGCAATTCTAAAAGAAAGGTAATCCCGGTTGCATATTCAATGTCAACATCCTTTACAGACATCAACAGTATTTTAAGAATTTTAGACTAACCGATGACCGCAAACGAACAGAAATACAAAAAATTCATACTAACGATAGACAGGTTTAAGCACTCATACTACTTGTGCATTGATGAAAGTAGTGCTCATCCATTTCTAATACTAATGAAAAAACTCTTCCACCGAGCTATATACACAAATTTTCAGGATACTGGATGGCAATTTTCTAAATGATTATGCCAGAGCTACATTTTTTCGTCAAATTGGGCACTCCATGCAACTCCTATGCTGCAATTTCAGGCGTTAGGCCTATTTCGTCTCAGCATTTGTCTTGGAATTTTCTCAAAAACGTGTTGAAAATTCCAAGTTTGACCCAGTTTTAAAAAGCACGGGAACTATGGTGCAATAAAATAGCTAGAATACAGCATAATATGCGCCTACTCATCAAGTCACCGTATTCATGTGTACATAAATGGACAATTGAATTTATTGAAGAGATTTTAACCAAATCAAAGTGTGAGGACATGGCGAAAGTTCAAATAATAGGCACATTCTGAATCGATTCGGCACGACAGTGCCTATGAATTAACCCACCGAATTCTACGATGACTACTTCCAATACTTTCATTGTTTGGATGCTGATGGCTTCCATTTAAGTGTGAACGCAAGGCGTTACGATGTTGCGATTTTCAAAATGCTCTATTAAACAAATTTGTGAACATAAAGCGGATCTGAATAGATAATGTGATATGAATCAGTTGCTTTGCTTTGCATCTAAATTTAGAAGTGAGATTGTTTTCGAATAAGTGCTCGATTTTTGACTCGAATAAGTAGTAAACATCTGCTGTAGTTGAATAAATTTTAAAATTCATATTTCTTCACCGGTGCCCGACCGGCATACCAGTGACTGGTTTCAACTCTGATGTGGGTGCATGGGTGTTTTGAGTATGGGTGGTTGTGAGAGGTCAAAAGGAAGGTGGTCTGATTAGCAGGGTGTCCGCGCTCCCTGGGAAACCTGGAAAACCTGGAAAATGAATTTTACCCTGGAAAACTCCTGGGAAATGAAATTTCACCATGGAAATTTTGAGACTAATTAAGACACTAATTGCAAGTTGTTGAAGTCATACTTACTCTATGGTTGAAGTGTTTTCTATTTTTCCAGATTTTATTTTTCATATCTCTACCTATTTGTTACAATTATAGGCTTCATTCTCATACAATTTTTTGTTTTTAGAATATTTCAGTGACTGGAATCTATCATAACGTATACAACATGAATGAGACTGAACTGGGTGGTATTGTTAACTACGAACTGTTGTCCTCCTAATCGTTGTACAGTATGGTGAATTAGTAGCCGTGAATTCCCTCACGAACGCTGCGCGGTATGGCGAACTAGAAGTTGTAAATTCCCTCATTAACGTCGTGCGGAATCGTGAACTATGAGCTGTAAACTCCGTTATTGACGTCGTGTGGTATGGGGAACTAGGAGCCGTAATTTAGGATTAATGCTATTACACACTTGATTGCCATGTAGCAGAATCTACTGACGCAAGATGGTTCTAAACCTATAAATTGTATTTAGGCACCAGACTTACTCCGAATGATCCTCGGCTAATATCGCATATTTTCAAATACATTTCAAGTAGGTTTTCAATATGTAGATATATTATTCCTGACACGTCGTGTGCCAATGAGCTTTCCTCGGTCAATTCTTCTATGTGTCATGCTCTTGAACTGATAGTGATTGTGCTCATGCATATGCAGCACATCAACCATTATGTTCCTCTGTCTGGCTCTTGGTCTTCCACCTTCCACAGTTTCTCGCTGCAATGCTTCAGTTCAAATGATCTTATCTGAATGACAACGCTCTGATGTTTACCTTGTTGCATTTTACTATAGAGTGGACTTTACAGATATTCCGTTAATTGTTACATCTAACTGTTAAGTCTTATATCTTTCGTTATTTACTTGTTATACTCTTTCTTTATTTTGTTCTCCTCAATCCGCAAGCTTTAAATTTGTTACGATCGATTATATTTTCATTTTTTTATAAATTTAATGTAGCCGTCTGATGCATATATTGGTATTTTTTTAGAATCACCTGCGCCTTAAAAATTCAACCAATTCACGCCACTTTTCAATTTTTTTGTGATTAATACTAATTTTATGGTGTGTAAGCTCCTTAGCCACAGAACTTCGGGTAGATTTTTCCCTGAATTTTTCGACGCGTGCTTTTCAGTAAAATTTCCTTGCGATGCACGAATTTTTTCAGAACTTGAAATGTGAGCACTGCTCTGAATATGTCTGACTTTCTTTAGAATCATTGTATGCTGGAATTCATGCTAGGTAACATCGGCTAAATTTCGAAAGTCTAAGAGCAGTTTTAGATTCCAATGAAATTAAATTTGAAGCTCTAATGCTTTAAGGTTTTTTCTATTCTGCCTTGTATGAAAAATTATTTTATATAATGAATGCAGTGGGAGACCAAATGCCAAATGCAAAAATGACCACCAACTTAGTTATGAATATTTGAAAACAAGAAGTGTGGTCTCTATGCACAGTGCTCAAGTGCTTGGCCCAGCGATCTTGTGTTCCAGAGGTCGAGACCCGAAAGTCAAGTGTCATTGGAAGTCGGCAGGAAGGGCATCTGGACTAATAGTGCCACAACCACAACGCTCCAGAAACGTTTGACTGTGTCACACGGTGTGTCAGAACCGTCCAAGAGCCAAGGATGGGGGATTAGTCAAATTATATCTTCAAGTTTGACAAAGATTGTGTTTAAATTGTAATAATGATCATAGAATCACGAACTGAAAGTGATAATGTCCCATATTGCGAAATGAAGTTATTCTCTTACAGAGGCAGTTTCCTAATTGGTATTTTCGTCGTTTCGATGGACCTTCTAATTATATGGAGTACAATTATAGTTTTCACACCATCAGGACTAGACATGATGAATTCATGGCATACTATGGTACGAAGAGGTCTAACTTTTACGATAAGCTGACGACCTGGTTTCAAGGTGGACAAATAGGAAATTTAACCGGGATTGATCTGCATGCTGTTGTCAGTTTTTTGGAGAAGGAAACTCCGATTAAAGCTGCTGGCAGAGCTGGACGATGCTTGTGAGTTCCTCTTTTCATTTTTTAGTTTTCTTGATTCGATAATGAGCGGTTTAAGGTTGACTACAATCACATGGATTGTCTGTTAGGAAAAGTGTGAAATTCGATTCACGATAATTAGATAGTGTTTATATCATCAGTAGCCCGGATGATGAGAGTGAGATTGACATTACATTGTTGCAAATATATGTAGATTGGATTGAACAACCAAGCATAGAAACGTGCAGCAAGTCATTGCCCATTCTGATTATTTTTATCAGTGGAAGAAGCTGGACCGAATTCTACTCATTACATGATGTTACTCATTAATGTTCTACTGTTATTGCGCAAAGTAAATTAAACGACCTGACTAGTAAGTCACTTCAGAGTTATTGTCAAAATATGACAATGATCGTAGAGGATTAAAAAAACATCGGGATACAATCGGTAGTGGGAATATTGCCGGGATCGACCATTTGAAACAAGTAATTAGCATATTGAGTGAAATTTTGACGACTGTTCATTAAATAGCACTTTCACCTATTATTGACACGCTGTCTAAGCTACTACGCCGGTAATAACCAATGACTTTGGCTTTTTGAAAACACCATCTCGCTGTGCAACTCAGTAGCTGATTATTACAGGTGCACTAATTTAGATGACATGTCAGTATTGAGCTTAAAGTGGTACACTTATTTAATGAAGACGCGTTCAAGTTTTTTGAGGTAGTCGGGTCGATGTTAAGAGATGTGAGTAAAAAGTGATGATTAGCCGTTTATGAAATAGCAAAAGTTAGAGAATTATCTTGACACTTTGCCGCAGTGTCCTCGGTTGATTTTTGGCAGGCAGTCGAGAATAACTTAATAGTTATCTGAATGTTATGAGGTTCTGTCTTCATGCATGCATAATTTGACTTTGATAACTGTAAATCCAATATAATGTACTTAAAGAGATTGTAATTCTGTAATCGATTTCAATTGCAATTTTTGTTTCCCCTTCGTGCCACAAGCCCTCTGATGTTCGCTTTCAGAGGACTCAATGATCACAGACACTGTTCTAGTTACAACAGTGAATCGAACAAATGGAGTAATCGAATCTCCATTTTGTAGGATTACGCTTACTCTTATAATGGCTATTCAAATGGTTTTATCACATGCAAAGCCGTTCATAGAATAATCGATTGTCAACTTTCGTGGACAATGAATCAGATTCACAGGATTTCGGCTATCTTAAGTTCCACCAGTGTTCCATTTCCATGCGGAAATTCTAAGCGAACTTTGGCTGCTGCGGAAATGTTCTTTCTTTTAGTAGAGAAAGAAATTCGATTTCTGGATGAGTGAAAAATTCTTTTTTTGGAAGAATATTATATCATTAATTAATTATATAATTGTATGAATGTATCAAACAAGGAAAACAACAAAATTCTGTCTGATCTACTTTTTAATGCTCTTAACTTGCTTTAAATTAATACTGCAAACTATTTTCTCATCAGATTAAAGAATGAAACTGAGGCACTGACGAGGGATGAGTTTCTGAACAGGATGCGCTTCGCTTCGACAGCTTGGCCGACAGAATGGGATACTTGGGCCTCAAAGTATTATGATGCAGTATTCCATATGAATCCCGTTCAGGTTGCTGGTGACAATGCGAGTTTTATTGCTGAAGGTGTTGAATTTTTGAAGATGTTTGTTATTTTCCAAAATTTCACTGACTTTGTCAATGGTTCAAGCAAATCACCGATCACTTATGTGATTCTCGTGACTACAGAAGGTGAAATTTATCGTGTGGTTATGTGCGATATTGTTTCCATTCCGATTAATGACACAACCTGCGAATTTAACAATACTGATCAGCCGTATATCACAAAATTCTTCGAGTATATGCGCGGACATTCACTTGACTTAGGTCAGGCAAGACTCTGCAGTTGGGATGTCTCAGAAAAGGCAAAACAGATACGTGTTAGTTCACTTCTTAGTGTATGGAGAGCAACCGAAGAAGATGATAAAGAAATTGGGGGTGATGTACAAACCCATACTGTAAAGGACGCACAATATCGAAAAGACGAAGAAAAACTTTACATCACCACCCGTCGACGCTTGATGACGATCGAAGTCAGTGCCACAGCAGTGTGTGCATCCTACCATACCTGTGTTCATTGCGCTAGTGACCCATTGTGTGGCTGGTCGCCTCGTAGTAAGCGCTGTAGTGTTTATGGGTAAGTCAAAATCATCCATGATATTTAAATTTTGTTATTTGATACTTTCATCTGAAGAAGTGCAGTAGCATGTGAGAATTAAACAAATTCTTATGATGGGCTTGACACAGATGCAACATGAAATCGTCTGACCAAGATCCGAACACTAATAAAGCAGAAAAGTACGTCAGTGTACGTACAACAGATGATGATGTCTTTTAGGAGGTAATTTGCTCCACACAGATTTGAATTTGCGACATTTGTTTATGAATTTCTTAATTGTTATGGTGTGTCTCCGACTTACAGTTCTTGCAGTGTCTTTGTCTGATCATTCATCGTGATCATATCAATTTTAGTCATTTACGCAAAGCAGTTTGATACTATCGAACATATTAAAAATATGTTTTGCTGACTAGTAAAGAGTTTAAGATTCCTAAGATCTTGTGTTTGATTATTGAATGCATTATGTATTAACTGAAAACCGCCTGATCATGATTTGAAACTCAGGACTGCACTTATTCAATGATACTTAAAGGTGGAATGTCTTGTGAATTATTATCACATACATGGTATTTCAGTTTGCTCTGAATCATCCTTCTGAGAATGAGTCAGATTCTTCATGACTACCTCCTAAGTAGCTGTTTTAGTCGACTCAGTTAAGCAGCATTTTTAAGGAGAATCAGCCTTAATTTACTAGTCTCAGTCTGATTTATTTCTAAAAGGCAAATTTTTATGCCATTTAATTGTATACAGGAATGCGGCGCCGTGGTGGGCAGTCATGACTGTGGAGATGCTCTCTTAGGTTCTCAGTTTTGTCGGTTTTACTGTCATCGTATCCTGTTATAGAACTCGACTATCTGTAATTATTGCGTGCTTTCATTTCAGCAAATACAATATTCAGGATGTCCTTAGACGTGGAGAAATTTGTAGTGAGTTCTGCACTTCTGTTTTTTTTTGACATCTTAATTAACTTGTAAAATTCTCTTGTGGATTGCATGTATATTAATCACGATGTGCAATGATCGCATTCGGGGGTGACTGAACTTCGAGCCGAATGAAAGTATTTTTGCTTAGAAAATCATTGGAATAAAATCGCATCGAAAATAGGAGCAGGATTTTACATTGTTGCGATTGGAATCGTCTCTGTCATGTTTGCCCAAAATGACCTGATTAACACAATAATTGCAACAGACCTTTAACACAACGCCATTCGATTCCATAGAGAGAATGATAGAAATTAGATCACCAACACCCTTGATTCCTCGACAGCACAATCCCGACACAGGAATCGAACCGAAGTCCGCGATGGAGACGAGCTCGCACCTTCTTCACTTGGCCACGCTGACGGCACTGTCTTTTATTGATTTGATAGTTGTCATTCTCTTTACATATTCAATGTTCTGCGGCAGAGCTTTGTTGTCAATAGCATAATGTCCACTATATGTTTCTTAACAATAATGTCATACTTTTGAAATAGTGATGATGGGTTGTACGAGGGGCATTCAATAAGTTCCCGGACTGCTGCTGCCAATCGTACAATTCGATGTCTATGATCTTAAATACCTCATCTAATGTTAGTCGCGATCTTCATACAATGCCTGAAAATAATAGCATCAACATCATGACGTCATATCATCTGCTTCGATAGTGAATATCGATTGACGTGCGTCACACCGACATTCAGTACCGTCAGTACCGCATTGAACGTCTCCGTGGGAAGTGCCCACGCTGTGCTTGTCGACCATCTCAAAATGCGGAGAGTCTGTGCTCGATGGGTGCCCCGGATCCTGACTGACGAGCAACGTGCTGTGCGAGTTGAAGTCTCAGGGTCCCCGCGCAGCCCTTAAATTTAAGGGCCACTTAAAAAACCCTTAAATTTTTCAATCAACCCTTAAAAGGCCCTTAAAAATGACAATCACTGAAAAGCCCTTAAATTTGACACTCGACCCTTAAAAAGCCTTTGAATTTCAAACCAACTTTTGAAAATAAATCTCGGAAGTAATATTGAGTCAATCACTAAGTAAATTGAATTGTTGTCGCACAATATCTTGTCTTCTTCTAAGAAATACCTAAGCTTGTACTTGCTTTGCATTTCAGGTTTTCTTATTTCGCCAGTTTTGTATCTGCTTGATATTGATGAGTTTTGCAATACTGCTTGTTGTCTTATTGATTCGGTAATACAGTCATTCGATAGAATGCCAATAGGATGCTCAATATTATGTTTACATCTGCCTTCAACGTTCAGTGTCGCATTTTTCGGCATATCGTAGAGACTGTACCGGTACAAACTTCAGTGAAGGCACGTTTGTCGTTTCGTTGATTCTTGTTTTCAAACGTTTCTTGTTCAACTATCAATTGTCTCTTGGATCGACGATTGCGATGTCGCTGTATCTGAACTGACCCAGTTCATTGGTCATGTTAGTTGCGAGAGCGCTCATTTCAATCCTGACACTGACAGACTTGATAAATTTTGGTTTTCAATTCTTCAATCGGATCGACAATTTCAGCATTTGTGGTCAGTTATGCGAACCTGTCTCCTTCTATCTCATGGACAGTAGAGCGAGGCTTCTCCATAAACAAAGCCGCGATGAGGACGAATTTGACCGAACGACGTCTTATTTCGGAAAGACTCGTGATCGATAATGTAATTCGGATTGGAGGGATTGAAAATTTCTGCATCTCGCCCGAACTGCGTTTTTCAGTAGCAAGTGCTAGGCAGAAGTATCGTCTGTATCTGGAAGACGAGCAGAAGCAGAAGGAAAAAGACCTTGAATCGGAGAAGCGAAAGAAGGATGAGGAGGAGCTGGAAAAGATGTCAAAGGAGAAGCTGCGAATGGAGAGGGACATATCACATCTCCAGGAAAGCGCCGATAAACTGGCTTTCAAGGCCGAGACAACGCAGAACTTCAAGTTTTTGTTAGAGTCCAACGCCCTCAGAAAGTCGATACAAGTAAAAAGAGATCAGCTAAATCAAATTTGCAGAGATATGTCTGAAAAACAAAGGCTTATTTTGAGCTTGTAAATGGACGTGATAGCATATTTCAAAGATATTCCTTCGATAATCAGATGATACATCTGTCGCCTAAATTTGCGTGGCCATCATCTTTTCATCTAAATATGGAAAACGTGATGCGCATCTCCACCAGCGTTGTTCGTGCATTAGGAGCACATTCTTTAAAGTAGGTCTACATGTAGGTAAGAGCTCCGTCACATAACAAAAAAATAAATCACATCCGTTTAGTACACACTACGTGCATGTGGTAGCTAAAGCTACATGTATGTATATAAGCAAACAAATGTATCATCTGTATGTCATGTCACCTGATCATGAATCACAAGCAAAAAGCTGTGTAATATGAAGTTTTTTTTCATTTTTGTACTTTATTTCTTAGAAGAAGTTCGTATTGTTGTTTGTTTCCATGAACTGAGTTTTAGGAACTGACCCCTTACTTCTGTTATTTCACTGCTTTGCTGTTTGTTTTCATGAACTGAGTTTTACTGACGCCTTGCAGATTACAGTGCATGTACAATGCCTACATGTACAATTGTACATATATTTTTCTGTAATTTGCAACGTCAAAAATTCATATCGCCTGCTTCATAATCACTTGTGATTGCACTGATTTGTTTATTGATATTCTGATTAGGAATATGGAATGGCTTCTATGTAAATTTTTGTTTTAATTTCTGTTCTTCACAGCCATAGAAAATCAAGCTTGTGTAATTATAGCATTAGTTGTAATAATGATTGTATTTTGATCTGCTTCTTCTGTTGAAAGATGCTATTTTGGATAAAGTGAAGGTATATAACTGTGCTGTTTAAGACCAAAGACAGTCAATAATCAACTTTGGTTACGACCGTGATTTCGATATTTGACTGTCTTTATTAAGTGTGTGCAGTTATCATGCATCTATTATTTCAGCAAGTGTATTTTTATATTTAGCATTCGTGTTCTTGACTGAATCCTGTAAAATGTCTCTTACACTGCAGTGTTTTTTTTTTATTTCTTAACATTTTGATATAGACTACACTTCTGAAAAAACATCTAGTTTTGTCTATTGATGAATGAGGAGAGTAGAAAAAATAGCTTTCTGCCTTTATTTTTCTAGAGCATGTGGAACTACCCACTGCGACGGAGAATAAAATTGCCTCAACACCATGCTTTTCTCATCCTTGTATGCAACTTGCACGTATACACGCATGAAACATCGATTTGTAGATAGCCCTTAAATTTGCCTCATCAACCCTTAAAAAGCCCTTAAATTTGATTGTGGCTGAAGCGCGGGGACCCTGAAGTCTGTAAGACTTTGTTGAGACGTGCGGAGAGGGAGGGAGAATCGTTCTTGGACAAGATCAGTACGGTCGACGAGTCCTGGATGCATCACTTTCAACCTGAGACAAAGTTTCAGTCCAGCGTCTGGAAACACACCGACTCTCCACCTCCCAAGAAATGACTGGCGAGACCCTCTGCCGGAAAGGTGATGCACATGGTTTCTTTGACCGTAGCGGTCTTGTCTACGACCATTCTCTCCCTCCACACACTACTGTTGCGCCACAGTACTATAGCAACGTCCTGAAATCCAGCCTTCGTCATCTTCGCTCAAAACGTCCTGACAAGAGCCAACAAGGCTGGATTCTTTATCATGACAACGCTCCCGCCCACACGGCCAGACTCACGAAGGAGACTGGTGGAAATGAATGTCGAGGTTCCCCCTCATCCCCCTTACTCACCCGATCTCGCACCCTGTGATTTTTGGCTTTTCCCAACCTTGAAGAGCACCTTGAGAGGTCACAAATTCTCCCCAGATGAGGAATTGAACAATGCTGTCAGGGTGAAACTGAGACAAGCGCTTGCACCGTTGTACTGAAGCTGAAGGTTTATATTTTGAAAAAGAATAAATGATTTTGGATTAAGTTTATGAGTTTTTTATCAATGGCATCAGTCCGGGAACTTTTTGAATGCCCCCTTACATATTGTCAAGAGTGAGCGGTAACCCAAAAGCTTCGATCTTCAGCTATCTTTTATTATCTCAGGGTCTGAATAAAAGATGGTCTAAGTTCGAAGTTCCCACCCACTCTTAACAATGTCATACTTACTAAACCTCATGCGAAGTCATCGTTATAGAAATCGCTCTTAATTTTCCATTTATAACATACGCAACCATCAAATTGTTTGCATGCATGTATATCATTTTGACCTTAAGCGCACAATTTTTCAAAATACTCTAAAACATCACCGGAAATGCCAATTTCTCTTTTCCCTAAGTTTTGTAAGACCTCTCTAGCAATATATTGTTGTATATATCAATGATGCAGAAAAAATTAAAATTCCATTTCAGAGAACTATATTGAGGAAATAAAAGAAATACAGAAAGAATTTCATCTTGATCCCATTCGTCTCAATTGTATCGGAGCAAATTACTTTCGTGGAATCATTTCATGGCAGATAAATGGAACAACAATCGATCCAGGCAACTCAAAGCACAGGAAATTATTCTCAATGCCTTCTAGTGGCTCTGTTTTAGTCATTTTTTCTAATCCCCTAGGGAAGAAGCAAATGGCGCATTTTCAGTGCATCGGGACGTCAATGGATTCAGGTCAAACAACTACATTAGCAAATTATACAGGTGAGAAATTGACAAAGGAAATTGAATTTTTTAATGAAATAGCATCATGTGGTGTTGATTTTAAGTAGATTATGCATAGCTATTTTCTAAGTAATAGAATGAATTTTTCTTCAGTTTAGAGCCGAGCTGTCAAACAATTATTTTATTTCATGAAGAAATATTGGTTTGTAATGAACCAGTGGAATAGTTGGACGATTTTTGCTAATGCTTGATATATTTTGGCACCCTGATAGACCGACTTTTCCGATCTCCAGAAGATCGTGATTGCCAGCAACACAGAGATAGATTCGTTTGCGTGCGCGATAGTCTAGTCTCTCTTTGGCTTGTGTGATTGGTCAAGCGCTCGCATTGCAGAAGTAGCTCGAATCAGCGAACACACAAACTTCAACTGTCAGATCGTTGCTAGGCCGGCCAAGTGAAAAGTACATATCTTTGACTCAATTTTTCTCAGTGATAAATTCGTCAAATGGAATATTTTTCACACTGTTCGACTCTTCACGATCTAAGTTCGTCAGAATTCAGACTTGAACTTGAAAATGGATTTTCTTGCCCCTTGAGACTAGTTCTGGACGTGACCATCGGCATTTAGGAAAGTCATCTCTAGACCCGAAGAGACAAGGCTCTGTAGCAACAACCAGATCCACGCTTGGTTTCCAAACTTGGTCATTTACTTTTTTATTTTGTCATTCATATATTATACAAATAACTTGATGTCATGCATGAACACAATATAAGCACTGTGCATGGAGAAGAGACTCGCTACTTGTTGGTTCAGAAATCCGAAAAGATGAATCAAAACTCATAAGACATCAAGTACACGTAGGAGAAGATATTTTCGACCCGCACACCAAAATTCATGCAAATCGGACAAGTGGCTTTTGAATTAGCGACGATTACTTGAAGTGTAGCGAATAGCGATGTCAGCAACTTGATCTGACTTTGTCTGATCTCATCGTCTGTCACAAAGCACTTGTGGTCATCAAAGAACTTTCGCTACAACTCGTGAAGCGATAATGATCAGGCCACATCCCTTGCATTAGTTTGCTTAACTTCAAAAGGTAGAGTAGCTAGTGGTCATGGGAAGATTTGAAATAGCAACCAATAAGAGAAAACGGAGAGAATACAACGCCTGCACGAGTAATAATAATGCGTCGAACAGGCGAAGTCCCATCAAGTTGCTGACATCGTAACAACACGTTAAAAGTACTTGTCCGGTTTGCATAATGTTTTGCATGTGGGTAGAAAATATCCTCAACTGCGTGTGTCTTGAGTTTTGTGATGATTGATTCAATTTTACGGATTTTAGGCAAATTTGAAAAAGTAAAAAGGGGAAAATAACCCACCTGTACCAGAATCTCCATGCACGTGCATTTGAAAAAGATAGATGGGGTGTGCGCACGAATTATATGGACTTGTACTGTAAACGCTATTTGTCAACACGACTCGACATGCGCTGAACAGAAAACATTTCAAAATCACAAAGCAGCGTCGAATGCATTGTTGCTGAGCGTTGGTGGCATGGAGTCAGATTATCAGCCAATGTCTTTTCGATGAACTTGTGCACGGACATCCTATGTATATTGAAGCAATGTGCACACACATGTTCTATTGCTCTATGCGACTGATAATTATTGTTCTCTTGAATTGAGAATTGCGCTGAAGCGTTGTCGTCACGCGTGCACTGCAAAGAAATCGAGATGATGTAGCATGATGGGGTAAGAAATGCACAGGATCTCAGCAATTACTACATAGCCCTTAGAGGGAGTCCTTATGAATTTTCTTCATCAAAAAAGGAAGCTCTTCGTCCTTTCTTCGTTCTTTCAAATATAATAGGACTAAAGGCTTGAATATGATCCTACATCGTAGATGTAATATGTCATTCAGTATAACCTAACAGTTTGATGGCTTAATAAAAGAGCTATAAATTATAAGAGTAAAGGCAGTTGGATTTTATTACTTCTCGGTCGGTTCGTTCGAGACCACTCCGGTCCTTACCGAGCGTGCGTATAGACTTAACATCAATCACAACTAAAAGTTTAGAAGAATCTAAGCTTATTGTAGCCTATTGTAGGGATAATCGTGTCACTTTGTTGCCATTCTTTTTCAGTGTTACGCAAGAAAAGGAAGAGTAGCACTAATAACCTTGTGATGCGGAAACTCAATGAGAGAAACGAAGTTATTACGGGAAATCTGTGGTGCTTTGATGTGAGTATAATTTGTTTTTTCCGTTTATATTCTTTCCGTAACTGAGGTAGGCCTTTCACACTGTTAGTTTGAGAAGAAGCACCGGCTATTAATGTTTGTCAGTGAATTTTTGGAGCTCAACTTGATCATTGAATTATTGTGCAGAATTTTCGCAATCACATGAATTTAAAAGACTCAACCAAAAAGACAAGTTCAATTTTAAAAAAGGATTATGATTACAGCGACCAACAATTTAAAATTACATGGTGTTGGTCATCAAAAAGATAACCGATTAGATTAAATATCATTCAATTATGGAACAATCGAAATAATCTTATAAAATCAAAATCTATTAAAATAGTTGACATCCGTTAGTGTGAATTTTTGAGAAAGTAATTGCTTCGCAGTACTTTTTTCATTTAAATTGTGAACAAAAATACTGTGATGCGAGATTTATAGGACTTCGAACCGGTCCATGTATTTAATGTGACCAACAGAAGATACAATACCTCTTTCACTGCGTCATCGAGTGTCCACTATGCAGTGCAATCAGGCAATTTAATATACCACGGATAGAACCAGCCGTTGGCTCCGTCCTGATGATAAATTTTGAAGTCCAGCCGGCGGGGGTCCTCCTTGACTCGGTGACCCGAAAACTCTATTTTCCTTTATTCGAGCTCACAGTTTCATTACTGGCACATAAAGTTGAGAAAAAGATTGTGTAATATAGCAGTATCAATGATTAATGAGGTCATCTATAAGAACTTCGAGTTCTTCAGTACAATTGCTTTTCGATCGCTGAATCCTGTGCGCTCAAACCCAGCCAATTGCGGTTATAAGTCTTCTTCATAAGCAATGAAATTCTGATTTTGATGCGGTTTCCCAATAACATACCTTCCATTGTATATCGAAATCCCCAAGCTCTTCGATTGCATTAATTTGAAATTTAGCATGCTGCTGCTTCATTCTAAAGCGGATTAGTATGATGAAAATCTAAATGTAGAAAACAAACTACTCTTCGAATGTCTGGTAAATGTATCCCTTTCACAACTCACACTGACCTTGCAGACTTAGATTAACTGATCTGCGGACTTGGCGTTCAGAACCCAGATGTGTAACCGCTCTGGAAAAATTCGCTGTTATATTCCAGATATACAATCAGTCGCCGGTGCAGTCCAGTCTCGCCGAATCGGCTACATCTCTGTGAGAGCCACTGATGTAGCAACTCTGTCTATAAAAAGAATAATGTTAAATCTAGCGTAATATGCTTTCTTGTCTTTTAACCAAGTCATGGCAGTTGAGCAGGATAGTCATTTTTGTGATCCACTTGTTCTAGTGATTCTATGACTGACAAGTTGCTGAAAATGAGGAAAGAAATGATAATATATATTGACTTTTTCGTGAAAAATCGGGTATGTGTCCGGGCTACGTTTCCAATCTTGCGTGGCGCTTTTGCTACGACCGGGGGGGGGTCTACAGTTTCTCGGCCGAATCTTAGAATCAAAGATATGCCAACAAAGATCATGTTTATGATGTAGGAATAAAATAATGACGATTAGTATCCTATCGCATGTAACGGCATGTTTAATCATCTGTAAAATCGATGAAATATCAACATTTAGACGCGAAACTTTGAAATGTGACGTTAGTACTACAAGCCTGTAAAGAATTGGAATTTTAGCCTCGAAAAGCCGGGGACATTCTGTTGAGATCATATTTGAAGGAGAATACATTTTACTATCTACCATCTTCACTGCAAAGCTGTCACTGGCATTGATTTGAGTCATGATACTCCTTGAATGTTACATATGTTCTTTGTAGGCACTATCTTCACTATAAATTTGAAAATCCAAAACACTGTTTGCTGGCTCATGGCTTCACTTGTTCTCTGAATTGAACTAAGCCAAGATAAAATGCTGATACATTGACACAAGATAATAACAGGAGCTAGTGAGTAAAGTTAAAACTACGCGGTGCGCAAGAATTATGACGTCAGCTGTTAGTACATTCTAAGATATCAAAAATCATAGAGAAGTTATTTACAGTTACTACTTAAATGAAGCAATAGGTAACATTTTTGTCTTTCTGTGACAATAATATCAACTGTACCTCTTTGATGGTTACACATTCAGCCACCGACAGTTGAAACTTGGTTTTGATGCTTATCTCTTTCCGACTTGGCAAAATTTCGCAGGGGCTTTCCATTGCGACCAGTTTTATCAATGGTTGGATCGGCACTCCATTCAATTCAGGGTTGGCTTTTTGCCGGCTAAAACTGGTTTTTGCCACTAAGTGGTAAAAAACAGGTAAAAACCGGCAAAAACTAAGATTCTGAAAAATCAGTCTATTTCTTCACGAAATGATCGACCGCAAGTTGGGGTTTAAGTATTACGGTGCATGCGGGTTTGCAGTTTGCAATTCTTATCTTCCAAAACATGACATTCATTCTGTGATGGAACCACATGATATGTCTTTATAACGAACGACAAACGATGTTGTCTTTCTTTACGATTGCTCTGCCCTTTTCTTGTGATTTAAGAACAAATGTAGACTTCATCACCATTTTGGCTCTTTGGTTCATGTAACAGAAGTTGCTAGATACTCGCAGAATTATCATCAAATGAATGAAAAAATAAAAATAGATATATGAATATAACTGGTTTATACATAAAACTAAATTAAGCTAGCCACTTTTTTCATGTGGACGAGCTTCAATAATCCCACTGTCATTCTTCTGTGTTGAGTGTTCAGCAAGAATGTAGAGTGTACTTTAATAGTAGCTTAGGTTTCATCAGATCTAAATTCGAACCCTGGTCTCATGAACGCAGAGAAAACACTCTATCAAAAAGTTTCTACACCGGAAAATCTCACCTCCCAAATCAAGCAATGTCCAACAGTCACTTAGAATGCATTTCTACTTTTTTTATAAATATACTAAATGTACTAATGCTTGTGACTGTAGCAGGAAATCATGATTTGTAAGAACAATTAATAATTAAATAACATAGTTCGCACCTGCAATCTTGATAAAGTGAGGTATGTCTGAACAGCTTCAGTTATAATCTGAACAAAAGAACATGTCCAGTAAGCTGTAAAATTGATCTTGTTAATAGAATCTGAGAGCGACAAACAATTTTGACATTATTGTGATATACAAGTTTGCTTAAAGTTCTTGAAATTTCCATATTTTGAGCTCAAATCAAAACGTTACTTTCGGTTTCAAATTCATCTTATCCTCCTATATGTGAGGGTAAATTACCATGACATGAAAAATGTTGAAAGGGCAAACATTAATCTAGTCCTTCTGGGAGTGCAGGATAAATTTCATAGTAATATTCGTGTAATCACAATGGGTATGGGACATTTGCCACAGATTTAGAAGACAAGCTATTCTATGAGATCAGCAGGGAGGTAAATCGTAGAAATCCGAGGCCAGATTTCTACATTTCCCTACCCTTCTAGCTTCATGGAATGCCTGTTTTCGATCTTTTATATAGAGCCAAGTGATTTCCTCCCAGCATGGACGTCTGCTGCGTCTTACAATGAATGAAATTCGTAAAGCAACAAAATGCGTGCACACTTAGAAGAATAATAACAATATTTTTTATAATAATTCATATTCTTACACCTATACTTGGAACATATTCTTGATAGAAATACGATATTGATAGGTTTGAATTGTGAAAATACAGGCCTAAATGTTTATCGAATGATGAAAAAGTAAAGTGAACTTATTGCGACTAACGTTCATCAATAAAGTAAGGAGCGACGATGATCCCTTATATTGTATGTACCCAAAAAACTTAAGTAGTAATACTGGAAAATAGTTATTGCCAGTTTTAGCCGAAAAATGGTGACAAAAGCTGGTGGTTTTTACCATGTTTTTACCGGGTTTTACCAGGTGGTAAAAACCAGGGTGGTTTTTACCCGCCAACCCTGATTCAATTGCACAATTCGTTGAGACATCTTTTAAATCCGTCGTTGTCATATTTTGACTTGCATAGTGCAATTCATCACCTGTGCTTCTTTTGACATCAAAAGTTTGTTCACTAATGTTCCAGTGGACGAGACAATAAATGTGATTTGCGATTCTCTATCGGAGTAATAGCCTATCACCAAAACTGTCGGATTGTGAGTTATCCGAAGCAAGCTGTCGATCATTGCTTTCCACATTGGTAAAGTATGTACAGTTTGTTTCTAATAAACAAGTATTTGAGCAAGTTGAAGGTTTGGCAATGGGTTCTCCACTGTATGTGTCCTTTAGTCAAATTTTCATGGGATATCTGGAACAGAAATTATTTCAACATTTTGATAAAAATCAATTAAAGTTTTACTGTCGGTATGTGGATGACACGTTTGTTTTTGGTGATCGAAGTATCATAGAACTGTTCTTCGATTACTGCAACAATTTACATCCATCTGTAGTATTCACCAAAGATTTTGCGAGCAGTTTTTTCATGTCCAATTACACTTCGAAGATGGCAATATAGCGACATCGATTTATAGATCACCAGGTTTTACGGGACTGCAAGATAATTATCAATCGTTCGGCCTAATGCTATGTAAAGTGAATCTCGTAAAGATATTTGTTCGTCTCAGCATCTCCAGAAAGAATTGGAATTTTTGAAACAGACTACAGTGAAATGGTTACCCAGCGTGATTTATCAATCGAAATATGAAGCCTCCACCTCCAAGACTCCCAACAGTAGAAAAGAAGCCGCTCTTCTTCAACATCAGCTACCTCGGACAAGTCAGCGAGACATTCTCCAACAAGATCTGTCAGAGAATCCGATCCTCGTACCCTGTCCTTAAACCGATTCACATTTTCAGGATGACTAATCTCGCACCTGCAGCTGTGAAGGACATAATCCCACCTATCCGAAAACCGAAAATTGTATGTTAGTTTCTCTGTCCGGAGCAAAGTACATCGGCAAAACTACGAAGTGTCTCGATGTTCGTCGTGCTGAAGATAGGTACGGACCGAACTCCAGTTCCAGACCGATAGGGGCAGTAGCTCGACACTTTACCGAGTGTGACAGAGAGGAAGACATTTTATGACAGTCTGAGCAGGGATTCAAAGTGTTAAGGAGCATCAAAAGCAAGTTTCAACTTTCGGTAGCTGAAAGTGTAACCATCAAAGAGGTACAGCTGATATTGTGTACACAGAAAGACAGACAGACTTCATGTCTTGAAACTAACTGAAAAATTTTTTCTGATTGACTATTTGGTGATAATGTCCTTTAATGCTACCTATTGCTTCATTTAAGTAGTAACTGTAAATAACTTCTCTATGATTTTTGATATCTTAGAATGTACTAACAGCTGACGTCATAATTCTTGCGCACCGCGTAGTTTTAACTTTACTCACTAGCTCCTGTTATTATCTTGTGTCAATGTATCAGCATTTTATCTTGGCTTAGTTCAATTCAGAGAACAAGCGAATCCATGAGCCAGCAAACAGTGTTTTGGATTTTCAAATTTATATGTCAAATATATTCTAATTATCAAAAATATTATCCCAGTTTCTGTTCGAACAGCTTCAACAATCATAAATTGCAAAAGCAACCCCGTTACCTACACCAAGTCAAATACCAGTATCTGACATTCCTCTTGGTTTGATTATCATCATCGTCATAATATTAACTGAGCTGCAATAAAGTGCGGAGTTGTCTTCTCAAGAAATGTGTTGGCTAAAAGTTAGTAATAAAAGCTACAAACAGGCCCTGAGCTGTGCTGTATCGACTGAACCTCAAAACGACAACTCTCTGAAAACTCTATCGACTTGCCACTTAATGAAAGTGGCAGTCCATAATTGTGGTGAAATTGGTGAAGGCTTCATGCGGGAGGTTTCCATGGTCTACATGCAGTTCAAAGGAAACTCACCATTTCGTTAAGCAAAAATTAATGAATAATTCAAACATCATTTGTAATCTCGGACGACTCGGGTCCCAATGCGTTGTCTCTCATTCATTAAGTTTGTTGATATAGTTTTTTTATTCATTTGTCTGAATCCTTCGAGTTTAACGTAATTAACCATGATTTTGCAAAGCCTTCCCTTGAATAGGGACGTTATTAAAGTAGCAAACAGTGCGTATTTCTGCTGAACAGTACGTGACTGAAATGGTACCTTGGTAGCAGTAGAAGTAATGAAGAATCGGACAGCGAATTATCAGATTCTCTTGTGAGTGGACTCATTTATTAGCATCGATATGAGTGTGTTCCTGATCAAGATAGTCCCTAAACTCAGATTTTATAAAACTTTCCCAGGGAAGCCTTCGAAATAAAGTATGAATTATCAGGAACGTTCCTGACAGCATCTTAACTCTAAATTTCTTTTATCAACAATTTAGTCGGAGGTGACCTTTCATAGGTCTACCTAAAATGGAAAACTTTAACGCAGACATTGGTTTAGATAATGTTGAGAGTCCTGTTATTGAAATGAGGCTTTCCCTGTAGCAACTTTATCAAGACCACTTAGACCTGGCACCTTCGCAATTTATCACCAATCTGCATGAATATGGTGAAACTGCATCATCCTCAGAATGAAGAAGTTGCTGTTCAAAGATCATTTAACTAAAGCAAATTCAAAATGCCCTAAATCTTTAATGCCATAACTATTGATATCCCATCATCTCTGAAGACATTATTCTATTTGCAGGTTGGAAAATGCGATGAACTTTGAGAAATAAAAGAAATCAAGGAAGGCAAACAATATCAATGATATGCATGCATTATATTGATAGCTTTTATGCCATCATCAATATCACAAGTGGACTACAGCTCCAGACATCAATTTTTTATAGTTATTTAAAAATTTCATGCATCTTTGCCAGAAAATGAAAGAATTAGAGGCGTCAAATTTTCGGATGTCAGGAAACAATGCCTTCATAATTTTCGCTAGCGTTTTCAATGAATTTCGCCGACCATTCATCAAGCTCCGTTTTCACGGTCTGTCTGTCATTGTAACTTGATAACTGATTTTGATAATGGTCGGCGAAACTGACTGAAAGCGCCGCAAAAATTATAAAGACATTATAACCTGACATCTGGGATTTTGATGCCTCTAATTCTGTCAAAAGTTTCATAGTTGCAGTGGGTGGTGCACGCCTGATATCGCCAGTGATGCTAATCATCCATCTTTGAATCAGATACTCATACATGTAGGCTAATGACTGGCTCATGCAGTGTTTGTTAATGTAAATATATGTATGTCAGTCATAATGATTTCCTAAGCACTCACTTTTACAGATACTTCAGTCAATAGAATGTAGACTTGAATGTACCCTTCAGAAGACAAACTTCTAGTTGGAAGTCGGAAGGGCCAAGGTAATATCTTTGTTATGAGATATAAGGCCTTACAGGTGTTCAGTCAAACGTTATCGGTTAGCGTCCACCAGTCATGATCTTGACAAATTTACAAAGACGAGCTCTTAGAGCTGCTTCCCCCGAATCACCCGAATCGGGAGACACTCCGTTGATAGAATATTAAATTGAATTGTGCATTTCATCCGTGAACTCGACCTTAGTGTGTAAGCCGAATTTACTTTCTACGGTCATGGGGATAATGTGGAGAGCATTATCGTCAGTGAGCAAAAACCCTAATTACGGTCTTTGCATTCAGGCAACATGACATTCTGCTCAATTTTTTCAGACACTGAGGCTGTGACTGTACATGCTGTCGCTGTACATGCTTTTACCATAAAAACTTTTGCGGATAAATGTTAGGGAGTACACTATTTTCTCTTTCGTTTAACCTTGTATTCAGGCAACGATTGACGATAGCAATTCATCTTGCGAGTTTTGCACCACTGTATCCTGCATACACCACACCACCAGTTATAGTATTATTTTGTATTTCTCTTTGAGTACATTCTTTCATGGTACATTCTTTTATGGCATTTATTTCTTCAGAGATTAATCTTATAAAAAAAGTGCCATCTTTCACTTGAAACACGTGTCTCTCTGAAGGTCTCTGAAATCGTAAAATCTGGTCTTATAACGACTGCTGTCACTCCTGTAATTGCATGCACGCATCCTTATGTACGCAATACACATGTTGTATATAGGCCTACCCATACCCATGTATGATACATTTATGTACAGTGCATTTTTAGAGCATTTTTTACATTTTGTTCGATTTGTGCACTTAAGTTAATTAATCCCTCTGTCTTAAGTGTTCCTTACGATGCATATTTCGTAATTTTGAATACTTTATTTCTCCACTCTTATCGCCACTACTTATCTGTAAAAGGTGTGTTGAGGACACGACAATCAATTCGGATTTGCATTCCATTTCTGTGTATTGCTTCAAGCACAAAACCTAAGTAGCATATTTACAATCTCACCCAAGTCAATGCTGCTGACTGTACCCTATACGTACATTTTAGGTTTCTCAATATTTCGACTTTTGACCATCTGCCTTATGTATCCCTTGAGGTTTTGGCTAGTCAATTGTTGAGCATTTTGATTTATACATAAGTTAATTTTTTCTAAGCTATGCATGAGAATTTGTGTTATTCCACACCAGAACGATGCACCATAGAATTTCTCATGAATTTCTTGCATCATTCTAACAAAAGCCTTATATCCCAAAAATGGATCCGTGGACAATCTTCAGTAGAATTGGATTGTTCTTAAACTTAAATTAGCATTGATAATTCAGGAAATCATGAGGAGAATGATATTATTCTCGTGAATTTCCAGCATTAATTTCATAGTTCCACAAGATGCACACGTATAGTAAGTTTCAGAAGACAAAATTATTCAAGCAAAAAAGTGGAACAAATGTCTTAACGAATACAGAATAACGCAAGGTGTTTCAGTTGTCAGTTGAAGTTCTAGAAATGATTTTCTAGGGTGTTCCCATTCAAACGTAGCAGAAGGAAAGTTAGTTTGGGTATCATTGTGATTAGCATTTGCAATTTAGATTTAGCAATTTTGATCTGATCTATTGTCTACAAAATGTGATTGTTGGACATTTTGAATTTGAGGTTTTATGGTGACTGCTTTGTGCAAGTTGTCAAGTCTGTAAAAATTCTGATGGTTGTCAAGTTTGTAAAAATTCTGATGATAGCAAATAAAAAATGATGCTGTTAAAATGCTTTTTTTGAATATTTTATAATTTAAATTCCTTCCGTATGTTAATTAAGTGGATGCATTGCTGTCAAGCTATAGGCTTACTCGGACTAAAGATATCCGAAATTCCAGTCTGCGTGTGGACATGAACTGGTTCTAGGTATATCAGCAAATTTCATGGTCCCTATGTCAATTAGATAACATATTCCATTTGACTGTGGTCGAGCCTATGCATAGGCCTACTCGAGAAAAATGCTGTTGAAAGCGTTTGGGAGCTAACAAAAACTGTCAATTTAAGATTTCTTCATAATACTAATAGATAATTTGATGTGCGGATTGTCGCAACAAGAGAGAGCTTTTTTTAGATAACATCGTTCTAGGTGCGAGCCAAATACGGCCTTCTACACGCTGCATCGTAAAAATACGCTCCTTCTACACGAGTTAAAATTATTTATTTTGGAGTCTCATCCTTTTATTGTTTTCGAACATATCCAGCCTCTGGATTACGGTACACTAGTTGACCGGTGTCAGTTAATGTACAGTCATTTGTCTGACCATTAGCTAGCCAATGGCGTGATATTCCGTATTTTGACTACTTCTACAAATATTTTTAGCAGCATGATGGTCGTGATGGATCACGAAAGGAAATATACATACTAATTAATAGAATTTCTCTTATTCCTAGTTCTTGCAGTCTCATTTTCATGCATTCGATTGAATTCAATACCGAGTAATATCGAGTTTATGTGACCAGTTTTCTGACGAGATATATATAGGCCAGGGGTACGCTCGACTGAAAAAAGGTGGGTAGGCCCTATTCTGCAACTTTGACCCCTATCCCCTTTAGGTTATGAAAATAAAGTCATTTTTGGAATTTTCAAAATTTCGACTTTCTGAAAATATCAGAAAAGCTTCAAATTCTTGAATATTTGACGTTGATATGTCTAGAATAGAAGTGAAACTCAGACTCAGCAATTCTTAAGCAGAGCTCACAAACGATTCAATTGAAAGACAGGCCTACTTAATATGAAAACCTAAGTTAGCTGAAATTTCATAGTCCCTCAAATAAAGGTTTATGGGATTAGGAGCCTTTACTTTAACTTAAGAATTATTGGTATGGTATGTATTCCAGAAATTTGCAGCGAATAAAAAATCGTTTTCATCAAATCTGTGTAATAATATCAGAGCAACTTTAAAAATGAAATTCTGCAAAATCTTTTCCGAGAGCACAATAGTCGATTGAAACAAAATCTACATAACAAACCTTTTCAAATTAATTCTAAAAACTCTCCTGAGCAGAAGACAATCCTTTGATAACAAACTAATTAGAAAACTTTCTCAACAGCAAACAAAACAAAAACAATTCAAAGTTGAAAACGTGACTAATGTTGCACCTGCTCGTATGTACAGTGTATAGGCTGTCGCAATCAGACTCAGAGGACGAGATATACATAGTCAATGTCAGAAAACAAGATTTAAACAATAACTAACAACAAGACTTACAAGTTTTGCACATGTGAACGATAAAACATCTCTGAAATATGGGATTTCTTAGGAGCAGATTCTGATAATGAAATCTTCAGTGGCAAAATATTAAAGTACTATACTCATAAACTCTGAAGCAAAAATATTCAATGTTCAAGTGCTCAGCAAAACGCGAGCGATATCCATTTCTATGGATTGCTTCTACACGCAAACACGTAGATTATTGAGAGCAATAACATTTGGACAGTTCATGCATGAAACAACAGAACGCCGAAAAATTGATGTCGGTAAAGAGACTCGAACCACCAACCTCGAAAATCTGGGCGGCCACTCTATGAGGCTGGAGAACATAGCATAGCATATGGATTTGTTTTAGATATATCGAACTTGCGACAAAATTCAGATTGTGATCAATTTTTGGTTGGATTTTTTTGATCAGCAGTACCTCTACTCAACTTGCTAAATTAATAATCATTTCCACCTTCATACCTTACACTGATCGGGCAAAATATAGAACTGACCGTGCAAAATATGAAAGTACAAGTAATTGAAAATTTATCATATCACTTCCTTCCTAGATGACCAGAGATCCAACCAAAAATTTATCACTGTTGCTATTGACTTTATCGGAACATACTTTGTACTGCTTCAGTGTCTATGAATATTATTGATCACTGCACAAACTGCGAAGCGGATTTATTCCAGAAATGCTAAAATCCTTAAGTAGCCGTAGTTTTAATGAACACTTTCTCGACAGAAGTCAAATCTTTCTCCATGACAGCAATACGTTTTCTGAAGAGATTGTCGGTTGCATGGTGGTGTCGCTTCGACCATTCAGCAAGACTAGGAGCTGGATCCCAAAGATGGGAGGGTGGTCAATGGCCATTGACTCCTATAAAGAGAAGGGACGAAACGTTCTGCATCGTTAGCACAGACCTACTTGAAGTGGAAACCAAGTTCATCTGGGAAAAGCCTCGTTCCGCCTCGGAGGAACTGACGGGGATCATCATGGCCAGTCCATATATCATTGACTTCTGAATTTGCCCAGGCACTTTCATCGGGTTTGACATATATTCGCGGAATGAGGGAATAATTCCTTCCTGAGGAATAAAGAACCTCTCGCAAAGGTGTCGGATTGTGTTTTCACCCTCAAGCCAGGGAATGTCATAATCTTCAGGCCAGTTTTCCGGGTAGAGAACATCTATCAACTTCAAGCATGGCTCCTGTATCTCAATCGAGAGTCGTGCGCTCACGTTGTCGATCAATACCTGAATGAAGCGACCATGACTGAAAGATTGGTACTGGGTTCTCCTGGTAAATTCCTTCAAATCTACACCCATGAAAGTTACTCTGTTCACCTTCGGCCTCAACACTGAGATTTTCCTGTATTTTGTCAAACGCATATTGTCCGTTAGCCACGCCAAATTGCATGTCTTCAGGGCAGAGATCGTCCATTTAATGTGCTTGTTTGTCATATTGATGGTCATGGTCCGATTTTGAAGAGTTTCGCTCAATTCAGCAAGTGTGCTAAGCAATCTTTGACGAGTGCCAGATCTTGGATGAACTCTTTTGTCGTGAGTTTGGAAACTATTCCCGAATACGTGTATCTTTCATTCGATTTCACTATGTCATCCTCGATAATTCACTGAAATGCTTGACCAGGGCGGCATAGTCACTCCATATCGCGTTGGCGGTCCGGTACGATGAGGCAACCCATCTCACATCGAAAACTTTGCCAATCTTCTTCAGATGAACATGGAGATTCCTTGCTACATCGTTCAACTGCCGCTGCATCTTCGAGGAATATGAGTAGATATTGTGAAGCTTCGATAGCATAGATTGAATGTGAAAAATGCCGTCCACCGCCTTTATTGAGTCAGAGACACTGAGCTCCAGTCTGTGGTTCAAGCAGTGCCAAAACGCAATAGATGGAAATTGCTTTTTCAGCTGCGCTCCTAAACCGCTTTGCTTTCCTAGCATCACGAGGCTCCATCAGTGCACAAGGAAATCAAATGATAGAGACAGGTAGGGCGTTATCAAAACCATTGGCTTTTAGCGATGTCATCAAGCAGTTCAACGCAGTGGATGCATTCTGGGCAGGAAGTTCAACAAGGTCTAGAAAAACATTCAGTGGAGGATCCTCCGGGTTATCTTTGAACGCATGTAAATGATCAGACATGATCGCTTCGATAGCGAGGTTGATTCGTCGATGATCAATGAGATTCCATTTTTGCTCCCTCTGATCTTCTCACAGAGTTGGCGACGCATTGTGCTCGAGATCACTTCAATCATTCTTGTACATGTGTCATGAGAATGCAAATTTCGACCCAAATCTATGCCATTGGTCTCTTGAAAATCTATCAATGTTTCATAGTCTGTATAGGGCCGATTATTTTTGGCAATGTAGTATGCCGTTCTGAGCATTTTGTAGTGGTCGCTTTGCTTCGATTTTTCCATTTGTGCGACATAGTTCCGATCTGATCCAATTTCCCTTCCTGCATAATTTTTTGCACAGCGCAGTGAGCGTTCGAGTCCCTGTGCCTAGACACTTTGTTTCTTAAATGCTTCTGGCGACTGGCTTTGTCCGCTTTGTCATTTGTGCTGTAGACAGCAGATATTTCGCATGCTGCCCATTCTCTCGACAATTGGACACCTTGCTTACTGTGTGGTCCAAGTTCGTTGTCTTAAAGTCTCTACAGAAACTGCACCCAAGCTTTCCAGTCTTGATAATAAGCCATTCGTTAGCTTGCATGAAGATGAGTTTCTGTTTGGCTGACCAGTTTCATCGACATCTCCTTTCTCGTCATTTTCTTGTGTTCTTTCAGTCTCTTGAGACGAGGCCATTGATGGCAATGATGGCTCCGTATCTGCAGGTAGAGTCGACGTTGGCGAGGATGATAAATCATCACCTGCAGCTTGCTTTCCAAAGAAGTCCAACAAACTTCTTTGACGTTTAGCTGGCTTACCATCCATGTAATTGTGCCTGCCATGAAAAAAGAAAATATGCTATTATCACAAATGCATTAAAACTATAGTTTTTATACACGTGTTTACATAGGTAGTATTTCATAGAGCCAAAGATCGACTTAATCAAGTAAATCTACAATGAAAATAGTAGTGGTGGGCAGCGATCACAGCAACCCATGCAAACAAAAGCACCAACTATGAAATGCCTATAGGTGTTCCTTTCAACTCGGTCCGGCTATAAATTCTATAAACTGCAATATTCAAAAATCATCCTCAATCCATATCAAAATCAGACTCATATGGAGCTTTAATGACGTGTGCTTCATTCCTTGATGTAACAGTGTGAGAATAAAAAGGTGGAAGAAATCTGACCACCAATATGCATCAGGAATCTGGAAATTTGTAGGCCTATCTGCGCTTTGGCAAGCCTACCCACCGGTACCGGCTATCTACAAAACATCTGAAAAATGCTGCATGTGCTGCAGAATTTGTTTCTTGCAAGTAATTTGATCTACTTGTACATATGCATGCAGCTTTTACAACATCAATAAATTATCAAAATGGAATATCGTATAAAAGCTTATTAACAGAATGCGATTGGGAAAATGACTGACCATATTCATCCCACCGGATGAAAAAAAGTAAAATGAAACCATTAAACGAATCAATAATCAACCATGAATACTATCATCTTGTTAACTCAGATATAGCTTCTCTGATCTTCTCTTGATCTCAACACAATCTTATCAAATGAAAAAGATGCGTTGCACATTTTGCAACAGCAATGGTTTCAAGGGGGTCTAAAAAGCATTGTTTCTTGCAAAATGAAAATGTCAGATTTTTTTACTTCTAAGATGATACGGACGCATCGTTTTTATTCAACTGAAACAAATATGTTCTTCAGATAGTGATAATTCCTCAGATTGCAGTCCATGGTGCTTGTTCCAGGTTAGGTGACCCAATTCACCCCAACTGACCAGGTGCGCCATAGGGAGGGCTAAGGCTTTCCCACTTTTCAAGAAGCACGCAACAACACTTATATTTTTAGAAGCATTGTGGCTAAAGTCTTCCCATTTCCTACCATTGCAAAAATGTTTAAATGGAGTGAAGGAAGTAGGCCTATCCCGTGTTATAATGTACCCAAACAATTGAAAAGGAAGCCTCTAGTTTTAGGCGTTCCTAACTTCAAATGTGGTTTTACTTGAAGTAAACGAAGAAGGTTTTCATACTTGCCTATCTCACAAAAAAAAGACCAGAGGAGGGCAAGGGTCGGGCTAGGCTTTCACATTTTATACAGAATGAAGCCATGAAGGAAATGGCCTTATTATTCCAAGATTCATGCCTCAAAGCAAATCTTATCAGGTTGATCATTAAGGCTATGCCTTTTTAACTTCACCAAAGCACTTTTATTTTTATAGGCCTCGGCGTATGGAATGAAAGAATAGGCCTATTGCAGTTATCGCACATTAAAACAAATTTGACGGAGGAGAGCTTAATTGCCGCAAGCTGTTGTGACTTTTACAAGTCATTAAGCATTTTAAAATCGTGATTGATGTGTCAAATAAAGCAAAAACTGCATTTATCAGAAGAAATTCCAAACATCACACGATGCCACTACCTTGAAGTGCTCGGGGTTACCTTCACTTATCGGCTGAAAATGGACCAACATATACGAAATCAGCTTAAGAAATCGAATGGCAGTCTATGCGTTATCAAAATTATTAAAAGACGAGGAGCAAGCCCCGAAACTCTACATCAAGTCTACACTGCTCTCATATTGAATCGCCTTCTGTATGCGGCACACAGCTGGTGGGGGTTCGTGAGTACAACAGAAAGGAAAAGAATTGCCAATTATGTGGGAAGCTCGCTTCAAATACTGCCAGGCTGCCAGCAAAATTGATGTGCGAGGTTCAGTCGAAATATCAGACAAACGGCTGTTTAAGAAAACCACGACCAATAGATTCCACGTCCTACACAAGTTTTAGCCTTCGACCACCAACCATAACCGAAACCTTAGACAAAAGGGTCATAGCTTCCAACGCAGTGCATTCAACAACAATTCCGGCCGGAATTTCATAACTCGAATGCTGCACGCTGACTTCCTCCCGTGACATTGACACCATATCGTTTTTCTTCTTCTCCCGCTCGTGATCTACCTCCTCCCTTCCCATTGTGACTTGTAACTTCACTGTTCCTTAGTGTTTATCTTTATGCGCATGTCATTTCGAAATAGAGCTCTTTTATTATTATTATTATCTAAGAGGTAACATCATCTAATACTCTTTAATAATGGACTTCGTCTTTTATTAACTACTTGTATTGACATGACAAAGGCCCAGCAATGACGAAGATGTATAAGAAACTAATTATCAACACCGACACGGACAATCAATACATCAATAACGTTAAAACTCAACATCAACAACAAAAACCACGTAAAATATCATATGATTGAACAGGAAACTTTTTTTGAATTGATTAATATAGATCCAAGCACAAAAAATCCGATCATTTTTCATTTGACGTGGTTGTTAACTATCAAAAACAAATGATAATACATAGATGAAATAATTGTTTAATTATTATGATTGGTGCGAATGTTTATCGACTACAGATATTTTTAGCACAAGATAACACAAGCATCGACACGCTATTCGCTGCTGAGATTCAGCAAATTAATATGTTCAGGGTCATGTCGTCATTACCTTTTGCTTTTGTAAGTAATATGTAAAGGTACTCACCAATTTTCTGTTGGACATCCAAAATTTGAAGAGCGAAGAAATACGGATGACAAGCGTGTAGCACCTTCATATTTTAGTGAAATATTCACTACAGATTTCACCATCTTTATCAATAAATCATTCAAAATTGGAGAGCCTACCCGAGCCCCCCCCCCCCGGAACTGGGCCATGAAGAAAGTGGGTAGGCTCGGCCTCCCCGGGCACCCCCCCCCGAGCGTATCCCTGGTATAGGCCTATGCTATTATCGATGTATCCAAGCATAGCGCCCTTCCAAATTCTCTGAAGACAGCCCTAGAGCCAAGAGAATGATTGATTCGAACCATCTGACGCACTCAGACGCACCAAATCTATGATAAGCTACAGGCTCTTTTATCACTTAGTTACATGTATTTAAGACAAGCGCGCAATGTCCAAATATGTTAGTGATGAAGATTTTGATCAAATTTTAATATTCCAAAAATTACACATTTTTGCACAATTCATCGCTTTTACACAATTTATAACTAATACATGAATATAATACACATTATCTGAATATATGCATTATTGCAATACATATACATTTCACAATTATATACGAGTATATACAATATTTACACTTTGAGTACAAGTCTATTCGAGAAGACATCTGCATTTATAATTAGGAATCATATGGTCATCCGAAAGAATCGCATACCGATACATGGAAAATTTGATGGAATGTTGCAGTAAAATCGAGTCCAATGGAATAATTTCAGAATGTATGCTAATGATAAACGATTAACATAATATTCACACTATTTTTTTCAAAAATTGAGATTTTAGCCAATTAGCCTGAATAAAAATGGACCTGCGCATTGCCAACTTAGCACATTCTCTCTCTCTCTCATCTATATCAGCATTCAGTTGTGGTAAGCAATTCTTCCGGAGACTTTTTCCTGGTGAAAGGTGCCGCTGGTGCTAATATCTATGCTGGGACCCCACTCATTCCCTCTCTCTCAACGCCAAAGACAATGGAGAATAGAAACTATCTTTGCTCAACTCGGCTTGAGATGATGGCTAGATGATCGATTTTCATGTTCATCCTATCCATTTCAATGAACACTTCTTTCAACCAGGTTGCAATATATGGTGCTGTTCCTACCTCTATACTATGACTAAATTCAATCTGGACATGATTACCGAGATGTCGACATCTCGACCAATTTTTAGGCGTTCGAGATCTCGAAATTACAGTGCCGAGATCTCGACTCGACCATATTGGCACTTTTCGGGTTTCCCCCCCACATTTTTTCTTGAATGAAAACAAGCCGGTAATCAAAACAGTTAAGCTTCTGACAAGATGGGCTTCAGTGCTATTGTGCTGACTCATTCCTGATCTCAACCGTGCTATTCCCTCGCTATTCGCTGTCGCTTAGTACTATTGTGCTCGCTCATTGCCATCATTGCTGACTGCATGCATAGTAACTCGGGATGAATTTCTTCCGCTTAGAGCACGAACTTCACGACAAGCCGTCTGCAATTGCATTCCTACAAAGTCGTGGTTTGCTTCACAGTAGCCGATCCTGTGATAATGGTCATCCAATGGTTTTGAAATTGAGCGACCTAGAAGACAGATGGAGTCTTGTTTTTATTCTACAAGAAAATGTGGGGGGAAACCCGAAAAGTGTCTAATATTACCATAATCACTTATTGAATGCCACTTAAAGGGTCAGTTCAATACCTAGAAATTTGCTCTGAATTCATATTTGCGTCATATTAGGGTGATTCTCACTAATTATACAAAATCGATGTCCCGAATTTATAAAAAGGAGATCTAGGCGATAGGCAATGGTAGTAATGCATCCGGAGCTTCATGAGACATCTATGAATACATCCCTGCCATCCCTGGCAAATTTAGTATAAATTGAAGAGCACCCAAATGTAAATTAATGGTCCCTAAAATCATTGAAATAATCCTGTCCCAAAATTGACAGTCTCATGTTCGAACGATTCTTCCATATGGTTTCCAACTGTAAGAATTTTGGTTTGTTATCACAATTACATCTTATTTTAGACATCTATCTTGAGTTTTGAAAAACAATATTCCATCCCAATTTTAGGACCCACCAGGTATTTTGTGAAAACACCTGTCCCAGGTATTTTGTGCAACTCGTTCGATGCATAGTGAAACTTTTGTGAATTTTTCTCTTTGCATTCCATGTTTCATAGAACATTTATTGAGCACGAAATATTATCATGGGCTATGTGTGCATCAGAAGTGTAGGGGAGAGTTGGGAGACTTGGCCACCTGGAAAGGTTCTTTTACATTTTTATAGATTTATCCTAAAATATTGATCGAATCGATCTGAAAATTTGTATACAAGTGCTCCGGGGAGTCAAGAAAAAAGGTCATTGACCTGAATTCATTTACTCAAAGCATAAGTAATCTGTATACGATTACAGCAACAGTATAAAAATGGGGAGAATTGGCCACACCCTGGGAGACTTGGCCATGGTGGGGAGACTGAAGAAAAATATGACTGAAGAAGAGGTCATTGAAGAAAAGTATAATATTGAAGCTGAATAAGGCCCCATAGCCCTACCTAAGGGGGAAGACAATCTAATTGCATGCTTCAGCGCCACAATAGGTGTCATCAGGCACCATGGTGGACTATTGAATAGCCTACTTGATATAGGCCTTAGTGGAGGTAAGTTTTTAGAATTTTGAAATTTCTATGCTTAAATGCGCTTAATTCTATGATAATAATTCGCGTTATCATTTTCATCGTCATCACAAACTGTTGATTTTGAATGTGATCAAGTTACTAGTATCATGGACCCTCTAACGTTTGAGGTCAAAGACGTGTATGATGTGATTTGCTCATTGGCCAATTCTACGAGTATAGATAACGATGGTCTATCGTATACTCTGCTAAAGAAAGGTGCTCCAATATTTTCTGAGTTACTCTATAGAATATACAAATTGTCTTTCAACACCGCTTTACTTCCTGATGGTTGGAGGAACGTTCTGGTTACTCCGATATTCAAAGTTGGCTCGAGAAGCAATATATCAAATTACCGTCCTGTGACCATCTCAAGCACAGTGTGTCGCATTATGGAACGCATCATTCGCAGACATATCATAGATCATTGTACGTCTTTGAACATTATTTCACCGACTCAGCATGGATTTATCCCTCGTCGATCAATTGAAACCGCTCATATTGAATTTTATGACTACCTTACGAAAACATGTGATAATTTTACGGATATCGACCTGTTACTCTTGGACTATAGCAAAGCTTTTGAAAGCATACCACATGATCGCCTTTTGTCCAAATTACAATATTATGGATTTGGTTCAACTATGTTGCGTTGGCTGAAGAACTATTTTCATCAGCGAACTCAATCAGTTTTGTTCAAAGGCCATGTCTCATCCCCACGTGTAATAATGAAGTGGGGTAATTCAGGGTTCTGTCATAGGCCCGATTCTGTTTACGTTATACACTAATGACCTTGACGAAGCAATAGTATGGGGCAAGATTGTGAAGTATGCCGATGATATTAAAATTGCATTTGAATGGTCTAGAGGCTCCAGTGAATCCGAGAATCATGCGCAACATCAGCAGGATCAAGATCGACTCGAAAGGTGGAATACTGACAACGGTTTGAACTTGAATGTAAGTAAAAGTTGTGTTGTTAATTTTGGTACTAGAACATCGGATATGCGACAATCATATATACTGTGCAACAGAACGATCCTGCTACTAGAATTTTCAAAGATTTGGGAATAACTATCAATGATAGACTTTCATTTGATGAACATGTTTCCCTGACTGTTAATAAAGCACGTCGAATGCTTGGCATGATTTCCCGTTCATTCTCACAACGGGATATACATGCATCAATCAATCTATATAAGACATACGTCAGAAGTAAATTGGAGTTTGGTAACATACTTTGGCAGCCTTATACACAGAGAAATATCAAACTTGTTGAAAGTGTGCAAAGACGAATGACCAAAAGACTACCTGACTTTGGACATCTCCCTTATCGTGAGCGGCTATATAATTTGAAGATTCAGTCATTGCAGGCTCGTCGAATTCGATATCATCTCATTTTCTTGTATAAAGCTGTGCATGGGTACGTTGACCTCGATTTTTTCAAGCTCTTTGATGTTGTAACAAACTCCTCAACTCGAGGTAATCACTTCCGACTTTACACAAGCCGCTGCCATCACAATTATCGCAATTATTTTTTCACTGGTCCAGCAGGAATTGCCCAATACTGGAATATGCTGTCAGATGCAGAAATAAATGTTGAATCCGTTTCAAAATTCAAAGTAGTTATTGAGAGGCTATTTCAAAGACTTGATATTTGGTAATTACTGGAAACAATGTACGCTCTCTTATTAACACTTTTTCTTTCATTCCGTGACTCCACACCAATAGCTTGACAACTTGTGTATAACTCTTCTATCATGATATGCCTGGTTAGCCCTTTAGTTGGGCTCTGTATTTGTTTTCCTTGAATCAAATACAATTATTATTATTATTATTAAATGTAATTGACGCATTTTAATCAAACAATAACCTACTTTAAGCTCGAATATACTCTATTTTCTCTATAAAACTAAAACATAATATTAACTATTCAAAACTTCGGTAAGGAAAAAATTGATGACTTTATTCCACATTGCCGAACTTACAAAAGTTTAAAATCGGGACAGGCCAAAATCTTCAGATAAAAAAGGCGTAAAATGTGAACTACACTATAAAAGGGCAAGTTGCATGTTAAACAAATTACGAAAATTAATCGTTTATTAATCAATTTCTTAGGCCTGGCATATAGGAACCGCAAAAATAAAAACTCATTCGATTAACTGATATGATACCACACAGTTCTTCCTTAAATGAAAACACATTTTTTGTTCTCTTCGTGGTGGCCCGCGTGATTCGATTCAAGTGTGCACTTACTGATTCAAATGGCACATCCATGACATCAGCTACATCCGGTCGTACAAACCAATTGTCAACCCTCGGATACTTACGTAGAAAGTCAATCTTTACAAAACCTCCTGAAGCCTCATTTAGCACTTGACTAATGTAGAATGCTGGCAAACCTTTCGATGGAAATTGACACAAGACGAAGTCACCCACAGATAGCTCAGTTACTCCTTCTAATTTCAAAGGATATGATTCCTCCTCAGCCTGATCAAAATCGCTTCCAATTTCGTTCTCCTTGTCACTGAAGCTCAACGCTGTGAATTGTTCAGCAGAGGCCTTATTTTTTGAAGTGGATGATTTCCTTTTATCAGTTGGATTCTTTGACGCACTCTCCCTCAGTTGTTTGAGCACCGGACTCGAGGACTCGATGAATGAGAAGAATGGCTGAAATAAATTAACACGATGATTACAAAAGTAGGCCTACTTTAACAAGAAAGATTTATATTTGATGACATACTGTACGATTGATATTGAGTTTAATATAAGTTTAGCAACTGTAAAAAGAGCAGCAAATGTGGTTACTATCGTAAGATGGGGTGAGTTCGCCCTCCGAGGCTAAGTTCGCCATGCATTAGATAACGAATGTGTTGTTTCTCCGACTAGCTGTTGTGAATGGCGCCGTGTGATTGGCTGGCTGTACTGAGCAAATCGCACCTGTCGTCCTTTGTTCCTTAGGCACAACAAATGCTCTGCTTGTCATTTTCTGCTTGCTTTATGTCAAATAGCATGCCAAGAACATATGAATCTGCGCCTGGTCATACGTACCGTCAGTATACTCCAGAGGCTATGGAAGGAGCTGTGGCGGCTGTACGAAATGATGGACAGTCAATCAGGTCTGCGTCAGCCACTTTCAATGTACCAATTAGGAAGACACTGAGTGACAAAATCAATGCCAAGCACCCTTTGAAGTCTGGTGGGCAGCCAGTTTTCTCTCCCGCGGAAGAGCATGAAATTGCGGAAACCATGCAAGCTGTGGCAGACTGGGGGTTTCCTTTATCCCTTTTAGATGTCCGTCTCATGCTGAAGGGAGTTTTGGATAGAAAAGGAAGGACTGAAACAAGATTTCATAATAACTACCCTGGTGTGGACTTCATCAGAGGATTTGTGAAGCGCAATAACATGACCCAAAGGCTAGCAGGGAACATCAAACAGGCACGTTCTTCAGTTGATGCGACTGAACTGAATAAATTTTACAATAACTTTAAAGATGTCTTAAGCAACATTGAACCGTCTAATGTATTCAACTACGATGAAACGAACATAACGGACGATCCTGGCTGTAAGAAAGTTCTTGTACGAAGAGACACAAAAAGGGTGGAATTATGTAGGGAGCATTCCAAGGTCAGCATTTCCATAATGATGTGTGGTTCAGCCGACGGTGAGATGCTCCCTCCAATGATTGTATATAAATCCCAGCATTTGTATGAGAGCTGGGTGACTGGTAGTCCTCCGGGATGTACATATGGATGCACAAGTAAAGGTTGGTTTGATTCTGAGACCTTCATCAAATGGTTCAGGGAAATTCTTCTAGAAAGATGCAAGGATCTTTCAGGAAAGAAGATTGTGTTTGGGGACAATTTAGCATCTCATTTTTCTGAAGAGGCAATATCATTGTGTCGTGAGAATGAAATTTATTTTGCCTCATTAGTTCCTAACTCAACTCATCTTATCCAGCCACTGGATGTGGCTGTATTCAAAAGTATGAAACAGGCCTGGCGCAGCACTCTGAATCAGTGGCGATTAGAAAGTCAAAGACGTGGTGCGATCCCCAAGGAATACATTCCAGGTTTGCTTAAACGTTTGTTTATCAAATGTGAAGACAGTTTCTCAAAGAATCTGAAAGCAGGATTCAAGACCTGTGGCTTTGTCCCTTTTGATCCTGTCATTGTGTTGAAAAAAGTCCCATCTGGAGTGCAAACGCAAGAATCCATTGGCAGAGAACTGTATGCAGAACTGATTGAAATGCTGAAGAAAAACCGCGGACAGGATCAGCCTAAACCAAAACGAGGAAGGAAAGTAGACTCCACAAAGCCAGAACCTGGTAAGAATTGGGCAACTGCCGAACGGCTGAGTAGGCCTATACTGGAGAGCAAGCTGGCACCAGTGGAGCTAGTGGGCAAAGGGCGTCAGCTCCAACTACTGATGATGAAGATGGCTGTTGTGGTGAGTGTGCTGCTCCATATATGGGCTACAAAGGGCATCATTGGTATCAGTGCATGGAATGTGCAGAATGGCACTGTGGAGTGTGCAATGGAGACAACAAAGATGTCTATTACACTTGTCATAAATGCACTTGACAAACTGGAATACTGACTAATTGAAATACTGTCAATTTTTTGTTGATTAATGTAATAATGATGACCAGTCCTGGGGCCGGTTGCTCGACTTCGACACTTAAGCTCAATCATTAATGTCCCATTAACGGCTAATGCTCCACTTCGTTAAGTGGGCACTTTTTTAATGTTCGTGTGCGTTGCTGGGATAGGGCATTATCCAACTGGCCCATTAAGCGTGACACGTGTACACCTAAAACCACGTGCTAATACAATTAAACATTTGACTGCATGGGAAGGAGTTCGATTGAGCAGGGATTGGCCACACGTTAACTCGGCACTTCGGACTACCAATAATTAGGGTTGATGTAGTCACGTGATAGAGAAATCATCTCTGAACTTATCGTTCATCTGCTATACAGACAACTGCTTCGCAATTCTCATGAAACTTACTTGTGACGAGACGATGACTGAGAAGCAAGACAGAAAGCGCTCACCCGCTAGGACAATCGAAGACACCACAATGTTGGTAGAAATCTATGAGAAATACCACATGACAATCATCGGGAAATTGACAGCATTTCGAACTTCAAAATCTCGCAGCGCTGCATGGGATGACTTGCTTGCTGATTTCCTTGCAACTGCACCTGACAGCCCTCGTGAAGTCTCGCAGGTTCAAACGAAAATATCAAATTTGAAAGATGAAGTCCGCAAGCATGGAAATTCAATCAGATATCACAAGACTGGTGAAGGACCAGAGCTTGAGGAGCCCCCTCTCTACATTCAGAAGCTATGCGATATAATTCACGGTGAGAGTGGTGATTCTTTGACAGGTATTGGCTCGGGGGCAGAGTGGGGGAGCAGAGACAGACTACAAGGAGCTGCTGTTGACGAACAAGGCACCAAAGAGCCTGAGAATGCACCAATAGACGAGGAATATTTCAAAAATCGGAAGCGGCTAAAACTGTCTGAAGATAAGCAACCATGTAAGTCGGCTCAACTGAATATGTCAGTCAAAAAAGATGGCAAGGATGAGCAGATGGCTCTAATCAACGAGCATCGGAAGTTGATTAGAGAACAACGTTACATGGTCTACCTCAAAACTCTAAAAATCCAGAATGATCTGCGCGCCGGTGGAATACTTCACGAGTCATTTGAAGCATTTTCAAGAAGAATCTGCACTGATGACACTGATTGCATTATTTCTCAAACTTATGAAATTTTGAACAGTCGAGACATCAATTCGATGCGAACAGCACGAATAAATTAACAACTCTCTTCATAATGCTATGTAAGTGACATGAATATTATTGTTCTACGCAACTCCTTATGCAATTTGCAGCGATTTCTGAAAGTTTGAGTTGTTTTCAATTAATTTGCGCTTGGGCTATGTGTTTGGGCAGAGGAAAGGAGAAAGCAAAATAACGCTAAGTAGAAAATCGTTGCGGATAATGCATTGCACATGAGTACTTTGAGCTTGAAGTGGCCCACCATAGACTACCTCCAAAAGAGCAATGGACAAAGTGCAGATGACATAAGGAAGAAGTACAAAAGGGCAGAGGAACATTATATTAATAGAGAAAAGAGACAATATGTCCTTCCATAGCACTGCAATGATTGTAAATGTCCTGTTATGTCACTATTTCAATCGATGCTATGTAGACCTACCTCTGCTCTTATTGTCTAGGCATGGGCTATTGCTTATCCTGTGCTCTGTTGCCGTCTACCATTATAGGCCGCTAAAATAGAAAAATAACGAAGGAAGAGGACAGATTCATAGAATAAACAAATAATTCTATTTCGCAGATACAGTAGGCTTAACATGTCAAATTGACTCAGTCAAAAATGCTGCTGAAGAAAATTGCGACGAAACAATTGTCTGCTGCCATCTATTTCGCTTATGGGATTCTCACCGGAGTCCACCTCATAATTCTCTTCCTCGTCAAAGGGTTCTCTGTGCTGCAGATAGATATTATGCAGAACTCCACGTGCAGCGATTATGCGACAAATACGCTTTAGACTCATTCTAATCTCAGAATGCAAGACATGAAACTTTCTCTTCCACTTCCCAAATGTTCGTTCAATTATGCATCTAGTTGTTTTGTGTGATCTATTATAGCGTTGCTCAGATAGATCACGCGGAACAAGTATTGGTGTCATTAGCCATGACTTACAGGGTTACCCCGAATCACCCACTAAAATGCCACGCTGTCGACCAATCTGAAATTCTGCACCAATGGCACTGGACGACAAAATTCTCGAATTGTGAGTACTCCCCGGCCAATCGGCAACTATGTTTAGGAATCGACCATTTAAATCACAAATTGCTTGTACATTTATGCTATGAAAACCTTTTCGATTCACATAGTAAGGCTCCTGTTCACCGCTTGGTGCCTGTATTCTAATCTGAGTGCCATCAATGGCCCCTACAACTCCAGGAAATTGCGCAATATCGTAGAATTTATCCATGAGATTATGATGATTTGTAGGGAAATACACATATTTGTCCAATCTGTTAAGTAGACTGAAAGACACATCACGAATAGCTCTGCTAACAGTAGTCTTATCCACACCCATGGAGTCTCCGATAAGATTCAAGAATCAACCAGTTGAATAAAATCGCAACGCACATAACAGCTGTATTTCGGGACTTGCAGCAGTTGATGATTGACTTGTGCGACTCAAATCACTTCGAATTTCATCCATCACAAACCAAAACGTGCCTTTCCTCAATTTAAATCGCTGGTAAAATTCTAGATCATCAAGATTATCCAGATCGAGTCTATACTTGAATTTCCGTGGTGATGATGCTACTTCTGTATTCAAAATAGGCAAGACAACAGGGAGAGACATCCTCAAAGTCACTGATAACAACAGTAAGTGATGTTAAGTGTCCCGTTAAAGTAGATCGACAGCTACCTTTAGATTCGAGCATTAACGAGGTCAGCTAAGTTAACGTTCGTTACCCGAGCAACGCACCTTAGTTAAATGCTCCATTAAAGACTTCGTTAAGTGCCCATTTAAGCTAAGTGTCGAGGCGAGCAACCGGCCCCTGTGATAGCCTATACTTTCATGTATTCTGTTGATTAATGAAAATAATTCTGAATTTACTTAGTTTTAAATCTTAATGGTGGGTTGAACTTGTTTTAAAATATTTACTTGATAGTGGGAGAACTTTTAAAAATGTAAGGGTGGGTAAACTAACCCCACAGAGGTTCAAATTCGCCATCAAATGAGATTAATACACAGTGGCGAACTCACCCCAAAAGAGGGGGCGAGTTCGCTACACTAGATATGCTGATCTGAGGGCAACAACAAATATTTCAATAAGCTGATTTGTATACCATTATATAGCACTAAGTCATGCCAAGATATGAAAAGGTTATGACATATGTATCTCGGTTCTGGACTGATGTGAACTAAAATGTCATGAAAACGTGGCGAACTCACCCCATCTTACGGTACTAAAAATGCATATGATATTTTTTTAAAGTAAAATACGATTCGTTTTGTAAACAATAGCCCTATTAATTTCGTGTGAAATAATAATCTGTGCATGAAGACCTAGACCTAATGAAATTTCTATCGACATAATGATGAATGCAGCCTAAGCATTTTTGATTTGTTCTTACCTTCGGATATCCTACGAATGCAGAAGGTGATACGAAATCTGATTGAGGTGCCGCTGAGAGATTCACAGAAGACAAAGATGGGGAATGAGGTGCTGCCGCAGAGTCATGGAGAGTCGCAGAGGGCATGTGTGAGGACTGAGGTGCTGCCGCAGAATCATTGAGAGTCGCAGAGGGCATGTGTGAGGACTGAGGTGCTGCCGCAGATTCATTGAGAGTCGCAGAGGGCATGTGTGAGGAATGAGGTGCTGCCGCAGATTCATTGAGAGTCGCAGAGGGCATGTGTGAGGACTGAGGTGCTGCCGCAGATTCATTGAGAGTCGCAGAGGGCATGTGTGAGGACTGAGGTGCTGCCGCAGATTCATTAAGAGTCGCAGAGGGCATGTGTGAGGACTGAGGTGCTGCTGCAGATTCATTAAGAGTCGCAGAGGGCATGTGTGAGGACTGAGGTGCTGCGCAGAATCGTTGAGAGTCGCAGAGGGCATGTGTGAGGACTGACGTGCTGCCGCAGAATCGTTGAGAGTCGAAGAGGGCATGTGTGAGGACTGAGGTGCTGCCGCCGAATCATTGAGAGTCGCAGAGGGCATGTGTGAGGACTGAGGTGCTGCCACAGAATCTTGTAGAGGGCGGTCGGTAACCATTGCAGGAGCAAAATCGTCCTGTCGAAAAACTTGTCTGTTAAAAGGCCATATGCCAGCTGCTTTAAATCCAGACTGGATATTCTCAGCTGTTGCTCCCTTCAACCAAGCCAGGCGAACAAGTTCAGCGACATGGTAGATTGAGAAATTAATGCCTGGATTGCGCATCATTCATGACGTCACAGCTTCATAATAGAAAGATTTCATGGACCCAAACACACTTATATCGAGTAGCTGAGTCTTATGACTTGTGTGGGGCACCAGTGTGAGGATATGGATGTTGTTCTTTCTCGCAAATTCAAGTGATGGCAGAGACAGGTGGCTTTCGTGATTTTCCATTATGAGGAGTACAGGATAATCTGACGAAGGCCTACAATGATCTTTGAAATGTTTCAATGCGTCAACAAATTTCTCAGAATTCATCCAGCCATTGCTTGTTGCTACTCTAACACTCCCTTCGGGAGCGTTTCGCAACATCAAGTTGCTATATTTCTTTCGCGGAAATACGAAGAATGGTGGTATGGTCTCACAAATGGCAGAAACAATGCAGCATACTGTTACTAACTCGCCTCTCTGCTTGATATTTGTCAAATTTGTTTACTTCCCCGGGATGCTGCAACTTTAGGCATCTTTTGAACCGTGGTGAAACCACTCTCATCAAGATTGTATATCTGTCTTCCCCTGAATTGAAATGACTGCAACACATGCTCAAGTTTGTCAAAGTATTCTTTAAGACTAGCTTCATTGAAAGATGCGGCTCTGGCAAGTGATGTTGCTTCCGGTTTTCGAATCGACAAGTCAGGGTGACGCAGCATAAATCCATGCAGCCAATCCAGACGAGCTTTCTTATCAGCGTCCCAATTCTTAGGATGCCTGAGGCTATTAAAAACTGCCGTTTGGTATGCTAATTCTCTGGTTTGATTGGTTGTAAAACCATAGAACATAGCTGAACAGGATTTTAAATATTCGCATATTTCAATTTCCTGTTCATCAGTGAAAACTTGCGATCTCTTAAAGTTTGCAGCAATTATGCTTGCCTCCGGAGTATTTCTGAGTATATCGACCTTTCTTCTTATACTTGTGCGTGGGATACATGTTGATTGGGCGACCTTAAATGCTTTTTCGCCATTTAACACCCTTTCAACTGCTTTTCTTACATATTCTTCTGTGAAGGGTGTTCTACTCGCATCCTTTCGAGAGTACCTTAGCGGCATATTGTACCTGAAATGATGAGATTTCGTAAGGTATCAACGTCGCTAATGTCTCATTATTTAATTTGATATCAATAAATGACGTGACGGCCATTTAATATTCAAAAACCGTAGCTATGTCTGATCTATTATCAAAAAACTGGATAAAGATAACATGCGATTAACATGCGATGACGAATCATATTCCATCAAGAAAAAAATATTTACTTAAGTCTATAGTAATAGAATTAGGTTAAATAATCATGCAAATAAGAGGAAAATCAATGTGAGATCTCAAAAAATGCAAGCAATTTGCACAGGGACTAAAACTTTGATAGGTCTTACGCCATGAGCTATTCAAATGCTCTAGCCCGTGTTATTTCAAAACATGGGGAGACTTGGCCACTCTTGATATTACCTGAGGAGAATTGGTTAATTTATGGTCATGTCTCCCCATGTTACGTCATTTACTTAACAATCGCATGAAATCTTTTTTTAGCGAATATAGAGAATTCTTACTAATAGATTATGAAAATAGGTTCAGACAGTAATATGAACACTTACTTGCAACTTTTGTGGTGTGATTGCTTCTCGCCGACAAAGCTCCGTGAGAATGAGGGAAAGTTTCTAAAAATGACGCTGAAATCACAATGTCAGTGTGTACGAAACACCATTGTTTGACATCATCATCCAATCAGCGCTTCTGTACTATGTCGACGCATTTTCTTGGCAACACAGAGTGTCTACTTCGTAAAGTGAATAGTTTCTGAGATCTCAGACAAGTTTCCCATATGGCCAAGTCTCCCAACCCTCCCCTATAGGAGTTATTCTTGTGAAATTTAATGATTTGCGTGATATCTGATCTTAAACATAACCATCTTTTTTAAGTGAGCAGAGAAACGTAACTCGTTCGATGCACAATCTGTCGCAGAATAGTATAAGAATAGTTCAACTAGGTTATACTTAAGAAGTAGCCTAGGTATGCATAACAATCACATATTAATTTTCTCGCTCGATGCACTTGCATCGAACGAATTACAAGATGCATCGATCGAGTCACGCGCGAAATTTAGGTTTGCTATTTTGTCTTTTATTCAACATGATATGACTCATATCATGCCTCGACTGTGTCATGAACAATGACTCAATCATATACAATTGCCAGTGTCGGTTCTCATATCCACAAAATGTCGATTCTAATTGCGAGCCAACGCTCCCTTACGTTCGCATCAGTATTTTGAAATGATCAAAGGAATATCTATGCCTGTTTTTGCGTGGCAACAATTGTCAGCGAGAAATCGGAACGTTTCGACATTCAAATATGTTCCTCATTCGTCGTCTGTGTCAACGTCAACGAACAGTTAAATTCATTCTGATCGGAAACTGAGGAAGCAACGGTGAGTGCTAGCATCTGGTTTTCTGTTTTGTTAAGAATCAAAGAGAATCACGTCTCACTAGGTGACATGCCACGCTCAATCACGCGTAATTCACGCGTGAACCACGCGTAATTACACATGACCCCAAACATCCGTGGCTATACTGGATATTGCTGCAATATAAGTTAGTCCTGTTATATAGACTTTGCGTCTCATGTGTCTGCATGTATCAGAGGCTAAACAATGTGATAGGACCTCCATTTCATGCTCAGGGAAGACAGAACATGCTTAGCGGTTCATCCGTGGTTCAAGCGGCAGCGCAGACAACCGCAGACGACGCGCAAACTATAAACGCTCGCCCGCGCGTATTCATAAACATTTCCCATGTTTTAACAGTATCAGATCAAGTGATTTCTGACTCTTAGTGCAGTGCGTATGTACGCGGGCAGAAGAATAGAATGTCCTTAACCATAGTACGGATGTTTGGGGTGTTCCGTAATTACGCGTGAATTACGCGTGGCATGTCACCTAGCTACACGCTATAGATTAATGCCCCAAAATAATTACCCAACCATTGTATAATTATATGCCTATTTAGCAAAAGGATGTATCATACTCGTGCATATAGGCCTATCGATATATGCCTAAGAGTTGCTGGTAGATGGCCGATATAGACCTATACATAAAGATGCTCCGAAAACAAATGACAATGTTCAATTTCCTTTTTGCTAGACGTTTTGCTCTCGACACCTGTTTCAGTCGGACCAAATTTTTGGTGTCTGTTTCATATGAAAATCGACAACATCGAAAGCCGACGGAAACCCGCGGATCTTACGGACTAGAAGCGGAATTCCGTGTGTGGTCCGTGTAATCCTTTGTTTGTCGGGATGTCTCCACACGAACAGATGACCTCTCAGCCAGTCAATAAACTGACGTTCAGCGATTCAATAAAACACAATGACAATTGTCAGACCATGGAGATCTACATACAACATCCCCTCACTAGTAAAAAAATATTACAAAAAAATGCCACACGTATTCCAGTCTTTCTGGAGGCTTGCGAATCCTCATAGATCTCCTCGGCATTGGCACAGGACCAGAATTGATATCCGGGATTTCTTCGCAAGACCCACTGGGATTGTGAGTCTCTGAAACTCCATAATCATTCCTCTCTTCTCCCTCTGGCGAAAAGGGAATGACAACACTGCCATGGACCAGTTGCTTCCATCAATGAAAGTGTTGATACCAACTGGCTGATGAATTAACCCATGAGCTGGTAATTTACCTTCCCTACGAATGAGAGCTGGAAGTGGCCATTTGTTAGAGGCAGTATTTTCTGTGCATTGAGCTGATATTCTGGGGGTTGTTCCAGAGACCAGTCATCATTTAATGACGAGCTTAATGAGGCCTCATAACAAGATTTCGTTCCAGAGATCGCTTCTTCGATCGCAGCTTAATGAGGTGTCCTTAAACTCGTTCCAGAGACCAATCATAACAGCGAAAATTTAATGACTACTCTAGGGCCGTCACTAAAAGAGCGAGCTGTCAGTTTTGGTCACTATACTTGAAGATGGCAAATGTTACTGATGTCGTTAGCGATTTCGGCCGTTTCCCAAGGCATTATCGAGAGCGATGCTCGTTTTCTCAAGTTGCGGCTTGACATGACTTCGATTGATCTTTGCAACAAGTCTCAATGGAGCGGTTTTATGTCGTAAAACTCGCAATACTGATCTTGCCTCGTGATGTGATTGGATGATTTAAATGTTTTGTCATCTATCACGTGTCCTTTGTCACCTGTTGCTTAATGATGTGTGACACACCCATCTTTATTTATGAGGCCCTAGTTAAGGATGAACTGCGATAAAGTGCAGCTCTTTGGAACAAACTTAGAGAGGCCTCTTTAAATTATCTAATGCAGCCGCTCAATGAGCGGATTTAGAGAGGGGTCTCTGGAACAGTCCCCTGATTCTCAAAGATTGTTGAAATACCATGTCTCCTGGAGTCAAGCCTCGCGAATCTGGTGAGAATTATGGGAAAGACAAAAAGAAATGATGGTCTTTTCCATGATTTTAGCATTGGGTTGAGACTTATTCAAGTGTTGCTTCAGGAGTTGAACGGCATGCTCTCCCAAGCCATTGGATGCATGATGTCCAGGTGGGGTAAGTACGATTCGAATGAAATTATATCCATTAGAAATTGCCGAAATTCCGCCGATATGAAATTTGTACCATTGTCCGCGACAATGCATTGCGGCATACCAATATATTTCATCATTCTCCGAACAGCCATGATAGTTGAACTTGACGAATAATCTTCTGGAGACTGCACGTCAATCCAGCCTGTGTAGGAATCGATTACCACCAAAAACTTGAATTCTCTCCAGATAGCGACATCCATATGAATTCGTTCTAAGAAACAACTAGTATCTTGCCATGAAGACAGATTGGCCGTTGTTCTTTTACGTGAATTAACCTGGCAAGTCAAGCATTTCGAGACGAATATATTGACATCAGAGTCCAATTTAGGCCACCAAAAGTACTGTCTGGTGTTCCTTGATGATCCTCATGAAGCAGCTTCAGAATACCAATTCTCATATCCACTGGTGGAACAATTCGTAAACCACGATAAACGATTCCATTTTGAACGGAGTACTCATTTCTGTTCTTTGAATAAGGTAGCATGCGATGTGGGATATTGGTAGGCCAACCATTGACTATTTAAGAACGCAAACACTTGATATTGCTGTCACCAATTGAATCAATTTTTGATAATAAGGAAGCTCCTTTGGCAAATTCATTCAAAGAATTCAATTCCACGAGATTAACTTCTGGAGACAATGAGGCCTGATTAACACAGGGGATCCATGAAAGAGTATCAGCTGTGAATATTGTGGTACCTTTGATATACCGCAGCTCATAATTGTAAGCTTTTAGCATAATTGCCCATCTCTGGAGTCTGACTGAGACACGTTCCGGAACATGTTGTGGATCAAATATGAATTTCAAAGGTCTATGATCACTGCAGATACAAAATTTTCGACCAGCAATGAACTTGTGGAAATACTTGACTGCCTCAATAACAGACAAGGCTTCTCGTTCGATGTTTGAATAGTTCTCCTCTGAAGGCTTCAATACTCTGCTACCAAGACATACGATTTGTTTTTGATCGGCATCATGAATGAGGACAAACCCAATACCATTCTTGCTGGCATCTGAGAAAACATGCAGTGGGCGAGATTGATCGTAGCAAGTAATTTGACCATTTGCAATATTGATGATAAGTCCTCTCACAGCGACCTCTTGAAATATCATAAGAGAGGCCGAAATGCCAAACTGTAAACTGGTATAAGCAAAATAGTCGATATGGGTGGAAATGCAAGTATGCAATTGACTTTCCTTTGACAAGGGAACCTGAGGAAATGCGTCTGATAAGTCCAGCATCATCTGTATCATCTGTATTCACCGACATAATTACATTTTCAGACGCATTGTCAAGCTTTTCTTTGACATACCACTCCGAATTCGAAAGCTAGCCATAAAACGACTGTCGTCATCGCAAATCACAGAATTGATTTGAATACTGTCAGCTTTGATAAAGCCATGTGGTATAAGGAAATCATTGCCAAGAATACTTCTGATGTAAGGACTTGAAATCAACATTCTCCCAACGTGTAATTTTCCACGATATTCCAAAGAAACATCATCCATAACACCACAAAGGGAAACTTTAGCACCACCATAAGCCGAAACATTTGGTAAATCATCCACAGAAAATGTCAGACCAGTCTTTTCTGCCAAATCCAGAGGAATTAGCGTTACTTGCGCACCGCTATCAATCATAAATTCAATGGTCGTATCACCAACATGAAGCTCCTTGTATATCAATGGGACTTTATCATCTGTATTCACCGACAATCACATTTTCAGACGCATTGTCAAGCTTTTCTTTCACAATAAAATTGACGTCTCTACTTTGATGATTACCTTTACTCATGGAATAGTTTTTGGAATGACATACGGTTGAGATATGACCCTTTGCCTGACAAACTCGACATGTTCCATGTCTGAATTTACAATCTTCTCGCTTATGATTTATCTTACCACAGCTCAAGCATTGATAATTGTGATAATTCGACTTTTTGTCTAATTGCTGTGAAGGATTCACGAACTTGGTAGATAAATTGTGAGAATTAGCAGTTGGTCTCTTCCTCAACATCAATACAGATTGCTCAGTCGGTCTAGAAGCAGCAGCAACTGTCTCTTGTAATAGACATTCTTGCTAAGCAGAGTCAATAGCAATGTCAGATTTTGCAAGAAGACGAGAACGGATTGCCTGATCTCTCAGTCCAAAAATAAATTGAGACAAAATAAGGTCATTCTCCAAAGCACCAAAGTCACATCGAATTACCTGATCCTTCAATCTTTGACCAAAATGTGCTGCGCCTTCACCATCTTTCTGCGTAAGAGAATGCAATTGATGCCTTTCATAGTGCAAAATTCGTTTTGGCATCAAGTGATTGACAATAATACTCTGAATCATTGCAAAGGTAGCTTTTTCATCCACCAAATCCAGAGGTGCCAACAGAACCTGTATCAAGGAAAACGCTTCTTGACCACACACTGAGAGAAGAACAGCTTTTGATAAATCATCTTGCTTATTGGCCAGAATATGAAATTTCAATCTCTTGAAATATTGTTCCACTGCCGGAAATGTAAGAGGCATTTCACCGAAAGTGATGCTCGTCGCCATGTTTGATGTGAAAATCGACAGTGTAGGATTTAGACCACTTTATTGGGCACCATCAATTATAGAATGATCGGTACATTATCAAGCTACATGAATGTCTCTACACGAACAGATGACCGCTCAGCCAGTCAATAAACTGTGACGTTCAGCGAGTCAATAAAACACAATGACAATTGCCAGACCATATAGATCTACATACAACAGTGTCAATCTTATCAATGTAGCTCCTTAACCCGGTTCTTGGGGGTAGGTATGTTTAGATTTAAAAAATAATTAAAATCTTAGATGCGATGCTTTTTATCAATGAAATAATGAAAACGTCCTTCTAATTCTGAAATCTTGATAATATTCAAGAATGATTGCTTTCATTTAGATAGTTTCTCCACCACTGGATTCTATAGGCCACCTATAACCATCCAGTCCAGGCTGGAATGAACGCGCATTTGAAAAGAAACATATTAGGGCTCAAATTAAAGCAACAAATAAATTATAAATATTCATAATGAAACTTCCCAAATATATTTCGGCTTAAGTTAGTCTGATACTCAGTGAGATTTGGAAAAATAAATTGGATGAGAAAACTCGGTGCTATCTCACTATTTTACGATTTTAGTTGGTACAGCTATCTCACGATTTTAGGTGGCGTCTCTCAAAGCTTATAAATAATGCAGGCCTATCTCAAGATACTGGTACTGTGCGTCAAATAAACGGACTGATGAATCTTTGGTCATATGTCATCAGCATGGCTCTGGTGTTGACCACGTGAGCGGTACAAATTGGCTACCACTTAGGCTAGGTGTTGTAGCTCTTTAGGTGACGCAAATGATCATTTTTAACGTATTTAAGAGTTTACATAAACATAATAAAAAGTTCTTAGCATTTCGCACTTAGGATTGTTCACGAGGTGAAATGGAATTGGTGACGAAGACGTTTCTGTATTTATTTTGTATATTCTTTTAATGCAATGCTTTGGGCACCTTTTAGGACACATCTCTTCGATAAAACAGGAACTATATTATGAATATGTAGGCATATCTACGACTGCAACTCTTACCTTTTGCAGAATGGCACGAAAGCTTACTCCTGAGCAGCGGCAAAGACAACGAGAAAGGATCGAGAATTTCGGTGGAGGAAAAGGCTTCCGGAGATCTGGCCTACTTGGAGAAGAAACGAGCAATCAATAGGAGATCCTTCGCAACACGAAAAGACCGTCAAGATTTTCGGGCAAAGCGAAAATTTCTACTCGGTAGAAAACTGTGTATGCGCGAATATAGGAAAAACCGAAAGATAGAAGCCGAGACGTCATTTTCGAGCACCAGCAGTGTCAGTAAAATGTCAACTGCATCTCTTAGAGAGGGGAGCAAACCATAAAATAGCAAATGATGCTAGAGACTTCGTTCAAGCAACACAGGATTGTAAACATTACTATCGGCCCTGTTTCTTGTCATAACGACACAAAGATGTGTTGTTGCGGAGCTACCGGCCTATTCCACCCGTTCCGCAAATAATGAGAGTATCCTTTTAATGTATTTTTTACGTTGCTTTGTATGCCAATTGCAAATTGCTATTTTGAAATTCTTGTAGTTGTAATTAAAATTGATTCATAATAACTGCTTTAGCTTGTCACATCGATTTCTTTCAGGATATTTCTATGTGCACGTAACGATGAACTTTTAGTTTGGTCAGCAGTTGAAAACCATTGAAAAGTATACACCAAAATCATGCATTGATGTATAAATTTTCCCATTATGCATTTTACCCGTACTTTCCTTTATTTGGCCTCTTCAGGCTCAATATGTGGAATGTGTTGCTGAGGCTATTATGATAAGAGATATTGTATGCAAATGCAGAAGTGCCTGCTACGATGTACGTACGCACGTGGAAACCAAACATCCAAAGCGAGCCAGAAAGCATATGGGCCAAGTCCTGAAGTGGAGAATGATGATCGATAAGCTGAAACTCGCCTTTGCAAAACTGCAGCCCTCAAATACTTCAACACATTTAAATAGCCATTACTCTAGTTTTAGATTACATACATACTTTTAATGGAATAAAACTTTGTTTTCAGAAGACTAGAATTTAATAGTCCGGGAGCTAGCGTGAAGTTGTGCAGGGAACGAGGTAGTACATAAAACTTTCACATAGCATAGTAAACCTCTAACCTACTGCAAAACTTCGCGTCTGTCGGATCAGATTATTTGCTTTTCAGAAATAGAGAGGATAACACAATCCTATGTATTTCCAGTGGTGAAATTGTGATATTTAAGTTGTTGACTCCAGTTTTTCGAATTTTTGCTCATAAAAGTTACACAAATTGGTATTTTGTTGAACTGGTTATTATAGAAATCATCTACAGATAATGATCTTTCAAATGAGTTATCATTCATTGACAGAGGATGAAGTAAAGTGTACAAACAGACACTTTTCGTAAAAGCATATCAACAATTTTCCTGAAATTTCTATGTTAAAATTTGCAGTTACACCAACGAAAAGTGTCTGTTTGTACACTTTACTTCATCCTCTGTCACTGAATGATAACTCATTTGAAAGATCATGATCTGTAGATGATTTCTATAATAACCAGTTCAATAAAATACCAACTTGTGTAACTTGTTGGTTTTAGCGAATTACCCCCTGAGGAAGAGCGAACGCTCGAAACGCGTAAGGGTTGTACATATCTTTTAATTAATTATTTTAATCTTGTCAATAAATTTCAAGGAGAGACGAAAGCTGTTTTTAAGCATCAACTCAAGTGTGTAACTTTTATGAGCAAAAATTCGAAAAAAATGGAGTCAACACCTTAAATCTCTGGAGTCTGACTGAGACACGTTCCGGAACATGTTGTGGATCAAATATGAATTTCAAAGGTCTATGATCACTGCAGATACAAAATTTTCGACCAGCAATGAACTTGTGGAAATACTTGACTGCCTCAATAACAGACAAGGCTTCTCGTTCGATGTTTGAATAGTTCTCCTCTGAAGGCTTCAATACTCTGCTACCAAGACATACGATTTGTTTTTGATCGGCATCATGAATGAGGACAAACCCAATACCATTCTTGCTGGCATCTGAGAAAACATGCAGTGGGCGAGATTGATCGTAGCAAGTAATTTGACCATTTGCAATATTGATGATAAGTCCTCTCACAGCGACCTCTTGAAATATCATAAGAGAGGCCGAAATGCCAAACTGTAAACTGGTATAAGCAAAATAGTCGATATGGGTGGAAATGCAAGTATGCAATTGACTTTCCTTTGACAAGGGAACCTGAGGAAATGCGTCTGATAAGTCCAGCATCATCTGTATCATCTGTATTCACCGACATAATTACATTTTCAGACGCATTGTCAAGCTTTTCTTTGACATACCACTCCGAATTCGAAAGCTAGCCATAAAACGACTGTCGTCATCGCAAATCACAGAATTGATTTGAATACTGTCAGCTTTGATAAAGCCATGTGGTATAAGGAAATCATTGCCAAGAATACTTCTGATGTAAGGACTTGAAATCAACATTCTCCCAACGTGTAATTTTCCACGATATTCCAAAGAAACATCATCCATAACACCACAAAGGGAAACTTTAGCACCACCATAAGCCGAAACATTTGGTAAATCATCCACAGAAAATGTCAGACCAGTCTTTTCTGCCAAATCCAGAGGAATTAGCTTTACTTGCGCACCGCTATCAATCATAAATTCAATGGTCGTATCACCAACATGAAGCTTCTTGTATATCAATGGGACTTTATCATCTGTATTCACCGACAATCACATTTTCAGACGCATTGTCAAGCTTTTCTTTCACAATAAAATTGACGTCTCTACTTTGATGATTACCTTTACTCATGGAATAGTTTTTGGAATGACATACGGTTGAGATATGACCCTTTGCCTGACAAACTCGACATGTTCCATGTCTGAATTTACAATCTTCTCGCTTATGATTTATCTTACCACAGCTCAAGCATTGATAATTGTGATAATTCGACTTTTTGTCTAATTGCTGTGAAGGATTCACGAACTTGGTAGATAAATTGTGAGAATTAGCAGTTGGTCTCTTCCTCAACATCAATACAGATTGCTCAGTCGGTCTAGAAGCAGCAGCAACTGTCTCTTGTAATAGACATTCTTGCTAAGCAGAGTCAATAGCAATGTCAGATTTTGCAAGAAGACGAGAACGGATTGCCTGATCTCTCAGTCCAAAAATAAATTGAGACAAAATAAGGTCATTCTCCAAAGCACCAAAGTCACATCGAATTACCTGATCCTTCAATCTTTGACCAAAATGTGCTGCGCCTTCACCATCTTTCTGCGTAAGAGAATGCAATTGATGCCTTTCATAGTGCAAAATTCGTTTTGGCATCAAGTGATTGACAATAATACTCTGAATCATTGCAAAGGTAGCTTTTTCATCCACCAAATCCAGAGGTGCCAACAGAACCTGTATCAAGGAAAACGCTTCTTGACCACACACTGAGAGAAGAACAGCTTTTGATAAATCATCTTGCTTATTGGCCAGAATATGAAATTTCAATCTCTTGAAATATTGTTCCACTGCCGGAAATGTAAGAGGCATTTCACCGAAAGTGATGCTCGTCGCCATGTTTGATGTGAAAATCGACAGTGTAGGATTTAGACCACTTTATTGGGCACCATCAATTATAGAATGATCGGTACATTATCAAGCTACATGAATGTCTCTACACGAACAGATGACCGCTCAGCCAGTCAATAAACTGTGACGTTCAGCGAGTCAATAAAACACAATGACAATTGCCAGACCATGGAGATCTACATACAACAGTGTCAATCCTATCAATGTAGCTCCTTAACCCGGTTCTTGGGGGTAGGTATGTTTGGATTTAAAAAATAATTAAAATCTTGGATGCGATGCTTTTTATCAATGAAATAATGAAAACGTCCTTCTAATTCTGAAATCTTGATAATATTCAAGAATGATTGCTTTCATTTAGATAGTTTCTCCACCACTGGATTCTATAGGCCACCTATAACCATCCAGTCCAGGCTGGAATGAACGCGCATTTGAAAAGAAACATATTAGGGCTCAAATTAAAGCAACAAATATATTAAAAATATTCATAATCAAACTTCCAAAATATATTTCGGCTTAAGTTAGTCTGATACTCAGTGAGATTTGGAAAAAGAAATTGGATGAGAAAACTCGGTGCTATCTCACTATTTTACGATTTTAGTTGGTACTACTATCTCACGATTTTAGATGGCGTCTCGCAAAGCTTATAAATAATGCAGGCCTATCTCAAGATACTGGTACTGTGCGTCAAATAAACGGACTGATGAATCTTTGGTCATATGTCATCAGCATGGCTCTGGTGTTGACCACGTGAGCGGTACAAATTGGCTACCACTTAGGCTAGGTGTTGTAGCTCTTTAGGTGACGCAAATGATCATTTTTAACGTATTTAAGAGTTTACATAAACATAATAAAAAGTTCTTAACATTTCGCACTTAGGATTGTTCACGAGGTGAAATGGAATTGGTGACGAAGACGTTTCTGTATTTATTTTGTATATTCTTTTAATGCAATGCTTTGGGCACCTTTTAGGACACATCTCTTCGATAAAACAGGAACTATATTATGAATATGTAGGCATATCTACGACTGCAACTCTTACCTTTTGCAGAATGGCACGAAAGCTTACTCCTGAGCAGCGGCAAAGACAACGAGAAAGGATCGAGAATTTCGGTGGAGGAAAAGGCTTCCGGAGATCTGGCCTACTTGGAGAAGAAACGAGCAATCAATAGGAGATCCTTCGCAACACGAAAAGACCGTCAAGATTTTCGGGCAAAGCGAAAATTTCTACTCGGTAGAAAACTGTGTATGCGCGAATATAGGAAAAACCGAAAGATAGAAGCCGAGACGTCATTTTCGAGCACCAGCAGTGTCAGTAAAATGTCAACTGCATCTCTTAGAGAGGGGAGCAAACCATAAAATAGCAAATGATGCTAGAGACTTCGTTCAAGCAACACAGGATTGTAAACATTACTATCGGCCCTGTTTCTTGTCATAACGACACAAAGATGTGTTGTTGCGGAGCTACCGGCCTATTCCACCCGTTCCGCAAATAATGAGAGTATCCTTTTAATGTATTTTTTACGTTGCTTTGTATGCCAATTGCAAATTGCTATTTTGAAATTCTTGTAGTTGTAATTAAAATTGATTCATAATAACTGCTTTAGCTTGTCACATCGATTTCTTTCAGGATATTTCTATGTGCACGTAACGATGAACTTTTAGTTTGGTCAGCAGTTGAAAACCATTGAAAAGTATACACCAAAATCATGCATTGATGTATAAATTTTCCCATTATGCATTTTACCCGTACTTTCCTTTATTTGGCCTCTTCAGGCTCAATATGTGGAATGTGTTGCTGAGGCTATTATGATAAGAGATATTGTATGCAAATGCAGAAGTGCCTGCTACGATGTACGTACGCACGTGGAAACCAAACATCCAAAGCGAGCCAGAAAGCATATGGGCCAAGTCCTGAAGTGGAGAATGATGATCGACAAGCTGAAACTCGACTTTGCAAAACTGCAGCCCTCAAATACTTCAAGACATTTAAATAGCCATTCCTCTAGTTTTAGATTACATACATACTTTTAATGGAATAAAACTTTGTTTTCAGAAGACTAGAATTTAATAGTCCGGGAGCTAGCGTGAAGTTGTGCAGGGAACGAGGTAGTACATAAAACTTTCACATAGCATAGTAAACCTCTAACCTACTGCAAAACTTCGCGTCTGTCGGATCAGATTATTTGCTTTTCAGAAATAGAGAGGATAACACAATCCTATGTATTTCCAGTGGTGAAATTGTGATATTTAAGTTGTTGACTCCAGTTTTTCGAATTTTTGCTCATAAAAGTTACACAAATTGGTATTTTGTTGAACTGGTTATTATAGAAATCATCTACAGATAATGATCTTTCAAATGAGTTATCATTCATTGACAGAGGATGAAGTAAAGTGTACAAACAGACACTTTTCGTAAAAGCATATCAACAATTTTCCTGAAATTTCTATGTTAAAATTTGCAGTTACACCAACGAAAAGTGTCTGTTTGTACACTTTACTTCATCCTCTGTCACTGAATGATAACTCATTTGAAAGATCATGATCTGTAGATGATTTCTATAATAACCAGTTCAATAAAATACCAACTTGTGTAACTTGTTGGTTTTAGCGAATTACCCCCTGAGGAAGAGCGAACGCTCGAAACGCGTAAGGGTTGTACATATCTTTTAATTAATTATTTTAATCTTGTCAATAAATTTCAAGGAGAGACGAAAGCTGTTTTTAAGCATCAACTCAAGTGTGTAACTTTTATGAGCAAAAATTCGAAAAAATGGAGTCAACACCTTAAATCTCTGGAGTCTGACTGAGACACGTTCCGGAACATGTTGTGGATCAAATATGAATTTCAAAGGTCTATGATCACTGCAGATACAAAATTTTCGACCAGCAATGAACTTGTGGAAATACTTGACTGCCTCAATAACAGACAAGGCTTCTCGTTCGATGTTTGAATAGTTCTCCTCTGAAGGCTTCAATACTCTGCTACCAAGACATACGATTTGTTTTTGATCGGCATCATGAATGAGGACAAACCCAATACCATTCTTGCTGGCATCTGAGAAAACATGCAGTGGGCGAGATTGATCGTAGCAAGTAATTTGACCATTTGCAATATTGATGATAAGTCCTCTCACAGCGACCTCTTGAAATATCATAAGAGAGGCCGAAATGCCAAACTGTAAACTGGTATAAGCAAAATAGTCGATATGGGTGGAAATGCAAGTATGCAATTGACTTTCCTTTGACAAGGGAACCTGAGGAAATGCGTCTGATAAGTCCAGCATCATCTGTATCATCTGTATTCACCGACATAATTACATTTTCAGACGCATTGTCAAGCTTTTCTTTGACATACCACTCCGAATTCGAAAGCTAGCCATAAAACGACTGTCGTCATCGCAAATCACAGAATTGATTTGAATACTGTCAGCTTTGATAAAGCCATGTGGTATAAGGAAATCATTGCCAAGAATACTTCTGATGTAAGGACTTGAAATCAACATTCTCCCAACGTGTAATTTTCCACGATATTCCAAAGAAACATCATCCATAACACCACAAAGGGAAACTTTAGCACCACCATAAGCCGAAACATTTGGTAAATCATCTACAGAAAATGTCAGACCAGTCTTTTCTGCCAAATCCAGAGGAATTAGCGTTACTTGCGCACCGCTATCAATCATAAATTCAATGGTCGTATCACCAACATGAAGCTTCTTGTATATCAATGGGACTTTTAATGGAATAAAACTTTGTTTTCAGAAGACTAGAATTTAATAGTCCGGGAGCTAGCGTGAAGTTGTGCAGGGAACGAGGTAGTACATAAAACTTTCACATAGCATAGTAAACCTCTAACCTACTGCAAAACTTCGCGTCTGTCGGATCAGATTATTTGCTTTTCAGAAATAGAGAGGATAACACAATCCTATGTATTTCCAGTGGTGAAATTGTGATATTTAAGTTGTTGACTCCAGTTTTTCGAATTTTTGCTCATAAAAGTTACACAAATTGGTATTTTGTTGAACTGGTTATTATAGAAATCATCTACAGATAATGATCTTTCAAATGAGTTATCATTCATTGACAGAGGATGAAGTAAAGTGTACAAACAGACACTTTTCGTAAAAGCATATCAACAATTTTCCTGAAATTTCTATGTTAAAATTTGCAGTTACACCAACGAAAAGTGTCTGTTTGTACACTTTACTTCATCCTCTGTCACTGAATGATAACTCATTTGAAAGATCATGATCTGTAGATGATTTCTATAATAACCAGTTCAATAAAATACCAACTTGTGTAACTTGTTGGTTTTAGCGAATTACCCCCTGAGGAAGAGCGAACGCTCGAAACGCGTAAGGGTTGTACATATCTTTTAATTAATTATTTTAATCTTGTCAATAAATTTCAAGGAGAGACGAAAGCTGTTTTTAAGCATCAACTCAAGTGTGTAACTTTTATGAGCAAAAATTCGAAAAAATGGAGTCAACACCTTAAATCTCTGGAGTCTGACTGAGACACGTTCCGGAACATGTTGTGGATCAAATATGAATTTCAAAGGTCTATGATCACTGCAGATACAAAATTTTCGACCAGCAATGAACTTGTGGAAATACTTGACTGCCTCAATAACAGACAAGGCTTCTCGTTCGATGTTTGAATAGTTCTCTCTGAAGGCTTCAATACTCTGCTACCAAGACATACGATTTGTTTTTGATCGGCATCATGAATGAGGACAAACCCAATACCATTCTTGCTGGCATCTGAGAAAACATGCAGTGGGCGAGATTGATCGTAGCAAGTAATTTGACCATTTGCAATATTGATGATAAGTCCTCTCACAGCGACCTCTTGAAATATCATAAGAGAGGCCGAAATGCCAAACTGTAAACTGGTATAAGCAAAATAGTCGATATGGGTGGAAATGCAAGTATGCAATTGACTTTCCTTTGACAAGGGAACCTGAGGAAATGCGTCTGATAAGTCCAGCATCATCTGTATCATCTGTATTCACCGACATAATTACATTTTCAGACGCATTGTCAAGCTTTTCTTTGACATTACCACTCCGAATTCGAAAGCTAGCCATAAAACGACTGTCGTCATCGCAAATCACAGAATTGATTTGAATACTGTCAGCTTTGATAAAGCCATGTGGTATAAGGAAATCATTGCCAAGAATACTTCTGATGTAAGGACTTGAAATCAACATTCTCCCAACGTGTAATTTTCCACGATATTCCAAAGAAACATCATCCATAACACCACAAAGGGAAACTTTAGCACCACCATAAGCCGAAACATTGGTAAATCATCCACAGAAAATGTCAGACCAGTCTTTTCTGCCAAATCCAGAGGAATTAGCGTTACTTGCGCACCGCTATCAATCATAAATTCAATGGTCGTATCACCAACATGAAGCTTCTTGTATATCAATGGGACTTTTAATGGAATAAAACTTTGTTTTCAGAAGACTAGAATTTAATAGTCCGGGAGCTAGCGTGAAGTTGTGCAGGGAACGAGGTAGTACATAAAACTTTCACATAGCATAGTAAACCTCTAACCTACTGCAAAACTTCGCGTCTGTCGGATCAGATTATTTGCTTTTCAGAAATAGAGAGGATAACACAATCCTATGTATTTCCAGTGGTGAAATTGTGATATTTAAGTTGTTGACTCCAGTTTTTCGAATTTTTGCTCATAAAAGTTACACAAATTGGTATTTTGTTGAACTGGTTATTATAGAAATCATCTACAGATAATGATCTTTCAAATGAGTTATCATTCATTGACAGAGGATGAAGTAAAGTGTACAAACAGACACTTTTCGTAAAAGCATATCAACAATTTTCCTGAAATTTCTATGTTAAAATTTGCAGTTACACCAACGAAAAGTGTCTGTTTGTACACTTTACTTCATCCTCTGTCACTGAATGATAACTCATTTGAAAGATCATGATCTGTAGATGATTTCTATAATAACCAGTTCAATAAAATACCAACTTGTGTAACTTGTTGGTTTTAGCGAATTACCCCCTGAGGAAGAGCGAACGCTCGAAACGCGTAAGGGTTGTACATATCTTTTAATTAATTATTTTAATCTTGTCAATAAATTTCAAGGAGAGACGAAAGCTGTTTTTAAGCATCAACTCAAGTGTGTAACTTTTATGAGCAAAAATTCGAAAAAATGGAGTCAACACCTTAAATGTCACAATTTTACCATTGGAAATACATAGGATTTTGTTATCCTCTATATTTCTTAAAAGCAAATAATCTGATCCGGCAGACGCGAAGTTTTGCAGTAGGTTAGAGGTGTACTATGCTATGTGAAAGTTTTATGTACTACCTCGTTCCCTGCACAACTTCACGCTAGCTCCCGGACTATAAGCAAATGTCTAAAGAAAGGGGTCAAGTAGATAAGAGATACACGCAGTAAGACACGAGCTATGCGCAAAAAATGGCACGAGACAATCTTATTAGAGGCAAAGCAGGGTCTTGCATCAAAAAATGTTTCGCCAAATATTTGTTCCACGATACATACATAAATCTTTGATGCAAACTGTAATTCGTTTGATGCAACAAAATTTTGAATTTCACATAGGCCTATGTACTGAAATACAAAATTGGTGTGATCCCCGCAATACCCTCTGCTATTTGGTCGACATCAGCTTTAAATTCGAACGTAATAACATCCTTCTATGTATAATGGTAATATTTGATATTGGTCGATCGATCAATTTTTCAGTCTGTCTTCGTGAGATTTTATTGCCAACCCAACAACATTTTAATGAAATGCGTTTCATATGCTTGGGATAGTGTGCTGGCCTATAACACTCCTGATCGCCTCTCTGCAGACAAATATTTCCTTTTTATAATTGCAGGGGTATATGATCATCCAATTATGCCGTGTGAGTGATATTATCATTTTTTATAAACATTAACCTGAAATAATGAAGCAAGAGCTAAGGAAACAATTTCTAAAATTGTAATAATGTATAGACTATTTCTAACAATGATGTTACATAATCCTGAGAACCTTCTTTCATATTTCAGACGTTATGGTCTTCAGTCTTCGCGGAACTCGTCACGGCCTCCGAATGTTTCGGTTATAATAGTGTTATTATTTTTCTATTAGTACATGGAACACTTAGTGGAGTGACACTCGACGTGCGTGAATAAAAATCTAAGGTAGGTTCAGTAGTTTTTATACTTCATTCAGAGTTATGCCACTTGCCACCCTTCTTGCGTTGTACTTTTTAGTAGTACAACGCAAGGGGGTGGCATTTTTTTGGGAAGTCAAGGTTTGTCCGACGACTTTTCGAGGGACTCGCCCTCGTCTTCAGCATGACCGCATGCTGAAAGATTCTAATCGACGCAAAAATATCCTTGTTACTTCAAAATGGTATTTTTTCAAAACCTCAACAAGTTCCTATTACTTGCAATTCAATAAGAAGATTATTTGAAATTATAATCACTTTCGAATATAAACAGTTGCCACGCAAGACATTGTTTATGTGATAAGTGCTTAATTTTAAGCACTTTTATTAGTTTTTGTTTAATTATGATCAATGTGATTTGAAATGCCTTCGTTAATACATATACTGTTTTAAACAAAACAGGAGTACCATTCCGTATCATTTATTCCTTCACTTTTTGTTATTACAGTAAAGTCATAGGTATTATTCAGAAGTGTAGGCCCTACTTCATGTTTCCACTTCAAAAATCAAAACTATTAGCCTCTGTTTGCATGAATTGTAGCCGTCTGAAAGCTCTACGACGCGTTGTTTTAAAAGTCCATCATTTACGAATGATTTCTGAGTGAATCTTTATGAATGAATCATGCATGTTCGTTTGATAATTGCAATGACATAAAAGTGCTTAAAATTAAGCACTTTTTATATTTCTGGGATAGCAATAAAATTCATAGAACTACCTTGTGTACACAGGTCTTATTTTAACCAGATAGCTTCGTCGTATCCAATACATAGATAATTTAGGCTAAAACTCAACTTGGGGTATCAAAAGCGATTTGATTTTGACTTCTTGTATTTCATGACGACATTTTATGAGTGTTTTTCAAGATGTCCACAAATAAAAGGGTTTGAGTGTGGGTAAGCCCTTTGAACCAGGGTCGGCTTTTGCCGGCTAAAACTGGTTTTTGCCACTAAGTGGTAAAAACTAAAATTTCGAAAAATCAGTCTTTTTTTCACGAAGCGATCGTTAGCAAGTTCGGTTTTGAGTATTACGATGCATGCGGGTTTACATATTGGAACTCTTGTCTTGCAAAACATGACATTCACTCTCTGATGACATTCTACATGTATCTTCTTACCCATACTCTTCCGATATTTTAAATAACTCGAAATTTTTGTTTACGTGGATGATGTCGTTTCTGCATCTTTCTGCATCTGTACGTCTTATGATCTCCATTTTGAAGAGAAATAAACACCTACTTGACTTGACTTGATAGAACCACATGATATGTTTTTATCACGAACAACAGACGATGGTGTCTTTGTATACAATTGCTGTGCCCTTTTCTTGAACTTATTATAGAAATCATCTACAGATCATGGTCTTTTAGTTAGATCATTCAGTAATAGAAGCTGTTAGATATTTCCTTATGTTAAAATGCTCTTGCAGAGTTCACTGAATGATGACTCCGTTAATCTAAATAAATCTAGCAATGAAAATAAATGCATGTACACGTATACGAATAAAATTGGTTTGTAATAGAACAAAATTAAGCTAGCCACTTTCTTAATATGGCGAGCTTCAATAGTACCACTGTCATTTTTCTGTGTCGAATGTTCAGCAAAAATCCAGAGGGCATTTTAATAGTCTAATATCTAGGTTTGAACCCAGGTCTCATGAACGCAGAGAGAATACATTATCAAAAGGTCTCCGCACCGGAAAATGCACCGAAGCTCTCAAATCAAGCAATGTGCAACAGCCACTTAGAATGCACTTCTCATTTTTTTAGAAATGTACTAAATGTGCTAATGCTTGTGACTGGAGCAGAAAATCATGATCTGGAGGAACAAATAATAATTAGATAATATGGATCGCAGCAGCAATCTTGAGAAAGTGAGGTATAGTGTATGTCTCAACAGCTTCAGGTAGGCTATAATTTCTATAAGAGAAAATTTCCAGTAAAATGCAAAATTGGTCGTTGCTGATAGAATCTGAGAACGGCAAGCAATAGTGACATTTATTTGCATCTATTGTGATATTCAAATTTGTTTAAAGTTCTTCAAATTTCCACATTTTGAGCTCAAATCAACACTTTACTTTCAGTATTAAATTCATTTAACATCACCTTATCTTCTAGATATGTGAGGGTAACTTGCCATGGCCCTTCTGGGACTTGCACACTATTGATTTTGCCTTTTTGGGACTGTAAGATAGATTTCATAGAAATATTCGTATAATCACAATGGCATGGGACATTTGTCACAGATTTAGAAGACAAGCTATTCTATTAAACCAGCGGGCAAGATAATCGGAGAAATCCGAGGCCTGATTTCTACATTTTTTTGTCCTTCTAGCTTCATGGAATACCTGTTTTCAAGCAAAAGCACTGTCTTTTATACATACCCAAGTGATTTTCTTTCAGTATGAGCGTTTGAGAGAATGCGCTGTAGCTTAATAACAATGTTTTTTGTAATAATTCATGTTCTTACATTTATGCTTGGAACGTATTCTTGAATGAAGCATGATATTGATAAGGTCTGAATTGTGAAAACACAGGCCTAAGTATTTATCGAATGACGAAAAAGTAAAATGAACATATTGTGACTAACGTTCATCAATAGAATAAGGAGTCACGATGATCCCTTATACTGTATGTACCCAAAAAACTGAAGTAATGATGCTGGAAAATAGTTTTAGCCGAAAAATGGTGACAAAAGCTGGTGGTTTTTACCAGGTTTTTACCAGGTGGTAAAAACCAGGGTGGCTTTTACCGGCCAACCCTGCTTTGAACACATGTCACATTATTTTAGTAATTAATGTGCACCGATAAACAGTGCCAGAACTTAAGAAATATCAAATGGTGTATTTACAGCTGATACTTAGATATTTCATAATTTGACACTTTTCTGTTTCAACTTCATAACATATTTATCTCTGAAAAACAGTAGAGGAATAATTAGGACCTCATATTTCACACAAAACAATCTTACATCATCGTGAGGTGGTGCTGTTAAAATCAATCAACTACCATCAATACTCGACAAAAAAATATAGGAAATTCTGGTGAGGTGTAAAAGTGCCTAAAATTAATTAAGCACAAGTGCTTAATGTTAAGCACTCGGTCAAATTATCGTTAATAACCTGCAGTGTTGCGGTCACAGTTTGCCATCCTGGAGCTATTGTCATATCATGGTGCACATAAATTTAGCCTACTTTTACGTACATTAGGAAATTAAAAAGATAGCTACGATGCTTTGTGAACTGACATCAAAAAATTTTAGCAAACAAATCATAGAATCATTTGATATAGTGGCCAAATTATCTCGTCTTTTTGACAACCTGCTTTTTACAATCGTTATAAGTGATGACATGATCTTGCAAACTACCATTTACGAATGTTTTTATGAATGTGTTTGACAAAACAATATTGCAAGCTGTTGTTATTTCTTGACCAATTAAGTCACAAAGTCGATGTGATTTTACATTTATTCTTATGCTTGTATTTTTAAAGCTAATTTATATTTTACTAAATATTTCATATTTGCTTACCATATGCAAAGATCCAAAGTGTGATGACAGTGCGGAGTTTTGTAGCATGTCTTTGCTTTGAACATATTATAGACATTCCTTGACCTTTATCAAGCATAATATATTCATTGACACGGCTTCCTTAGAACACATACATACATTTCTTATTCTGAGCAAGATCGATTTTAAGCGAAATTTGTCAAACTTTTCGATTTTTTATCTCAGAAGTGACTGTATTATTGACTTTCTGCTAGCCGAAAAACATACTCCTGTACTAATGATTAGAAATGCCTAGGTATGTGTTCTATGGGAGACGTCTGTTGTTTTGCAATTTTCCCTATGCATTCACATATTCACAAGCAATATCTAAGAGTTGCAAATTTTAGATTCATGTTTTCCCTGATCCACTACAATATATTCAAGACCTGTAGTTGTATAAGTGCTGCAATTGTTGTAGTTGCAGCAAGTTTTGTTGTTGAAATTGTAAAGACACTATCGGTGTTCATTCATACTGGGAAAGCATTACAATAGAAGCTCGACCCCTACCATATGATTGCAAGTCATTTCCAAGCAGAAAGAGAAGGTTTTTCTCAACAGAAGATCTTCTTGAATACAATTTGACTTATCATTTGTATTGCGGTAAAGAGGTGTCATGTACATTTGTACGTGTGCAGTAAATTTGAAGAATTCAAATTGTGTAAGACTTTGTCTAAAATTGGCAAAAAATGATTTTTACTCATTTCATTAACGTACTTATGTATTCATACATATCGGTTGTCCGATTAGCATGGAATTATCAATCTTAAGTTGGCAGATCTTTGGGTGGGCTTAGACAAAACCTAAAAGGATAGAAACATGAAATATTGTGCATGGGGGTGCAAGGATAGGATAGAATCGTTGCAACATCCGCCCTAAAGTCGTGACGGCGTCCCTGGTGATGACCATAGTTACTTTGGTGATGACACTGAGAAGCTTACATTTAACTTTTTTTCGAAATTGTTCCCTTGGCCTACATGTTTAGCCTATAAGCCTAGCAATGCGGCAACCCCCACGACACCCCCAAGAATCTTCCACGGTACACAGGTTGAGAACAGCTTACAGACTGCAAAACGAATTAATCGATAATGGTTCGAGTATCATTTGACTAATCGGACCACCTCTATAATTGGTTTTCCCTTTTGTTGTCATTGATTTTTAAATCATTAATTTATTGTCAAATTTGACTCCGTAGGTCTAGATATCCCAGATTATGTTAGCGTTAATAAATTAGGATTATTGAGCAACGATCGATAGAAATTGAGAAAACCTTTCAATGATAGCTGCTAATGAACGTTAATTAAATATAGGTACTTGTTAACTTCAGGACAAAGTCTGTCGCAGTATATCAAATATAAAGAGAATGACAACGATTAAGTCAATAGAAGACACCAACACCCTTGATTCCCCGACCGCACTCGCCTGACTCAGGAATCGAACCGAAGTTCATGGTGGAGACGATCTCACACCTTCTTCACTATTCCACGCTGACGGTGCAAAAAGAATGCGAGTCAATTAGCATATTGAAGGTTAACTGTTACAATTTGAATACAGTCTAATCCGCAGACATTTCAGTTTACGGTGTACATGTAATTTCACAGAAATTTATTTGTCACACTTGAGTTTATTCCATTTCTGTAGACACATGATGGAGAACGCTGTGGTATGACGTTGCCTTGGTTGTGAGATTTTGAGGACTGGAGGCATCAGCACTGAAATCATCAATAAGCCGTTGGTAAACTCTTTGACGTTCAAATAAAGCTGCCTCAAGCTCGCGCCTTCTTTCTTGAATTTCAATAATTTCCTCCTCTTTTTGTAGCAGCTCTATTTCAAGCTCGGTTCGCACAGTCATGATGACCCCTGAAAGAATGTATTCAAAATGTTTGTGTTAGTAAATTCATCTGTATACATTGAAAAGAATCTCTTTATAGCAAAGTAAGTATTTAAGGGAAATATGCAATCAAAGCATGATTTGTGGGGACATCTATGATATTACTTTTTCGCCAGCTCTTATAAGCAGTTTTATTTGATGTCTCAATTGATAACAGAAGATTATTGAAATATCAAATGGAGGGGACTGAATAGCTATGTCAAAACTATGAAACAGCGACAAATTACGTAATATTATTACACTGACTTCGATGTATTACACGGTCAGAATCTACGAATATGATGCTACGGTATTCTCCGAGCCGAAGGCGAGGAGAATACCATAGCATCATATGAGTAGATTTGAGCTGTGTGATACATAGAAGTCAGTGTAATAATACTATGTGTTCGCTGAATGATATCTCATGACTCCATGGATATATTTCATATTTGAATTCATGAATTTTGAAACAGCTTAATTATCTAAGCAAGCATTCCTTTCTTCACTTTTGACTAATCAATGACATAGGAATGACGTCGAGATTTGTAAACATGTCAGAGGAAGAAGTTAATTCTGATATCGATAATAGAATACCAAAAAGTACTTGGAATAAGATGAGATGGGCATTCAAGCTATTTGTCACCTGGCATGACCACTGGAAAATAAGAATTGACGATAATGTTTTGAAAGTATATAAAAATGTGAAAGAATTTACACCAAACGATCTCAATCACTGTTTGAAGTACTTCTTCGCTGAGGTCAGAAAGGTTGATGGAGATATGTATCCTCCAGAATCGTTGAAAGGCATTGGTGCGATGCTACAGCTATATTTCATTACAGAAATGAAATGGAAAATTTCTATTTTTACGGACATTGATTTCAAAAGTGCTCGTGATTCCCTTGATGCTCAGATGAAAAAATCAGCTCAACGCGGTAACGTAAAACCAAAGAAAAGAGCATTGCCAATTGATCTAGAACAAGAGAACGAATTGTGGGAAAATGGTAGTTTTGGAATTTCAAATCCAGATCAGCTAATCCACACACTTATTTATCATTTGGGAGTTCATTTGAGCCTTAGAGCGGCTAAAGAACATCATGATATGGAATTTGGAGACGAATCTCAATTAATTCTTTGTAAAGACAGTGATGATAAAGAATATTTGAAATACGTTGAAAGAATGTCAAAAAACAAGCGTTATGGATTAAAATGTGCCAGAATGGACCCCAAAGAGACTCGAGTTTATCAGAACACGGACAACCCAGATCGATGTGTGATCAAATTATATAAAGAGTACATTCGACATAGACCAGATGGTGCGTGCAAAGCATTTTATCTGACGCCCTTACAGAAACATCAAATAAAAGGAGCTGTTTGGTACAAACGCTGCCCAATGGGGATTCATAAAATTGAAAATACCACTAAAACGTTGATGAAAAATATTGCAAAAGACGGCGAATTCTTTACGAACACTTCTTTACGACGCACTGCTAAGACTCGACTTGTACAAGGCGGCATATCCAAGGAGGTTGCAGCACTCAAAACAGGTCGAATCAATGAAAAAGCAGATAGTGCCTACATTCATGCCGAGGTATTCGAGAAAGATATGTCGAAAGTGCTGTATAGATCATATGAAGCTACAACAAACAATGTTGTATCTACAAACAACACAAACACACGAGAAAACAAGTCTATCAATTTTTATGGATGTACTTTTAACAATTGCACTTTATGATGTGTTACTCTATTATTTGTATTGGGTTGGAAACTAAGCTCAGACTCATCTCGTAATTATTAATAATTTATTAGTTATCTGTAAGAGTGTATTAGTGGTTTAGAAGTCTAAGACAATTCCGTCTTCAATTTTTTGAATCTGGCAGATCTTCTAGCTCTCATGGAGCATTTAAGAGCTAATTCTTTTCGCTTCGGTGAGTCAGAACTTAGTTTTCAATCATAGTACTGTTTCAATCGTTAAAGTGTGTTATAACACATTACAGGTAATCTACTCCCAGGTAATCTACTGCAGTAGATTACCTGAGAAAGATATTGCAGTTCAAAATATACATGTTGAATATGGATATCTAAGCGTATTTTACTCAATTATAATCGACCGCCTAATTGCATTAGGGGCATAGCACATGAGGCGAATACATAGTTATCCGTAGACGCTTGGCGAGACAAAAATATAGATGAAGATCCATTTCTATGGTTAGAATGTCAGAGTTGATTTGGCATAGAAATTAATTGATTGTTAAGGTACTTAATAGAGGACTGTAAACCACTAAAACACTAAAACAGCAAGCAAGGATTCCTTTCTTCTCATTCCAAGAAATATTTGTATTAAATGCATCTTAAATATGTAGATAATAGTTATTTACGCAACTACTAGTGCAAAATATCCTTGCTTTCTTATTGCTTTCTTCGAGGTCAACATATCTATGCACGAGCCCGAAGGGCGAGGGCATAGAATGTTGATCGAGGAGAAAGCAAAAGATGGATATCTTTGCACGAGTTGTGTAGGTAATTTTATTTTTCACCGATATCATGACCACTGTGACTAATCTAATTCTATGATGTTTGATGAGTTAAATCATAGTCTATGGTTAAATAATAAGCGGGTTTTATATAGTTCAATCGCATATATCTATATAGAAATCTATAATTCAACCAGTGCAATAATGAAAATATTACTGCACGCCCGTGCAGTAATCTGCTTTACAGGTAAAATAAAGTGACAGGATATCTACATTATACGCACGGTGAAAAATAAACAATATCTAAGCACCAAATGAAGCAATTTTTCGACTGTTTCATCTGTAAAACCACACCATTCAGAAATGACACGTCCATCAGCAAACTTGGGATGAAATATCAAAAGATTGATGAGTTTCATGTAGGAATCAAATGGAAAATTGGGTTGTTGCCAAAAATTTTAGACACAGCAACTTTTTGAAATTGGTAAATATGAATTTCAGAAAATCATCTTGGCGCAAAAAGATGGCGGACATGTCGCCAAAAAAATACATTAGAGCAATGAGTTGATTGCACACTTAACATGTTTTAGACACTTTGCTTCATAGTTTTTGTATAACAAGATTACTGAGCATGTAGAATAATTGGTGCTCTCCGTTTGACTCAAATTTTTATTGAAATTACATTTTTGTCTTGTCAGTAGGAAATGATTATTTTAGGATCTTATCCACGTAATCTTTTACTTTTTAAACAAAATGAGATGTCGTAAGCATGTCCTTCCGCACGAAGCCATCACATCAGAAAGGTTAACTGTTTACACTTCTCAGAAAGTCTATGGGTACAAGCTCATATCGCTTTGAGTTGAGAATCCTGCTCTCAATCTAGAGCCACCTACGGTAGTGTAAATGCTCTAGTGACTACCGGCAGTACCTGCTTATAGCCGTCTTCTTATGGATCTCAATTTTTACTCTGGTTGTGGCTGCATATTACAGTATATAACGAGTTGTGTTGATGTTGAAAGATGTGAACTGGACCTGCTGATGATACAGAATGAAATGACGGTTTGTCGGGTATGCTCCCTATTTGTCCAACTGCGGGTGCAATATTTGATGGCTTACAATGACTTTATCTTTAAAAAATACTGCTCGAGATTCTGGCCAAAATTCATTAGCATTGTGAGAGTTAATGATCTTTGCTACTTATCATTTCTTTTAGAATGGTACAATTCATACATAGTCCACTCCACGAAAACTCAAAATTCTTCAATGACAAAGTTCTCGTCGAAATTTTCATTATTCTCAAGTTTTTATGTGATTCATTCACCCTTCTTCAGGCGCAGCAAATTGAACGCCTGACATTGCTGAGGTTAACATAGGCCCACATGACTATATTGCTTGATACTTCAAGAAAAGAAAATTTTCATACAAAGATTAATTGCCACCTATTTCTAAAACTGAGTCACAACATTGTAAAACCTACTGGTAGATCAAAAAACGTCTCTTCAACATATATATCTCATTTTTACGGCAATTTGTCGAAATAGATCAATCACGTTCAAATTTCTGATGAAATAATCCAACATCATGATCAAGGTACTTTTATGTCAATCCTAAATTAATACTGTAGCCGCTTGCATGAGCGATAATTAGTGGGATATTGTGAGTGGACATTAATCACTTCCCCTTACTTATATCTGAAATGGTCGCATATTATTTATTCTTAACCTTAAAAATTACTTATCAATCTCATGCTTGCTTTGATTGCTTAAGAAGAACTAATTTATCAAATCTCATGCCAGATTACTTGTCTTAAAAATACAAAATATTGCTAGTGCTTTACTTCTCATTTCTCCATGCGGTTCCAGAATATACTAAATTATGTACGATATAAAGACCGAAGAAAATCTTCCACTCTCCTTGATTAAATCAGCAGCTCAATATACATGGCATTTAAATTATATTTCCATCCAATCAAATGCATAGATGCAGCAACAGTATGTACTACATCATTAGTCACCCCTCATTTTTTCGTTTTCAGCTGTAAAAGCTATAATTTCAATCTGCTTTGAATATAAATACATTCAAAATGCTTCTTTAACGTCAAACATCTATTCGTAACTGAAATATGTCTAGCTTGCACGCAGTGTGCGGTGCATAGAGTAAGTATATGTAGGCAAAGTGTCGACTCAAAAAAGCATCTGTATACAGTGAAAAATTTTATATCAAAAGATTCAGCTTCTTGCGGAGATTGCGGTCCTGCGGTTCAAAAAATTATTTGAGCAGTAATTCTAAGAAGCTAAATTTTTGCAAATTTATCTGCTACCGGATATATCCCTTTATAAGTAGTATGAAACAAATTGGATGTAAAAAGGAATGAATGTTCGCTAACAATGCATCTTAATTATGCGGAAATTATGCTGATAATCAAGGGAATTTCATGAACCGCATTATAATGCAAGTCTTCATGAAAAAGTCGAGATTTATTGTGCTTTCTTGGCTGAAATTTAAAGTTCTTAATTCAATTTTAACCGGCATGATTTTATGATTCACTAAATTCATGTTTTATTTCTTGAATCTGAATAGTGATGTGGACCCATTTACATCTTTCAAAGTTAATTGAAATCATTGTCTTTGATTAAGATATCTTGCTCTTTCAGTTGCAGGTTGCAGCTGTGTTATGATCACGCTCAAATGCTCTTGAGTTGAGCATGAAAGTAATAGCAACTTATCGAATTGCTAATTTAGCAAGCATTAAATCTCCAAGGCTGTCATGACATGGAGGATCTGTAAAATGTTATCATTCCTTCTGCTTTACGATCATGATCAATCAAATTTTTGTACATTTCTCCAAAAGTGTAATAATTTCCATTTAATGAAATCGAAACTGTATGCTCATTGGGGCTTTAATAAATGCTGAGTTACCTTTCTACCCAATATACAGGGTGAGTCAAAATTAGCCGTGAATGATAATAACAACTTTATTATTGTTCAACTGGTCTCTATATTCATAAAAATTTCTTATTTGAAAAATCTGTATAGGGCCTATATACATGAAATAATTTTTCAACTAGCAAATAATTATAACAATCTTTAGCCTTCAAATAAACTACCATTGGCTGACAAGCACTTTTTGCAACCGTTTCGGGAGATCTCTGAAAGAGTCTCGGAACATTTTGAGAGGAATTGCCGTCATTTCCATTTGGATTCTATTTGTCAGTTCTATCACAGAAGGGAAGATCACATTCTGAGGATGATATACTCGACTTCGAAGATAGGACCGGAACCAGTAGTCACATGTCGTGAGGTCAGGTGACCGTGCCGGCCACTCAATAAAGCCTCGCCTACCGATCCACTGTTGGGGCATTTCTTGATCCAAAATTTGGCGGGCGTTCACACAGTAATGGCTGCTCGCCCCATCCTGTTGGTAAATCATCTGCTTGTTTATTTTGAAATAAGGAACAACTTTTTCACAGAGAATTTCACAATATCTTTCCCCATTCATTGTGCCAGTGTCAATGTTTGTGTCAATAATTCCATTGAAGGAAATACAGGCCCAAACGGTAACTGAGGGTGTTTTCCCTGGATCTCTGAATCTGATGTGAGGATTATCCGTCGACCAGAAGTGAACATTATGTTTATTAACTTGTCCGTTCAGATGAAACACACATTCGTCTGATAAAGTCAGCTTTCTCAGAAACGATGGATCATTGGTGAACCTGTTTTGCATTACTTCGCAAAACTGGCGCCTTCGGTCGTCATGTCCATCGACAAGCTCCTGGCAATACAGTGGCTTATAAGGATGAAATTCATTCTTCTTTAGTATTCTACAGACGTTGGACTGAGACAATTCTAGTTCTTCAGAGACGACGAGTGGATGTTGTCGGATCTCTCTGAACTGCACCAAACTCGCTCTTCGTTTTCCTGGCTTTCTGCGGACTTTGGTCTTCCTTGACCTGGTCTCTGATGCACAAGAGAACCTGTTTCTAACAGTTTGCTTTTCCAATCAATCAGGGTTTGTCGAGGTGGTGCTTCTTTGTTGAATTCAATGCGAAATCGTCGCCTACAGTCCTCTACAGAACAGTTGCCTGTTGCAGCAATTACCCAAGAGGTAATCAGAACTCGCTCTTTAATGGTGTATTCCATCTCGTATCACACTACATTAGAAATGAAAAATTGTTAGACAGATTGACTTACTTTCAATACGAATCGATCACGCAGTCATGGGAATGATGATTCATCTCTGTTTACAACTGTTAGTGATGCAAAACTTGCTAAGCATGAAAGAAAACCTTTGTTTTTTGCTCACGGCTAATTTTGACTCACCCTGTACTTAGTACTGGTGCATAGCGAAACTGCTCATAACATATTGTAGTAGTCACTCCATGTGGTTTTTGGCCTATTTTTGCTTTTGATGAGTCCTTGCTTATATTTTTACCTCTCGAAAATAGCCTCTCATGTTCAGAATCAGCTAAAACAACTCGATTGTCTCTTATTAAGGTCGCATGAGTTATTATTTTTAGAGAAATAAGCTGTTGGCAATTTTTTGTCACCTTGATTATTTGTATATTAGCGGACTATTTTCGAGGTGTCAGTTACCATTTTGGCTTAGCGATTTTTTTGGTGCAGAGTCCAAGAGCCGAAAAGGTCAATGGAAGGAGGCAGGAGGGGCATCCTGGCTGCAAGTTTCCAGCGATTTACAGACGTCTGATTATGTCAGCACCGTCCAAACCCGCAGAGGTGGAGTAGGCCTAATGACGTTAAAGCTTCATCAGAGCTACGTTTGATTTTTGCTACTTTTCTTCGTTAAAATATTTCATTGTAGAGATATGCCATGTCGGTGCTCTTTAAAAGATAAAAGCATAAAGTTGCAAGAAATGTAAATTGTCACAACAAACTTTGGTAATGACAGAAAACGGAAAATTTCTTCGACCAAGGTATCTATTAAAACAATAAAGTGATCCAACGTTTCGCCTTAGCTTGAACACGGATAATAATTATTATATAATATTATTATTATTATTAATAAAATAATTTATTATATTATTATATAATTACAACAAGGAGGATCTTGCATAGTTCCATTCATCTTACAGCAATTTCTTGGCCTGTGGCAACATTATTGTCTTCAGTACTTCAATTCATTTATGCAATATAGTCTCTTCAATGAAGTAGGTAATAAGACAAGATAAGATAAGATAAGCATTTATTTTTTAGGAATGGTAATCACATTTTTACAATTCAATTTCCAGTTGAATGTGGAAAGTTCATCCGCATGCATAAAAATTAATAAATTAGTGAATAAGCAATAAGATACAAATTATACAAGATAAGATAAGCATTTATTTTTTAGGAATGGTAATCACATTTTTACAATTCAATTTCCAGTTGAATGTGGAAAGTTCATCCGCATGCATAAAAATTAATAAATTAGTGAATAAGCAATAAGATACAAATTAATATGTGACAAACATTAAGTGTTATTCATTAGAGATGTCACAAATGGAATAAATGCATTCTTCTTTCTTTGAGTGCGGCAAAAATGGAACAAGGAACTTTCCTGAATTTGTGAGGACAGTGACCATCTTCATTTGCTGCCTTCAAAAAGAGACGCCTGCTGAGTTCATGTCGTCGAATGGTAATCTCATCGCTTGAGCAGTGACAAGTCTTCATACTGCCATGAAAAATAATGCGATGGGCCCGCTTGCCGATTTTTGATAGTTGGTGTGATAAAAGATGATTTAAACTAACAAAACATGGACAAGCATATTCCAAAATGGACCTGATGTGCAGTAAATGAAGCTCAGTTTTGGTAACATAAAATTTTAATCTCCGCAGACAATAGAAACGTTGATTTGCTTTCTTTGTGGTACATTCGACATGAGTGTTGCAAGTTAGGTCTTTCGTAATAGTAACACCAAGAATAACAGATTGGTCTACCACATTCAATTTAAATGAAGTCAAATTTAAATCAAAATGTTTTCGTTGATTTACACAAGTTAAAATATTTGACTTCGACGAGTTGACAACCAGCTCATTGTCATCACACCAAGACAACACATTATCTATCTCTCTATTTACGTAGTTCGTTACAATTTCAATATCTGTGGTGGTAATAGGCAAAACGATTGCTATATCATCAGCGTACTTTACCATGCAGGAGTCATGAGAAATATAACACAAATCTCTGACAAAAATTGAAAAGAGAAAGGGTGCTAACACAGTACCTTGACATGCACCGGACAACAATGGATAAGGATCAGATGAGCATTCTTTTAACTTGACAACTGCAGTTCTTTCACAAAGATAGCTCTGGGTCCATGCTACAAAACCCTTTGGAAAATCGAAAGTTTTCAACTTGTGCAACAAAATGCTGTGACTCAGACAATCGAAAGCCTTTTGAAGATCGAAAGTCAGAAGGAGCGAACCAAAACCATCAGCCGAATCATAGTTACTTGTGAGAGCTTCAAGCACGAGAGCGGTGTTTGTTGATGCAGATCTTCTAAAGCCACGTTGCTCTTTTCCGTAGTGAAATTCAAACTTGTCACTCATTTCTCGCAGTGTCACATTTTCAAGTATTTTTGAAGCTTCGATAGATGCAGGGACTTTGACTTCCGTACAGGGATGACTATTGATCTCTTCCATTTATCAGGGAAAATTCGGCTGTCTATTGAGGATTGCATTATGTGACTCAAAGGCTTTGATATAATGAGCGCTAATTCCTTGTATGTGCGAGTAGGAATAATATCATCTCCTGAACTTTTACTTGTAGTTGTATGTAATCGTAACAAGTAGAGATATACTTTATACCAGGGATGTGGAGTCGGAGTCCTGGAGTCCTATCATTTTTGCTGGAGTCAGAGTCGGAGTCCTATCATTTTTGCTGGAGTCGGAGTCCTATCAAATGATAGGACTCCAGACTCCGGCCTATAACTAGACCCGAAATGATATGATACAAGCAAATAATTTATTCTCGTGCATAGCTGTCTTTGTCTTGATGTCAACTTTCTCCGTCAAACAAATGTACAGAGACAGCAGTGCATACAAAGCTTATAATAGTTGAGGGAATGAACCGTGATAGTGAAAAAAAGGATTGTCTTTTCACTCGGTGATTTAGTAGAGAAGACAAACCTTCCTAGCTTCGATCACACCTGCACGCCAAAGGTCACATCAGAGACAAAAATGAAATACTGGTTTGTTTGAGAACATTGCATCTTACTCTCACGTTAATCGTGTGTGATGGCTCCTCCAAAGCGGATATTAAAATCGAAAGTGAACTCATGCTTTTTGGAGAAGGATGGGGATTTTCGTGCCTGATAGAGACTGGAGAAATAAACGTGTGAAGCACACATCAAGAAGATGGGAGGAGCCGAGTCGCATGCATCCAGCTTAAAGCGACATTTGATCAACTTTCATCGAAAATGATTGATAATTGATGCAATGATCACTAAATATCGATTCAGGTAAGCCTATAATGATCTGTGATGTAGGCTACCAGTTATTTTTTCAAGAAGCTAGGCTTATATACTTGCCACCAGGAGTCGGAGTCCTATCAACCCACGGAGTTGGAGTCCTATCAAAATGATAGGACTCCGCATCCCTGCTTTATACCATAGAGTAGGTATATTAGGTAGAGTGGCAACTCCGCATTTATTAAATCACCAATGTGTATACACTTTCGATTTTATTAAATGAACTCAAAGGAGATACAGTCGGAATTGTTTCTAAATGTGAGATATGTTCATTTATGCAGTTTTGCAGAAATTACAACGGAATTGACTGATCATGATAGCACAAAGCAGAAGGAAATGATATTTTTTACAGATAGTCCGTGTCTGACAGCCTTGATGAGGTAATGTTTGTTAAATTGGCAACTCGATGACCTGCGCCATTGCTTTCTTGCTGAACTTCATAAGAGAATCTCCTTAAGCGTGATCAGGCAACAGCTGCCACTGGCAGAGGAAAATCGCATAATCAAAGACAATGATTTCAATCAACTTTGAAAGATGTAAATGGGTCCACATCACTACTCATATTCAAGAAATGAAACATGAACTTAGTGAATCATAAAATCAAGTCTGTGAAAATTGAATTAAAAACTTGAAATTTCATCCAAGAAAGCACGGATAATATCGCTACTTTTTCATGAAGACTTCCACTATAATGCGGAGTATGAAATGCCCTTGATAATCAGCTTGATTTCCGCTTAGTTAGGATGATTATTATCAAACATTCATTCCTTTTGATATCCAACTTCTTGCATACTACTTACATAGAGGAGTCATCTCAGTAGTATATAAATTGGTCAAAATTTTGACTTTTTTAAAACTGCTCAAATAATTTTTTGGACCACGGGAGCGTAATCTCCACAAAAAACTGAATCTTTTGATACAAAACTTTTCACTGCATACATATATACTTTTTTGAGTCGACACTCTACCTATATATCCCTACTCTATGCTTTATACCTCAATACAAGCGACAGAGACCGTGTACAGACATCATGACCAATACCATGACTTTGGTTGGATACTCAATGCATCATGCAACTGTCTCCAGAATTCCTTTGAGGTGTGAAGTGGTTAATCAATTTGCATCGGGACATTCTGGTCCTGTCATATACCAGTCGAACGACTGCATGGATATTTTGGGTTTTGCTGCGAATTTTCCGATATGTCCGTTCTTAGTCATTTCACGCTTCTTTATGCGTTGAGTCGCCCTCTTAAAAACTCCATCTTCAATGGCAATATCCTGTATGGCATCGTTATTGTTGACAAAGGCCTTTAAGATCTGTTTCATTTTTGCATTGGAACACCTATAGTGCGACATATGTTGAGTTATACCAGTGTATGATTCCGATTCAATAATATCCCTACCTGATCTTGATTAAGACATATTTGAACTTGATTGCATTGACTTACAAATCCATCAGATATTCGGAAAGGTTGCAAAGTGTAGAATTACTAATCGACGATATTTGACTAGGCTGCTATTGCTGCAGGTGTATCAACTCGTACAATTGACTGAAACCATGCTAGAAGCTAAAGTGACTAATAAAAATAAATAAATAAATGAACGTTGTTTATACTCGGAAGCACATTAGGCAACTAATGTAAATGCAACTAATACTATGCAAACAGCTCATTTTTCTGAAAAAAGTAACTAATACAAGCTTAATAAGAATCATGGAGATGTTTTAGCTTATTCTGAACATGAGAGGCTATTTTCGAGAAGTAAAAACATAGGCAAGGGCTAATCAAAAGCAAAAAATAGCCCAAAACCACATGGTTACCATTCAGTTACGAATAGATGCTTTGACGTTAAAGAAACAATTTGAATAGCTGAAAGCGAAAAGAAATGAGGAGTGACTAATGATGTAGTACATACAGTACACTACTGAGATAAAAGTTAGATAAAATAAAGAAACTTGCCATTTACAATCCGTATGATACGCCATAATCGCAGAAGTATCATCATTTCAATTGCTTCAATTAAGAGACTTTTATCCACAAGGAGAACAAGATCCAGTGAAAATGAGATAATGACGATAACAGCGTCCAGAACGTTGATAACACTGCAAAAGAATCGTCGACCCATAGCGAATATTCTAAGCGCTATTTCAATCATAAACAATGAAAGTATCACAATGCTGATAGAATGGAGAACTCGTGATGCTGCTGAATTTTTCGCCTCATCGCCAAACACTCCAAGAACAAGAAACATATCCACTAGAACCACCAATGCGTCCAAAATAATCAAAATGACGATTGCTATTTCAACATTTCGCTTGTGAAACCAGTGTTCAATGCCGGCTCTGACTTCGTCTCTCTGTGGACAGCATCCACAGCAGCTTCTCTCTCGGGGTCCGCTCATGGCAATGATTGCCGCGGGTGTCAGCAATGGCTCTGTTTCTTGTTGTTGATCCATGGCGAAAATTCACTGACCTCAGATCCTCGAGTCACGATCCCGTCAACAGAACCTTATCCAGACATTACTCAATTCATCTTGACATTAAATAGTGTCAAACAATATACTTGACATTTTTGCGAGAAATAATTTTACAGCAGCATGATTGACTGAATGTTTGTGAATATTTAACATTTGACTTGAGCTGCAGATTAAATGCTTCACTTTTAACTAACAGATCAATGTTTTATCGAGTGTATTCATTCTATGGATTAATATCAGCATGTCGCAGAGAATTTTTCTTAACTGGCAGCTAAACTGAATTATTAATGTTCTTTTCAGAGTTTGCCAGCATTTTATCGCCTGTATGAGAGCTGGGTATAATTGCTAATTATTTATTGCTAATTAATTTATTTTAATTAACAACCCCATTTCCCTGAAGAGGGTTAGGGAGAAATGTCATGCACATAAAGCAATAGCAACATGCATGCGATGTGCGATGTGCAGAGCGGAGTCACTTCATGTCTTCTCCATCATACCCTTGGCCGCCATTTCAATCTGTCGCTCGCCTTCTTCTATGCTCTCCAGTCTAAGTCTGTGCTTTCCAGATCTCTCTCGACACGGTCCTTCCAGCGAATCCTTGGCTATTCACATCTTCTTGTCACAATGCTGTTTCATTACCCTTTCTAACTACATGCCGTGTCCACCTCTCTCTCCTTTCACTGTCACCATTTTCTTTATTCCTATCTCCTCCCTCAGCTCAGCCATTCTTAGTTTCTCCATCAACCTTGTACCGCAGATGCAACATATCCAGCTGTTTTCACACACCTGTAGCATCTTTTGCTGCTGCTCAGCTAGTACCATCGTTTCCAGCAGTCTGGATGCGGTTAAAATATTTTAACCGATTTCACTTATCAGAAAATTAATTGATTTATCATAACTTACCTACGTAAAACCCTGTGGGCTATAACAGCTGTAGGCATTGTGACATTTCAAGGTTATACACATTGATATAAAGTCACCGTAAATTCAATTTAAGATAATAAAATATCAATTATTGCGTGTTTTAACCTGTGACGTAGTGATCATGAGTCATTAGAATGACAATTATACGATTTCCTTGGTCATGCTTTTCCACGGCTATGTATGTTTATAGGCCTAATCTTCGGCGATTATCCTGCCGCTTAGTAGTCGTCGGGCTACACACATGAACAAGCTTAGTCATAGGAAATTCGTACGAATTGAGGGAGTACGTCACATTGACGCAAGTGTTATCATCTAAGCGGTCAAGACTGCTTCCTTTGTGTGGCTACGTAAAAGCATTTATTTTTGGTTCAAATATTAAAGTTAGATATCACATCAACTTTCAAATTTTCAATCGGTATTTGATTTCGTACTGTATTTTTTCTCCAATCATTCCTGTCTCTCATTGGACTTATTAAGGCACCTCCATTGCATAGAGAAACCCAAGACTGAAATAAGTCGCTGAGCTCATAGAGCATAGGCATATTATGTAGAGTGGTAACTCCGCATTTATTAAATCCCTAATTAATCCCTAATTTAAATCCCTTTATTAATTGCTTTCTTGGCTGAAATTTCATACTTTTAGTTCAATTTTCACCGGCATGATTTGATAATTCACTAAATTCATGTTTTATGTATTGAATCTGAATAGTGATGTGGACCCATTTACATCTTTCAAAGTTGATTGAAATCATTGTCTTTGATTATGCGATTTTGCTGTGCCAGTGGCAGGTTGCAGCTGCCATATGATCACGCTTAAGAAAATACTCTTGAGGTTGAGCAGGAAAGTAATAGGAACCCATCGAATTGCTAATTTAACAAACATTAAATCTCCAAGGCTGTCATGAGAATCTGTGAAATACCATCATTCCTTCTGGATTGCAATCATGATCACTTAATTCCGTTGCAATTTTCTCAAAACTGCAGAAATTTGCATATCTCCACATTTGGTGACAATGCCTCGTGTATCTCCCATGAGTTAATTTAATAGAATCGAAAGTGTATGCACATTAGGGCTTTAATAAATGCGGAGCTACCCAGATAGACCTACAATCTTGAATGAAAATGAAACTAAAGATGATGACAGAAAAGGAAATTGTACTCAAATCATTCACCCTTGCAGCATGCGGGTCAGTTGGGTCAAAGATGTGGTGGGTCAGGTGGGTCGTAGGTCATATTTTCGTGAAAAGTCGGTGGGTCAGGTGGGTCGTGGGTCACATGTGCCATGGATCAGGTGGGTCATGGATCAAGTTTGGTTGACCCACTTCCAACTGACGCTCTACGCGAAGTGGTTTTAACGAACACTACTGAGTCATGGACGCGGTTTTTCATACTTGCGAAATGTGTTCTGCCGTCGCGTAAACGTGGAAGTCGCAACGTGAAGCGCCCAGATATCAGTTCATTCTGTCGTCGATGGGCAAATGTAAATGGAAGGATCTTTAGGAGATGGCAGAAAACAGAGCGAACACTTTTAAAGGCAACAGTCAAAGTCCAGTGAATTTGTTAAAGATAAAGAGACACAGATTCAGACAGCCATCAGTTTTGCACAAGACAGACTCTGTGGGAAAGCCGCTCCCACTCCCACTTCAAGTGGAATAGTCTCAACACTGAAGAGACTTGGAAATTATCGGACAAGCACCCAATGACAACAGAACCTATACAACAGGTTCCTATACCCCGCCTATTCAATTGCTTAAGTGACTTCGATATTCGAAGCATCCTGTGCTCTTTTCCATGGACACCGCATGTGGTTCAATTGGACTGCGATATCAACATCTTATTGAATCAGCTGAAACAATATTGCCTGTTCCTCTGTATTCTTCTCTTCGGAATGTGATCAATCTACTTCTCAGAGGTGATGCTTCTTCAGAAGTGAAGTTTATTTTGGCTAGTGCAAACCTTACTGCCCTATTATACGTCCGATCGCCGATGGAGAAATTTTGTTGGTTAGTAAATGTGTGTGTGCTACTTTGAAGACTAGAGTAGAAACTATTTTCGGACCTCATCAATTTGGAGTGGTTTGTAGTGCAGGTAAAAAAAATAATCCACAACTTAAGGTCTGTGATTGATGAACATTGGTTGGACGGAGACTTTGTAATTTTAAAGGTTGATATGCGAAATACCTTCAATCGAGTATCCCGCCAACAGATTTTTGATTAGTGTACGAAGGAAATATACTCTATGACATTAAAAACGATCCACTATATATAGAAAATCTCAATGGAAGTGGACGACTTTTATTTCATACTGCACTGACCAGGATGTCTATGCATCAAATTTGTCATGCTAATATAAAGCAGCTGTCCATTGTCGATATCTTTGGCATAGTTGATGCATTTCAAATTCGACCTTTTATCACTATCAAGCAATTCTTTCTGACTAAATTTTGAAGCAAAAATGTCGCAATCAGAGTTTGTGAAAGGAATGGCTGTTGGAATGCTACGATGTGGAAAGAGTTGTAGTTTTGTTGGACGGAAGTAGGGTGTGTCACACTCCACTGTGAGCAGGTGGTGGAGTCGATGGAACAATGATGAAAATGTTAAAAGAAGGAAAGGATCAGGGAGACCGAGATTGACAAACAATGCTACCGATAGGAAGTTGGTTATCTCAGCAAAGCGCAATCGCTTTAAGTGTGTTCCTCGACTGGCCATCAGCTGGAAAGCTGCAGCAGGAATTGCATGCAGTATACGAACAGCATATCGCCGTCTAGCAGAAGCGGGCCTGAGGTCATACCGACCTGCTGTAAGAATTCCTCTAAGTAAGTAATGCGAGAATTTCACACAATGACATTGTTTCACTGTCAATTTTTTTCTCCGCAGGTCTCGAACACAAGCGAAAGCGTGTGGAATGGTGTGAGCAGCATCTGTCGTGGAGCACAGAGGAATGGCATCAAGTGATGTGGACGGATGAATCCCGTTTCACTTTGGATTTTCATGATGGTCGCATTAGAGTGCATCGAATGGTTGGTGAGAGGTATTCACCCTCCTGCATATCTGAGCATGACCGCTATGGTGGTGGTAGCGTGATGATCTGGGCCGGTATCTGGTACGGAGGTCGAACTGTCGCAGTCATTGTGAATGGGAACTTGAATGGAGAGCGATATTTATCGAATATCATATCTCCAATCGTCATCCCAACGGTAAATGAACTCAACCTCATATTCCAGTATGACAACGCTCGACCACACAGAGCTCATTGTGTAACAACAGCGATAGTGAGAGCTGGAATTCGCATCCTCCATTGGCCTTCACGCTCCCCCGACCTGTCTCCGATCGAACATGCTTGGGGTGAACTTGGTCGGAAAGTGAGAGATGCATATGATCATCCGCCATCAACACTGACAGCTCTTTCAGAGAGATTCATCGATCAATGGTCATTGCTGGATCAAGAACGGCTTGATCATCTTTGCGACTCGATGCCGATGAGACTTCAAAGCTGCATTTCAGTACGGAGAGGACATACTCGGTACTCTCCCATTTATTCAAATATAATGTTTTATATAAAATGCTATCTTATAATTCATGAGTGTGAGTGGAATAAAGTTCATATGTTTGAGTGGAGCATTTTTTATGTCAGGCAGTATATGTACCTGAAATATTGCCTTGGCTGTCAAGTTGTTATTTACAACAACCAACTTTACGGCATCGAATGGGAAAGTTGAAGTCAGGAATAGGTGTTCAACAGGGAGATCCCTTTGGACCACTTCTCTTTTCTATGGCACTCAATCCTATCATACCGGGCATCTCACAAAATATTCCTCTTGCATTACAGGTATGGTATTTAGATAACGGAGTTTTTTGTGACTCTTTCGATTCTATTAAGAGGGTTCTACCTCTTCTTTAATCGACCTCGGCCACTACTGGTTTGCATGTGAACTTGTCTACTAAGTGTGAAGCATTCAGTAGAAGAAGCTTGATGATGGAATAAAGAAAAGCTGTTCGCCAAATCTTGAGATTCTTGGTGTACCCATTGGTGACAATGAGTTTTGCTGTTCTTTTATTAGAAGCAAAGTCAAGAAAGCAAATTTTTGCTGCAACAGTTGAAAAATACATGCAATCCTCAAGTAACCCTTTCCATTCTCCGTCGCTGTTCTGGTTTTGCCGACTTGCTCATCTTGCAAGGACGACTCCAGATAGTATAACAAGTAAAACTTTGATTGAATTTGATAATGACATTCGTGAAACACTTGTTGTGTTACCTAAAATATTATCTCAGTAATTCTTTTGATAAAAACACGTCAACTTGCATTTGTGATCATCATTTTAATGACAGGGTAATTAACGAACATCTAGGATATAAAATGCAAATTATGCACTAGTGACATAACATAGCAAACCACAATACATGTATTACATAGCATTCATGCATACACTACATAGTATAGTTCAACATGGCTACGCATAGATAACCCACTATGCATCATTTCCCCCTCAAAAACTGAAGAGAGTACAGTCAGTACCGGATAATTCGATTTTTCGGTTAATTCGATAGATTAGCCAAGTCCCCACCCTTTTTGCATAGCACTGAGGTAGTTTTTGTTCGGTTTATTCGATATCAGTTAATTCGATATTTCGGATAAGAAATTTTGCACCATAAGAGAAATGCACATCATTAATTCGATAAACTGAGTCAGATTTCTTTCACTGAAATTCACTGCAGTCAAAAGGTCATTCAATTTAAAACATGAAAGGCTCTCACTGGGAAAGCGTCTTTTGTAATATCAAAAATATCTATGACAATTTTACATCGGTCGCTTTTGCGGCCACGTAAAATGGGACAAAAAATTGAATCGCAAAGTGGCCCTTATCCTTGACAATTGTGCTGCTCACCCCAAACTCACAGCTTTGAAAAACATTGAACTCTTCTTTTTACCCCCGAATACGACCTCAAAAACTCAACCGATGGATCAGGGCGTGATTCAAAACTTGAAGCTCTTCTATCGACAACAATTGGCTTTACGTCGTCTCATTGCTCACGAAAAATCATCAGACTTTCAAATCAATTTGCATCATTCCATGATCATGCTGCGCGACGGTTGGAAAAAAGTGAAACCGGAAACCATCATCAATGGTTTCAAGAAAGCTAGTTTCGAAATTCATTCGCCTGACGTGAGTGAAGAAGAGGATGAAACAACAGATTTTCAAAATTTGTACTTACTGAGACAGTCACGATGGATGATTTTGTTTCCTTTGATGACAACATCGAAGCAAATGGTGCGATGAATGACAGTGACATCATTCAACAGGCAACGTGTTCTTCCTCTTGTGACATTCGCACGCCTTTGTCCGATGAAGCCAACGAAGAAGATGAATCTGGAGACTCTGATGAGATTCGAAAAGTTTCAGCCTCTGATGCTATTCGTGCCATTGATATGCTGAACAGTTACTTTGATACTGCTGGAGTTTCTGATTTTACGACGCCCTTGCAAAAAATGAAATTTTCTATTGAGAAAGACAAACTTTCTGCTCTTCGTCAGAAGACAATTTTTGATTGTTTTGCAGTTTCTTCAAAATAAAATGTACAGTAAGTAATACATTGTACTTGTTAACTATTTTTCCGTTTTCCTACTTGAATAATTTTAGCTATGGGATCCTCAGCCAAGATTCATCTATCAGAAGCAACAATGCAAATTTATATGCACGACATACTTGTATGCATGTACATTGTACACTAAACGAAGCAAAGCAGTGTGGGGTAATAATAAAAGTTTCTATAAATGTAAAAGTAAAACCCCATATCATTTTACAAGTACATGTACATGTACAATGGATGTACATTTATGGATGAATGCGAGTTTATACGGGGTCTGTCTAGTCATTTTATGAAAATAATTCAAAATAACCTTAGCAAAAATAGGATTTCCATAATTACACTTCAAATTTCAGTAGAATCGGATAATTCGATATCTCGGATAATTCGATATTCTCATCTAGTCCAATGAATATCGAATTAACCGAAATTGACTGCATTATGCGAAATGAGTCTTCTTAACTTGAAAGTCCATAGCGAATTGGAATTGATTTTTGTCTATTGCTTTTCTTCACACTAATGTTCGGGTCAGATTGTTCAATGTTTGTCTTAACTTTATCATCATCTACATGAACGGTTGTGTGATTTTCTTCGTCTCTGTCTTCCATCTCCTCTTCTTCCGATAGCCTAAGTCAATTCTACCAATAGGACCTAATTGTGAATCACTCGCAAGCGTTAAGGCCCCATCTCTTAAAATCCATGAAGTGTTCCTTCCTTTTGGAATAAGGTATTCGGTGGTTTGTGCCGGTTGCTCTTTATTTGCTTTAAAGATAGCACTCTCACCTTGATCGAATCGTGCAAAAAACAGGACATCTTATTTGTCTTCCAAATACAATCTCAGATGGCGATTTTCCACGAGAATGAGACGACACTCTATGATGAAATAAAACTTTTTCAGAAATTCGGTGAAAGGAACTTCCTTCACTTGCTTCCAACCTTGTAGTGCTCGCTTGATTGTTTGAACACTTCTTTCAGCAACTCCAATTGCACGAGGATGATATATTGGAGACTCGAGTTTCCTTGATCCAATGTAATCGAGCCAATTAGTCAATTCATTTGACAAAAATTCCGGGACATTATCAGTCACGACAACTTCGGGGATTCCGAATCGCGGAAAATACCGACCTCAAACAGCATATAACTGGGGACGTCTGTCTATTTCTTAGAGGAAATGCCTCAATCCATCCACTTCCTGTATCAACAATTAGTAGCAAATTGCAATGTCCTTTGATACATGCCCAGTCCATGTGTATTCTTTAAAATGGCTTAGCTTGTGGCCATTTATCAACATTCCTTTCAAATCTCGGGCGAATCTCATTGCATGTATTGCATTTATTGACCTGCTGTTCCACGAAACTAAACATACCTGGCCAACAAGAATTCAGTGACATTGTTGAGTTCATGTCCGGTGTAAGTGTAGGTTCGATATAAACTCTGGGGTTAAACCGGTTATGTTTGAACGAACGACATTTGGCAGCGCTTTCATAAAATCGAAATTTTTATTCAGTCACCCCGAAAGTAGACTGACATCAGACAAATTTCATCAGAAAGCAAAAGACAAATGATTTGGGTGCATTTTTCATCATTCTCATTACGATTCCGCGGAGAAAGCTGAACAAACGAAGGATGTTAAAGCAAGAGTATCGTTCATGCAGTTTAATAAAGGATAGATTATTAATTTCTTAGACGGACGAGCTTGAAGAGCTGGTATCTTTCTAAATTTTTACTGCCAATTTGTTAAATTTCTCCGACTGTTCCCTTGCATGCCAATGCTGAGATGTCATTTCGAGGAAGGCCCTACTGGGACATCTACATGCAACGATATAGTTTCGCTAATTGCGTCAACGACTGTGCGATTGATCCCAATGTTGTCGCTGAAAAGGCTCAAAGAAGAGGAAATGCATTGAATCGGTGATTCCAATTTGTGCCCTGTCCTTTGAGAGCACTGGAGCTATGACGGAGACAGACGTAGGAAAACGGACGAAAGTCGCTAAACCATGTGACTCTTTCTAAGACTGCGTTGCCAGCGTCCACTTGAATGCCACCGTCCTCATGGGCGCTGTTTTCTGTGCATCTTGTTGCTTCTTATGCGATTAATGATTGATTTTTAATTTCATTCTAATTTTGATTCGCATATCTGTATCGAGCGATATTTGTTCACAATAAATACATTTGACTGAAACGCCATTTTATTCATCTTTCCACTATTTGCTATAAAAATTCCGATGTATCAAAGGAAAATGCAGAAGTACAGAATGTGCATAAGGCACATGCGGAATCATACAGCTATCTTGTTGGAAGCACAGACTTACATTAAAGCCTAAAAGTCTACTTGCATCCGATAATACAATATGGTCACGATATATCGAAGTTGATGAACATTATGGTTGAGCAAAGTTGTCAATCTCTTATATAGTGGATCATGTGATGAAGGACCAGTATCTGAGGACAATGATGAATTAAGTAGGCCTAATCCGCTTTCCAAATGCCTTAATGTAAATACCGGTATAAATACTGGTTAGTGGTATGTCATTCAGATTACTCGTCTTGGCAAACAGGTAATTTTATAATTGTAAATGGGATAAATATCAACTAAGTTAGAATCATAGACAGGGGATCAGCATTGAGTTCTACAAAATATTCAATGTAAAATTAAGGGATAATCAACCAAGTTGCTGATGACGTGTGCGGTGACACCGTCCATCAGGTCCTAGGTTGCAATTAACCATCTTCATGCGAGCATATGGTAGTCAATCTCCAAGCTACAGTTTTAAGATGACACGTGCCACACGGATGCATTTGAAATGAATACGTATACTGGCTCCCCCACGCGCGGTTCGTACACTTCTAGAAGACTGAATTAGGTTTGCAATAATTGTCATCGCATAACTTCACTCAGCTTTATGTTATCTTTGGCTAAATAAAAGCAAAAAATATACCATAGCTTCGGTTGAATTCGCTTAAAAATTTCGTATGTAGCTAATAGCTAACTCAGGAGCAACCGGCTCCGGGCACAAGTGCCGGTAGGACCCCTACGCAGGTGGGCAGGATCGAGTAGGTCAACGCGAAATTCACTTTGGGATATAAGGCGCGATGCAGGAAGATATGTACATTTAGACAGCATTATGAATGAGCTGATGCGACGAGTATAGACAGGCCTACACAAAGACAATGGACAGGTGGGCGGAACTATTTCTAGTTTTTTGCAAGTCGAGCTCCTTGATTGCCCGCAGCATTTCTCATAGAATCAAGGCTTGAAGTTTCCGATTTCATCATTTCAGATAGGAAAATTAGCAAGGGTTCAGGAAATTAATTAGAAATTATGTCACGCACAAGTACAATTCAAAAATGTACAAAGTTTCTTTATTATTGAGAGTTCTTTCCATAGAACAGGAGCGAAAATCGCAATTCATTTATTCACCATGCACAATTTTCATGAAAAAAGCAATATTCAATGATATTTTGGTGGTTGTGAAACATGATCTGATAGCGCTTTATAATTTCGTTATGTTGACATACATCTTTGTTGTGCAACCAATGGAAAAATTTCATCAATATGCAGAATTTTTACACTTTACACCGGACATGAACTCGACAAGGAGTTATCCTATAGGGGTTAACTTTTGCATGGTCCGAGTTATCTATATAGCAGTAGGATTTGATGCTGGAAATGTGCATTTTCATATAATTCGGTAAATGACTTGAATTTTAAGATGTTTATCACGTTGTGAAATTCAGATGTTATCGTATACTTTGCATTTGAAAGAGTTCGATTCCTTTGGTTCAGGTTAACTCTACACCGAGAGTTTACTCCGGGGTTAACTCTAGAATTTACTCCAGTGTAAGTGTTTACTCGACCTGAGTTCATGTTCGGTGTTAGGGTAGCACTTACACTTACACCGGAGTTAACTCTACACCGAGAGTTTACTCCGGGGTTACACCTACACTTACACCGGAGTTAGTGTTAGTAGTAAGTAAAACTCCACTTCTGGATAGCGCAAGATGGCCGCCATCGCTGACGTCCCCCCCCTCTGGACCGGCAGCGTGTCGTGGTCGGCCGCCGTGGTGTTTCGGGTCTGACGTCCCCCCCCTCTGGTCGACCGTCGTGTAGCGCGCGGTGATGTAGTGTCTCGGTTGGCGTGGTGTGCCGGCCAGGTTGGGAGGGGTGGACTGTCGTAGCTCACCTGAAAAAATCCTAAGTGTAGCTTAGTATCCTAAGTGTGGCTTTGTATGTGTAAAATTTTGAAAATTTTCCAAAGTGTGGAATTTCGACCTGGGACCGTCACCAAAACATTCTTCATCAAATTTCACTGACCTCCCCCCCTCTTCTAACTTTGGTTCTAGTGAACGGATTTTGTTCGTTCGAGTTTCATTGGAAAGAGGAGAAAAAACTGCTCGACAACATTTTTTGTTGCGAGTCAATCGGACCAGTCGTTCAAAAGTTAGAGCGGTTACAAGATTTTAGGTCGGAGCTCGCTCACCTGAAAAAATCCTAAGTGTCAGAGTGGCTTTGCATGGGTAAAATTTTGAAAATTTTCCAAAGTGTGGAATTTCGACCTGGGACCGTCACCAAAACATTTTTCATCAAATTTCACTGACCTCCCCCCCCCTCTGGACATCTAGCTTCGATCTTGGCTTCTAGTGGACGGATTTTGTCGTGCCATAGCTCGTTTGAAAGCTAAGAGTGAGACAAATTCAGTGAAAGAAACGGCTTGTTCATATCTGTCTTCGTTTAGATGTGAGGCGCCATTTAAAATTTTTGGAGACTGTCGAAAAACGATAGAGTTAGAATTTTGGACGTTTTGGGCTGTAGCGTCAAAACGAGGCATCGGATGGGAAAACGGAGGCCAGATTCGGATTCAGCGTGAAATTCTGCATCGGTATGGTGAGTTTCAAGTCAATCGGAGAGAAAAAGTTTCGCTGATCCCCCCCCCGTCACCGATCTTCCAACTTTGGTTCTAAGGATCGTAGAAAGTCGTGCAATTGCTCGTTTGAAAGCTAAGAGTGAGACAAATTCACTGAAAGAATCGCCTTGTTCCTATCTGTCTTCGTTTAGATGTGAGACACCATTTAGGATTTTGGGAGATTGACGAAAAGCGATAGAGTTAGAATTTCCCAAGAAACAGCTCCAGCGGGCGAATGAAGGCTCGGATTGGTAAACGGAGGCCAGATTTGGAATCAGCTTGATGTTATTGTCCAATGAGGATCATCATCCAATGAGAATCAAGCATTTCTATATAAATAGCGAGCCTTCCACAGTGAGAATCATTCCATCGTTGAATCACACGAGTGACGGACGCACATTTCCTCTCTCTAGTTCCCTATTCTATTATCCAACTAAAATGGTAAGTCGCTACTTTCCTCCCTCTCTTCCTTGAACGTAAACTTAATACAATCTTTTCCATTTTCAGGCATCTACTCCATCTGCTGCGCTAGTAGGACAAAATGGCGGTCAAACGTTACAAGGTTCGCTACGATCAGATCATCTACAACTGAGGCCAGTGGAAGAAACAACCAAGGTACATAATCCTACACCGCTACAGCGTAAATTTAAACAAGTCTTGCGTTATGACGATCATGGCGTAGTACTCCAAACGGGAATGCTCCCTTCCACGGATGTCAAGATAATGCACAATCAGTATGGTGACTACATACTGATCCCCGTGAGTCCGTACATTCGCCACCAACTTGATATTATTGAGGAGTACGTGACATTAAATATGGACATTCCTACTCCTCTTGCTCAAGAGTGGAAGGCGAGAGATGACAAGGATACACCCTATAGAAAGATTTGGGATGGTAATCACATTTGCCTACCGGTATCACATTGGTGCACTTACTATAAGAAGGAGGGAGATCATTCAACAGCCATCACATGCGACGAGCTCGGAGAAGGTACTTGGGATATCCTTTTCAAAGTGAATGGACTATATTATGGTCGGCATAAGGATAATAAAATAGCCTCTCTCTCCATGCATATGGAATCCATCCTATATATTCCAAAACCACCCAACGTGGACGACATAATTGATCAAATCCTTAACAGCAGTGGTACGAAGCGCAAGTCGGAGAAGAATGCTGCATCAAAACGCAAATCAAAGAAGGAGAATTACTAGTCCTTTCCTAACTCTACCCTATGACAATTCGCTTATGTGCTTTGAGTGTCGTAGACGTGGTCTTATTAGATACATTTTACTTCTTCGTTGCCATCATATCATTTGTGTATTTTGTCGTGAAAAGCATCGATGTAATTCTTCATTTTGTAATATGTTATAGAACGTTCCTTAGATGTGTAAATTTCCGTTTTAGGCTTCTATCATCATTTTTATGGATTGTGAGGGTGAACCTGTACAGGAGCTCAGTGCTATTGCTATGAACAATTGGACATATCAGATTGTCAGTGTCTATCATCAACATGCCAACTGCAATCCCAATGTTGATCAATGGGCGAGAAAACACATTCATGGACTTAATCTGAAATATTTGCAAGACTATGGCTTTTCTTGTGAGAGTGCTCTTCTTGACTTTAAACGATGGTTAGCTGCTTTCAATGTTATACGCATCTTTTGTAATAATCCTGGTAAGGAGAGGAAAGTATTTCCTAATTTAATCATTGATGATATTTTGCTCCCACCTTGGGATAGTAGAGTGAATCAACATTATCATGAAGTCACGAAACGTTTTAAGGATTTGTGTGTTCCTATTTTGTCTGTTCGTTGTAGTAGCTACATTCATAACCAATGCTTCTTTCCTCCTTACCTCAGCACTGCCAAAGTCCTGTATGGTTATCATTGCTCGCTGTATGATAGTTACCAGCTGTATCTATTTTATCTCTTTCAAACCATTGATTTATAATGCATGCTTGTTACCGTTATTCAATAAATGTTACTATGAGAAGAGTTGTTTTCATGCAATGGATGGGTTAGTTAAAGGGCGATCATGTCTTTCTCAAACGACTGCGGAACATTACATTTTCATAGGCAAAGTTTAAAAGGAGCTGTTCAAGATTATGTGATAAATTTTCATAAAGATGAGACCGACATCGAAGCAGTGGTCGATGATGCTAGCACTCTATTTCTAGAGTTAATGAATACATTCTCTGATAGCATTGTCATGGCGCGATTAGTTGCGAAAATTAAGTTTAGTCATTTTGGAAAGGAAGAGGTGGAAAGTCGCTCTTTCCATTTTGCTTCTTATTCTATGGAAGTGGTAGATCACCCATTTTTTTAAAAGACATATGATAAAAATTGCTGAACGTCTTAACGCATTTAACCATCATGGTAGCAGTCTAGTGATTGAAGCGATTTCAGATATTCACATTCAACTTTCCATAAAGAAAAATTGAAAATGCAGTGGTACTTGATTGTAGCACAACTGGTTTTCGAGCTATGTCTGCTCACTCTCGAAGTATATTCCTTCTATACATGTGTCTATTATTTAGAAAAGGCTAGCAAATTCATATCTTCAAAAGACTTGCTATAGACATCAGTAACGGTGAAACTATGTGTTGTGATGTATGTAAGCGAAAGGATGGAAATGAAAAGCGCATCTTCAAGAGATGTAAGCATGCTTTTTGTCAACGCTGTTTCATACGTAATTGCATTCAACTTTGCAAATGTAACCACTGTGACATTGCTCATTTCGAGTGTCACTTATGTCGCAATAGTTAGTACCTATGCAAATGTGGTAAAGATAGGTTTTAGCAAAGACTAACACGGAAAATGGCGAAACGTAAAAGTCAAAAGTTTTCTTCAGCCATTCAAGCTCTCCGACGAATGAAAGCAAATCAGCGATACAATGCTATACGACATGCCAACGATAAATTCATTCATGAAATTATTTCTCATGTGAGAAAGTTGAGGACGAAGAAATTAGCGCCAAAACAACGAAAGTTACTTAAGCGATATGCTACGAAATTGCGTTTCATCTCCAATCCTAAAGTCACCCTTCAAAGAAAGAGGAAAACTCTAACACAAAAGGGCGGTTTCCTTTCAGCAATACTTCCAATGATAGCTCCTGCCGTGGGCAACCTATTGGGAAATATCTTTGGCTCTAAGCGTTAATTATGCAAATGTTGAATCTCAAAGTAATAAAATGGATTTCAGACTTCAATGTGATAAAGTTCTGACTGTATCAGGTCCATCTCATGCAGGTAAAACTGTTTTCACGCTGAATTTATTGGATAAAAGAAGGGAGTTGTTTAAGGAACCTATCAATCGAGTGATTTTGGTGTTATGGTATTTATCAACCGTCGCTGTTTCAGGAATTGCAAAGTCGCAACTTTATTCGACATGAAGGAATTATTCCAGTGGATAAACTTCAGTCTAATGATGTTGTTGTATTGGATGATTTATTAAAAGAAAGTAAGAATTCAAAAGATGTTACAGATATGTTCACTCGCGCAGCACACCATAAAAGGTGCTTTATCATCTATATCACACAAAATTTGTTTCCTGATGGAAAAGAAGCTCGTACACGAAACCTGAATACACACTATTATGCTATTTTCAAGAATACGCGAGATAAAAGTCAATTTGAAATTTTAGCGCGACAAGTTGCACCCAGAGGATCAAAAGCCTTAATTGAAATTTTTCAAGCAGCTACTGAAAAACCATACGGTTACTTATTCATTGACTTTACGCAAGAGTGTCCGGAAGAATTTAGATTTCGAAGTGATATTTTGAAAACTCCCATGATTATCTACAAACTATGAGTTCTTATTCTCGCATGATTGTTATTCCTCAGGATGAATATGTACAATTGACTGCCATGCAGCAAGTAAAGCAACCTCTTGCAAATCAAATGTATAGGAAAGAAATAGATTATCAGCAAAATGTTCACATCAAAGATCCACATCGTGCTGTATTATTACAATCGGCAACTGTTGAGCAATTGAAAAACTTGAAGAATAAGATGCGTGACTCTGTATCGACTGCTACACCTTTAGCATCTCGCGCACATGCCATATCTCTTTTCAACAGTATTGAACCCCATCTCAATGTAAATGATAGAGGAGAAATCATTACAGATGAAAATAAAGTGATTGATGCTTCACGTTATGAAGACTTGATTCAGTATGCGACACGTAGAAAGCGCCGTCAGGGCTATGTTCCACCTGGTTGGTCATACTTTCTTAAACTATTGAAAAAGCATAATGTGCCAAAATTTGCTTTAAATAATGAGACATTGAAAGAACTTGATTCAACAGTGGCTACTGCTCCAATGCTTCAGGCGATGAAAATGCCAACAAATTGGTTTAAGACGTCACCTGCTACATCCCCTCCCACACTCACTAAGCAAACCAGAGGAAGAACTCGACGTAGATCTACATCACCACTAAAACTAGTAAAAGGAAAACGTAAAACAGCTCCTCCTAGGAAATACATGTTCTCAGACTATTAATATGAAGCAGATGTGTTGCTTGCCATGTAATGAGCCGCCAGAGGTGAATGTCGTTGTCACTTGCACTTGCTGCGCCAGCTCTCATAATGAAACCCCTAAGCAATGTGAACACGATCGCAAAACCGCTAAAGCTAAATGCTGCAGTTGTTGTAAATGTAGAAAGGCAAGAAAACAAAAAGATGAGAAGGAGGAAAAAGAGTCAGTCGTCATCGACTGAACGTTTGAAGTCAATCTATTATGATGTAAAACATCCGGCAGGATTTGCATCTATCAAGAAATTATCAAAAGCGAGTGGTCTTCCACAATCACAAGTGAAACGATGGTTAAAGGGTCAGGCTACCTATACACTCCACAAACAAGCGAAAAAAAAGTACCGCACCCGCCATTATATTGTTCATGACATCGATGAACAGTGGCAAGCAGATTTGTGTGATGTTGCCTCCATTTCAAAACATAACTCGGCAATAATTTTATTTTAACCGTCATTGATATTTTCTCGCGTTATGCGTGGGCTCAACCTTTAAAAACTAAAGAAGGGAAAGGAGTAGCAAAAGCATTCCAAACAATTTTTCGAGAAGGTCGCATTCCAAAAAGAATTCAGAGTGATCAAGGAAAAGAGTTTGAAAATCAGCATGTGACAAGATTATTTGAGAGGCATAACATTGAGTTGTTTAGTGTAAAGAGTGCTTATAAAGCTGCACTCGTTGAACGTTTTAATCGCACATTAAAAAATCGCTTGTGGCGACATTTTACTGCCAACTTGACACAAAATTGGACAAAGGTTCTACAAGATACACTCCATGCCTACAATCACTCTATCCATCGTTCTATTGGACTCAGACCAGTAGATGTAAATGCTGACAATGTAGATAAAGTGCGCGAATCATTCCAACGTAAACGCACTCATGTGAAAAGTGATGTGAAAATTGGTGATAAAGTTCGTATCTCAAAAGTGAAAAGTGTTTTTGCTAAAGGGTACCTTCCGAATTGGACAGAGGAGGTATTTACAGTATCAAGCAAGGATTAATCAAAAAGACTCTCCAACCACCTACAAGTTGAAAGATTACGATAATGAAGAAATTGAGGGTAGCTTTTACCGCGATGAGATTGAGGTAGTCACTGAAAGTGAAACATATTTGGTAGAGAAAATCATTCGATGTAAAAAACGGCAAGGTGAAGAATGGTGTCTTGTTAAATGGACTGGTTATCCTTCAAGTATGAACTCTTGGATGCGTCGTGCCGACATCTTTCATCTAAGTGATCGACAGTGATTCATGCAAAGTTGTAACTAACAATGTTTAGGGTTTGAGCTATGAATCCAACTGCCTCATTTTATTCACGACCCTCCTATGTAAGTGGTGGAGGACAAATTTACATCGGCGCTCGCCGCCAACGTGGAGGTAGCATACTTGGTGCACTGAAATCTGTTGTAGCACCTCTCATATCCAATGTCGGTAGATCTTTAAAACGAAATGTTTTAAGTAATGCCGTTGGCTTTGCTGGTGATGTTGCTAGTGATCTTTCCAGAGGTAGAAGTTTTAAGAGCAGTTTGTTGAATCGTGGGAAGGAACGCGGTTTTTTAAAAACATTGAAGCAGACCTTTGCTGTGTTACTCAAGGAAAGAAATCACCTAAACGAATGAATAAAGGAAGGAGGAAACATCGCGGAGCTGGTAAGGTGCGATCTTCAGTCAAAAGGCATTCACGCAAACGTCGTAGAGGCTCTAATCATTCATCAGGCGCTAAACGACGACGCTGCTATAACTTCTAATCATGGAGTGTAAAACTTCCGGGTTTTTCTTTTTGTTTGATCAACAAGCCATACAGACAGATATTCTTAGTTCAAGTATTGTAGATTATCATCCTCGAACAGCTGAGAATGCTGGCCCCATTGAATTTGTTATTCCTGGTGGTAGTGATGACTACATAGATTTGAGTTATGCGATGCTTGATTTGAGGTTTAGAATTCAGCAAGCAGATGGAACTGCTATTGACGATGCACATAAAGTTGGACTGAACAATTTACCATTGACTACATTACTTCGCGATGTTTCTCTAACGATTGGAGAGCAGCAGGTGGAAGGTGGTCAAAGCGATTATCCCTATAAATCATATTTCAATCATGTATCACAGTTTCATCCAGCAGCACAAAAAAGTCATATGGAAGCCATGGGATGGTACAGAGATGAAGCAGGAAAATTTGATGCTGAAACAAACAGTGGCTTTGTAAAGCGATCTGCTATGATTAAAGATAGTAAAGGATGTCAGCTATATGGTCCGCTGAATTTTATACTTCTTTAGACAGTCAAAGGTTTTACTCTGTAATACCAGCATGCGACTCAAGCTGACATTGAATAAGCCTGAATTTGCGCTGAATGCATTTGCTAAAGTTGACAATTTTAGAATTCATGTGGAAGATATTGCACTTTACATTCGTCGAGTAGTACCGAATCCAAGTGTCATTAGAGGGCATGCTGAAGGCCTTAACCGCCAAAATGCCATATACCGTTCAGCATACAAAGCTTCTCACCTTTACAATTCCGAAAGATCAAAAGAGTTTCATGAAAGATGGCCTCTTTCCATCGGAAGCACCGAAGCTCCTCATGGTGGCAATGGTTGAAAATGATGCATTTAATGGTAATATAAAGAAGAATCCTTTCAATTTTAAACACAATCAGTTAAGTGAAATTGCTTTACGTGTAAATGGTGTGAGTCATCCTGGTCCACCCTACAAACCAGATTTTGCTTCGGATCAATTTATGCGCAGTTATGTTGATTTTATGGATGTCTTTGGCTTTTACAATACGGATGACACCAACGGACTGACTATGAAAGAGTTTAAGAGTGGATATACTATTTATGCATTTGATTTGACTGCTGACAGCGATATTAGTGCACCCTATCGTCAAGCGAACGTGCCTCATAATATTCGTTTGGATTTGACGTTCAAAAGAACACTACCTGAGACGATCAATGTATTAATTTATGCAGTCTTCGATTCAAATATTGAAATTACAAAGTATCGTGACGTGATTCTTCAGTATAATCGTTAATGAGTTGGTTGACTGCTGACGATATTAAGACTAAAGTGCAGCGTAATGCAGACGAAGCGACGTTGAAAGCTTTCGATAATGTCTATTCACTCGATACCTTACCACCTGCAGTAAATCACTATCCATCTTTATTGTGCTAAACACTCATTCGCAGAATTTAGGCGGTGAGCATTGGAAAGCGATCTTTATTGGAGAAGACCGACGTGGTGAACTATTTGACTCTCTTGCTCAACCTCCAAATATACCAACACAGCAGTGGTTGAGAAAACATACGCGTCAATATCAGCGAAATGAACGCATACTACAACATCCACTTTCATCAACGTGTGGTGCTTTTGTACTGTACTTCATCTTAAAACGTTTACATGTATCTCGATTTGCATCTATTATTCAAAACTTTTCATGTAATCCATCCTCTAATGAATGAAAAAATGATTTGTAAGTTCTATCATGATTTGAAATAAAAACATCATGTTGGAAAAATTGTTTTTTATTTTACAATCCGCTGGGTACGTACATACTTCAATGAGATAGTCTAGGATCACATTTGCTTGTACATGAGATTTTAGGTCCAGTAATGATCACTTTACTATTATGAAAGATTGCCACATGCACAGGTAACCAACAACTAATGAGAGCTGCAGGAAAAAGTTCGGGTTCATAACACAAATTGTAACTGCTGGTACGAATCTTCAAAAATGATAGACTGTCACTCAATTGAGTAGAGATCACCATATTGTCCACAGTCAGATTCGACATCACACACCTCTCCCTCTTCCATATCCGACGTAGTAGTCTTTGTAGCTCTAAGCGCATTGACTGCGCCGATGAATGAGAAAGGGCGCCGAGAATCTGTACAGTCCCATTTGGGAAGAGTTGAAGATTCCGTGAATTGTTCATCTTCACCACTAACATTTGAGGTCGGCCGGATAAATACTTGCTGTTTGGAAGGTGTTGGTGTAATGTTGTGAGATCGATTTTGGTGTAGAGTCTGAAGCGACGGAGAATGTTGACGATGGTGTAGCGATGGCGCTTCATGATGAAAGAATGCGTAAATTGAGCGATGTACCTTCCTTTTATACTTTTCCCAACTACCTTGATGAAATGTGAAGTTAGTATGAAGTTGGGAATGATAGAGTTGAATTCGCCGATTGTTGACGCGCAGCCAGATGCGATTTCCAATACGTGAATGTCTTTTCATATAGAAGTATTTCAAGTCCTTCATGATATGATGTAGAGATTGAAAATGATGATAAGATAAAGCAAACTCTCTTCTCACATTTCCAGTTGAATCTTTGAAATAGACGTTTCGATCATGATCCGTTTCAATACGTTGTAGGGAATCTAATTTCCAACTCATGATGTGTGGTAGTCATGTCTGATTAAGATTTGCATAGTAGGTCGATGAACTCACGACTAATAAATGTCATGATGGAGCGATGTATATATCTTCTATACTTCTCCCAATTGTATTTGCGAAATGAGAAACAGTTTGCGGAATGAGAATGGTAGATTTGAATTTCATTTCTGTAATGTTGAAGCCAAACTTGATCACCCAAGGAGATGAATCTTAATGTTTCAAAATATTCCAAATCCCTCATGATATCATTGAGGTTGACAAATTGTCGCCATGTTAATGTAATACCTCTTGATGTATGACCATGAGAATTTTTGTAATGTACGTTTCCATCACGATCAACTCTGATATATTGTAGAGAGTCCAAAATCCAAGTCTTCATGATGTTATGCAATGTTGCAGATCAGCAATATAAAAATGTCGTTTTATCATATTTTGCTTAGCAATGCGGCTACAAAGAGATTCACTAGTAATCGAGCCGCACTCTTTTCTACTCCCATTGATCATGCACAACAGCTAAATGGAAATTGGGAAGTGGGTGTCACTCAACTTGTTTATAGCAACTGTGTCTATACTTTTGATCATGAGGTGATGACTATTAATATGAGGCGTACAGCTGCTGATCAATGTGAAAAGGGCTGCCGAGTATACATTCCACAGTGGCCAAAGAAAGATCTCTTATCATGTAAAAAGTTTATATATGATTTCTTGAATAAAGCGAGTAAACATATTATCCAATTTACTCCGCACAATGATGATTATACATTATATGGTGCATCATGTAGTTGAGAAAGATTGGATTGTTGGTTTAAGTCCAAGTTTAAGAAATGATTTAGGTTACCTCGCTAGCGCCTTAACAAGCTATGATAATTTTAACGTTAATTACCACATAAGTGGTCATAAACAGTTAATATATCGAGAGGAAGCTTATTATGTAGATCTTATTCCAAAAAATGAGAAGACGTTGGTGAAGAAGATTGTGATTAAGCCAAGAAAGACAAACATGACTCCTGAAACATTTATTGAAGAAATTTAATTATCTCCTTCGAGTTGATGGTAAACAAGTGGCAACTATATGACTTCGTTAAATCATCTAATATATTGCAATAAGCAAATTAAATGATGATGATCTAGTATTAGTTTGTTCAAAAAAGATTTTCATCAGTTCTTACGACAGCTCGTTTCTGCAGCTGTTCATGGAAAATCTGATATGCAACATTTACCATGTGAAAGGTCAAATCAATTTGATACAGAATGGGCCGTATCTTTATACAGAAAGTGTGTAGAGCCTTTTGGTGGTTTCTTACATGAAACTAGAGTGTTGATGCCTCGCATTATTACTTCGGTTAAATTGGTTGTAGATTATTTAAATGAAGTGATTAATGACCGACATATTTCATTTTCTGAAAAAGAAGGTACTTTGTCTCTCACTATAAGTGGAAAAGGTATTGAACTAATTATGGATAAAACTCTAATGGACATTTTGGGTTTTGACCAAAATATCTTTAAAAGTGGTACTGTAACCAAAGCTAGCGCAGACATGTCGCTATCGCGTCGTATTAACTATTTTCAGATATATTCCAATATTGGTGAAGATGTACGTGTGGGAGATGTTGAAGCGCCCCATTGCTGAGCAATGATACCATACCAGCCAAGAAAGCTGCAGTATTTTATCTGAGCATACTTTCAAGAAAGTTGCATTTATACAAAGCTGAAATCAAGACTACATCCCACAAATTGATATTGCCATTTATGACGATGCTTTTGGTGGCGTTGATTCCTTTTCATAAAGATGCTGTGACAAGTATCACACTCCATTTCCGAAATGGAAGAGTTAATGCGCGAAAAGTATGCTAAATATATTTTTCCAATGTGAATAATAATGGAAAGTGAAAATAAGGACTCGTTTCTAAATCTACTTACCCAGTAATGCTTCTATGAATAAAATTTTCCCAAAAATAAACCATCAGACTATCGAGTAGGATTAAATCGCCCACTGCATTTAGAAGGTGAATGGGAGGTTGGCGTTTCTAGTATTTTCTATGATAGCAATATTCAGAATGTGAATGATTTGGAAGAAATGATATTGACTCCTCGCACCCATGATGGAATAACGATGAATAATGCATTTCAGTTCCCATACAATTTAACATCAGATGGAAAGTGGAACTATGAATGGATTCAGATAAAATCTGATTCTTATGAACCATTTGGGAATGAGAAAATTATTAAGGCATTCAACAGTGGTAATACTTCCATCATGAAGAATAAAAATCAGAAAGCTTATGAGTTTACTATCTATCATTGGAGTGGGAGACAGTTCCTCCGCTTTCATTCTTTTACTAAAGGGTTCTTACGCTGAGGTTGGATAGTGAATTCTATCCACATCTTGGTTTTTGGTCATGGACTACATCTAACGTCAATTGCTACCAAATGTTAAAAAAGTTTATTCAAATCGAATCAACAGACAAATTTCATTATAGATTTAAAATATTTGATGAAGATGTTGTTAGAATGCGAAGAACGCATCATTTTGAAAAAGCGGTGGTGTTCAACCATTATCACTTATTGAGTTAGTAAAACGATGGAATGAGACTGTGGGTAAGAAGTATGGAGAGAAAATTATGGCGGACAAAAATAAGTTGGTTATCAGAAATATAATGACAAACTTAACAGTTTATTTCTCTCCAACGCTTGCGTCATTTTTGTAAGACATTATACACCTATTATCTGTGGAAGCGGTGTGGTGTATGGATCTCATGAATATCACACTAAGCTGATTCAGTTAATGATGAATGGGGGAGTGGACATCTATGGCGATCGCATCAAGAAAAGATTACCAGTCTTATGATGAGAATCATAAAGTTGCTATCAATATATATTTTGGCCGCGTCTATATCATACAGTGATAGGAAAGCTTCATTTCATGTAGTAAATCCTTATATACAACAGGAAGTTGAAGCATGTGATGAAAGTAAAAGTAAATATGATGTAAAGACACACCACATTTCGTTTTCAATTGAAAATCAACGCGTTGTTCTGAAATCTGGGGTGATGACATTCAATGTCAATTGAGTAAAAATTTGAAAAAACTCATTGGTTTTTCAATTGCGTAACAAACAGTGTTTGTTTGCTGCGGCGCATACACGAGTTGGTATAGAAAAACACCAATGACACTTGATAAAACATGAACAGCACCTTTACATTCAAAGTGATTTGATTTCTACCTATTTCTGTTGGTGAGAAGAAAAGAATACATTTTACGTGATTTCATTCATGATAAAGACGCTTCATATGGAATAGTCGAGAAGATGTTTGAATCTATTTTTCTATCATCCCGTCGTCAAACAAACTATACCCTCTATTGCTATCAAAATTACCAATGGTTTAAAAGAGTGCATACATGTGAAAGATACTAAATTCCCTCGCATAACTTTAGTGTTTCGGAAAACAAAGTGAAGTCATTGTGATTGTTTTTATTGAGAAATAAAAATATGTATATGAAAAAGTCTTTTCACAGATATAGGGGAATGGGCTGACTGTAGGCATATATTCACAGCAGGAAGAAGAACGATCTCATGCGATACATAAAACAACCATGTATATCTACAAAAAGCAACATCAAAATACTGAGGTTAGAAGTTGATTATGTCAATACATCTCCTGAATGTGGTTAGCGTGAGTTTTATTCTTTTGGGGTGGAGGGTATGTTGTGTCAGGATGTCGCATTGTGGAAGAGTGTATGTCCTAATCCAACACCGCTTATCCTCCCATGCTGAAAGTGACTCGTTTCTTGAAGGTGTACGTTCTCACAGTATGAACTTGAGATTTTAAGATTGTCATATTGACAAACGTTATAGTTTTATTTTTATAGGCCTTCTTATAGGACCGATGTTTCATTTTATGAACAATGGATTTTGATATACCTTTAGCACGCTTATACTATCTGCACATCTTTTACATTTCATGGAATACATTTTAGGACGAGAGGAGAATCATTTCATCTATTTCCTTTCCTGCTGTTTCATCCTTAAAACAACCAAGTTTGGCTTTATTCTGTATGGAATAGAGTGGATGAGTGGGATTGTAGTTAGATGTGTCGAAATATTTTTCTAATGACTTGCCTTCACTTCAATTAAAATTTAAAACTTTTTGAGTGTAATTCCTAAAAGAAACTATCTGTTTCACCACCCAGCAAGCGAACCTCTTTTACGAGAGTGGGCATGGTTTTAAATATTTTGTAGAACGAGTTTGATACATTTTCAAAGCTTGGAATTAATTCTAAAACGGCTTGCCCAATATAGATGGGTTTGCACAACTCAACTTCTGATTTAATCATTTTAACACCTACAAGATCCTCATCGATGATGTCTCTATCAATGAAAAGAGGTGATGAGGTCAATTTGTGATATTTTTGTTCATCAACGACTAGTTTGTAATTCATACGTTTTCTAACATCCTCCATGGTCTTTCCGAATAGACTATTATTCTTATATTTATAAAAATCCTTTTCAAAATTATTTTGGGCGAGTGCACGTTTTTGACTGTTACTATCTATGTAGGGTTTGAGGAAGGCTTTCTGTCTAAATTTGATAATGCGGTGAACTGACTTTAGAAGCTATGCCCATTTCTAAATAGAATTTTAATATGCAGAAGTGTACGAGATAATTTTCTTATCATATTGGGTGAGTAAAAGTTTGCGGCATGGTTTGTACCTTGGCTGTCCACACTCTGTTAAGTTATTATGAAATTGTGACATGAATGGTGAAAACATATCTTCAGTCACTTCACCAGATTCAGGTGCGAGTGGGAAATCAGCAGTTTTATTTTTAATACTATTTGGATAAATCAAATCCACTTCAAAATAATATCCCCAATCACCTTCATCTGGAATATTCAGTATGTTTGAAGGGTTGGAGTAATACTCAAGCTCATTTGATTTAACCAACTAAACTCGGAATGAGGTAGTGGTTTAGACAGTGAACTGCCATATAAATTATTTTGGTCATAGTACTTTAGGTGGATATGATCATCACCTACTGTTTCAGATTTTATATGATGTTTATTTACAAATGTGAGACCACCGCGTATTCCGCGCTCAAATATATTATACATCTCCGGGTCTTGTAAGAGATGAATGGTCTCACCAGTCATTTTAAAGGCTGATTTAAAGGACATGGTGGTAGACTGACAATAGTGGATAGGATCTAATTTGTCTTCTTCTAATGCCACTCGTCGAAACTCCTGAAAGACATCAGCCAGCAAAATGACATCTAATTCTAAGTAAGCGATCATATAATCGCCAAACGTTTTACAATTAAATTTTAACCATGCCTCTTGAGCATGTTCATAGTCCTCTACTGGACAATCTTCACCCGTCAAATCGTTTTTTGAATTTGTCAATGGAAGGAAGGGTTGTTTCATTTAGTTTAGACATTGAGCTAAAATACGCATAAGGAAAGACTCCTTTGCGAGTGATTATTTCATCCGTTAAGTTTGGATAGTGTTTCTTCAAAGTTTGACTATGGGGAAGAAACTTGAGATTACGAACGAGAGAAGCTAGTGACGCTGACATGAATTGAAATGAATCTAAAAATTTTATTTCGAAGAAGACTGTCTTATTTTCTTTAGTTTTATCTACTGGTAGGTACTTTTGCTGTCATTGCCATGAATTTTTCTCTCGTTTGTGCTTATACATTAAACTGCCACGATTTCATCTGGCTCAACCCTCCTTTTATGAGCATATGACTGTCATAGCCCTTAAAGTTATGAAAAATGACTGTGAGTGTACACGAACGTCTCAATACTCTCCTAAGTGAAAAGTTACATTTGGAGCAGAAGTGCGTTTTCTAAATTCCGACTCACGTGATGTGATCATGATCACGCACTTTCTTAATTTTTATCGTCTTACAAACGTTTTTATGACATTTAGTGACAGGATGTGCATAGACTTTCAAATTATTTTGTTTGTCTTCATCTGACATATGCTGTAGTGACTTACGCTGCAATTATGGGAATCATATTGATTGTTGAGAATTTAGCAGCTTTATCGAGGAAAGAAATTCCTAGAAATTTATGGTAATTGCGCAATCTTCACCTTGCCAAGTATTGACATGTTTTGGTGTTTGGTGACATATTCTATTTTCCTAAAGTGGTCATGCCATTGACTTCAGAAAAGCAGGAGGTTTTATGGCTGCAGCGGCTTGTGGAGATGATATCATCAAATGTAGCATTTCTATGTCTTGCGGAAGCAGTAAATGACGACGCAAGGTGGAATCTATTAAAATTACGTCACGACCATTATCCCTATGTGAAAATATTTGTCATCTTTGGGCATAGCGTTCCCATTTGTAATTTACCCTCGCTAATGCACCAAAATTTTCATATGAGTTTCAAATGGTATCCACACAGTTAGTCGTATACTCCAAAATGTGGCGGATGTTGCAGCGTCGCATACAAAATGTTGGCTACACCTCTTTTAGAAGTGTGCCCCAAGTGAGTGTACAATGTGGCGAGAGGAGATTTTTGAGATAATAGACCACGAGTAGATGCCATTGAACCTCGGAGTGCACTCTTGTTTGACGTACTTTAAGAGTCGCAGAGGTTGACGCATACACGTTCATAACAAGTTGAGAACGTGTGAATTATAGCGGGTGCTGCTGGGTGCACCCTTCAACCCCTTCTCCCACAATCGTGAACGACCAAGATTTTAATGTGCTTATTATGTTTTTTTTCGAAAACGTTTCTACATCTTATTTGATTTTCAAGATTGTTGTTTACTATCCACACTGACCTTCAAAGTTCTAGTTCATCCCCCACATGTCCTTATAGCTATAGGTGCGATCTCGAGATTTGGACGCGGTTGATATCATTATAGTGAAGGATGGATAGGACTGAGGCATTTTGAAACACTCCACTGTGATTTGACATATCACGCGCATTGACTGATCAGCTTTTCTTTCTTAATTTTATAACAACGTTTTTGGTCAGTTTAAATGTGCCTCGAGCTGCATGACTTATCTAAGTTATGGCGTGACAAATCAGGATTTTGAATCATGACTGAGTCCGACAACCATCAAAAATGTGAGTATTAGAGCGCTCGTCGCGTGAGTAATTGGAATTGATTGAATTTATCTACATTTGATTTATAAACATTGAATGTGAAAATTTAGCCAAGACTCGCAGTCTACAGTCACCGTTCGGTTGCGGAAAGAGCGAAGGGAACATAGAAAAACTGTATTCATTCTCGTGCCCAGTCACTTGACCCGTTTGAAAATCTATTCTTAATATATTTGTGCGATAGGTTTTAAGGTTAGTTGATTGAGCGCCTTCATTCTAAAAAATTGGTGCGTCTAAATTAATTGAAGACGCTCCGATAAATGTTAGAATTTTGAAGGAGCCATCAGGAAAAATGATTCTACTATTTGAGTATTGGAACTCCAATGCAAGTAGTCGCGTCTACTCAAAATTATTATTGTAAACATTAATGAGGGAGATAAGGTAGATGGTACCGTTGTGTGTATGTGATCGCATTTGCATTGCGTGTGTTTGAAGGCTGTTAGCGAAGATCGCTGAATAGTGACCTATCAAAAGAATGACTAGGAGGCACCAAATCTGCACAGGAAAGGACGATGTCATCGTCAGAATCAACTTTCACCTCCGGAGATTGACGCCGACATTTGCGTTGACTTCACTCACGTTGTCTTTTGATTGTGTCCGAAGGAGACTGCTGTGCTTCTTGTAAACATATTGTCCGCAGTCGGCACATTCCCACTCGTTGCCCATTGTCGCGAGATGCACGACACTGCAGCTGGAAACTACACATCACAGAGGAAAGAGAAATCATTCTTTCATTCTCTGTTCAAGTATATAGTGTATTGTTACAACCTACCTTACTGTTGCTCAACAAACTTCTAAAACTTGTCCTCGATGAAGGGTATAGAGGCGTGTCGTGGTGATGAAATGTTGATGCCTGAAATTGAGGAAGATTGCTATTAGCCTACACGTTTGAGGGAGATGAGATGAAGAAAATTATCAACTTAGCTCCATTTCAACGCGAAAATCGAAGTTTTAAGGTTGATACTTCAAACAAGATAGAGATCTTCACTCAAATTGTAATATTCACCGTCTCAAATTGCGAGCAGTTCACCTTGTACACCCTCAAATAATTAACAAATTCGCCAGACAACACACTTTCTACTTATGCGTCACATAAAGACAGAGTGAAAATGACACAAAATGTTCACTTTACATATATACCTTTTCATACTTCATCATTCATTGGCTGTTTCATTCCTGATTGGTTGCTTGTTGATACTTTAAGGAATTTAGAAAACATTTCAAAGTTTATTATTCCCATCAGTCAACCATGACAGAGCCCTCCGACAACACCAAACACAAAATTCTCTTCTCCATCTCAACAATTCACCTTCTCCATCCTCCACACCATAACGCTCCAACGAAAGGGGAGGTAGAGAAGGTGTTATTACAGCGGAAAAACGAAGAAGTGTAAGTGAACGCATGTCCCGACTTAAAAGGCTTGAGGTGGAATATCTCCAGTACGATACTGACGAGTGATGGAGATCACCACAAGAAATTCCTCCACCAATTATGGATGGTACACCCCTAACACCAGCCACACTATGAGGAGTGGGATTTTTTGATAAAGAGTGGCTCGCAGTGGAAGAACGATTAAAGCAACTGAACAGTGTTTGCTATCTATGGAAGCCTGACCTGGACGATATTGACGATTGAAGACCTTGAAATACATCCATAATAAATTTTTATTTCAATTATCTTTGCTTTTCATGACTGACGTACTTGAATGGGCTTCAGTGATGATTTAACCATGTATACCATTTTACATTTGGAAAATAGTAGCACGCTAGTCTAACTGTAAATGCTTAAAACATTTCATATGGACGATGATGATAGATGAAATAGTGTCCAAATAAAATTAAGATAGCTTTACACTTCTGATACCAGGGAGTAGCAATCGACTGCATCCATTGTCAAGAGCTTGTTAGACTACACGCACCGATGGCTTAAGTGGATGAATTATAACCAGTATCTTTTCATTGGAAATAGTAGCACGCTAGTCCAAACTTGTAAATCTTAAAACATTTCATATGGACGATGATGATGATAGATGAAATAGTGTCAAATAAAATTATGATAGCTTACACTTCTGATACAGGGATAGCAATCGACTGCGATCCATGTGTAAAGAGCTTGTTAGACTACGGAAGAGAGAAGTGTGTTATGTTGCGTGTGGCGCGTGAGTGTCCTCCCATTTCATTCCATTCAACAATTCGTCACATTGATAGAGACAAAAACACCACAGATAAACACACTGAGTTCTCAAACGAATGCAATAGGAACACAGCACTTTAAAGTGGCAAACCTTCGTACAGTTCACTACCTCGAGCTACGCTAAAATTCGTCGCTGCAGCTACAAATAAACTAACTCCCCCCACAAAAACAAAATTTCGTTCAGAGCGACCTTACTGCGTAGTCCGACAGGAGAACGCTACTTGACTGTTCGGCGTCTGCATGGATGAAATGAAATGAAATGAAGGCAGAGGTTTATATACCCCTCTCACAGTCGAACGTCGACGCAACGAGAGTTCTTCATACCTACAAAGACATGATAAGTCAGAGCATACATACAAAACACATATCAAACAGTAAATAAGAATTATCGTCCAGTCCTACGATGTCTTAAATGTGCGAAGAACTTGCCCAGCGCAAAACCTCCTTGAGGTTCTATCATGTAGCGTAATACGCCCCTAGGTGGCCCTTAAGAGAGCCGATGGTTCGTTCCGGGATTAAATTTGATGTCGGGTGGACGTCAGCTTATGATCAAGGCAGTGGCAAAGATCTGCAATGACACAGTGTATATGTATACCTCAGAATAGGATATACTATCTTAGTTTACTCTCTTCATCAACCCTACCAGTATCATCCTTTGTGCAGTCTCCAGTGCGCAGTTTTCCGAAATCCGAAAAATAATGTGGAGATGTGCCGCATGCATTCCGTAGCTTTGTGCGTGCGTCGAGGCATTTTTTTCGTCGAGGATGACCATTGTAGCATATGGAATGGGATTCGTCATAAATTCTGGGTGTTACGAAGTAACTATTCGCGCCGGCCTAAGATGCTATCCCGCGACTCATAGGGATGGTCGATAATCTCAAACCAACGATCCTCATCTTGGTTTCCACAAACGTTCTTTTCCCACTCCATCAACGCCCTAACATTTAGCCGCCCATCCAACGTTCTCATGAGACGCCTGCGGCCTGCCTCTCATCACCCCCAGCCGGAGTCCCCAGGTCCCTCTACCAACTCAACATTCCTCGCTTCTCAACTACACCCATACACCCTTCATCCATCTCCTCAAACATCGCTTCTGGCATCTCTCATCTTACTTCTCCCGCAACAGCACTCGCCAAGGGCCGTCTTAGCTCATCACGCCGCATTACTTCATCATTCCCCACTCCTCGCGTCTTTTATCGTTCAAATCAGTCACACACACTACGCCCTCATGTCTCAATATTTCTCATCCCGCGACCTCGCTTCGACTTCATCCAACGTTCACTTCTTTTTCGCAACCTCATCCAATCTCCTTTCTCAACATCACTCCCTGCCATCCTATTCTTCCAAACTTCTCATACTTATATCACCAACCAAATCATGTCGCACATCTGACTGAGCGAAAACATGGCCTCTTCTTCTACTCAATCCTTCCAGCTACCAACCTTCGACGCGAGCTGCACACGAATCCCAACACACTTCATCACCTTTTGGGACGCAAGGACATGGAGCCTCTTCGGGGGGTCGGTGATTCACAATGCTTTGACACCTCCGAACGACAAGAGCTCAACTTCTCCATCACCAACGCTTCTCACGCTCCCTATCTAAAATCCCACATCCATCCTCATCATCACTCTCAACCAAGCAACTCTCTTTCGCTCAATACTCACCCGCCAACGACGCAGCCACGCTCCTCAGGCCAACTCATCATTCTCCAAGCCACATTCTCAACAACATGCTCAACAGCCTTCTACACCTCCTCGCATAATCTGTTCGCCAACATTCGAGCGCGCAATACTCGCTACGCATAAAACACGCCCGCTTACTAGGACAATTTAACACCAGAATAAAAAAGGCTCTATAATTCGCAATCTGCTTATACGCAGCACGCAGACATACGCTCCAATCGCTTCGCAAAAACCGCCTCTACAGCAAACCTCGCGGCCATTATGCCCATAATCCCAGCGGCACTAAAACCGCAAAAGCCTAGCCACTCCCGCATCGCATGCGCTACTTCGCACCAAATACCGCCAATACTCGACTCTGGAAGAGAAAGCATAACGCGCAACCACGCCGCCGCCACCCAGGCTGCAGCTGAACGCATGCACGTGACATTCACCCTTCCGCAAAAACGCAATTCCGCTGACTTTGCTACCCCTTTCGCTAGTATTTAAGTAATCGCATATGTGCGCAGCACTCCGCAATAGCTCCGCGGAACAATGCCCCGTTAAGAGAGCAATCCACGGACTGCCCGCGCTCAGCACCAGTCACCACAATACTCACACGCGCCCCATTCGCAAGGCATAAAGGCGCCTTACGCTAGCCATGCTCACTAACTAATAATATATGACAAAATCTCGCCACTCTCAACGCTTTTATAAGCCCACGCAGTAACATTCGCCATCGCACTCCCGGCATCCTCTCTTCCACAATCAACTGCGTAAATCTCAAATCAGTCACTAAACCACCACTACAGTCAGCATGCACTCTGTAAAAACGCGCCTCATCCTCATCACCCTTCAGCACTCTACACTTCACGCACGCAAACCCTATTCAAGATAAATCATGTGGCCGGTGCCCGCCTTCTTGACATGAGGCCTTGGCGTCCGCACTGCGATTAACTCGCCCACATGAGCACATTTTGATGTGATATTTACGATTTTTGTCGTTAGCCATGTTAGATTTTATTGTGAACTGTAAGATAATGAAATTTGTATAAGTTTGGAATCATGTAGTACAGTCATATTCCTAAAGAGTGTAGTGAGTGGCACTCGATCCCGTCGACAGCCCGAAGGCCTTGTACTGATCACTAGGGAAGTGAGAGATCTTCCCCGATACCCGCTCTTTACAGCTGAAGACATCATTGTCACTGCCCCGAAGTGGTAACAGGAACGCCGAGTCAAAGGTAGTGATCAGTAGCTGGGATCTAACCCCTCAAAGCTGCCTTAGACTTAGTTAAATTTCAAATCTGATAGCAGATTTGAACTCAGGATACTTTAAAACCTTATTCTATATGTTAAAACTTTGGAAAAAACTGAAAATTAAGAATTTTTAAAAAATTCCGCATTTTACTACTCATACTACTTTTTAAAAATTTTATCAGTAGTAAAGACACTATCAAACTCTATCATACAAACTTTGAAGTAAGAAGATAGCTTGCCTACTTCAAAAGATAGAGTCCTTTGAAACACCCGATATCGGGAGCTCAGAGCGGCGACCGTCGCTTACCTCGTCTTTCGATGAAGTGATCAGACTTACGTTGTCGGGGGTTTATATATGCTCGGAAGAAAACTTAAAATGGCTCTATCTCCGAAAGTATTCATCGTAGCGACATGCGGTTTGTTGCAAACGATTCGTCTCATCATTCTCTATCATATGACACCTGAACCATTCTCATATGACCACGGGAAGTTGGTCCGTCAGCACATGTCCATGTAACATGCCACAAGTGAAAAAATTCCTAAGTGTGAGAGCTCCAGTGTGGTGAAAATTTTGAAAAATTTAAAACTTCCGAATTTCGACCTGGGACCGACACCAAAACATTTTTCATCAAATTTCACTGACCTCCCCCCCTCCCCCCCTCGTTCAGAGAAATTTGATGAAAAATGTTTTGGTGACGGTCCCAGGTCGAAATTCCACACTTTGGAAAATTTTCAAAATTTTACCCATACAAAGCCACTCTGACACTTAGGATTTTTTCAGGTGAGCGAGCTCCGACCTAAAATCTTGTAACCGCTCTAACTTTTGAACGAAGACAGATATGAACAAGCCGTTTCTTTCACTGAATTTGTCTCACTATTAGCTTTCAAACGAGCTATGGCACGACAAAATCCGTCCACTAGAAGCCAAGATCGAAGCTAACTGTCCAGAGGGCGGGGGTGGGGGGGGGAGGTCAGTGAAATTTGATGAAAAATGTTTTGGTGACGGTCCCAGGTCGAAATTCCACACTTTGGAAAATTTTCAAAATTTTACCCATACAAAGCCACTCTAACACTTAGGATTTTTTCAGGTGAGCTACGACAGTCCACCCCTCCCAACCTGGCCGGCACACCACGCCAACCGAGACACTACATCACCGCGCGCTACACGGCGGTCGACCAGAGGGGGGGGGGGACGTCAGACCCGAAACACCACGGCGGCCGACCACGACACGCTGCCGGTCCAGAGGGGGGGACGTCAGCGATGGCGGCCATCTTGCGCTATCCAGAAGTGGAGTTTTACTTACTACTAGTGTTTACTCCGGAGTTAACTCCAGGGTAAGTGTAAACTCAACCCGAGTTCATGTCCGGTGTTAAGTTTACACTTACCCCGGAGTTAACTCCGGAGTAAACTCTAACACTTACACTTACACCGAATGTGAACTCACATATTAATACGTAGAATGCATACCAGAATGATTACAATTACGTATCAAGTCGAAAACCTTATTGCGGAGAGCATATGGCACGACCAATCGAGTTCCGTGGAAAAGCATACCGTTTTCAATTGTTAATCTTGTAGACACCAATTTGTATGGATGTTCTGCTCTAGAACATGCTGACCAATTTCCCGTAACAATTCGCCACATGATTTCTTGCAACAATGAGTCTCTTGACAACTCCGACTTAATATCAGGAACCGATAATACTCCATTTTGGAATCCAATCTCATTTCCAGATCCCATAACATTATTGCATTGATTATCATCGACAGGGACGTATTTGATTTCGTAATCATACTGCATTAAAGTCAATGCCCATCTTGTTATGCGAGAGGATGCAGTTGTATGTGGAATCTCCTTATTCTCACCAAAGAGAAATTGCAGTGGCTTATGATATGTGTTGATGAAAAATTTTCTACCAAGAAGAAACTCTCTTAAACGGCTAACTGACCACATGATTGCTAATGCTTCGCGTTCTATGTTCGAGTAATTGCTTTCTGCTTCAGTAAGACTTCGCGAAATGTATATAACTGGATGGCCATTTTGGGTAAGCACATCGGCAAGAGTAAATCCAGATGCATCTGTGGTTAATGTGGCCTCTTTTTCAAGTGAGTAAGGTTGAACAACGAACAGGAGCTTTCGAAATCTCTTGCTTTAAGTCCTTAAATGAATCATTGCATTGTTTCGACCATTGAAATCGCGCACCTTTCTTTCTCAATTGGTTCAAAGGATAAATCAAATCTGCAAATCTTGGTATCAAGCGACCAAAATAATTTACAAGACCAACAAAAGATTTAACCTGCTTAATATTCTTTGGCTTGGATATAGATTTCACACGATTGATCAACTTTTCATCAGGCCTTATTCCAGCCGCCGAAACCTTAAAACCAAGAAATGATATTTCGTCTGCTCGCTCAATACATTTATTTTCATTTAGTGTTGCACTTTTTTCTTTTAATCGCTGCTTTACTGCATTCAGTCGTTTAGTTAGAGAAAGTTCGTTTTCAGCAAATATGGCAATAGCCTATCATCTTGATATATCAGGATTCCCTTCAACTCTTTCAGTATTGTTTCCATTACTCTCTGAAATATACATGCAGAATTTTTCATTCCCATTTGAAGTCTGTTTACAACAAAGAGACCCTTCGACGTATTTATAGTAGACAACTTCTTTGAATTGTCATCCATTTCAATTTCCCAATAAGCAGATCGTAAGTCCAATTTGGCAAATTTGTTTGCATTTTTCAACTTTGAAAAAATCGTTTCTATATTAGGAATAGGAAATGCGTCCGATTTAATCTTCTTGTTCATGTGAACCTTGTAAGCTTCCATCTGTTTTACGCACCCAAGCTACAGGTGAAGCATTATCCGAAAATTCTGTTGGTGAAATAACACCCATTTTCTCAAGTCTTTCAATTTCTTCGTTCACTTTCTCCTCTAATGATATAGGGACTGGTCTCGCTCTGCAAAACATGCTGCTAGCGCCATCTACCAGCTCAATTTCGGCCGCAACGCCTTTAATAGCCGGTAAAAAATGAGGATTAATCTCTGCTGTGGTACCTACTGCATGTATTGATACAACATTATTATCGTCAACAACAAGCCGAAAATTTTGGAAGATTCAACGACAGTTATGGCTACAGGATAAAATCTGTCTTTATACTCAAGCAAACCTGAAAAATTTCCCAAAACTGACATGAAATGGTCATCATATGCCTCAAGTCTTTTCGAACTGCTCCGTAATGCCGGTCTGTTCAAATTCCTCCACATGGATGAAGATATTATTGTACAGACTGAGCCTTTTCTTCCTGCATTTTGAATTCCTTGTCATTGATCTTCACATCAACAATACACTTCTTTTTATCACTCGAATTTTCGGAAGAAACATTATAACATTCCTGGTGAACGTCATAATTCTTATCACTGACATGATTAATTACTGATCGTGTATTGAAACAGATTCTTGCGAAATGGTTTCTTTTTCCACATTTCATGCATTGTTTGCCAAATGCCGGACAATGTCTGGGCAGATGCGACCCTCCGCAGAACTTGCAGTCTGAAATGTTATCTTTTTTAACAGAAGTTTGCTGTGCATTCTTACCAACTCTATTACGAGCAACAAAATGAATGTCAGTATCAGAAGTCAATTGCACCTGCTCGCAACGGTGATTTGATATTTCACTATTTTTAATGAAACCTCCTACATGCTCTAGTTGCTGAATATATTCCAGAAATTCATCTATTGAATAATCATTATGACACAATCTTTCAAGTACCTTAGGCCTACCCTTTATTGAAGGATTCTGTAGGCTGGCAATTAATGCAGCTTTTATCATTTCATTTTCTGGATCAGAACTTTTTTTCAGTGAATTGAAATCGCAGCATCTTGCCTTTTCGCGCAATCGAATCACATAGTCAGTCACTTTCTCATTGTCTTCCTGCTTGAGTGGATAAGACTTCGTCCTTTCAACAATGATAATTCGTGTCTTTGGTGATATGAAATCTTCGATTGCCGATTTTATGGCACTAAACGGAGTGTCCTCAATGTACATTGGAGAAATTATGTGTTGAACCTTTTCCAGGGTTTCCAACCCACACATAAAATTATCTGTAATTCCATTCACTCCATTTTCATCCTTCCAACCTTCACTCCTACTCAAGGCAGAAAAAGCCAATAACCATGCCCTTGTCTTTGCTGGTTCATTCAAATTTAAACAATCAATTCGAGACGCCATTGTTGTGTTACCCAAAATACTATCTCAGTAATTCTTTTGATAAAAACACGTCAACTTGCATTTGTGATCATCATTTTAATGACAGGGTAATTAATGAACATCTAGGATATAAAATGCAAATTATGCACAAGTGACATAACATAGCAAACCACAATACATGTATTACATAGCATTCATGCATACACTACATAGTATAGTTCAACATGGCTACGCATAGATAACCCACTATGCATCAACACTCGAGGAGACTGTGGCGATGGATTGTTCAGAAGCATGGCAGCATGCTCAGCTTTCCTTTCGAAGAGGAGGTCTTGGCCTGCGATCCGTTTCTCATCACTCAGGAGCTGCATTTGTTGCTTTCTGTATGAAATCTGGGGTACAGACATCAAGTTATCAGTACGTGCATGAAGCAATTGAATTCTATAAAAAAAGCAACTCTATAAATAAGGCGATTGTTCTAATATAGAAAAACTATCAAAAGAAAAATCAATTTGTCGACATTGTGGACGCAACATTGTGGAAGGAATTGGTTGCTAAAGCCTCTGCAGCAAATCAAATTAGTCCGGGAGCTAGCGTGAAGTTGTGCAGGGAACGAAGTAGTACATAAAACTTTCACATAGCATAGTACACCTCTAACCTACTGCAAAACTTCGCGTCTGCCGGATCAGATCATTTGCTTTTCAGAAATAGAGAGGATAACACAATCCTATGTATTTCCAATGGTAAAATTGTGACATTTAAGGTGTTGACTCCATTTTTTCGAATTTTTGCTCATAAAAGTTAAACAAATTGGTATTTTGTTGAACTGGTTATTATAGAAATCATCTACAGATCATGATCTTTCAAATGAGTTATCATTCAGTGACAGAGGATGAAGTAAAGTGTACAAACAGGCACTTTTCGTTAGTGTAACTGCAAATTTTAACATAGAAATTTCAGGAAAATTGTTGATATACGGATGTACTTTAACGGAAAGTGTCTGTTTGTACACTTTACTTCATCCTCTGTCACTGAATGATAACTCATTTGAAAGATCATGATCTGCAGATGATTTCTACAATAACCAGTTCAACAAAATACCAATTTGTTTAACTTTTATGAGCAAAAATTCGAAAAAATGGAGTCAACACCTTGAATGTCACAATTTTACCATTGGAAATACATAGGATTGTGTTATCCTCTCTATTTCTGAAAAGCAAATGATCTGATCCGGCAGACGCGAAGTTTTGCAGTAGGTTAGAGGTGTACTATGCTATGTGAAAGTTTTATGTACTACCTCGTTCCCTGCACAACTTCACGCTAGCTCTCGGACTAAATGTGTCTGATGAACATAGTGGAGCCGCATGCAGCGGATTGGCTTCGTGCATAGAAATTGATAACAATGAAATCTCTAGAACGGAAATGGAGCTTCATGCAATGCACAGTAACGGCACATAAATCGCACGCATTTTCACTTAGATGAACCTGCCAACGTCTGCATGATTGGGTTAGAATCAGTCACATGTGTAAATCGAAGCTTTTAATTGGTGATTCATGCCCCAACTTAGTTCCCCCGGATGTGCCGCGACCTTGAGTCAACTTCCATTCTAGTCAACTGCAGATAAACAATCTATTTCTATGGCTTCGTGTTATTCCGTCTCCGGGCTTGGGTCTGTCAATAGAGCTAATTAGATGAATGTTGCTATAGTGGTGGTTGGGGCTACCGCTGTATGAAAGTGGTGCAAATTGCAGCTACCATCAAACGTCACCACTCGACCAACTTGGCCATCATGCATTAACCTGCCGAAGAGATGGTGACGTAGTGAACCGACACAACAGCATAAGAGATGTAATTTTCGAGACGTGCTGGCGTACACTGCTGAGATTAAAGCTCGAATACGGTGCCGACCTGGGACAGAGTCATCAAAATTCAAGACCCGCAGATATTTGTGTACTAGATTGGTCCCTCGGTAGGCCAGCAGCAGTTGATGTGACCGCAGTTTATTCGCTCAATCAAGAAAGCATGAATGTAGCGAATACTACAGCTCATGAAATGCTGGGATCTGCTGAGGCGCGCAAGGTCGCTAAAAATGGCGAAAAATGTCGCGAACTGGGATGGGTTTGTCTCCCGTTTGCAGTGAGTGCATGCAGGGTTCGAGTTAGGCTTTGAATTAGAACATGCTTATGTTAAAGATTAGTTTCTGTCATTGCTTTTTCCATGTAACTTTTATTTTCTGTTTCTTTCCAAGTTTTAGCTACATTGTTTCGGTAGATAGAAGGCGGACGCATAGATATACTCTATGCCCTACTCTATGGGCGGACGCAATTTTTGTAACTGATTTATTTGAAAATTAAAGTGCTAGACTTCTATGATTTGTCCTTAATAGGAATTTACATTAAAATTTAGCTGCGGGAGGAAAAGTTAGCTTTGTGATCCCGTGGACTGAAAAGTTGATTTTCCACCCGGCAGCTTGCATAAGAGAGATGTCTTTCCACTCCCACACAAAATGAAAAAGTGTACACATAATATCAAATTACGTCTTTTCTTTTGATCAAAGACTGCTTTTGATCGTGTGCTGGTTTATTATCTTCGTTATTTGACTGCTCATGGACTCATAGGGATACAGTTGTTAGCTGAAATTTATTTATATATTTTGCAACAAAGTGAAAAAGTTAAAGACAATTCCTGAATTCTTAAAAACTCTGTACACTAGGTGACATGCCACGCGTGATTCACGCGTAATGACGGAACACCCCAAACATCCGTACTATGGTTAAGGACATTCTATTCTTCTACCCGCGTACATACGCGCTGCACTAAGAGTCAAAAATCACTTGATCTGATGCTGTTAAAACATGGGAAATGTTTATGAATACGCGCGGGCGAGCGTTTATAGTTTGCGCGTCGTCCACGGTTGTCTGCGCTGCGCTTGAACCACGGATGAACCGCTAAGCATGTTCTGTCTTCCCTGAGCATGAAATTGAGGTCCTATCACATTGTTTAGCCTCTGATACATGCAGACACATGAGACGCAAAGTCTATATAACAGGACTGCCAACTATACTAGCTTATATAACAGATATTGCAGCAATATCCCGCATAGCCACGGATGTTTGGGGTCATGTGTAATTACGCGTGGTTCACGCGTGAATTACGCGTGATTGAGCGTGGCATGTCACGTAATGTAAAAAGACGTAAGGAATCTAAGTTATGTAAAAGTCACTATAAAAGAAAAGAAACATACAAAAAAAGTCACTCTGCTACTGGCAGAGTTCGGGCTAGCAATGCGATGTCATTGGATCTAGCTAGACAAACATTTGATGAAACATTTGATGTCGAGAAATGGTAGGCGACATATTCTTCTGCATCGCAAGGCGGTCAGTGATCTTGTGGATGCTTGTGATGGCCAGATCTCCCCATGAACCGTAGACAGAAACTGCCGGAGGTATGCAGCCCCAGTTCTGTCGTTCACACGCATCCCCATTGAGCTTCTTCTTCCTGCCCTCTGCATCAGCAAGACATTCACTCACTGGTGTACTCGCTCCGTCAAAATTACGCGGTTTGAGCGGATGTACAACAGTAAGATCGAATGCTGCAGCCTTGCCGAGGAACCAGGAAGGAACTAGGATGTCCGCAGGTCTGCTGTTGCTATGTATCTAAGAATTCATGGGACTGTTGTGTATGGCTGTATCATTCTTAGAGGTCGAATAGCAAAGATGTCAAAGACAGCTAACAATCCAACTTCTATGGACTGCATAGTAAATGGCTATGCAATCACGTGATTGAGGTATCCGTCATTATTTTCACATCGTGACTTTGAAATGAAAAGTGTCTTGCATATCATATTTTGATATCATTATGGCATCACTTCACAATGAAACAAAGATAATTTCAGCTTCGAATGAATCATCAAGTAATCATAAACTGCAACTTTTGACAAGCTCAATTGGTGCGTTTCGAAGTCAAGCGGAACATTTTCTACTTTCTCGACGAGTGGAATATGCTGTTATAACCTTAATCGGATTGGACGCTCTGATAGTGTTTCTCGAGTTATTGATCGATATGGGAGCATTCGGCCATGACGTAAAAGAGCACCATGCAGTGGAAATTCTACATTATCTCAGTATCATCATTTTAGGAATATTTGTCATTGAAATAATGATGAAAATATTTGCGATGGATATCCGATTTTTTAAACGTCCACTGTCTGTGGTCGATTGTGTAGTTGTATTTGTTTCATTCAGCATGGATATTGCATTTCTTGCTAATAGGCAGCTGGAGGAGGCATTTGGTCTTATCATTCTCTTGCGCTTGTGGCGGGTAGTGCGGATAGTTAACAGTAAGTAAACGATGTTAATAATTTGATAATGGCATTTTACTATATCTAATTCTATACATGGTTAATGATAAATTTGACATGAATATAATCTGTAGAGTGCGTGCAAGTATTAGCTATAATAATATTCAAATTTTCGATATTGCTTAAAAATCTGTTTGTGAAAGTCGAATCGAGGAAATCAGAATTACAGCAATCAGGAAACCACAGCGAATTCCTTTGCAGCTCACCAATAAAGTTGGCGAATCCTCCGTTCATTTTTCGATTAAAGTAAAGCAGGTAGTTAGAAAGTGCAAATCATTGGTGCGATGTCAGGGTGTTAAGATAATCTCTTTATCAATGACAGGGTTTTGAATTGTTTTGCATATACGATGCACCATTTATATAATTTGATGTTGTTTCGGTCATAAATGTTATAAATTATAACGGTTGTGAAATCCGATTTTAGCGCTATAATTCCCTATTCATATCTTTATCGCATTTTCCGGCGATAAATTGTTTTGGGGATGATATAGTCGGACTTTAGTCAGACTTTTGAGTTTTGGGGATGATATCGAAGCAGACAAAAGTCTGCGAAAGCATGCAATGACGCTTCCTCTTGGAACTTTTTCAAAATTTCAGATTGATACTCTTTGCTTCGATTTTGCAGCGTGGTTTGAAACTTTCGAATTGCTCCTATAATACGTAAAACAAACTTGATAAGTATTTTAATAATATTTCAATACCCATATACAAGTCTCTTCAACTAAATGAATGCAAATTTATTGCACAACAATAACGGTACCAAGCTGACTTTGAAGCTATATATTGAAAATACAAATATAAAAATCAAAGTCACGACACTCATTTTTAAGTGTAAAATGGATAGAAAGTGGACAGAATGGGAAGGTACAGCAGTATATGTAGTTGCTTCAACAGGTTAAAGTATAGATGCAGAAAAGTTCCGAAAATTGGCTTGCATTTTTTCCAGCTTGAAGCATTGCAGAGAAAGCGATATGCATCATCACCTGTAGGACGCAGGTGACATTGATGAAACAGTAGGATGTTTCTTCTTAATTTACCATATAAAGAGCTTTTATAAGGACAGTTGATTACTGTACTCATTTCTTGCAGGTGTTGTCTTTTCCGTGAAAACAGATTGTCACATTCAGTTGGAGGGCAAGGACAAACATATTGAGAGATTAGAAATACAATTGAAAGAACTTGAAGAGAAGTTGACTTCTTTGAAGAAGTCATCTGAAGATAGTAGTCTGAACGATTCCCTTGAAATAGATGTAATGTCTGACATTTCAGAATCCTCTGAGAAAGGAAATAATGGCAAAAGTACAAATCCATTCATCTTCTGGAATAATAAGTATTGATTTCGATGTCCACAAATCCATTTTGTAATGTATGCAATTTCATCAAACCGAAGAATGTGTGTAGGCCTGCTTATTCAGAATTGGTGAATTACAGGATGCCAATCTGATCATGATATGATATTCTTCATCGCAATAATTGAATATATTTGAGTCCGCAGAAAAATGCCATTTTTGTAGAAAAACGCGAATGGGTAATGTATTCAAAGGGTAAAAATAATACGCACTATAGATCTGCGAATCGTATAGGAAAGATCAAGTAGATTTATATTATATTTACAATAGGCCTATTTGAATTCTTGAAAGATTTTTGTATCTATTTTTCTATCACAGCTCAGTGTTCATACTCCAAATATTTAATCCACAAGCAATCGTCATAATCAACAAGGCAATGTGGCTTCTCCCACAGTCGGTATTTTTTTCGGCGTCATGGAAATTCTCATAATTTTCATTTTCAAGTTCTGCTTAGAATTTCCTTGACGGTTGATACTGAAGCTGCCTTAGAAGATAAAGTCACTGACTGTGCTTTCCGAATGATTCAGATGAGGACTATTTTTTGCTTTCACTCCTCATTCGGCAAAGCCGCAGCTTAGATAGATAGAATTCGTTTGTCCAGGTTATACTACTTTACGTAGGTCTGCAAAATAATTCTTCCAGCTTCTTACTATATAATTGCGAAACGAAAATAAATAAGATCATCAGATATGCAATATGTCTAGTCTTTGCCACAGATCTAAAATCCTAAAATTTAAGTAGACCTATAATCAAACAAACTTATTTCGGAATGTTACGGGATGAATGATGCAGAAGCTTTCGTTACCATTTTCAGACATTTTGGAGCCTCACTGGATGATCCTGTTATCCTCAGCTGTCGGGAGTCTACCCATTGGTTTTATCGGTGTACAAAACTAAACAGCAGATATTCTTAGATTATGCTGCAGAATTAGCTCCATACGTGTATGAATATACCTAGGTATAACACCTATTACCTATGTATAATTTAGCTTGTTATGCATGTATTTAAAATCCAATCATAGACCGAAGTTTTGACCATACATACCTGCGAATGAAATAGCCAATCATAATAATATTCATATACATGTAATATTCCATACCTCTGTCAGGGTTAAAGTGGAAGATTTTGATTTCCCTGTTGTTTTGTCGACGTTTCTAAGCAGTCTGATACCATGAAACACATGTGAATTAGCGTCTTCCAAATGTAATTGATATAGCATTAGAATATAGTTTTTATGACTGGAAGGAGAGACCCCTGTTAATCAAAAATGGGAACTTTGTACTAGGCCTATGAGGAAATCGCATCCAGTCAAAAGTTTGAATACCTCTCATCTAAACAGTTGATATGTCAATGCGCGTTTCAAGCTATTGAAGTGCCACAATATTAATATTTTATTAGTGTAGCCATTCTATTTCTTCTTTTCACTTTGTTTTGATTGTTTTTGCGTATTTTATGTTTTCACTTTGCAGGGGTGGTAAATGCAGTGTATTCGCCGAATATCCATGGATCTAATTTTCCCAAAAATATTGTAGTATAGGTACATAGCTTGCAATCTAACTAACGCTAACTGTTTTATCGAGAGCTCAGTTGGCGTCATCTGTTGTCTTAACCCTTTCAAGTGCGAGATATTTTCAAAATTAAAGATTTTTTTAAAAAAATTTCAAATGCAATTTGCGGGCGTTCTAGACATCGTACGAGGTTGGAAGTGGCGCCATCAGAATCGTATTTGTTTCGAGCAACTTCGAAATTATTCTGATTTTGTTTTGTGTGTTTTGCTTATCGTTTGTAGTTTATGTTTATCTCTGATGTGCATGTTTGACGCTTATCTTTTCTTCATTTCTCCTTCCAAATTATGTTCCTTGCCTTGTTTAAGTGTAGATTGGTATGACGTAATGTTTGTCTGACCTCCTTTAGTGCGAGTGTAGTTTGCGTGTTGCGTGTGTATGTCAAGGTCTCCGTGTGTTTGGCCTTGCCGTGCGCGTCACTGACTCGCTCCCTCTTTTCTTCTCGCCTTTTCTATTTGTCGAAAGGCGATCGCACTGACATCTAATACAATTGTGTGCTATTTTTGAGGGTTGGATCTTGCATGATGATCACACGAATCAGTAGGCTATATACATTTCTTGGCGCAATACTCGGACAAAATTCGCAAGGTGTGTTAAGAAACTATGTAGTGCGTGGACAATTGAAAATGTCATAGAAAGCATTTTTAAGACTTCAAATATTTCGCTTTTTTATTATCTGATCTTCTTTTGTTTTTTCTAAAATTGGCTCGCTCAACCACTCGCTGAAAAACAAATCAACGCTCGCTCGCTCAATTTTCGCTCACAGAATATTTTTTTCGTTCGCTCATCCGCTCATCAAAAACTTGAAAAAATGCCGCTCGCTCACTCAAAAACTCATTGTTTTATGAGAATTTGCATGGTGACAAAGCAAGCAAAAGATAGGAGTAAAAGGCGAATAATCTTAAATTATGATATAATATCATTTTGCAAGTGTAAAATGTTCTAGTTTAATCATTTTTATTAGAAGGTTTAATTTATATTTTTTGTAAACTTGACCAATATTAAGCAAGATATTTTATAAAACCATATTCAAAATTTCTGAGCTCATGAAATGCGTAAATAAGGACGAGCGCTAACTTCAGGTCAGTGTGAATTTACAGTTTCAAGGACATGCCACTTTTGTGCTTTGGCTGTTTCTACTTCTCCATTTCTTCCTTGGTTTCGGGTGCTGAGTCGGTTGATGAATCAAAACTTGTGTCTGATATGTGTCATGGCGAGGAACACAACAGAACACATCTTCTGAATAATTTCAGTCGAATAAAATAATCAGCTAAATTATTTACTTCAATGATAAAAGCAACATGTGAGCGTGAAATTTTGATTTTATCTGCATCCTTTCAACCTGCTACATGCCTGAGGTGTCACACATTTGTTAATTTAGCAATAAAACAAGATATTGCATGATGTAATTCAAATAAAACATTGTCATTTACCGATCTTTCATGTTTTGCCGCTGGCTAGCTCCAACTTCTTGCCCAAAAATTTTCAGCGGCCGCTGATGTAAACAAAAAATCGCGGCTTCAGCGCAAGTAACGGTGAATGAATGAAAGCAGACAGTCTTTCCCTAATCCTAGGTCTGTCGTTGGAATGCGAGCCCTACACACACTTTGACTCCCAACAAATTTGAATCGTCTCTGTCCATCTCTGCAGCGATGTAATTGTGCATTGCTTGATAGAATTTAATTGCGACAATACGAATTGTTGGGTTTTTTCTTTGTCAATTACGGCAGGTGGAAAGTAGTGAATCAGTATTGATCTCCTTTTTCTTTTGGTTATAAATTTTTGCTGCGCAATGTTGATCCCAAAGATGAGGGTCGAAATGGTGTCAAGTGTACACAATACACGTGAAAGGCTAATTATCCATGATCATTGCCGGGCAAGTACTTTGCCCATCTAAGTCAGCAGAAGCTGAAATTTTCTGTTGTTGCTTCCCTTTCCCTCTCTCAACCGTCAATCAAATTCGACTTATTGCTAAATAGCCACTTCTATTCTTTCCCCCGACATTTTCCAATTTTTGCAAATTCATCAAATTTCGTCAAACTTGGTCACATTGGACTTAGAATAGACTTGATCTGTCACTGAGTGATAGCACAACACTACTGAGAAGTCATACATGAACGTTGTGATAAAGGATTGGTTCCTTGGATGCTCAGTAATATAAGATATGGCTGTGCAGCTGTGATCAAGAATAGGGATTCCAAAATTCCGGAAAATCTCAATCCGGGGATTGAGGCAATCCTGTGATGAGACCCGGGATTGAGTAGAATCGCAAATATCCTATTACAAAGCATAGATATATGTTATCAGCATGAGATGTGGATAGGGATTGCAATCCCGGGATTCCGTGCGTTTGTGCAAATCCAGAAATCCCAGGATTAATATGGTATTTTGGTAGTAATTTATAGATGTTTTACTGCTTCGCCAGTGGAAACCGAATAGATTTTCGAATACTTTTTGATATCTTTCTTTGAATTACTAATTCAATTTTGTAGCCTGTATATTACAGTTGTGTCAGCATACTTGTATGTGTGATTACATACTTACGTCATTTACGCTTTCTAGTTATATGTAGGCCTACAGGGTTGAGCTTCCACAATCCCGGAAAATCTCGGTCACAGGATTCCGGGATTGAGTAGAATAGTAAATATGCTATGACAAAGCACATGTGTATGTTAATAATATGGGATACCGGCATGTGGGAATAGCAAAGAATCGGAATTGCCAAAAGTCGGTTTACTTTCTATATCGTAATTCAGAAGTCGACTTGAAGTTTTTTCCACTTTATGCACAAATTGGTTACGGTAGCGATGAGAGCAACAGAAAGCAGTTGCGAACTTTTGTTTTCTGTACTTTCAATCTGCAGCTTCCTGTGATTCGGGATTGGTAGAGTGAAGAACCGGGATTAGAGCCTGCCATGGACCGCGGAAGTAGGGCGCAGGGGAGGCCAGGGCCCCCCCCCTCAAATTTGGGCTGTTAAAATATTCATCTTGATGATAATTTGCAATCTAATTCTATATTAAATAAGTAAAAAGTAGGGAGATGAAACGACCTCTATCCCACTGCATCATTTCCGCTTGCATCACTGACAGAAAGCTAATCAACACATAAGCATGTGAAACCAACGATTGTAGCCACCTCCGCAAAGTGCTTGTTTATGATACAGCAGCTTTGGCTGCCGGCAACTGCTGAGATATTGCGTATTAATCACATGATCTTTCCCTTGGATACTATAACATCTCAGATTCATCCGGACAGTCTATCGCAACAGCACTGATGGACGTCGCTATTCGCTTCAACATCCCTTCCTAAAAATGTTGTGGTCTTGGATTTGATGGTGCATCGAATATGAGTGCAGCATTCAAAGGGGCACAAGCTGCAATTAAAAAGGACTTTCCCTCAGCACAATGCCAACATTGTGCAAACCATCGTCTCGACCTCTGTCTTCAAGAAACAGCAAAGAAAGAAAAGTTGACAAGTGATACTCTGGAACGCGTCCGTCGGGTTGCTGTTTTCGTCAAAGAATCGGGCAAGCGACTACAGCAGTACAACAACATTTGCGAAGAAATTGCCGGCAGTTTGGAGGACGATTCGAAAGACTTCAGTCAGTAAGTTGCCCTTTGCCCTACTCGATGGGTTGTCCGTGTTAAAGGCATAGCAGCTATTTTAAGAAAAACTTCCAACCTTTGATTAAACTTTTGTACAAAATTTCATTGGATAAAACCTACTCTTCGGAATCTCGATCGAAAGCTGATTCGAATTATAAGAAGCTGATGAAATTCGAAACAATTTTGGGCTTGCATATTTCTTGCAATCTGTTGGATGAGAATCCTGAGTCAGCCTTCCATCATTCATCAATTTATGATCAATACAGAATAGATTATTTCAGCATAATTGATAGAATGATTCAAACATTAGACAAGCGATTTGATGACAACTTTTTGAAAGCTTGTCTGACATCGAAACATCTCTAGTCAGTGCATGCAAGGTGGAAAAGAATGCGAGAGAAATAGAAAAAGTATGGAGAAGCGAGTAATTTCCGAAAAGTCGACGATCATGCCCTTCAACATGAACTGAAGACTTTACCAACATTGGCAAAGCAGACCAAGTCCAATCCGACGTCGTTCGATGAATTCCGAGATGCTAAGATCAAGTCCTGAGACATCACTGGTGTTCTTTCCGGAGGTGACACGGTTCGGTTAGCAAGACTCTTATTAACATTTCCTGTTTCTGTGGCTAGTGCTGAAAGATGTTCATCACCCTTCGAAGACTGAAAAATTGGCAAAGAAGCAGCATGGGACAGGAACGGCGTACCGCTTTGGCAGTGTGCAATATTCACAAGACATTTCTCGACAACATCGACACGAAAGACTTATGTGACAATTTCATTTCCAAGACAGATGAACGACGAAAAGTGTTCTCTTCCAAGCGCGTGTGATTTCTTCCGTGGGAAGTGTAATGTTATACACAAACAAGCACTTGTTTATAATAATCACAATCACTATGAGATTATATTGAAAGCCCTACACTAACAGGCACTTATCACTGAAATTTTTAATAGGCTGCTTGCCTTTTTCTTTCATTTCATTTAACATGGAAATAAAGTGTAATGGTGTGGTACAGAAGTGAGATATCGCTAAAATTTATGCAATTAATTGATCTTTTAAGATGATCGATGAACTACAGTTATTTCAATTAGACATGTGATACAAATATATTACTTCTAACAAGCATTGGTACTAGTTATACTTCACATGAAAGATGTTCACTTTGATCAACAGATTTTGTCTATCAATTCGTCGAATTATATACATCTGCAACTTCTATCTAAGTCTGTGATTTATGAGTAGCTTTCATGATTACACTTTGCACTATGACCATAAATCAGAGAAAATAAATAACGATACTAATGCAGATCAATAATGCTTACATTGTCATTGCGAAAAATATTACTTTTATGTCTATACAATCTGATTGTGATGAAGCATTGTACAAATCTTATGGCCCCCTCGTGAAAAAATTGTTTCGCGGGCCCTGGAGCCTGCTTACCAAATCTCTGTTGCTTTTCTTCATTCCAGGATTCTCGATTCCTAATCCCGGTATTGTGTAAGCCAAAGTGTTTAAATATGTTTAGTGTGCAATCAACTCATTGCTGTAATTTTAGGTGTAAATTGGTGTAAGCCTATATTTCGCCAATGCTCATTTTTAAATTGGTCATGCGTTCAAGCATTGCTAGTTTTGGCAAATGACAAACTCAAATTTAAGTCTCGACTTTTATTCAAGAAGCATCATCAATGGATTATTGAAAACGTGACTTTTGCGATTATAATGAAGTGTGAAGAGCCTATATCCACTGTGTATGAATTTCTGGTAGTTTTATCTTCGCCAATTTGTCCTACTTTAGACGGAATACAACTGTATTGTTAATTTCTCAATCCCTGGATTTTGCCCCTCCAATCCCGGGATTGGAATCCCAAATCCCAAATCTCAAGTTTCGTGGGAATGTTGTCTACAGTGAACGACAAAGCAAGTGCTGTAAATTTTCTACAAACCAGAGGAATTTTACACTCTCAACGCTTTTGTGACGGTAGTGAGACTAACTTAGGAGCAAGAGAAGATCGTTGACGATGCAACACTCGACTCGAGAGTGTCAGCCAGGGCTGTGGAGCCGATGCGTCATCTCATCGGCTCCGGCTCCGACTTCAAATTCAGGTTCTATCTATGCTGGTTATCCTGGATCCGTTGAACGGGTTTTTTGGATAACGGTGTGGCCTTTATAGTCCGGCAGCCAGAACGAGTTTCTGCAGGGAACGAGGCCGAAAGTGAGACTTTCACAGAATGATGTACACCCTATGCCTACTACGAATCGGCACGTCTGCCGAGTTCTAGTGAGTTCTTCTTCTTGTCAGACAGGATCAAAGAAAAACACATGTAAATCCAATGGGACTGAGATTGCAGTTTTTGATTAAAATGAAATGTTCTATGTTTTCTCTGATTAAACGAAAAGTACTAAGCCCAGAGTCATAATTTTTGACATAGAATGTCTTCAGGTCATTTTCTTTCATGTTCATGTACCCCTGTCTATAAAACTAAACACATTTAGATTTGGTGAGCCTCTAAATGTCGGCAAACACGAACACTTCGAGCTACTTCATTCACAGTCAACCACATTCTCACATGCATTGCCGATCAGATGCATGATGAAAGCACATGCACATCATCGGAAATGACCTGAAGACATTCTATGCCAAAAATTATGACTCTGGGCTTAGTACTTTTCGTTTAATCAGAGAAAACATAGAACATTTCATTTTAATCAAAAACTGCAATCTCCGTCCCATTGGATTTACATGTGTTTTTCTTTGATCCTGTCTGACAAGAAGAGGAACTCACTAGAACTCGGCAGACGTGCCGATTCGCAGTAGACATAGGGTGTACATGATTCTGAAAGTCTCACTTTCGCCTCGTTCCTTGCAGAAACTCGTTCTGGCTGCCGGACTATTAGAGGCTTGCTACAATCATCAAATTAGTTTTCACTAACAAGCAACGACTTAAGTTAATAATAAAAATGATGATAGCCTAATATAATGATAAATAACATACTTGTCATATATTTTTGCATGAATTGACTATCTCTAAAAGATAAAATAAAGTTATAGCCTGGATTGGTTAAATTAGATAAAGATCTCCCGCAATGGCTAATTACAAATTGGCCTAGCCTGCAACCAGTCTACTGCGAGGCTACATTAAATAAGACCACATGAGTGATGATGATATACCTAATTAGCCGTCACAGGGGCCGAATAGTAGTATAAGCTTTTTAACAAAGCTTGAACATGAAACTGGATAGCGTATGCCTCTAAATAGCTTATAGGGCCTGTATCTACTCGAACATGGAAAGGGTATAGGCTATATAGCCAAGTATACCGTATCAATAAAGATATCAATTGCTTTATTGAATACTAAAGTGTATGTAGGCTAGCTTAGGTTGTTATTGCTATTTGTTATTGCCTTTATCCAATAAACTGTTGGTCCATGAATGATATGATCGGTGGGTAGCCCACGACTCATCATCTGTAGAAATTGTAATTTAGATTGTCTCATTGCAGTGTAGGCTAGAAATGTACAATTGAAAATTATAATTAAAAAAATTAAAAATATCTAATTTAGGACGATTTTTGTAATTATATGCAGCATACTTAATAAGTTGAGGCTTAACTTACATTATGTTAATTTCGTATTTTTCATTATGGCGTAAAGTTGCACTAAATAATTCATCAATGATTCATGTATATTATTATATTATTATATTCAATTTATGCATAACATATTACTACTATTCCTCTGATGATGGTTAGGCTGATGAAACTGAACTCGGAGTATCACACAGCATGTTGCCGGGTGCAATGCATAATAAAAATTTGACTGCGAGCACCGAGCAGAAATCCCATCTACTTTGCTAGCTTTCGAATGCGCGTGCGGTTTAATGTCATAGACAATAAAAAAGGGAGGTCAAAAGGCGCCTTTATTGAGAGCGTCTCAGTCTTTTTTTATTGTTTGCATATAAGTCAACATGATATCAGCATAAAGTGTTGACAGACGGAAAAAATAAAAATGAAAATTCTTGAAATCCACAGGTCTATGATATTTGGGGAAATATTATTACACAATACGACTCTTGTGCAGACCAACCCCCATTTTTCTCTGGTCAAAAGATGCAGCACCATTGGATGTCCGTTTCAGCATCACCGGTTTGAGTGAAGCATTCCGTGCTGTTGTAAAATTCTACGTGGGTAATTGCGGCGATGTCATAGTCCCAAACTTCGTCAGCAAGTCAACATTGTAATTTGCCTTCGGGTTTTTTCGCATTGAAATATACCCTTTGAATTTTGAAGTCAAAAGAAATTCATTGTGAATGAGATACCTTTAGAATAATAAGGTGCTACTAGAAGTGGCTGGGTCGCTTATTGCTATAGCCATGCGAGGACTTGTAGTCAAGTCATTCGTGTGAAGAGTTATCCCTCCAATCAAAATTGATCAAATTGAATAATCGATTGTTTTGAAAAATGTTGGTGGGGGACTGCACAAGAGCCTACAATACAATCTAAGGAAATTGGCATTGTCACAGATGCCAGTTCTGCCAGTAGCCATACTGATAGATATGGTAACCTACATAGTAGCTGTATTAGATTTAAGACATTGCGTAAGAAATGTAGCTATATTATCTTTGCTGACTGAACTGGAAATGTGTACATAGATGACTGGCGACTTGTCTCTAGGAATCTACAATCATCTAGTTAGCATGCATATAACAAGTCTTCAAATTAATGGATTTTGGAGAACATGTTGTCACTAAAAGCTATGGAAATTAGTCTTACGAAACATATGTAATAAAAAAATATTACACATGTGTGTAAATATAATACATATAATACAAAAGAAGGCGGCAACTGCAAAGAAAGATATCGTGGAGGACAGATCATTGGTATATTTAAAAGACATATCTTTAGATTTCAAATGATTTAATTTTTTTATGATGCCAATTGATACCTTTCAAAATTCTAGATTTATATCAAAGCTCAAACTATCGGCTCTTTAAGGCTTCGGCTCCGGCTCGGCTCCAACAACAATATATCACATTATACTCATGCTGATCGAAATCTTAGGCATCGAGCTGTATAGTCATGAATAACTAAAGGTTCCGTTTTTCAGACAGAAAACGAGACATTCCATAAAAGAAATCTGATTGCTATTAATTCGATTCATTAGAATCACAATAAGAAATAGAATCGTCACTGAGGTCACTGCTAGTGGCATCAAGGTCAATTAGCATCATGGTCACTCGTACTCACTTCTTTAGAAAACCTTGGAAAACTGCCGTATTGCATTAGATGATGTACGTGACAGAGAATGGAGTGAGTGGTCATTAGAGGGTGGACGATTACTTATTGGAGAAAGATACTCGTAAATGCATGTGGGCGATTATGTGAGCGATTATTAAGAAGAAATTCAGTAAATGCTGCACTACGAGCGCGAAGCGTGATAATTTAAAGCGCGCATATTAATGTCAGTACTACCAAAAAAAGTAAATTTACATGTCATTATGATTTTAGAATGCCAGTCTTGTGTGAACTGACTGCATGAACAGTTTAAATCAACAATTCCCCTACTATTCCAATTATGTGCAAAGTTGTAATGAAGATTATTTAAAATTGTACTTAATACACCAACAAACCAGAAAGCGTCAAGCCTTTAGGCACAGCTTTTTCGAGCTGTGGCAGCTACGAAATCACAAGTGCGGCCGTTTTGAACACCCTCGGTATTTTAATGAGGAGCTGCACCAGGATCTGTTTGTGATAAGTATCTATTTACATGTTCTAATGTAGGGTCAATTTGTTTGGGTATGTCTAAAAAATTCCTAGTTATCTATTTCTCCTCCAGCACATATCCTGTCAAGTTTAGTCCTTGGGTCAAGAGATTGACAACTTATGAACATTTAATGATTGTGGAAACCTACCACCTGCCTTCTTGAGGGCAATCCATAGGTTGTACGTATTGAATATAGCAAAGTCCAGGTTTTAAGCACATAGAATCAATGCATGATTTTGTAAGGCTTTCTATGTCCACAGGATAATAAGTTCCACGAAGCAGGTAAATTATTATTTTCCTAGGTGGAAATTATTAACCTGGTGCAGACTTCTATGAAAAAAACTTTGCATTATGACAGATAATGCATAGATTTCTTCGGTCATTATTTGTCATTATAATTAATTATAATAAATTATAGCAATAATGACCTCAAATCTATGCATTATAGGGCCTATGCCTTGTTTGCATTAATGCCTTGCAACATAAATTCTATGATATTTGTATTACCAAAAATGCCGTCGAAATAAAGAAACAGAAGTATTTATAAATCTCATATTTCATGCAAAAAATCGTGTTGCAATGTGATGCGCACAAGATGCGTTAACCATTTCTTCAGATGTTCAATCAATTCACACAAAACATAACTGACCTAATTTCATGGTAATAAAATGCATTAGTGATAAAATCTCACAGGCCACATTGTCTTCTATTTTCACCTTCATGATGCCCATCCTATAAAAAGTCATCTAAACATCACGCGTAAATTGAATCATCATTGAGATCGTGTGTTTCTTAACTCCAATTTCTCTTCCAACTCTTTTATTCGTTCTTCCAATTTTTCAATTTCTTTATTCTTGTGTGCCATCTTCATCTCATATTCTGTTCTCACGGACATGACAATGCCTACAAAGAAAATATGAGATCATATTTAAATCAATGCTATGAGTAAGTGTTTCGTTTGCTAGACCAATGACAGAATCCAGTTAACAGTAATATTCGAAGTTGTTAAATGATGACTGCGATAGATTTATCTTAGTGAAACCATAGAAACTAATAAAATGCGCTACCCAAGTTGTTCAAGACATTCCGAAGTGATTAGGCAGGACAGAGTTTTTGAAGTAAATATAGCGCAGCTTCACGTTGCATACTGTGCTCAGTGATTGACAATTTAATTGACTGCAATATTTGATTGGCTAAAAATCAATTAGCCTAGGCTAGTTGCAAATTTATCTATTATCATTTTATTGTCTATTATCTATAAATCAATTTATTGTGATTTTAACTCTGAACAATAGTTTCTTTATCTTGATGGCATTAATTCACTTTATTCATATAGGATTGATATACAATAATAATGATAATGGCCTATCATATGTATAGCCTACTGCATACACTGTTACTACCTCTAAAGCATATTATAATTAATTGCTATTTGCTGATAATTTATGTTGCGCAACGAATTACTCACTATAATCAAAATTATTGTTTTCTTCAACTGAATCATTTTCTGGATATGCGCAAGTAGATTTCTAGGTGCTAACATATCTCATACTTCATAAATTATTAAAGCTGTAATTTACATGCAAGTGCACACATGCAAATTAGGCCTACGTTTTACTTAATTTCCTCCTTAAAATCCACATTGAACTATTCATTGCTGTGTTGAATGAAAGTATTTGGATAAAATTTCAACCAGATGAGCCACCAACTACCCACCAGCTACCTGAATGGTCGACTAAATGCAGATTATGCACCAACTGAGATAAGTAAAAAGACTGGAACTAGAGTAACAAACAATAAATAATTAATTTGACTTGGAAAAATAGTCAATCAATTGACTGAACATGAATTTTACAACCAATCATTTATAATTGGCTGCAACTAAGTGAAAATCATTTGTAATTTTTGATGATCTGACTTGTGGCGATTGATAAAACGCAGCCAGAGTTAAAACAGCAAAAGTTATAAAAGATTGCTATAGTCATAAAACCCGAAAATATGAGAATTTTCAGCCGATTTTTTGACAACGTTTCTTCTAACGACTCTTAACCCCCCCCCCCCCAAGAACATCGATCATCCATGATCGTGAACCAAAAAACCCCTACAATAAAAAGCCAAATTTTGAGAAAAAGAAGAGTGTGAATTATAACCCGTCACAGCCTCCATTTCGGCACCGATTTTGGTCGTTCATGGCTCTTTATGATCCGCATGGCGATCCGCATGGCATTGCCAAGGCCCCATCAGTAGTGGAAAACTTCAAAATTAGTTTCTTGGCGCCCCAGAGCTCCCCAAATTTAGCCTATGTAAAAAATATCGCATTTCTGGGGAATGAGTTACAACCCGAGTCACCAAGTTGCCATTTCGGCACCGATTTTGTTCGTTCATGGCTCTTTATGATCCGCATGGCATTGCCAAGGCCCCATCAGTAGTGGGAAACTTCAAAATTAATTTCTTGGAGCCCCAGAGCGACCCAAATTCAGTCTATGTAAAAATGCGATATTTCTATTTAAGAAATTATTTTTGAAGTTTCCCTCTACTGATGGGGGCTTGGCATTGCCTCTCCGGCCACAATCAGCCATGAACGAGCAAAATCGGTGCTGAAATGGCGACTTGGTGACTCGGGTTGTAACTGGATATTCGCAAATATTTCAAATTGTACGCACAATCGGGAATTTCAGGTGTTTTTCAAACGTGGCGCTCTTGGGCGCCAAGAAAGTCATTTTGAAATTTCTTTCTACTGATGGGGCCTTGGCATTGCCCTTCCGGTCACAATGAGCCATCATGGAGCGAGATTGGTGTAGAAATGGAGGCTGTGTGTTTCGGGTTGTTGCTCATTCACCTGAAATGCGATATTTTTTTACATAGGCTAAATTTGGGGAGCTCTGGGGCGCCAAGAAACTATTTTTGAAATTTCGCACTGCTGATAGGGGCTTGGCAATGCCATGCGGATCTTAAAGAGCCGTGAACGACCAAAATCGGTGTAGAAATGGAGGCTGCGTGACTCGGGTTGAAATTCACACTTTTATTTTTTAATGATATTTTTTCTTTTTCTCAAAATTTGGCTTTTTTATTGTAGGGTTTTTTTGGTTCACGATCATGGATGATCGATGTTCTTGGGGGGGGGGGTTAAGAGTCGTTAGAAGAAACGTTGTCAAAAAATCGGCTGAAAATTCTCATTTTTTCGGGTTTTATGACTATAGCAATCTTTTATAACTTTTGCTGTTTTGGCTGCGTTTTATCAATCGCCCGTCTTGTGCGTCATTCAACAAAGAGCTCTATTAACCAATCCTGACGTCGGAGCGAATAAAAAACCAGAATTTCCCTGAAAAGCAAGAAAATGCTGACTTTTCGAAAGTTAAAGTGTTTAAAATCGAATTTTGAAAAAAGAGAGACATATAGTACCTGCGTGTGGGTGCTTGTAGTTGATTTCAAAGTCTTTCCAACTATGCAGAGTAGGTTCCTTCCTATGTTAGTGCACGTTCCAATACATGTACGTCAAATCAAAAGGGACAGCTATTCAGATAATTTTTAATACTTTTTACGTCGGTGTAATTTCTTGCAAACATAAATAGCATGGAAATTCGACTATTGTCAGAGTTATTATAGAATTTAGAAGTCATGTTTATGCAAAGTACCTAATTGAAATATTTTAGAGTTTATCCAGTTAATGAGAATATTATATTGTTACTCGGAAGTATCATAAGCGGAAGCGATGTAAATTGCATCCCTTTGACATCCCTGAAGTTTTTCGAGGCATAGAATCATTCTAATATAATACATAAATATCAAATAAATCTTTGAAAAAATGTGATAGGTCTATACCAATGTTTCTCAAAGGGGTCCACTTGGACCCCTAGGGGAGGAATTTAAACAGTGAGGGGAGGATTTATGGTAAGGGGGGATTTGGGGAGGATTGAAACTACCTGAAATATCGTAGATAAAGTGCTACTAAATTTTCAGAACTCGGTTTAAAATAATGTATACATATGTGTACAACACATAAAGCATGATGCTTTCCCTCCTACACGCACGTACAATCGGGTGTGCGGTAGAGACACACGTTAGGCCAGTCTAGCTGCTTTGTTAGACTCTACCATAGAAATGAATTCTTGTTACTTTGCCACCAACCGCTCATGCACAGGAATTTATTTCTATGGACTCTACCAAGTGCGTGCTGTTCTCTCGCCTATATTTGGTGCGCGACACACCTGCTTTCGTGTGTCACGTACACACACAGTCACTGTTCTCTTATGCGTCGAGAACAATTCTGATTGGCCCAAGAACTAACTGTTCTTTTCCTACTGCTTCCGATGCTGTTCTTATCCTACTGCGTCCGATTGCAGTTAACGCACGATAAGCCAATGCGTTTGTTAATTAGATCCTTCCGCACATAGAGTTCGCATTTCTTCAGTCAATTTGAGACAAAAACTGAGCCAGTTTATGTTGTGATTTCTTTACAATGCCAAAACGCAAGGATGTAGATCAATTGTCATCAGACAGTAAAATGAACGTTCGCCAATATTCCACGGACTACTTGAAATTTGGATTTATCAGTGATGTTTCTGACCAAACAAGACCGTACTGTTTGTTGTGCTACAGATCATTTTGCAATGACTCAATGCGGCCAGTGAAGCTCGATGAACATATTACAAAAGTTCATCCCGAGCACCGGAACAAGCCCCTCGATTATTTTAAACGTCTCCGGGATAAATCGTTAAAATCAAAAGAGCAGAAACTAGAATTGCTGTTTAAATCTGCAACCAATTTAACTGACCGCGGCCTCCAAGCAAGTTACGAACTCACTTATCTCCTCGGAAAGCAAGGCCGACCCCACACTGATGGTGAAAAACTGCTGAAGCCGGCCTTCGAAATCTTCCTGCGTACGATGCCTCTTAGCAATGATACCGTTCGACGTCGGATTGATGAAATCGCGGATCATCTTCAGTCGAAATTGGTGAAAGTCCTTCAAAAAAACAAATTCTCTCTCGCCCTCGACGAAACAACGGTGCGAGACAGTGAGTGCCTTCTACTTGCTTACGCCAGGTTCCAACTCAACTCAACGTTTGTGGAGGAGATGCTGTTTTGTGAATCATTAAAAACCACTTCTACCGCCGGGGATATTTATAGTGTCGTAAAAACCTTTCTGGATTCTAATGAAATTCCAATCTCAAACATCGTTTCCACTGCTGCCGATGGTGCTCCCACCATGATGGGACGTAGGAATGGTGTGTTGAAACTTCTCAAAGATGATTACCCTGAGATGATCACCGTGCACTGTGTTCTTCACAGAGAGAATTTGGCGGCGCAGGGCCTAACTCCGGAGCTCAACGATGTGATGAAAAAGTGCATAAAAGTGATCAACTTCATCAAATCTCATCCGAAAACTGAGAGACTCTTGAAGGTTTTCTGTGAAGAAATGAACGAGGATTATGTGCGTCTTCTTCTTCACACACAAGTGAGGTGGCTATCCAAAGGGAAGTGTCTCGAGAGATTTGTGGTGTTATACGACACCGGAACCACTTCTTGCCAATTCTTGCCGACACCAAGAATTCGGTGCTGATCGCGAACTTTTTCAGTTTCTTGAATCTGAAGAAACAAGATATCTCATCTGCTATCTGGCTGACATTTTCGGCAAGCTGAATGTTTTGAATAAAGACCTTCAAGGATCAAATAAGACCATGATGGACTGTAAGAGCAAGATCTGTGGATTTATTTCAAAGTTGGCATTTTAGAGGTCTCAGATCTCTCGTGGTAATTTTTCTCAGTTTGCTCATTTGAGTCAACGCCAAGTTTCAGATAACGCAGTGGAAATCATCAATCGCCATCTCCCTGCACTCTCAGACGACTTAAACTCCAGATTACCGGATTTAAAATCAATGAAATTTCCTTCCTGGATCGCTCAGCCTTTCTTATTTGACACTGACAGTGATGATATCCAAATGATGGACCCTTACCAAGTAGACGAGCTACTGGAATTTAGAAACGATGTCAGTATGAAGGCCATTCATTCAGCAAAAGGTCAGATGATGTGGCTGGACACAGACGTGAATGAAAAATATCCAAAGTTGGCCACTGAGGCACAGCAGACTCTTCTACCCTTCCCAACGACTTATATAGTTGAGTGTGCTTTAGCGCTGTCGCTGATTTGTTGACGAAAAAGAGAGGTGGTCTGGATATTTCTGTTCGAGGAGATCTTCGTGTAAAGTTGACCAGTTTTTCTCCAGATATTTCGGCTTTAGTGTCCAAGCACCAGGCTCATGGTTCTCACTAGTCCTGATTTCTTGGTCTCCTGGTAAGATAATTAACTATTTTGGTTTGTTGTTCTGGTTTTCTAAATTGTATGATGATGGATCAAATGGATTTATAGTGTTATGGTTTATGTCATGAACTTTATGATAAAAAGTCGTCGTTTTTTTTAATTTTTGTGATGGGGAGGATGTGAGAAAATCTGAAGGCCTAGGGGAGGATTTTTATGAAGACTGAGAAACACTGGTCAAAACAAAACAGACATAGAAAGCCTACATAAGCTGAAACGTAGCCTATACGATTGAACAATCTTAAGACAACCCATTCACCTGTTACACTAGGTGACGCCACGTTCAATCACGCGTAATTCACGCGTGAACCACGCGTAATTTCACATGACCCCAAACATCCGTGGCTATGCGGGATATTGCTGCAATATCTCTTATATAAGCTAGTATAGTTGGCAGTCCTGTTATATAGACTTTGCGTCTCATGTGTCTGCATGTATCAGAGGCTAAACAATGTGATAGGACCTCAATTTCATGCTCAGGGAAGACAGAACATGCTTAGCGATTCATCCGTGGTTCAAGCGGCAGCACAGACAACCGTAGACGACGCGCAAACTATAAACGCTCTCCCGCGCGTATTCATAAACATTTCCCATGTTTTAACAGCATCAGATCAAGTGATTTCTGACTCTTAGTGCAGCACGCATGTACGCGGGTTGAAGAATAGAATGTCCTTAACCACGGATGTTTGGGGTGTTCCGTAATTGCGCGTGAATCACGCGTGGCATGCCACCTAGTGTGGATATCAAAGTCTAATTAGCCAAGTAGATGATGAAAAAATCTCTGTATTGCTAATAGATCCACGCTAGGGTTGCCAGCGCACATTTAAGAAAAAAAGCAAAATATGCTTTTTTTAAAAGCATAACTCATTGCCTGTTTAGGCAACAAAACCACTCAAATATGCTGTCCTTTATCTGCATTTTATTATCATATATTACATAAAAATTATGGGAGGCAAGTTTTAGTGATCAAAAAATGCATTTCTAATTTATTAATTTTGAAGGAATTTTACGACTATTATTACATCTTCAGCCACATTATTCAGGAGTTTGCTTCGATTGACAAATGCAGTATTTCTAGAAGTATACCAAAAGGAAAGCCTACAATATCAAATCAATCATGATTTTGCAATCTGTATTCACGTTAGAAGTTGTTGAAGATTGAATCCAATTTACACACATGCATAACAAATTCAAACTTCACTGACCTTTGTAACGGAAGGGGTCCTTTATAGCTGATATATGAACACGAGGAACTCATCAAATAAAGTATGAATAATAGGGCTTCCGCAGCATTTCATGATTTTTCCTAATCAATAGAATATTGCAATCTATTAATGTTAGCAAAGTAATTGGTTTACCGGAGAAGAATCGTCATTAAATTACATCACGTAAAAAAGCTTCGTTAATATTTTCGGTGTTTAAAATAAAATAATATAAAAGCCTAAAACAGCAAATTTGACTAAAAAAGCATTTTTTTCCATTTTTCAGAAAAAAGCGAAAAAAAGCACGAGTGGCAACACTGAGCAGGTGCACATTTGTATCATATTTCAAGATTTACTCAGCCGCTTTTTTACTCATGTTGGTACTTATGGGTTATCTCCCCCCAGGTTTTCAAATGTCTAAAATCTGCAAAAATGATTCGATCGTCACCAAACTTCAGATAGACGTACTGAAGCATATTTTCTACTCACATAAAACATTTTATGAAGATCAGACAAGTACTTTTTGCATGAGAGACGATCACGTGAAGTGTAGTGAAGTCTACTGATTGATCTGACTTCGTCTGTTCGACGCGTCATTGCTACTCGTGTGTGCATTGTTCTCTCTCCGTCTTTGTCTCATCCACTGTTATTTGAAATCTTCCCACGACCACTACCTTGTCACACCTTTATAAGCCAAGCATACAAGGATGTGGCCCCTTATATTCGTCGCTTCACGAGTTGTCAGGAAATGACTTTGTTGACGTCAAGTGCTTTCTGCTCCGACGGTGAGGTCATAAGAAGTCAAATCAAGCTGCCCGGATCGCTGCACTTCAAGTTACCGCTTTTAATTCAAAAAGTACTTTTCCGATTTGCCCAAATCTTTGCATGTGGGTAGAGAATAACCTTCCTTACTTGTACTTAAAGTTTTGTGACGATTGATTCATTTCTGCGGATTTTAGACAAATTTCAAAACGTGGGAGGGGAGATGACCCATAGAGTGCCCTCATGTTCCGCACGCTTGCTTTTCAAGACGTGATTATGGCTCCGCAGTCTTGTCCGCACAAGAATTTGCCAAATTTTTGATAACTTACTATATTAATCTCTCTTTTTATGACGCACTCTCATAAACGGCTAGAAAATAATGACGCACTTATCTATTAGTATCTAAAGCGCACTAGTGACGCACTCTGAATAGCAGATAATTGATTATGACAAGTGCAACTCTATTAGATAGAAGACGGTATCTTGCACCAATGAAATACTATGAAAATTATGTCATGTCTCGCAGGAATCCAATAAGATCGATGTCTGACAGGAAATCTCGTAGATATTAATGCTAACCGAACAAATTAAACTTGATTTCAGATTACATCAACTCAGTTTGAAGAAATGTTAAGTTTAAGAAGACGCAAAAGGCCATCCTAGAAATCGGCGAAACTCAACTTTTAATGATTAAAAAAAGTATATCATCCTGCCTCTGCTTCCCTTATAATAGAAAAATTACTGACATTTTTACTCACATGTATATATACACCAATTTGGGAAAGCTAATATAATGTAACAATTCATTGTATGAAGGGAAAATGTTCAACTGATTTCCTACAACATAATAAACTCAAAACATCTTTCGGGCGCGGTTCCCATAGTAGCCGCCGGCGGCTTTGATGACTTTTTCCTCATCTTTTTAGCTGGCTGTGTTTCTCTGACTGACCACTATTCTTAGTGGTTTGCTGGAGAGTGCATGGCTGGCTGACCTGATCTGGAAATTGAGCTATCATGGCTGCTGGCGGCCGCCTTTGCAGTGCTATGATCCTTACTTGCGTTGCCAAATATGCCATAGACTTTTAGAAATTGTGAAATTCATGCGAACTAAGATCTTGTAAACCATTGCTCCCCTGAAGCTGGCTGGTGATTATAGAAATATAGATATATATACAATAACTAATAACATATATTGCAGCTTTGCCTCTCCTTCTATCATTATCACCTACAACATAAATTGAATGCATTATGTTTCATTACTCCCTGATTCGATTAGAATATTATGTGTCCGGCTGACCTCTTAAGATAGAGTTCACTGTTATTTCTTTCCCGATTAATGCCGCTGTATTTGAATATGAGTTGCATCAAGTTAAACTGTACATATCCTTCCATTTCTTATTTCGAGACGATTATTCTAAGATTACATTCTGCAAGGATAATTGAAAGTGACTTTGAAATATCCGTACTGAAAAAAGAAAGCAATAACAATTACCATGAAAAGTATACCACATTTATTGTATGGCTTAGAATTCACCTAAGTATATTCCAACTTTTCGTAAAGTCAGGTATAGGCCTACTAGCACAAATAAAATCTTAAAAGAAGGCAAGATTTCATGCTTCTTCCAACTACTTACCTACTGGTTTTGAATTTCGTGTATCATACATAAAATTTGCGTATAATCGTGTTTATTTGTGTATAAACACGAATTTGGTGTATATGCGGCCACCCTGTTGTTGTATTGAACTGATAATTAATTTGCAATTTGTTCAGTGATGAAATAGAAGTGTTGAAAACTCCATCGGATTCGATACACCACATTGTGTACTTCTTGTGTAAATCTGTGACCTCTTTTTCTGTGAAGATTTTCGCTATTTCTAACGGTGTAGGGCCTTCAATTTACAATGTAGATTGTGTGATATTGTTGATTCGGAAGAATGAGGTGCATGATGCAATAATGACTTAATCTTATCAAGTGTATGATTCTTGCTGTCAATTTCAGTCACTACACAAAGTTGTTTATTTACGCAATCGCATGGATTTATATCGAGTGTCCTTTTTCTATAACTATTAAACAACCGGTCTAGATAACGTGGGTGCTCGCATGTTCAAGTCCTCCCAGGTGCATATCTATTACATGGCTATTTGATCTAAAGCTAATTTATTACATTCATTGTACAATACACAGACAACAAGTTGCTTCAATAGAAAATTCTGATTTTGCCTGATTGCTACACTTACTGTTGATTATTCGTACGACACGCCACAAGCGCAGTAGAATGAGAAGACCGAAGGCTTGATTCAGCGACGAATTGGTCAGAAATACTATATCCACAATGAATGATACCAAGACGATGAGACCATCAATCACAAACATTGGGCTCTTAAAGAATCGGATATCCATGGCAAATATTTTCAGAGATACTTCAATGACGAACATTGCTAGAATGATGATACTGAGATAGTGCAGAATCTCTACCGCATGGTGCTCTTTTACTTCCGAACCGAATGCTCCCAAATCGATCAATAATTCGGCAACCACTATCAGTGCGTCCAAAACAATCAAGACAATAATGCCGATTTCCACCTGTCGCATGTGGATCAAATGCTCCGTCTGACTTCGAATAACGCTGCATTTTGAGGGCTGCAATTCATCGGTTGCCGATGGCTCACTGAATGGAGACAGTATAACCGTGTCATTATTTGCTGATGTCTCCATTGCTGCAAAATAAATAGATCAAGCTGCTGTGATGATGGGCTGGGAACGGATTTAGGAAGTGGATAATCAAGTCATCCGTGCGATGGCTCTGATCAGAGGTTGTCAAAACTGAATTACAGGTGCATAATTAATTTGGACTTAGCAATCAGTTAGGCTAATTAAGTCTGCCATGTAATTGCATTTATTCTAAGTCCAATTATACCCAAGAAATGCAATACTATTTCATCAACTATTCGTCAAGCTTGACGGTATTTTTATCCCTTCCCACCACATTTCCACTGAAAATGCTTCAGTTTCCATCCCATCAAGCGAACATCATTTCAACTCATTTTAGTTTTCCATAATCATGCCGTCTTTTTTCAGGATTATATTTTTATGCCCTTCAATTAGTTCTACTCGCATCAACCTGTTATGCAGATGCAAGCTGTCAGCTACTCTGTCACTTGCTACACTGCAAATTGAATTTCCGCGATTCCTATCCGTCATGTGCATTCCAGGAGTTCTATCATTTTAGTCGGAGTCGCAGTTCTATCAAATCCTACGATTACTGAATCTAGCGGACACATCTCGATATGTTGATATAAAGCTACATTAAAATACTTACACATTAAACTTGAATTTCTTAGTAGTAGGCCTTAATAGAACTTTTCAAAATAATGCATCTGTTGTATGAGTATAATAGAGCTTTCATTAATTTCATCTTACAGTGTACGTGCATTATAGACATTGACGTTAAATGTTTCCGACAGCCCTAATAAATTGCTCTATTTATTCATTCACTTTCTGATCTAAAGAACAATGTTTGTGTTCAGCACAAAAAGCAACATTTCTAATTGAATAAAGGTGTGCAGCCGATTGATATGTTGGTTATTGCGTACGATATTGTGGATCCAGAACAAAAATAGTTTTCCATCATTACAAAACATGGTTTCATCATACATTCTTTTCAAATGCTAAAGATTAAAACACGGCTAGGTAGGGGGACGTAAGTGCATATATTATTACTAACATGCGTTGAAGTACATATTTTGAGGTAGGCCTACACATTGATTAAGTTCATATCAATGTTTGAAGGTTATGATGCCGTTAATATACAGTAGGCCTACTGTTATGCATACATATCTAATTTTGTGGACTTTATAATATATTATGTCATATCTCAACATCATAACTACATTTGATGAATTCTAGATACATTGAAGATTTACTAAAATATTTCGTGACCTTGCATTCCTTCAGTCGTCGGCTAATTGCTTTTATCTTTGTTGATGAATTTTGATGATGTCTTTTTTTCATTGTTGTTAGTTTGTCCACAGTTGTTGACAATAAACTTTTGACTTCCTATATATCTTCATGCCGTTTACTGGCGTTCCACATATCCTCTACATATGAGTGCCTGACTGCATCGCCAACCGTATTGGTAGCTATTGGTGGAATTATTATATGTTGCACAAACTGTATATTTACGACGGAAGACGGTAGAAATTAGGGTGCTGAAAGGCATGAATTCCATTTGATAAGACAAAATCGAGATAAAGTTGCAACGTATGTGAACGAAGTACACTATGTTAAGGAGAGCAGCTGAAAGTCCAATTTTGAAAAACAGTTCGACTCCATGCGAAGATAGATTTTTCATGGCTCTATAACGAGATAAATGACATCAATAAATAGTCGCAAATTATTTGCAAGGCCTAAATGCAATAATAATTACGCTAAAAAAGATTGCATATATTTGCCATTCATCAGTAATAATATTGACGCCCGAAACCGACGAACATTCAAACCTGAAAGATTGAATGTCAAGATCTGTAAGGAAAGATTGATAGTTAGGAATAGGCCTACTCGTGAAGCTATATAACTATTAGAAATGAATTAAAGCAACCTCATGCTAAAATTGATTGCAATTGAATTATCGTGCTGTCCAGAAATGTTTCATGCATTATACAATGTACAAACTTGCATGTAAGCTTACAAAATGCAGGCGCACTATATTGGCAACCATCCACTGCATATTCGTACGAAAGAGCATTAGAACAACTCAAATTTGTCGGCATAGCTTCAAATGTGATAGCAGCAAAATTTTGAATTGGCAATACTTGGAAGTGAAAGCTCATTTAAGACTCGTGGGAGCTTGACACATTAAGAACAAAGCCTGGCATAAATTCACGACAGGAAAGTGAAGAAATCCGCGATTTCCTATTTCTGTAGGTTTCTCTTTTTGGGTGGTTGAAGATGGGTTAGGCCTACTGGGAACTGCTCAGCCTTTTTTCGTAGCATTACTCTTTATAATTTTTACATGCAGAATTCTTAGTCCTATTTCAGGTTTGACCACGTCGATATCTAATAATTCCTAGTTCTCAGTCGTTGCCCTTTTCCTTATTGTGATGTGAGATTCAATTTTACATACTCGCATAGATCACCAAATATTTCGAAGTTATAGAAAAACATAAACTGACTTTTAGCCTCTATTCTACTCGTACTTGGTACTCCCAAACCAAACAGATGATCCCTATCATTTGATATAAAATATTTCGTGTCATATTCATATTATTGACCGGCTGCTATACATTGGTGTCGTAAATAATGAGAAATGAATCGATTGAGATAGGAGGTTTCCAAGTAGTGAATATAGAGCGGGGCTCTGACTTGCTGGATATAATTCATGGATGTTGACCGCCATGGAAATAATTTGACGTACTTTTTTTGGGCAAGTGCACCAAAGCGTCAGATTATTATTACAAACATGGTTGTAAACATCTACTCTCTCATGAAATTTTATGCAATATAAATAATTGCAGGAGTCATAGATAGATTGATAAGTCCACAGCTCAGGTAGAAATATGAATAGTAATCAAGTGACAATCTTTACTAATTCACAATATCAGACACTGCTGGTAATCCAGACAATTAATGATAGCCTCAAGATATTTGTTGCAGCATGTATCGCTGACGATTGGAAGAAACCATGATGGTGCGCTTAGGGTTGGCAGAATTCCTCATTTTTGTAGTAGCTTCCTTGTCATGTTACCATGACTGCTCTCAGTTAAGTACGAGTAGGCCTAATCGTATAACATATCATTTAAAAGTATTAGAAGCATGAATGTTGAAAATGGTAATCAATGTCGTACTTACATACTGCAGTATGGCGTCCGTTTACTAGAATAGACGGTCAACTAAATCCGTGACTTAAATATTTTCATCAGTTGATGATTTGAACTTCTGTAAAATCACCAGTTTAATGAGGTAAGCACATCGTCAGTACAAGCATGGAAGACAAGTCACTGATAACCTATTCGACGGTGAAGCCGTGTAATATACGTCGTCAAACATGTAGCTTATCTAGATGACGAACCACTGACCTTGATAATACTTGACTGTCAGAGATCACACATGATAGCAGAGGTTTAGCAGCAATTGATAGGTATCTACGAGAATCTGCATTGTATTAAACGAATGATCAATCAGAAAATATAACAATATGACAATCGTAGAAATGCTACCGACTCCGACCGAATGATGCTAAGAGATAATTTCAATATCAAAGACTCACTCACTCCCGTTTCACGTTCGCAATGCGGAGAAACTATGAACACCGGTGCGATCCGGTCTGTTTTCATTACATGTTTGAAGATGACTAATTCATGTCAAGTTGTTTTCTCCCTGTGATGGCGTTTTGGCCGTTTGGACGGAGTGGCCGTTTTGGCCGCTTGAGTCACGTCAAAACGATTTTGATTCCACATCATCAGTCACTTTCTTTTATACATGAAAATATTCTCACACATGCCTCTGATAAAAGAAAAACAACGTCACGTCTTAGGCAATTGCTTCAAATAGTGCGAAAAATCATTTCATTTTATCAACTTCCTGGCACCTGAAACTAGTATTCAAAAACAAAGATGCGAAAATACCAACAAAGTATCTGGCGTTCGGAACGGAATCATAGAGTTGAAGAAAATAGTTATTTTGACCATAATGAAGGGTGTTCAAAAACATCAATTACGCGTAAAAAGCAATATATAGCGCGAATCCTGGACAGCATCCTTGGCAAGTTTTTGTATTTTGGCCTCCAGGATCTCCAGCTCACTGCGTTTTCTTTTTTCTGCCATCTTCTGTAAGAGCTCTTGCTTGAATTGCCGCTCGATAAACGTCCTCTGGCTAGCTTTTCATGGGAACGCATTTCCTTAGTTATTTCAACCTGATTTGAGCCTCCACTTGATAGGACCCCGTTAAGCAATGAGCAATCAATGAGTGTTCGTGGATATATCAGGACATGTTCGCTAGCATGCCAAATGTTTCTTTGGTAAACGGTCTTCATGTAACCGCCAGCTTTATTTTACCGTCCACGGAACTAACATTATTCACGTTTAAAGTAGTAGGCTATATAAGTAAATTCAATTAAGAAATTGTCAAAAATTCAATTAGTATATAGTTTAATTTCTATAGTAGTGACGGTACTTCAGACGATTCCCTGTATTTTCCAGGTTTTACTAGTTCGTTGTAACTGACAGGCTCTGACAATTCACAACCAACATTAAAGCGCCTGGGCAATCTTCATTTTTCGAGTCACTTATCTGTAATACTACTTTCATCTAAAGTTTGATAAATGTGAGCTGCGCAGGTCCACTAGAGTAATAGGAGAGTAATAGGAGAGTGCTCCTATATACGGAAGCAGCCAAAACAGGGGTCGGTCAGGCAGTCAGTGTTTGCATTCTTCCTCCCAAAACACCGGAGGGGAGCTCTACACTCCGTACAAATACACTCACTACCGATGAGACCTTTCTGGAATTGTAATCCGCCTTTTCACTTATAATTGCCAGAGCAAAACATTTAGTAGCAGCGAACATTTTCGTCGATATCCACTAATATTGCGTGTGTTCCTTTATGATACTATGCGTCCGATATTTCAGGAAAAAGTGGGCCTGAGCCTCTATTCATCTTGTGAAGGAAGCCCAAAAAAATAGTTGATCTTCTATTAACTAGCTTCTCAAATTTCTATTGCGAGGCCTTACAACCAGCTATCGTCAGGCGAATAAAAGAAACATATTAGATAATAATCATCACTCATACTGCAATGGTCAGACACAAATTACACAGCAGAGGATAAAATTACATGACTTCAAGAGAAAAATGATGCACGAAGATGCTATCTACAAATACTGGAAAGTAACAGTAAAGAAAAGAAGAAAATACTAAGGAAACCAAAAATCACTGATATGATGCGTAGTTTTATTGGACAAAGACAGATATCTAGTCCACCAGGCCTCTTTGACAATCCTTTTTCGCCAGTTGCACTACCGGTCAATAACCTTCATCCCGTCGAAATTCACGTTGTGACCGGAGTCCCATGCATGGTAGGCAGCCTCATGTCACAATCACGAACGGCTATGGCGTGTTCTTTCTTTCTTTCCTCCATGGTTCGCCCTGACTCCCCAACATAGCTCCACTCACAATCCTGATAGGCACATGGCAGCTGGCAAACCACTCCAAACTGTGTGGCAGGAGCAGAACGTTTCCTCACCACTGAATCCTTAATGTGGTCGTAGGCCTCATCCCGACGCGAACCTCCACTTTTCGCAAAACACTCCTGATCCGCTCCGATATTACTGGAATTACTGGTCGAAAATACCGAATATTTGCCCGTATCTCAAAATTTTGCCGAGTGAGACCCCTGGAACTGCGTTCAGAGGGGGTTTTGGCCATCTATGGTGATAGGAGCAGTCCGCTTTGATAGAGTGCGTCAACTTGTGAGATGCAACAAAAATGTCGAAATTGGGAGTTCCTGAGGATGCCCGATGTTGCGATTCCCCGCTTGATGACCAGTCGACATATCTTGCAATACGATGGTACCAAACCCCATGCTACACATCTGCTTCGATTTTACATTGGTGGAAATGAATGTCAAACGACGATTAATAGACAGAGTAGCACAAACCCCGATCTTAAATTAATTGAGTACCTTTGAGATCATCTGAAAAGATATTTGAAACAGTTCAATTCAACTACCCTTGATGATAACCATTTGGACAGCAATATCGGACGGAAACATTAAGTGTCTGACTGTGAAAGCATGAACAGACGAATTCAAGATGTAGAGGAGGCAGTGTTGCCTACCGGTTTTTGAAAAATTAAGCACCTAAAATTGTGGCCCAAATCAATACCAGGCCTCCCAGCGATTCCGGATCAAAAATTGAATGACTTTATGACCAATTTTAGAAAAACCGGATCACAAAAATCCGGAGGATCTCTTCCAGGGGGGCCTATTTTCAGTTTTGATATCACAACAAGTAATCAAAGAGTCAATTTTAAATAGCTATGAATCTTTCTGCGCCTACACACTATAGACCCTATAGCTGCGCCTAAAAAAACATTGATTGTACTAAGTCCACAGATATAATAAATTGTAGCTCAACCTTATTGAGGAAAAGTACCGGGACAAAATCTCTTTTGGGAGTGGAACTAGTAGACTTTGATGCTTTATAAAGCGCCACTGTAACTAGTACAATTTTGATGTTTGTTATGTTTTGATGAGTCATCACATTCCCCAGCTTACTTCTTTCTCTTCTTCGTCATTTCTTCTTCAGTTTTGATACCTCTCTTTCGAGTAAGCGTTTTGTTTTATACCCATATCCAAGTCAGAAATGATAACTGCGGCAATTTAAGTTCATGTGTACACGAGAGATAATTATAAATGGATAATTATAGATAAAGATAGCCTTTGACACGGATCATTCATTGTCACTGACGAAGGGCGCCTGCCTGGTACATGTTTGACTGATTATCAACGACAGTTGTTTCTGTTTTACAATATGATTTTGGGCACTCTTGCTTTCAATAATGAAAATATTTCAAAATGTGTTTTCACAAAAAATAGATAATAGCACATAAATTGATTCTGTAAAAAACATGCAGAGAAGTGAAGTCTAAATCGAAATGGTCGAAAAATTACAAAAATTTCATGACTTTCTATGACAGGTACTATATTTTATTACTTTTTTATGACGCTGGCAGGCCTGCAACAAACCTTGATTTGAGATTACAGGGGTGGGCCGCATTTCGTCACATGCTGATGGAAACATATGTAAAAATTATGACAAGATGATGTGCAGGAAATTGGCAGCTTTCGAAATTGCATTTTTGCTGCCCTATCAATGAATTATCAAGCGCGCTATAACGGGAGAAGACGGGAGAAACCTGTCATTTACCATTACTACTTCTTGTCATTTAATGAATTTCATAGAAATTGCCATTGAAGATATCTCAAAATTGCCCCGAGATTTGTGGCGACAGCGAAACAAACCATGAGTTAGACCGTGACACCTTTATTTTTGTTTTAAGTGAAAAATTACACTCAAACGTTGTAGTCTTATTGCCATTATGATCATTTTTACTGTCTTGAATTCATTTTGATGGTAAACACTAAGCACGCATTCGGAACAAATTCAAAAAAAGGAATTCAGACTTTGGACAAAAAAGAGCACTTTTACTCGTAATTCTGTTTTCAGTGAAGAAATATCAATGAGTTTTGTTACAATTGCTATTATTCCTTGGATTGCGTGCATTATCGAAACTACAACTTCGCAAGGACTCCTACGATCTGGAAATGACAATCGAAAAACGTCGGCTCATTCATCTCACAGCTGAATTTGTGAAGAATTTATTATCACCCAGAGTTGGAAAAGTCGGAATTGCAATTGAAATTGACGATATTGAAATCTACTGGAATTGACCTTGATAAACCTCAATTCAACTTGTGATAAATCTATGTGTACAAAAATTGAAATCATAGTATTCGGCCGTTGTGTTAACTGTACGCTGAGACAGATCGACAGAGGGAGCTTTAATCTATTGTTGAATGTGTGACGCGTCAGGGAAATGTGGTTGGTCTCCCTTATCTCCTTTTTAACATGGACCATTAATCAGTTTTCATGATATCATTTTTATCATCAACAATCACGTTCTGTCATCAACAATCACGTTATTCGCACATTGAATTTCTTTCTTCAGTCAGTTTATTAATAGATTTATTCGCATCTTATCTCTTACTCTCTCCCATTAATGTTCTTTTCTATTTTTCACGAGATATTGAATATCTCGTTTACGAAACGAAAATGGCATAGGCTGACCGGTTACATGTATACATGTACACAAGAAATATGAACTGCGAACTTGAGAGCGCACATAGGAACGACGATAGGATAAGGACACATGGGTTAGATTGAAGCGAACAAACGTTAGATAAATTGACATGATACACTACACGCGACATGCAATTATCGGAATTGAATTGAATTGTTTCGACTGGAATTGGAATTGAAATTTCTGCTCTGGAATTGGAATTAAAAGTGGAATTTTTCCAGCTCTGCTATCACCTTTTGGGCTCATGCAAAACATTTTGGTAATTCTAGGAAAGGGAGGGATAGAACTGAAGTTGGTTGGAAATGTTCCAGATAGATAATTTGAATACGCGTGAGTCTTGTGATACAACCGCGTTATCGTCCTGACTGTTTACAATCATATTTTTTGGAAGACCCCATTGTGAACATGCTTATTGGCGACACCTACATCGTCAGAAGCAGCCTGCCCATGTTAAGGTGCAAAGAAATTCCTAGTAGGAGGATGTACCAAGTATTCTGGAAAAATAGAACACACTTCAACCATAGAGCGTGACTTCAACAGCTTGCAATTAGTCTCAAAATTTCCAGGATTTACAGGGTAAAATTTCATTTTCCAGGATAAAATTCATTTTCCAGGATTTCCAGGGGGCGCGAACACCCTGCTGATAGTCATTGAATGCAGCTACAAAATAGCAGTCAGTAATCTGAGACACCCACCGAGTTCGAAAAACCTTAAATTAACACATGTAACCTGAAACAGAAAGAAAACACACCCGAACATTATTTTACGCTATCAAATGAAATCGAAAAGCACAAACGAAGATGAAGTCACCGAAAAGCATAATTACAATTTGTTTCCATTATTGTAAACGTTAAAAATGTAGCTCAGGACGTTTTTCACAACTTTTAATTTCTACGAAATCAGGATTTATCCAGGAAATCAAGGCCAAATTTTCAAAATCAGGATTTATCCAGGCCTTGTAGACACCCTGTAATGTGTTCTAAGATTAGTAAATCAATTGTTTCCTAGAAATGCAATCAACAGATAATGTTTCATATGCTCTAATATGTCGGAAAATGCTCTAGACGAGTATGACAACGAAAAAGGTTTGACAAGTAAAAAAAATTTGACTTCATGTCTCGGCTGGCGTGGAATGACCCATATTCAGATATTCTGTTTCTGTCCTTCGAATGATGTGTGCTAGTAAAATGGAATACCATCGAATTTTTCAATCTGAGCTGCAGCTGCAAGTATTTAGCTAAAGAATCTGTGAATACCACTGTAAAATTTTTCTGGTGGTTATCTTGGCGTGTGACCGGTCGTAGTTCTGAAGAACTGACCGTAGAAAATCAAGTATTGTAAGTGTCATACGCTCGGACAAACTAGACTGGATTCTTGCAATAAGCGACTTATTGAGGATATGCTTGTGATTAGTCTTAGTGTGCTGAAAGAAGGAAGTCTGTACTGAGCCAACAAACTTCGACACATCGCAAGAATTTGTGCTCAGCAACATAAAGATCTTCCTGTAAACTGCGGAACTAATTGCGCATAATGCAGGATGTGTTTTGAAGAATGTATGCAAGAAGTTTCCTACATCTACTGATGGCAGTTCGGTTATTGCCTTCTTCACACCATTTGACGTGATGCAGAGAGCCTCTCCAATATCCAGTAGACGTGGAGCATAATTTCAATATATTCACCCTATCATCACTTCTGGACTGTCTCACATAATGTGCAGTACATTCGTCCATGACAAATCGTCTTGCTTCATTTGTTGAAATATAACTTCAATCAGGTAGTCCACATTAGTTTGGTTAACAACCGCGGACCCTAAAAAATCTACAACTGCTATGCGCATTGTAATGCATGTACCAGATGAATTGTAATGTTGAACCAGAATGTGTACATGTTTTTCCCGCACTGTTTATTAATTCGTCAATTAAAAGCGATTATTCCAGAGTAATTCCGTCCGTAATGACTTAAGTAGTTTTTCGTACGACCAGTTTCATATTCGCCGGTAATTTTATAATCATGAAGCATACCTTTACATAGCTGGTATGATCACAACAGTTAAACGACAGATCATGCTCCGCTGTAAAAAGGCACCATTTGCATTTGGTTTCGCCGCCTCATTCTTGACATTGATCTGATTGCATTGCAAAAAAAACACCTTTTTGTCGGATTACAAAATAAAGCATTTTAAGGCACCCGTGGCGGAAACGACTTAATTAAATTTCCGCATTCCGCGGACGATTCCTGAATTCTGCGCATCATTGGAAACGCTAGTACACCCCATGGGCCGCAGGTTGCCGACCGAACCCTGATTTAGTATGAATGAACGTACATAATTTAAGAGAATATGTTCATCACGCTTACTTTTTCATCATTCTCGGTGACCTGCCATCCACCTGAAAAATTGAAACATTTCCATTATTTATGTTCGTCTATCTTTCAGACTAATGCGTAGTGATGAATAGTCAGACAGCAGTTGAACAGTAAAATATCATTAAGTCAAATGAAGAAGTTGTCATCATACAAGGAACCACTTAAATCAATAGTCAATCGAGAATTATTTTGAAAACATCAATTAGCATACAACTTCAGCAGAAACCCAATTTAAAAATTCAATAGAATATCAAATTCTCATGTTTTAAATTGAATGATCAGCATGTTCTTCTCAAGCGATCGGAAAACATCACGAAATGGTTAGAAAATGAAGGACATAAGTGTGTGGGGAGCGAAATATTTAAATGAATGTTCTTCCATCTGTGTGGTTGCCAGCCTAAAAGAAGAACCTACACATCCTTGCGTGTCTAGGTTAGGCGAGGTCTAACTTTGCTTTAACACCTGTAGTACAGAGAAAAAATTTCGCTCTTGAAAAGGACATCTCGGATGAAGAGAAGCATGATGCTGAAATTCATTCACACTTACCAGATGGTCTTGCAGTTCAGTAGTTCCCCGCATTGTTTCTAACATCGAATATGAATTATCCCTGGCCTGTAAAAGAAAGGACAACTTGCTAGACAATTAAAACTCTACCAACATAATTCATTTCGATAACAAAACGTCAGAATTGCAGGAATTTTGTCATTGAATCAATTTTGTGTGATCATATCATCATGGTAACAAACCAATACATGAGTGATGAGTTCTCGAACGTGCTAATGTTTTAATAATAATCAGAACATTTTCCGACTTTTCTATTTTTACAGAGGAAATGTCAGATAAAATAGGGCTTTAACGCTTTCGTAATAATAAGAATGCATCATTCAAGCTCTAGTTGCAAGTGCAATTTCACCGAATACATACGCTGCCATATTGCATTTCTATTTCACTTGTTAAGGAAAGAGAAACTGTCAATAATTTGAGAATTACAGGCCTGTGATTAGTCTATGAGAAAAATTGAGGATTTTTTGCAAAAATCTGAGGAATGGAAATGAAGCCTTATATGATAATTGCGGATTTTGGGCCAAAGTTCAAGTCATAAAAGTCACAACGAAGAAGGCAACCCCAGGGTTGACCACACCACACTCCACTCCACTTTTTGAAGTTGTGTATATTACAAAGGGATATTGACTTGGTCATAATCACTTCCCGCGTTATTACGAATTTCATTTGTTGCCTCATGTATTATCTGCTTAGTATGTGACGAACAGAGGATGTCAGATCAAGCGACTGATATCGCTGTGCTTCACGTTATCGTCTCCAATTCAATGATGCGTGTCAGATTTGGATACTGCAATTTTTTGAATACAGGATATGTCCTCAACTACATGCATCTGGGGCTTTGTAACGATTAATTTTTACGGACTTTAGACAAATTTGGGAGGAGAGTAACCCATAAGTATAGAAAGCTTAAAATCGTTGACGGAATGTTTGTGACTTAAAAAAGTCAGTAATATATTATATAGGATACGCCATATTACACACTAATTTATTAATATTGCGTTATACTGCATAAGTTTTGGTGGCTCTAGTTAGCGTTTGATCATATCGCTCCGATCTACATTCAAATGAACATGAATTCTCTCATACAACACAAAACAAGTGTCGGGATCAGGCTTGCCGTTAAGTTGTTGGTCTCATCTAGGCAAAAAAAGAAAGATTATCACCTCTGCTCTTTGAAGTTGCGCAGAGATATTGACATCCACATCTTGCAGTGGACCCAGGTTGAAAATCTACCAACACAGTATTATGTGGTTCGATGTCTTAACTAATCTAAGTTCACATACAACGATAAGCAATGTGTGCACAAGTTTCACACCAACCTGTGTTCAGCAAATCATGAAAACGATCTATAAGTGAATTATTCATCCAGGATAAATGTTGGTCAGCAGACCCTGGAAAACGTAGCTGCAAAAAGACCCATGGGATAGCAGAGCTTCATGCGCTTCCAACCCCCGCACGCTAGTGACCAGGAGGCAGATAGACACTAAATTTAGGGACCATCCGCTTTACCCCGTCGGATGTGTTCATGTTCAGCGGAAATATAATGGAGGAGAGTGAGTGAAACAAACCCTTCAGTTGATAAGAGCACTGAAATCCAAGTGGGCTGAACTACCTATATGCTACCACATAATGGATATAGAAGATTGATATCCATAAGTTATTTAAGAAGTGCAGGCATGCATTTGGCAACCCTATAGTCGCAGAAACATATAAAGGTTGTGAAACAGGTCAAGATAATTAACGAAAATAATTGAATTGAATAAGCATTTTATTGTTGGAATTCTAAGCATTATTCTGAAGTTAGAAGTAAAAAATTGCTGAGTGTTCAAATATACAATTTCTGTAGGTTGATCGCAATGCTTCACTCATTAAATACGTGGAAGTATTGAAATAAGGAATTCGACGGACAATAACTTCGGACAACTTCTCTGCTTAGCAAAATAAGTCCGAACGAACCGGAACATCTACAGCCCTGTAGTTTGTAGAAATGGAAACGACGTGAAACAAGATCAAAATTCAACGTAGCAAAATGCGCCAAGGTAACAAAATAAAAAAACAAGCTAACGACTGGTTAATTTTTAATATGCTAAATATGATTTAAAAGAAAAGTATTATATCCTAAAATGTCTAAAAATTTGAAAATGCTCACTAGAAGGACAAACAACGGTTCTCCTTTCCTCATGTGTAATGAATTGGCGAGTAAGTCGTTCTTTTCAAAATTATGTTTTTCACTTCTATATTGAAAAGATTCTCTTTAACAGGCTGCCCATCTATATACAAAGAGGACAGGTCTGTGTCCAATCAAAATATCAGATCTAGCTAGCACAGCGGGATTACGCTATCTAAAATCTACCAGGTGGGTAAGATTAAATTATCAAGTTATAAATCATGAGTGATTCATGATTAGCAGCATGGATGTAGGATACATGTTATTGGATTCTATCTTAGCTTCTTGATTGGAAGTTTACACATCATTGCCATTCGCCAAAAAACAATACACTATTCTACATTTAGTCTGTAGTGTGTCATATTTGAGGAATTTCTCATAGTTTAGCCATATTTGAGGATTTGAGGAATTTGAGGAGTAATCACATGCCTGGAATTAAGATGAGCATTACCAACAAGTGATAACAAATGCCTAAATGAAACTCAGCTCATGCACATTACTGATTTAATGCGGACATCATACCAACTCGTGCTGATTTGTTATCATGCTACTTATAGGAAATTGATTTATACTTTACTGATTCATTCAAGATTCAGTAGTCAGTATACATGCTACATGACGGCGATTAGTGTGAGAATATCCAAAATGATTGCTGGTGTTGCACAGAGGACATTCCCGGCATAATTGCCTCTTACAAATGCTTGTCGATCATCAACTGCTTAAATATATAGGATGGCTTCTAGTTTGAAAAAATGTGGAAAGGGTTAAATGACGACCACGGTGTCTTGGAAGGAGTTTGATTAGACACCATGCAATTATTGAAAAACTTCAAATCAGCTTGAGATTTTATCATCGCGTTCATTTTCTTCACCGCTTTCGACACTTGCAGCCTACGGAACATGTCGACAAGAGTGTCATCTTGAATCGTTGAATCTGATATATCAATGAATCGAGCTCAACGTCCACGATTTGAAATTCCGCAACCTCTATACGAAATAGATAGACAAGACAAGACAACGAAATTTGATCACATGTAGTGAGCCGGAGGTCATTACCCCTTCTTTCTTCAAATGGCGTTCAGTAGTTTTCAGTATCACAATTCTGATGCGCTCTTCAACTGTCAACATAATGCAAGCAAGAAACTGGACAATATGCCTAACAGACTCGTAGTGTTACAGTTTTCGACAGATACCGCGATCAATTGAAGGTAGTCGATAGAAACAGTAATTCAAATATCATATCTATGATTTTAAATGTTGATCGATTGTGTTCTACACTAATTGTATGAAATTGTTCATTCATTCATTCAGCAAAAAACAATTGGAGTAAAACTGATAATCCTTGAACTCATTACATTACTTTTGACGCTTCAAACTCATAAATAATAATGAAATTTCATAACAGAGATGGGAATATGTACCATTACTATTTACGCTTCAGAAGTCATGAAAAATAACGAAATGTCTAATAATTACTGTTGTCCATAAAACTTTAGGTCTCGATCATAATACGTGACTAGCAAACTTAGCTATTCAATATTCGGTTTTGTGCCAAAAATGAAATCGGGTAGCGACTTTATAAACACCCTGTAATTCACGCTTACTTTTTCATCATTCTCGGTGACCTGCCATCCACCTGAAAAATTGAAACATTTCCATTATTTATGTTCGTCAATCTTTCAGACTAATGCGTAGTGATGAATAGTCAGACAGCAGTTGAACAGTAAAATATCATTAAGTCAAATGAATAAGAAGTTGTCATCATCCATACGATCAACTTAAAATTTCCTCCACATTTTATATTGTCAATCGAGAAATATTTCAAAGTGTCAATTAGCACACAATCTCAGTATGATCATCTATACAAAGCTAGGTTTCAAAATTCAGTAGAATGATCAAGATCTAATGTTTAGAGTTGAACAAGGTTCTCAAGCGATTTGACAATCAAAAAATCGAAGAAAATTATGAAGTATTTCTGTAGTAGCACGGTGTATATAAAATATAAATAGATGATTCTTCAAACTCAATCTGCCGACCTAGGGACAGTGGACGGTTGGTGATGTTCTTTTCTTCATTTATAATCCCACACACTTGAGACGCGAGTACAAAAATCCTATGTCTTGACAAGGATATCCCGAGTCACGAAATACTTATGATAAATTTCGTATGTATTACGAATTTCATTACCACTTACCAGTTCGTCTTGCAGTCAAGTAAGTCCGCGCAGTATTTTCTTACAGCGAATATAAATCATCATCGCCCTGTAAAAGAAAGAACAACTTGTCAGACAATTGAAACTCTCCCATTATAATTCATTTCGATAACAAAGTCAGAATTGCAGGAATTTTGTCATTGAATCAATTTTGTGTGGATCATATCATCATGACAATAGTTGAGCAATGCTTCTCGAAAATGCCAAATAATAAATAAAATGCCGAAAATAATATAATACTAAATAGTTAGTTTAGTAATACGCTGCTCGAGCATATCATTTTTGAATAGCTACTCTAATCAGCAATTCAGCTACTGGAAAAACATTCATTAACTCAAACGTCATCAACAATTCATTTACCGCAACCACTATACGAAATAGATAGACTATTCTCATCACTGACTCACAGCACATATGAGGAGCTCATGCAAGATCACGAAGAGCATTATGGAGATATCTATGATGGTGAAAAAGGGAGGATCTAAGACGTACTTACTGTTGTAGTCGATCGCATCCTACACGCACCGACGACTCGCTTTCACCTGAAATAATCAATGACAGTTCTACAAATCCGCTTAACTTCAGTCATCTGTGCTATGTTGTATTTCTTCAGTTAGGGGCGTTTGTCAACACAAGAAATCAGCTGAACTATGCTGTCATCATAAAATGTAGAATGAAATCTGACCGGAAAGCCGGCCATCTGAGGACCTTGATTTCATCTTTTTTTCAACCTCATCTTGACATGAGTTGATCAAGGAAATGCATTTGTTCGAGTACTAGTATCACAATAAATATAATATTTCTTTTGTAATATCATGTCTACTTCCGTCAAAAAGACTACAATAGCTATGAATGATAAACAATAAAAATTTAGTGTTGCTTCTTACCTCCGTGATAACTGCTGTCCGTGCAATGCAGTTCAACTTTTTTCTTCATCTCTAGAAAGGATGAGAGAAACTGCGTTATGACTTTAGGAGATAATGATCATACAGTATGTCAGAAATATTAACGTCAGATGTAAAGGCAGTGCATCAAACTTCAGTCGAAAGATGGTGATTATATTATTCATCATGTGATGGACATTCTGATCATAAACTGCAAATACTTTCTTTAATAAAAAGGATAACTTCTTTCAAATGAATAAAGATAGTTGTACACAACTCACATCTCATAAATCCTTCACGTCACATTGCAGAAATGCATTTCTCCAACCTGGAATTAATAAACAGATCATTAGCGGCAATCAACAATTAGAGCATTATTATTTAACTATATTGACATTTCAGTTGGTGGTACATAAATCACGAATTCATAATTTTCGGTGATTTATTATCATCATTTGAATCAAAGCGAACTGTCAAAATGCAGCTTCCTAATCAGGAGCTATCTGAGGATTTCTTTGCCACAGCATGCTTGCTCACCGAGCAATTCTTGAGCCTTAAACAACGCTTTTATGTAATGTGTGCACTTCTGATGTATTTAGTATTTCAGCAATTTTGACTGTAGTTCTGGAGAATCCTCATTTCGTTCATGATGATTCTAGCTAGATGAGTTTTTACCTGACCAATTTTGAAACACTCATTTGGTGCGCAGGCTTCGTAGAACGGAACTGCAGCCATCTACGTATTCTGTAAGCTAACCATTCCTTTCAACATCAGATAGAGAATATGATTGGCATAATATAAAATCGGAAATCCTGATTGCTCCCAGTCCTACCAGATACACGTAGTTTAGTCTGATCAGCCTTCCCACCATACTGTTTCAGCAGATGAAGATGATTGTGTCTCAATCCTATATAGGGCGTTAAGCTGCTATGCACATTCGAAGTGTAGAAACTTACCTCAGAACAGCATTTCAACTGGACACAAGACTGCTACTCAAATCAATAGTTGTTTCCTCATTCTTGTATCAGCTTAAAAAATCTACTTCTCAGGTTGGTATATTGATCAACAGTGTTTTGATTCAGAAACACGGACCAAAATATCATCGTATGGAGGGAATAGAGTGGGGATTAAGTTCAAATTAAATTTAATCGAACAATCAATTTTGTGTCAACTTTGACACCCAGGTCCAGATAAAAGAACCGGCTTCAGCTCTGGGGACCACTCATGTCACAACTAACCTACTTCCAGACAAATGCTTGTAAGTTTACCGAATATCAACCTACTGAAACAACTTGAGAAATCTTAAAAATTGTGCGCCTAAGACAGCTGTATGATTATACCCCATTCCATTTGACAACAAAGGACAGGTCTCAAAATGTGGATGGAAATACTCTCCGGGATCGACAAGTACATTTTAGTGTAGGTGTACTTAAGGATGGAGAATCCTTGCTTTCCGCTAATATAAAACATCCATCACACAATGCACAGAATACAGATGAATTATCGCTGATTGAAGAACCTTCTTTAATTAATACCAATTTACTCGATTCACCAACCCCAAAATCACGACCTCATCTGCTAAATAACGATTCGATTGCAACTTAACTAACATCTCAATGGCTGCATGGTAGGATTTTGTTCTCACTCAATCTTAGGAATTGGGAGGATAAAAAAACAACTTTCATGTAATATTTGGAATAAAATACATCTATGAGAAAAATCTCTATGGGCTGATAACTATCTTCCATGAAGTATTAGAGCAATAGACATTGGAATAGAACTTACTTAGGATATCTTTTCAACTGGTCACGCGACTTCAGCATCAATCCAGTCTGGAACAATAGAAGAAAAGTCCTTGCAATAATTGTTTCCTCATTCTTGTATCAGCTTAAAAAATCTACTTCTCAGGTTGGTATATTGATCAACAGTGTTTTGATTCAGAAACACGGACCAAATATCATCATATGAAGGGAATAGAGTGGGGGATCAAGATTTTCACTTAAACCAGCTGCTTTAAGCTTGAGATTGCCATGTCGCAATATGGCCAAGAACCCATAATGCTCCATAAAATAATGCGTCGCACGGTGGATTGTTGAAGGCCGTCACAGTAGTAAAGTCGATTGCTAAAAATGTTTGCATTCAACATCTTTCACTTTATTAATACGAGGAAGATGACATTTGCCTTCACATGCATTTCTTCCGAGAATTTGCGAATTCGCTAGTAACGCGACAGACCCTTTGTTATCTAACAGAAATCATCACCATATTTCAAATGTGAATCATCGATAAATCAACGAATTAAATATGAGTGAACATGTTTAACAGCAGATTCGCCTAACTGTGTGGGGATGAAGAACAGAAATAACAGCCCAATAAATACACTGGTGTTTGATAATACACATACATATGAAGCTGATGAAATTGAATTTCATAGACGCTTCACTTACTTGATATGCCAAATGAAAGCATAAAAATTTCATTTTTTCGGGTGATTTCGCCGACATCATCGTTTCTGAAACATAAAGAACACAATATAACAACACAACAAACTGGAAAAGTCCGCTACAAACGTCCGATTTCAGTGTCATAGGAATTCATCAAACTGTAGTCAGATGAAACACGGACAATTATCATCATCAACTTAGAATAAGACAAGACAACGAAATTTGATCACATGTAGTGAGCCGGAGGTCATTACCCCTTCTTTCTTCAAATGGCGTTCAGTAGTTTTCAGTATCACAATTCTGATGCGCTCTTCAACTGTCAACATAATGCAAGCAAGAAACTGGACAATATGCCTAACAGACTCGTAGTGTTACAGTTTTCGACAGATACCGCGATCAATTGAAGGTAGTCGATAGAAACAGTAATTCAAATATCATATCTATGATTTTAAATGTTGATCGATTGTGTTCTACACTAATTGTATGAAATTGTTCATTCATTCAGCAAAAAACAATTGGAGTAAAACTGATAATCCTTGAACTCATTACATTACTTTTGACGCTTCAAACTCATAAATAATAATGAAATTTCATAACAGAGATGGGAATATGTACCATTACTATTTACGCTTCAGAAGTAATGAAAAATAACGAAATGTCTAATAATTACTGTTGTCCATAAAACTTTAGGTCTCGATCATAATACGTGACTAGCAAACTTAGCTATTCAATATTCGGTTTTGTGCCAAAAATGAAATCGGGTAGCGACTTTATAAACACCCTGTAATTCACGCTTACTTTTTCATCATTCTCGGTGACCTGCCATCCACCTGAAAAATTGAAACATTTCCATTATTTATGTTCGTCAATCTTTCAGACTAATGCGTAGTGATGAATAGTCAGACAGCAGTTGAACAGTAAAATATCATTAAGTCAAATGAATAAGAAGTTGTCATCATCCATACGATCAACTTAAAATTTCCTCCACATTTTATATTGTCAATCGAGAAATATTTCAAAGTGTCAATTAGCACACAATCTCAGTATGATCATCTATACAAAGCTAGGTTTCAAAATTCAGTAGAATGATCAAGATCTAATGTTTAGAGTTGAACAAGGTTCTCAAGCGATTTGACAATCAAAAAATCGAAGAAAATTATGAAGTATTTCTGTAGTAGCACGGTGTATATAAAATATAAATAGATGATTCTTCAAACTCAATCTGCCGACCTAGGGACAGTGGACGGTTGGTGATGTTCTTTTCTTCATTTATAATCCCACACACTTGAGACGCGAGTACAAAAATCCTATGTCTTGACAAGGATATCCCGAGTCACGAAATACTTATGATAAATTTCGTATGTATTACGAATTTCATTACCACTTACCAGTTCGTCTTGCAGTCAAGTAAGTCCGCGCAGTATTTTCTTACAGCGAATATAAATCATCATCGCCCTGTAAAAGAAAGAACAACTTGTCAGACAATTGAAACTCTCCCATTATAATTCATTTCGATAACAAAGTCAGAATTGCAGGAATTTTGTCATTGAATCAATTTTGTGTGATCATATCATCATGACAATAGTTGAGCAATGCTTCTCGAAAATGCCAAATAATAAATAAAATGCCGAAAATAATATAATACTAAATAGTTAGTTTAGTAATACGCTGCTCGAGCATATCATTTTTGAATAGCTACTCTAATCAGCAATTCAGCTACTGGAAAAACATTCATTAACTCAAACGTCATCAACAATTCATTTACCGCAACCACTATACGAAATAGATAGACTATTCTCATCACTGACTCACAGCACATATGAGGAGCTCATGCAAGATCACGAAGAGCATTATGGAGATATCTATGATGGTGAAACATGGTGAAAAAGGGAGGATCTAAGACGTACTTACTGTTGTAGTCGATCGCATCCTACACGCACCGACGACTCGCTTTCACCTGAAATAATCAATGACAGTTCTACAAATCCGCTTAACTTCAGTCATCTGTGCTATGTTGTATTTCTTCAGTTAGGGGCGTTTGTCAACACAAGAAATCAGCTGAACTATGCTGTCATCATAAAATGTAGAATGAAATCTGACCGGAAAGCCGGCCATCTGAGGACCTTGATTTCATCTTTTTTCAACCTCATCTTGACATGAGTTGATCAAGGAAATGCATTTGTTCGAGTACTAGTATCACAATAAATATAATATTTCTTTTGTAATATCATGTCTACTTCCGTCAAAAAGACTACAATAGCTATAAACAATGAAAATTTAGTGTTGCTTCTTACCTCCGTGATAACTGCTGTCCGTGCAATGCAGTTCAACTTTTTTCTTCATCTCTAGAAAGGATGAGAGAAACTGCGTTATGACTTTAGGAGATAATGATCATACAGTATGTCAGAAATATTAACGTCAGATGTAAAGGCAGTGCATCAAACTTCAGTCGAAAGATGGTGATTATATTATTCATCATGTGATGGACATTCTGATCATAAACTGCAAATACTTTCTTTAATAAAAAGGATAACTTCTTTCAAATGAATAAAGATAGTTGTACACAACTCACATCTCATAAATCCTTCACGTCACATTGCAGAAATGCATTTCTCCAACCTGGAATTAATAAACAGATCATTAGCGGCAATCAACAATTAGAGCATTATTATTTAACTATATTGACATTTCAGTTGGTGGTACATAAATCACGAATTCATAATTTTCGGTGATTTATTATCATCATTTGAATCAAAGCGAACTGTCAAAATGCAGCTTCCTAATCAGGAGCTATCTGAGGATTTCTTTGCCACAGCATGCTTGCTCACCGAGCAATTCTTGAGCCTTAAACAACGCTTTTATGTAATGTGTGCACTTCTGATGTATTTAGTATTTCAGCAATTTTGACTGTAGTTCTGGAGAATCCTCATTTCGTTCATGATGATTCTAGCTAGATGAGTTTTTACCTGACCAATTTTGAAACACTCATTTGGTGCGCAGGCTTCGTAGAACGGAACTGCAGCCATCTACGTATTCTGTAAGCTAACCATTCCTTTCAACATCAGATAGAGAATATGATTGGCATAATATAAAATCGGAAATCCTGATTGCTCCCAGTCCTACCAGATACACGTAGTTTAGTCTGATCAGCCTTCCCACCATACTGTTTCAGCAGATGAAGATGATTGTGTCTCAATCCTATATAGGGCGTTAAGCTGCTATGCACATTCGAAGTGTAGAAACTTACCTCAGAACAGCATTTCAACTGGACACAAGACTGCTACTCAAATCAATAGTTGTTTCCTCATTCTTGTATCAGCTTAAAAAATCTACTTCTCAGGTTGGTATATTGATCAACAGTGTTTTGATTCAGAAACACGGACCAAAATATCATCGTATGGAGGGAATAGAGTGGGGATTAAGTTCAAATTAAATTTAATCGAACAATCAATTTTGTGTCAACTTTGACACCCAGGTCCAGATAAAAGAACCGGCTTCAGCTCTGGGGACCACTCATGTCACAACTAACCTACTTCCAGACAAATGCTTGTAAGTTTACCGAATATCAACCTACTGAAACAACTTGAGAAATCTTAAAAATTGTGCGCCTAAGACAGCTGTATGATTATACCCCATTCCATTTGACAACAAAGGACAGGTCTCAAAATGTGGATGGAAATACTCTCCGGGATCGACAAGTACATTTTAGTGTAGGTGTACTTAAGGATGGAGAATCCTTGCTTTCCGCTAATATAAAACATCCATCACACAACTGCACAGAATACAGATGAATTATCGCTGATTGAAGAACCTTCTTTAATTAATACCAATTTACTCGATTCACCAACCCCAAAATCACGACCTCATCTGCTAAATAACGATTCGATTGCAACTTAACTAACATCTCAATGGCTGCATGGTAGGATTTTGTTCTCACTCAATCTTAGGAATTGGGAGGATAAAAAAACAACTTTCATGTAATATTTGGAATAAAATACATCTATGAGAAAAATCTCTATGGGCTGATAACTATCTTCCATGAAGTATTAGAGCAATAGACATTGGAATAGAACTTACTTAGGATATCTTTTCAACTGGTCACGCGACTTCAGCATCAATCCAGTCTGGAACAATAGAAGAAAAGTCCTTGCAATAATTGTTTCCTCATTCTTGTATCAGCTTAAAAAATCTACTTCTCAGGTTGGTATATTGATCAACAGTGTTTTGATTCAGAAACACGGACCAAAATATCATCATATGAAGGGAATAGAGTGGGGGATCAAGATTTTCACTTAAACCAGCTGCTTTAAGCTTGAGATTGCCATGTCGCAATATGGCCAAGAACCCATAATGCTCCATAAAATAATGCGTCGCACGGTGGATTGTTGAAGGCCAGTCACAGTAGTAAAGTCGATTGCTAAAAATGTTTGCATTCAACATCTTTCACTTTATTAATACGAGGAAGATGACATTTGCCTTCACATGCATTTCTTCCGAGAATTTGCGAATTCGCTAGTAACGCGACAGACCCTTTGTTATCTAACAGAAATCATCACCATATTTCAAATGTGAATCATCGATAAATCAACGAATTAAATATGAGTGAACATGTTTAACAGCAGATTCGCCTAACTGTGTGGGGATGAAGAACAGAAATAACAGCCCAATAAATACACTGGTGTTTGATAATACACATACATATGAAGCTGATGAAATTGAATTTCATAGACGCTTCACTTACTTGATATGCCAAATGAAAGCATAAAAATTTCATTTTTTCGGGTGATTTCGCCGACATCATCGTTTCTGAAACATAAAGAACACAATATAACAACACAACAAACTGGAAAAGTCCGCTACAAACGTCCGATTTCAGTGTCAAAGGAATTCATCAAACTGTAGTCAGATGAAACACGGACAATTATCATCATCAACTTAGAATAAGACAAGACAACGAAATTTGATCACATGTAGTGAGCCGGAGGCCACCGTGGGCTATTGGATTAGATTGGACAGTGGGCTATCGACTAGATAGAGGAAGAGTATGTCTGTGGCCAATGTGAACTCTATCATATCGTTGAATCTACATGCAAGTGTTGTAGGAAAAGCCATAGGCAAAGAATTCAGTGAAATTTGGTTTTCATTTTTTAACTTGATTTTTTGTTTGATATGCTTACGATTTTTTTAGTAAACAAGGGTGGTGGAAATACAGATAGAATATCAAAGCCTAAAGATATAACCGTGACACGCACCAAGGATGACTCACTCACACTTCATGAATTCACAATCAGGTTTGTACGATCAATCAGGGATCGCAATTCGCCCAAGAAAAAAACGGAAAATCGGTAAAAACCGGGGTTTGAATGCATAAATTTGAAATATCTTCATTAGACTAATTTCGTAAAAAAACGGAAAATTGCGATCCCTGCAATCAGTGGTCCTACGCGCCATGTATCCATTTTTATGCAGGTAGACAACTGCGAATATCTGATGAATGAAAACAGAACATAGTCTAGACAGAATTTCAATGCGATAATTACCTTCACGTCTGGATGCGATAAATTAATAAATGACTTACTACGTGAGAAAACAGCATCCATACAAAGAATGTGAAAACAGCACGCTAAACATATGAATAAAAGAAAAGCCCCAAAAATCTATGTTTTGAGTATTGAAAATTGTGATAACATGTGAGACATGGATCTTCTGGAACACTTAACCCTCTTTGTCAATGGTCTGTAAGTCAATTGAATTTATTAAGATGCCTAAACTTGCAAGAAATTGATATCCAAAAAGTACCGTGCTTTGAATTAGGCCAAATTCGACAAAACTGGGATGTTATCAGAAATACTACAAGTTACGCAAAACTAGAATCGCAGCCATTATAGTTTTGGAGAAATATCAAAAAATGACTAGGGAAGATCCTGGATCCCCCGGGGTAAAAGAGGGTCCTTATTATGTTCCAAGAATAGAGGCAATAAATCAAATCGAGTTCGATTTCTAAAAAGCTATTTTTATTCAATTGAACAAATAGTGCTATCAATACCATTGTTTCCACGTTTTACCCCATTTACGCAGAAAAAGGGGATTGATGCGGGCGTAGGACTGTGTACGATGTTAAAAAGTTTCAGAGCATATCCTCAAACATCGCTACCACATCCTCAACATACTGCATTCAGTGTCTCAGTATCAAGCAACTTACCTACGCAATATCGCAGATCTTGCACCTTGGAAGTCTGAAAAATAAACGATAGGATTTAAACCCTGAATAATCATTTTGTGTTCACCTACAATACTACTCGAATTCAGTACTTCTTAGGGGTTACGGAAAAATGTTTTCATTACAGTCAATACTCTAGCCTTCCTCATCACGGCTTATACATTCCTATTCACCATTTATATATGCATTGTAACAACAACTTACATCTGTCAGACTCGATCGGACTGACTCCGACTCCCGATCACCGTCCGGCATGAAGGACCACTGAAAGAGACAATCGATGAAAATCTTATTCATGACATAATGAAATCCACTTCATTTAGATCTAATTATCAGTAACAGCTTTCGTTTAATCAAAATTCATAACCACAGCCACAATTTCATCATTTTGCTTTGTAAACGCCGTCTCAATTATTGCGATTTCTAAGAACAGAATATTGAATTTACTGTGTGTTTCATATCACAGGTGCTCAGTGCATAAGCTTCAAGGAGAGCCTTGAGGAATCGATTTGCTCGATAGTATGGCAGCTCCATGATGCGTCAGATGAGCTAGAGATGAAGACCAACCATCCGTGGGGAATTTTTGTGTAGCTTAACAGGATTATAGAAATCTCTGGACATCGACTTTCATAATGACATAAAAAATTAAAATATCGATATCTGATTTACACATCAACAGTACTTCAATCACTACAATCAGTAGTTAATTGTGCACTTACTTTAGCCTCGGGTCTATTGCAGCACGATGATGCACCTGAAAGGAAATAATTAAGTCGTTAAATTTGTGTGACATTCGAAGCCCAACTACTAAGCGACAACACTATCAGTACCACAGGGGTAAATAACATTTTTATATTCATAATAAAGAGATTATCATCATGATCATTTATGATATCTTTATCACAGAAAACTTCATCAAGTGTATCGGATTGCAGGTATAATCTCAAACTTTAGTTAATATTAACAATAATTAACGTAGTAATATGCACGTAGCACGTAACTACGCAATAATCATCTTTCAGCTTCTTGCCTACGTAATGTAGTCCTAAAGCAAATTACGTTGTTACTACTCAGACAGTTTAATGCATTATTAAGTAAATAAATCTCGTTAATATATTTCGCTATAAACTCGATAATTCGGCCATCCCTGGAAGTATTCTTAGAAGTCCGATATTTCGCCTTCTTCGTCGAAGCAATCGAATGCAGAACGATATTCGTATTCATGTATGTACAGTTTCCGATACCTTGATGTTAGTATCACTGACGAATTAATGCCGAAATTGATGATCGAGTGGTTAGCCTTTCTACAGCAGTTTACTCACTTCAACATCGCAGCCTAGGATGCTCGATCCCACAATTCCGTTGTAAATCCTCCTGAAATATTGACAATAGCGCTTGAGAGAACAGCAATCATCAAAACTAAGTACTGAGTAGTGCATAATTCATGAGTTGCATATAACTGCCCCAGAGGATGGGGGTCAAGCAAGAGCACTTGCCACCGAAGATAGACAGTTGATTTATCTTCCTCCATTAGCATTCCATTCTCTAAGGTCGAGTAGAGAATAGCCAAGATGAAGGATTCAGACAAGTCATAGTACATAACCGGAAATTTCTTTCCCTAACACCTTGTATCTGTGGACCTGAAATATAATAAAGAAAGACTATACTTACTCTGGGAGCGTTCCTCCTGTCTCCGGCAACCCCTCTCATCTCAGAGCAAGTATACCAAGCGATCAGTCTGTAAAAAAATAATATGTTCAAACAGTGACAACACCCTGTGAAGATGTGCTTCATTATCATTGATTAATTAGTTCAAGAATTTTTGTCATTGAATATCCATTGGTTGATCAATCATCATGGATAAGGGAATACAGTGAATAAGAACAATTTGAAGACTTAAAGCGATTGACTTACTCATGAACAGATTCCTACTCCGCTATAAACAGCTGAAGCTTCTGTTGAGGCCTTTTTAACTCTTCACACACACTTAGTAAGCTCCATAAACGCCCATTGAGACTAAAAATGAAGAAAAGAAACCCGCTCTAAATTCTTAAAATAAATAGGAACTTAATAATTGTCAATTTCAATCAGATAGAGTTGAAGTTGTCCTCAGCTTTCAGAAGACCGTCGTGTTATCATCATTGTCAGCGATACAGCTACCCATGCTTTATCTGATTTGATGTCAAATTTTCACTAATAACTCGGAAATCATGCATCTCTTTTTCTGATGCTCATGATACAGAATTTACCGATGTACCATATACATCAACTCAAAATTTTCTATGCTACTGGATCTATGTAACCTGCCTCCTATACATCTCAATTTCCCAATTCGTGTATCATCCTTTTCGTAATTTAGATTTTATGATATCTTTCCACTAAAAAGTTTTAGGTGATGACAGCAAACGCGAGGATCATAATTACGATTGAATGGTTATATTCGAAAAAATGTCTCACTCCTCTCGAGTTTCACTAATGTGAAAGAATCTATTACAGTCCCTTGAACAGATTCAATCAAAATGCTTACCTCAGCACGATCTTCACAATTCAATACCTGAAACAAATTAAAATGTGGTCAGCATTGATGCACATCCCACAGAAATTCCTGCCATATCAAACAATATCAGATACAGAGAGTCATTCATTAGATTCATGCAGAGGAATCCGGATGTAATTATCATTTTCTATTGAACTTACTTTAATTACAAGGCAAGATCAAGGACAAGATATTTCACTTAATTGTAGTAAATACCCATTATAAAAATCAATAACCGAACATGCTACGTGGTCCCCCATTCACATAACGGGTGGATACCTGGGGGTTCTCATTTACATAGCGAATGGCTTGTGTATTAGAAGCAGAATCCAGCATTACTGACATCCTGCATGTTCCTTAATCATGGTGTCATCAATGATAAATCAGTCTCAAGCCTCTCTTCAAACTTCCGCACTGATGAAAGATGAAAGCCGCAACCGGATTGATGAGGATGAAGTGAAAGTCGGAAGTCTCGGAACCGATTGTTTGCACAACGCCCCAGACTGCCGCTCAAATGAACATTTCTGGTCCAGGCCACAAGACTCAATGATAACTTCATCCAATGAAGCATTTTGCATTTCATGGAAACTGCAGGCTAGCCAGAAACTATTTCGTGGCTAAGTACTTATTATCAATTGTCTACAGTCACTTCGTTGGCCTAGCAGCGAGAAAACGATGCGAAAACTGGGGAGGAGCTTCGCTACACCATGTAGTCGCTGCGAGAAAAATACTAAATAGCCTGTCATACAAATTCATGGCTTAGTGACTTCCTTCCCCTATGTATCCCATCAGCGAAATTTCCCAAACGTGGAATTTATTTCACTATGATTTCATGTAAAACAAAATAAAATATAAAAATAGATCACTCTTTCGACGAGCATTAGAAAAAATCAAATGTCACAATAATATCATTTATACATTCACCTTAAATGTTTAACATGAAATCAGAATGTTAATTGACTCTTTCTTTGGTTCTTTCCTTGTTTTTTATTTTGATGTTTTCTTTCCGAAATTAGAGGGGAATCTTACCTCAAACGTTGAGTTCACGCTTTTTGATGCACATGTCACATCGGCAGTCTCACACAACCTGAAATTAAATACAAGCAACTTAGGGGAGAAAATCATATTATTACATATCTCTCCTCTAACTTATCAGTTTGCAATATATATAGCATCATTGACAATCTGACAAGAGGTGTAATCAATCATCATTGACATCTGAAGAATTTCATTATCGAAATACAATTCAATAAGAAATGGGATTAACTTACTTAATTTCATTTGAATGTCTGCCTCGAAGCATGACCGCAAGGCAGCCTGAAAAGAGACGATTAGGCAGCATAAAAACGTGGGTTATATAAAATTTTCTCTGAAATGAAGAACTGATTATCAGTCCTGTTGAGCTTGTATGACCATTCAGGAGTCATGAGAATATAATATCATCATAATGGAGATCCTCTGGTTTCAATACGCACCATTCACGGCAGGCGGGTAATTAAGGGGCACAGCCAAACCAACCTCAACCAATTTTGCTACCACTTATCCAACGAGCCAGATGACAAATTTCTATTCTAGACTGTCCGAGAAATCACCGTACCCCTGATTCTAATAAATCCATATTTGCCTTCGGTCAAAACTAATCAAGGGTACGGTGGCCTCTCGGATAGTCTGTAGATTCCATTCATCGACGACTTAAATGCCAAATTTACGAATTGCTCAAATTTAATTTAGGCTGTTTCACATTGCACATGCCTTGAATTGCCATAAATGATTCAATCAAAAGAAATGCCCAGTAAATGCACCAGCATATGAATGGAAATTCTAGTTTACACAAATAGCTTATTACAATGGATCTAAAATGACATGACTTTACTCACCTTATCAATGCTCCTGTCTCCGCTAACCAATCTCTGAGAAAGGAAACCGAGCTGTCGTATCTGTAAAGAAATTCTGTGTTCAAACAATGACAATACCTTAATAACATTAATCCTAAAAATTAAAATATCAGTTCAAGAATTTTTGTCACTGAATATCCATTGGTTGATCAATCATCATGATAATGAAATCTGGCAATAGCTACTTAACAAGCACGACACATTTCACCTGCCACTCAGTCATCGTACATTGACTCATTTTCTCACCTAAGCAATTTAAGTAATTACCCAGCGTTGCCAACGGGCCTCGAGACCCCCATCCGTGCAGGCAGTGTATCGATGCAGGGTACCGTAGTATAAATGAGGGTCTCAACTCAAGCATATGATATACTAGGAAATTGTATCCGTGAGCACTTACTTACTTTTGGGAACACATTCGTTATTCCTGGAAAGAAGCTCCCTACGAAAACAGTGGTATTCCTACGAAGCAGTGGATTGGTAATTTGTTTCATGGAAAATGTTTACGAAAGGAAAGTGTCTGTTTCTTGAAACTTGTTTCTAGCCTGGTCTAGGTTTTATTAATATCAGTATTCTTGACCGTGCTAAAATATGTCGCATAATTGTGAACGAATTTGATGACGTTTCCTATCTTTATTCTTTGTTAAGATTTAATTTTTAATATACTGATCAAACTCACTAAATATCATATTCAGAACTGCTAAAAGTACATGTTATTGCTATAAAAATTATATACATGAAGTTTTAAATCGGACTTCAATGAAGGATTGGACGCCCTGGATACATTGTCAAGGAGTTTTGCGCTATATTATCATTCGACTTCTCTCCTCAAAATTTAAGGTTTCGTCCCTGAAACAAAATTGGTTAGTACCATGACTTGCGCGCACGTGACCTACTCGCTTCTTTTGAGTTCATTGATACGAATAACCATTCTAGCTCAACCACATCGATAACAGGCTCCACGCTGATGTGTTTTGTGCTTAAACACTGTTATTCTTATAATCATAAATAAATGAAAACACGTCATTATAACCTTAACAAAACATCCCAATCGATACAACTCACAAATACTAGTTAGAAAATTCGGACATCAAATCAAAGTCATTTTCAGGTATACTACCTACATATTAATCGATAGCCTAATAGTTGAATCATGATAAATAAAGTGAAAGTCGTAGTCCTACATGAAGAAGAAAATTTTTTTTAATTGTATATTTACAAGAAATAGGCTAACGGTACTTCAAAAAACATCTCTTCTCACCTCAAATGTAGGAATATTTTTCTGAGACCTTTATCCGCGCAGGTTCAGGTTCATCTGCACAGGTTTCGCGCACGCGCAGCGGTGGCAACGCTGTAATTACCTTAAATGCCAGAAATCCACATCAGACAACAGAATACCTGAAGTTACCAAAAGGTGTCCGATAATTTTTCAGATTGAAAGGAAGCTTTGGCCAATTATACAAAAAATACTGTATCAACCTTTCGTAGGGATATCACAAACGAAGCCACATCAACAAATGACTTAACTGATTTCCACTTCTCTACAGGAACTAATCCAGGAAAGTGTAAAGCATAGGCTTACTTATAAAAAGATCCACACCGCTCTGGTACAAACAGCGCATGATTCCGTTTTACTCTTTCAATGACTGCAAGATATAGATTTCAGCTTTTCACATGCTGGAATTGCTATCTCCATATGTGCTCGCATCGTCTGAAAAGCAACAAGACAAACCCGTACCAAATAAGTATTTTACATAAATGAGGATTCCATGCAACAATCTATTCAGATTATTTTTTTAAGTTTGTCCTCAGCCTTCAGAAGACCGTCGTGTTTATCATCATTATTGTCAACCATACACATTATCATGACTTCACACCAATAAATTTTCTATTATCAATTTGCGTATTAGCGATGGCATTGTATTCCTATTTTTTCGGAAATCATAAATCACCTAGCCTGCAATCATAAATCGTCTTGGCAACGATACTGCAGAAGTCTTATCTGTACTAAAGTAAAAACTTCTCTTGTTTTCCATAAGTCGATGAATGAGCAATTTTCCCCTTTGCTCATGATCGACGATTGGCAGCTAGATTTCACTCGACTTCAGCTATCGGACATAATGACCCAGGTATTACGGCCGTATCAGTGTCACACCGGTGTGGCCTTGGCAACTCTAAAAGGCGACTGAACACAATCTAACAAGCTTCACACGAGCTTTTCATTCAAGGTTTCAGTAAGTCAAAGCCATAAAATTTTGCAGAAACATGAAATATTTCTAGCGTTCAAACCAAATTAGAAATGTTATCCCAAATAATGTAGTGATTCAGTTTCATCAAAATATCAAGATAAAACACGCAGTCGACTCTATGTAAGCGACACGTCAGGTTGGTCCCTGCCGATTTGATAGATGTGGCTAGCTTTCGATATAGGCCGGTTCAACAGCCGGTTCAAAGGTGTCGCTCATGTCAGGAGTCGACCATATCTTGAACTCACAAATATTATCTTTCACTGCATAATAATGCAAATTGCGAATGCATGCAGTCTTAAATATAGATGCATAGAAATTTTATCGGGTTGAAGATAAAACCATGTTTTCATGGAAAGTCCTCGCTCGGAGTCGTCCTGAAATGCTTAATTAATAAGACATTTCTAGTAATGCCAGCAATTTCCATTTTTGCGGGCATGATCCGCAGGGAAGCTACCACTGTATGAGAATCTATTCAGCATTTAATTACCTACAATTACTAGAACCGATTCAATCAAGATGCTTACCTCAACACCATCTTCGTCACAATTGAATACCTGAAATAAATTTAAATACGTTCAACATTGACGCACATTCCTCAGAAACTCCTACCATGTTTATGCAAATATCAGATATAGAGAGTCATTCATTCGATTCATGCAGAGGAATCCGGATGTAATCATCACTTTCTATTTACTTGTTCATTCATAGAATCTTATTGCCTACCTACCCCCTTATTGTACTTCCTTCCGCACTCTTCCCCATCAGCGATTTCATTTGCAACCAATCATCATAAGACAATTATAAAAAGTTTCCCACGATTATGTAGTTCAGTCTACTTTCGCGGAATGTTTCTCATTCCAAAACTAGAGGGGAATCTTACCTCAAACGATGAGTTCACGCTTTTTGATGCACATGTCACATCGGCAGTCTCACACAACCTGAAATTAAATACAAGCAACTTAGGGGAGAAAATCATATTATTACATATCTCTCCTCTAACTTATCAGTTTGCAATATATATAACATCATTGACAATCTGACAAGAGGTGTAATCAATCATCATTGACATCTGAAGAATTTCATTATCGAAATACAATTCAATAAGAAATGGGATTAACTTACTTAATTTCATTTGAATGTCTGCCTCGAAGCATGACCGCAAGGCAGCCTGAAAAGAGACGATTAGGCAGCATAAAAACGTGGGTTATATAAAATTTTCTCTGAAATGAAGAACTGATTATCAGTCCTGTTGAGCTTGTATGACCATTCAGGAGTCATGAGAATATAATATCATCATAATGGAGATCCTCTGGTTTCAATACGCACCATTCACGGCAGGCGGGTAATTAAGGGGCACAGCCAAACCAACCTCAACCAATTTTGCTACCACTTATCCAACGAGCCAGATGACAAATTTCTATTCTAGACTGTCCGAGAAATCACCGTACCCCTGATTCTAATAAATCCATATTTGCCTTCGGTCAAAACTAATCAAGGGTACGGTGGCCTCTCGGATAGTCTGTAGATTCCATTCATCGACGACTTAAATGCCAAATTTACGAATTGCTCAAATTTAATTTAGGCTGTTTCACATTGCACATGCCTTGAATTGCCATAAATGATTCAATCAAAAGAAATGCCCAGTAAATGCACCAGCATATGAATGGAAATTCTAGTTTACACAAACAGCTTATTACAATGGATCTAAAATGACATGACTTTACTCACCTTATCAATGCTCCTGTCTCCGCTAACCAATCTCTGAGAAAGGAAACCGAGCTGTCGTATCTGTAAAGAAATTCTGTGTTCAAACAATGACAATACCTTAATAACATTAATCCTAAAAATTAAAATATCAGTTCAAGAATTTTTGTCACTGAATATCCATTGGTTGATCAATCATCATGATAATGAAATCTGGCAATAGCTACTTAACAAGCACGACACATTTCACCTGCCACTCAGTCATCGTACATTGACTCATTTTCTCACCTAAGCAATTTAAGTAATTACCCAGCGTTGCCAACGGGCCTCGAGACCCCCATCCGTGCAGGCAGTGTATCGATGCAGGTACCGTAGTATAAATGAGGGTCTCAACTCAAGCATATGATATACTAGGAAATTGTATCCGTGAGCACTTACTTACTGTTGGGAACACATTCGTTATTCCTGGAAAGAAGCTCCCTACGAAAACAGTGGTATTCCTACGAAGCAGTGGATTGGTAATTTGTTTCATGGAAAATGTTTACGAAAGGAAAGTGTCTGTTTCTTGAAACTTGTTTCTAGCCTGGTCTAGGTTTTATTAATATCAGTATTCTTGACCGTGCTAAAATATGTCGCATAATTGTGAACGAATTTGATGACGTTTCCTATCTTTATTCTTTGTTAAGATTTAATTTTTAATATACTGATCAAACTCACTAAATATCATATTCAGAACTGCTAAAAGTACATGTTATTGCTATAAAAATTATATACATGAAGTTTTAAATCGGACTTCAATGAAGGATTGGACGCCCTGGATACATTGTCAAGGAGTTTTGCGCTATATTATCATTCGACTTCTCTCCTCAAAATTTAAGGTTTCGTCCCTGAAACAAAATTGGTTAGTACCATGACTTGCGCGCACGTGACCTACTCGCTTCTTTTGAGTTCATTGATACGAATAACCATTCTAGCTCAACCACATCGATAACAGGCTCCACGCTGATGTGTTTTGTGCTTAAACACTGTTATTCTTATAATCATAAATAAATGAAAACACGTCATTATAACCTTAACAAAACATCCAATCGATACAACTCACAAATACTAGTTAGAAAATTCGGACATCAAATCAAAGTCATTTTCAGGTATACTACCTACATATTAATCGATAGCCTAATAGTTGAATCATGATAAATAAAGTGAAAGTCGTAGTCCCACATGAAGAAGAAAAATTTTTTTAATTGTATATTTACAAGAAATAGGCTAACGGTACTTCAAAAAAACATCTCTTCTCACCTCAAATGTAGGAATATTTTTCTGAGACCTTTATCCGCGCAGGTTCAGGTTCATCTGCACAGGTTTCGCGCACGCGCAGCGGTGGCAACGCTGTAATTACCTTAAATGCCAGAAATCCACATCAGACAACAGAATACCTGAAGTTACCAAAAGGTGTCCGATAATTTTTCAGATTGAAAGGAAGCTTTGGCCAATTATACAAAAAATACTGTATCAACCTTTCGTAGGGATATCACAAACGAAGCCACATCAACAAATGACTTAACTGATTTCCACTTCTCTACAGGAACTAATCCAGGAAAGTGTAAAGCATAGGCTTACTTATAAAAAGATCCACACCGCTCTGGTACAAACAGCGCATGATTCCGTTTTACTCTTTCAATGACTGCAAGATATAGATTTCAGCTTTTCACATGCTGGAATTGCTATCTCCATATGTGCTCGCATCGTCTGAAAAGCAACAAGACAAACCCGTACCAAATAAGTATTTTACATAAATGAGGATTCCATGCAACAATCTATTCAGATTATTTTTTTAAGTTTGTCCTCAGCCTTCAGAAGACCGTCGTGTTATCATCATTATTGTCAACCATACACATTATCATGACTTCACACCAATAAATTTTCTATTATCAATTTGCGTATTAGCGATGGCATTGTATTCCTATTTTTTCGGAAATCATAAATCACCTAGCCTGCAATCATAAATCGTCTTGGCAACGATACTGCAGAAGTCTTATCTGTACTAAAGTAAAAACTTCTCTTGTTTTCCATAAGTCGATGAATGAGCAATTTTCCCCTTTGCTCATGATCGACGATTGGCAGCTAGATTTCACTCGACTTCAGCTATCGGACATAATGACCCGGTATTACGGCCGTATCAGTGTCACACCGGTGTGGCCTTGGCAACTCTAAAAGGCGACTGAACACAATCTAACAAGCTTCACACGAGCTTTTCATTCAAGGTTTCAGTAAGTCAAAGCCATAAAATTTTGCAGAAACATGAAATATTTCTAGCGTTCAAACCAAATTAGAAATGTTATCCCAAATAATGTAGTGATTCAGTTTCATCAAAATATCAAGATAAAACACGCAGTCGACTCTATGTAAGCGACACGTCAGGTTGGTCCCTGCCGATTTGATAGATGTGGCTAGCTTTCGATATAGGCCGGTTCAACAGCCGGTTCAAAGGTGTCGCTCATGTCAGGAGTCGACCATATCTTGAACTCACAAATATTATCTTTCACTGCATAATAATGCAAATTGCGAATGCATGCAGTCTTAAATATAGATGCATAGAAATTTTATCGGGTTGAAGATAAAACCATGTTTTCATGGAAAGTCCTCGCTCGAGTCGTCCTAAATGCTTAATTAATAAGACATTTCTAGTAATGCCAGCAATTTCCATTTTGCGGGCATGATCCGCAGGGAAGCTACCACTGTATGAGAATCTATTCAGCATTTAATTACCTACAATTACTAGAACCGATTCAATCAAGATGCTTACCTCAACACCATCTTCGTCACAATTGAATACCTGAAATAAATTTAAATACGTTCAACATTGACGCACATTCCTCAGAAACTCCTACCATGTTATGCAAATATCAGATATAGAGAGTCATTCATTCGATTCATGCAGAGGAATCCGGATGTAATCATCACTTTCTATTTACTTGTTCATTCATAGAATCTTATTGCCTACCTACCCCCTTATTGTACTTCCTTCCGCACTCTTCCCCATCAGCGATTTCATTTGCAACCAATCATCATAAGACAATTATAAAAAGTTTCCCACGATTATGTAGTTCAGTCTACTTTCGCGGAATGTTTCTCATTCCGAAACTAGAGGGGAATCTTACCTCAAACGATGAGTTCACGCTTTTTGATGCACATGTCACATCGGCAGTCTCACACAACCTGAAATTAAATACAAGCAACTTAGGGGAGAAAATCATATTATTACATATCTCTCCTCTAACTTATCAGTTTGCAATATATATAGCATCATTGACAATCTGACAAGAGGTGTAGTGTAATCAATCATCATTGACATCTGAAGAATTTCATTATCGAAATACAATTCAATAAGAAATGGGATTAACTTACTTAATTTCATTTGAATGTCTGCCTCGAAGCATGACCGCAAGGCAACCTGAAAAGAAACGATTAGGCAGCATAAAAATGTGGGTTATATAAAATTCTCGGAAATGAGGAACTGAGTATCAGTCCTGTTGAGCTTGTATGACCATTCAGGAGTCATGAGAATATAATATCATCATTGGAGATCCTTTTGTTTCAATATGAACCAAGACAACAAGAAAATACAGTCACGAGAGCACGAGTAAGAGGTTACAGTGCAACTTGTTCCACCGTTTCACTGCAGCTAATCATGCAGCTACCAATCGGCTACGGCTACAGTATTGACATTTCATAAATTGAACAAAATGCACACCATCTTAAATGTGCAAGAGTGGCACTACGCTTTCACAATTGCTAGCAGCTTTCCATCGATTGACGAATGTGTCAACAAGACATGCCTTTATGTACATAACAAGCAGCTGCAAGTTAATCGTTGCACTGTCTATTTGAGGTTGTTCGGCCAAATTTTTTGGACTTCGTCTCAAACTCACCCCTGCTGTCTCCTGAGTTAACTCGGCATCTGACAGTCTGGCTACAGCTCCGTGCAAGGTGTTTAGCATCAACTGTAATAGTCGCGGTCACCATTACAGCTGTTGAAGATGCGATTAATGCCTAATTACAGACATCGCTCGTTTTTGCTTTGCTTTGCTTAATTCTCTCAATTGAGCGTGTCCCCAATGACGTAATCGTAAAGCTTGGCGGTGCTCCTGCATTTCAACGATGATGAACTAGATGAAAACATGTAGCGAACAGGGATGCGGCTAGCATTGATTCAGCGAATTAAAACAATATGTAGCAATTGGCCGAACTAAATCTTTAAGTCGATCAGCGACAATATTTAAGAGCATTTCGATCACAGCACGATTTCATATTTTGTGAGTGCATTCTCTCCGATAAAGTATATTGCAGATAAAACATATTTAAATAAAATTATAAATAAAACATTGCAGATAAATATATTATTATGCACAGATTAGCGGTTATTACATGAGCATCGCCACTATTACTTCAACATGCGTTTAAGCACACAACCAGTGAATCGTGCTGCCTCTCCCATGCTCTACCCAACATACATACGTTCTATTGGGTTACACAAAATAAAGCGAAAGACATCTCGTACATTTAACATTTCAAATAGCGAAATATCACTTTTTCGTTATCAGTTTACTCACTTTAACATCGTAGCCTAGGATGCTCGATCCCAACAATTCCGTTGTAAATCCTCCTGAAATAAAGACAACAGAGCTTGAAAATACAGCAATCCTCAAAACCATGTAGTGACTGCATAATTCATGAATTGAATATAACTGCCCCAGAGGATGGGGGTCAAGAAAGAGCACTTGCCACCGAAGATAGACAGTTGATTTATCTTCCTTCATTAGCATTCCATTCTCTAAAGTCGACTAGAGAATAGCCAAGATGAAGGATTCAAGGAAAATGCCAAAAATTACATTCACAGAATGATGTACACTTTAAGCCTACTACGAATCTACGCGTCTGCTAAGTTTCAGTTAGTTCCTCTTTTTGTCAGACAGGATCAAGGAAAACATGTAAATACAATGAGAATCAGATTGCCGTTTTTGGCATAAATGAAATTTTATTTGATGTTGTCAACTGAAAAAAGTGCTACAGCTCTAACTTTCAGCAGGATATGTCTTCAGGTTATTCCTATTATGTGTATGTGATGCTATCAAGCTTCTGATCAGTGACGTATGCGATAATGTGGTTCAATGTGGATGAGGTGGGTCAACATGTAGCTGTTTGTCGACATTAAGAGGCTTGCCAAATCTGAATGTGTCTAGCTTCATAGACAAATATGCTATGGACATGACAAGAAATGACTTGAAATCAATCCATGTCAAACATGATGGCTCAGACGTAGTACTTTTCAGGTGATGAGAGAAAACATAGAAAATTTCATTTTTGTCAAAAACTGCAATTTGCTTCGCATTGGATTAATGTGTTTTCCTTGATCGTGTCTGACAAGAGGAACTTGCAAGAAGTCGGCAGACGCACAGATTCTAAGTAGATATAGGGTTTACATCACTCTGCGAAAGTCTCATTTTCGGCCTCGTTCCCTGGAGAAACTCGTTCTGGCTGCCGGACTACTTTGTTGCACATGTCATTTTCGTATTCTCGCTTTCTGCAACTGTTCTCTCTGGATTGAAATATATACAAGACTGTCAGCATGCAAGGAAAAACCAGACAAAATTTGGAAAACAATGCTTATAGCAACATTGAATTTTGCTGTTGACCTTGCCGGTTATATGCAGCTCATCAATCCCAGGAAATTTAAGGAAAAGTCCAGGAATTTTAAGGTTTTCTATAAGCTTTTTGGATGTGAAGCGAAGATATACATCTACGAATGAATTACTTCAAGAGGTGAGAATGAATACTTAGCATTCAATTAAGTACTGAAAAGTAAAATTTTAATAAGTGGAACTTTTGAAGTTTGATGCTGAAGTAATTTGGAAGTAAGTTGAAGTAAGTTGAAAGACTCAACTTATACATCTGTAATCTGGCCCGAGGCCCAAAAAAGTTCGCCATCCACCTGCCAAAGTTTGCCAAAAACTGTAATATGCGTGCCATTGGATTCTGTCAAGATAACTGACAAAAGAAACTACCTAGAACTCGACAGACGCGCAGATTCATAGTAGGCATATGTTGTACTTCATTCTGTGAATATCTCATTTTCCCTGCAGACACTCGTTCTGGCTGCCGGACCATTGTAAATAGAAACTGTTGTTCCGCGCAAGCTCCAAAATTCGGTCACTCAAGTATGCTACGGCAGCGGTGGACTTATGGGGCCGAGGCTGACAGTATCTCTCTCCTCTCGTCATACCAAGGAACATAAGATGTTTCGTCATCACTAATCACAGGGTGGCGGCCAGATTTCAAGCTTCTAATTCCCGGGCTATTTCATCGAATTTCCATGATATTTTTTTTATAATGACGGTATTCTATTCCAATTTCAACGCTCAAAAATTATCCAAACACTGCTTTCAAAACACTAATGTACGTGGTCTCCGTGGTGAATTCTGTAAAGCTGCTGTCCGCACTGAATATATCAAATGTGATGTTGGTCTCTGTGTTCAGTGTTCCCAAGTTGTCATACTTCATAATTAAATTTGAAGGTTAATGCCTAGTTGGACCACATGGTCACATCGATTTCTATGTTGTAATAAAAAGCAGATATATTGAAATATTGTTTTGGATGTCTCACGTGTTTCATATAGCTAGTGCTCGCAGAGATAATTGCAGTTTTGAGGAAAAAAATTATCGTCACTAATGGGCTAAATTTGAATGAAACTGATTTGTCTTGCAAAAATCTTTGCGAATCGTGGTTGAGACAGACAAAACTTTCGCTCCATTTTATGATTGCTTCATTTTTTTTACGATTGAAAATATCATTCCCGGGCAAAACTGAAAAATGGCCAAAATTTCCGGGCGCGGCCGACACCCTGTAATCAGCCAACAAATATACTTTACTTACTTACTAACCTGCCACTTTACTTTAAAGATCATTTGAATAATTCTGTGACAAGATATTTATAACATGGAGTAGGGTGACAATGAAAACTGAATTGTTCCTACAATCAACGAGAATTTGATATCGCTAAAAAGAGATTGTGACTTATATATACGTACTGAAATACGGATCATGAGCGGTCATAAACGAAAGTCAAGGAGGATCACGCACGGTTGCGCAGGTCACTCTTGGATGATTTCTTAACTTAAAATCTGCTACTGCAACAAACTTTGAGAACCTACACCTATGAAGCATAGCTACGTTGGAGTGTGAGAATAGCAATTGACTTACTAGTAAACAGATCCTTTCTGTGGTGCTACAAACGACACATGTTTCCATTTTTTCATCGATTGCGAAGTGTGGGATCAAAGCCTTTGCATCCTCAAAAGTGACTGAAAACTAAAAAAATGTTCCAAATAAGTACTTGAAGTCATTGACGTTTGGATGTAGCAGAAACAGCTTAATCAGATTTGATTATTGTTAAGTTGTCCTCAGTCTTCAGAAGACCGTCGTGGTATCATCATTATTATCAACATTGAAGCCGACATGCTTCTATCGTACATCGATTTGCAGATCAAAAGCGATAGCACTGTATTCCTAGTTACTCCGATATCATACATCGGGTAAGCTATGTAGAATTAAAACAGTGCCCATGAATATATCATTCGAAATTGGAATGCTTCAATTTCAGTGGCTGTCGAAAGTCACCGAACCCACGTAGGACTATATAGTAGATGCTACTGGGTTAGGTGACTTGTGCATCACCTGGTTAATCTCGTCCAATTAATATGCAATTCTCCCTTGTAACTTTGGCGATTGTTCGAAGGCAGTCTACACGGCTCTCAATCATCGGGTCAAGTGACTTCGCTCTTTCCAGATATTGTAGTATTCTATTAGTTGCCATGTCCGTATCTTTCACACTAAATGTGATCTTTCAGAACAAGGTATCAGCGATTCTTTGAATGTCTAAGTCAGTCGAAGCCCGAATATTTTGCGTAAAGAACTACATCAATTCCAAACTTGAAAACAAATTAGAAATATCTTATCGCGAATTATTTGATTTAGTTCAATAATTTAAATAAGTTCAATTTTCTTACAACACAAATGCATATGTGCAGCTTGAAGTACTGCATCTAACTTAAATCAGCCATAAAAACTCAGCTTGAGAATCATCACACTTCGCATGTGGTTAACATTTCATATTAAGATTACCGTCGTCCAAGTACTCCCATTCAAATCAATTAATATGCTTACCCCACACATTCATTTGCCACCACAATTCAATGCCTGAAATAAATTCAAAATTGGTTCAGAAATTCATGACAAGTCTCAAGAACGTCACGTCATGCACAACAACATCAGATGTCGAGAGTCATTCATTAGAATCATGCAGAGGAATCCGAATGCAATCATCATTTTGCAATTATTTTTGCTTCTTCCAACAAGACTAAATTTCATATCGGCATTGTGTGGAATAAGTGATTCCTTCCTTCGTTACTTTCAACTTATTTTCTTACTAGTATTTTGATGTTTGAAGAACTTATCATGAACTGCAACACGGCAGCTGCAACACGATGGCCGTCTGTGACGCCCGAAAGGCCTTGTGATATCCAACAAAATAAAGTAATAAGCAAACATCCACGCTTTGTGACTTCCCATGATCAGCAATATCAATTATTCTAGCTCTTGTACGCTATCTGTGCATGCCTAGCTAATAAAGCGATGATCGGGGCGAATCTCAGAACACTTTCCATGAAGACATTTATTTACCCATCATTATCATTCAGAGAACCAGCAAATTTGATTCATAAGCAAGGTCATTCAAATGGCGCAATCCCCACCCCCCCCCCAAATCGATGTATTATTATCCTATTGTTACTATTTTTATTACGAATGATTATCGATTATTATCCTTCAATCAGTGATATTATCCAGGGATCATCAATAGAAACAGTTTAGAGTGTTCTTATAACAGTCATCATATTTTCCTCGATCATGGTTGAAATAGATAAACTAGAGAAATCTGAAATTGGGGACAAGTCATGCTTACAGCATCATTCAAGGGCATAAAATTATTCTCAGCAAACACATTTCATGATTAAAAAAACTAGCAACCTATCGATCGCCTTTGCAAAATGCTGTCTCACATCCAGACAAAACATGGACTTAACCATTATGATGCATCAATTTACTAGCTATGTTGTTCCCAAGCCACTCACGTTTCGGGGTATAAAATCCATTAATGCTATCTCTATGCTTTACATGCTGTTGCTTTTACCTTTTATTAATCCACATTGTTTGAAGCGATTTAATTTATTGGTATCCAGTCGTACTAGACAAGAAACCGGTCCGTTTCGAACGTTGGTATACTGGACTTATTGATAACATTATTCCTTGACATTTTCCAGCCTTGCCACATGAAAAGCCAACGTTTCACCCTGCACGCTGTCAATTACTGATATAATATTTTCCTTGAGTCAATTCGACAACGGAAGACTGCTTCCACGGATATCCTGTAAGAACCTGTAAGGAAAAGATCCGATCATCCATTGATAAATAGAATTATCACGCGCGTGATGCTCTGATTATCAGTCCTGTTGAGCTTGTATGACCATTCAGGTGTCATGAAAATATATTATCATCATCATAACCAAGGGTGCTCTTAAAGCATGAAAAAACGTAGAAGAAACTTTGCTTATACTGCGATTAGGAAGCACTTTAGGCATGGCACTAACACTACCTGAAGACCACATCACATCGCATTACCAGGTGCACTAGTGCAAGAGCGTCGCTACAGATCTCATGCTCGGAGCTATCGAATTGAGCCAGACTGATGCGATCCAGCACTATTCCCCTCTCAGCTGCTCTGCTGTTCTGTTTTACTTTGCTACATTTGCAGTGCTGAAATAGCAATTTTGGATTAAGGTATCTTTGATCATATTGTCTATGAAAAACACCCAAAATACATTTATCTGGTATACTTTCACAGGACACTTCCTAAGAGCATGGAAGTTCTTTCGACGTTCTCATAACTTCCTTTTTTACAGAATTATCACACCTGGCACATGTCAGTCACGAACTGAGCTAGGGGTTGCTCAGTGAAAAAGTAACCCATCAGAAACCTGTTCGCACGCCTCTTGAAAGCATCAAGAGTGTATTGATCAGGGAAGGTGGTCTGACTTCAAAACACATTTTTTTAGAAAATATTTCGTTAAGCATGCAGAAAGCAGGAGGGACAACTTGAGTTATCAGCCTTACCTGTCCGACCAAACTCTTGCAACCGCTGCAGCTTGGCATATCGGTTGAAGGCTATTCTAGAATCAAATAGTAGACAAATTTCAATGCTACAATTTTCATTGCTTCAATTACATCAATTCTGGGGAACCTAGACGAGGAAGCTGTGATGGCTTACCTGTCTCTCTCCCTAAGCTCTTCCTTTTCCCTGTACACTAGACACATACGCATCAAACTTAGCCACCTGCATCTGCATTTCAACTAAAATCACTATAACCTATCAGTCTTCTGCATCGGTTTACAGTTTACTTACTTGAATATTGCAGCGTAGCATGTTCGATGCCAACAATTCCATTGTAAATCCTCCTGAAATAAAGACAACAGAGCTTGAAAATACAGCAATCCTCAAAACCATGTAGTGACTGCATAATTCATGAATTGAATATAACTGCCCCAGAGGATGGGGGTCAAGAAAGAGCACTTGCCACCGAAGATAGACAGTTGATTTATCTTCCTTCATTAGCATTCCATTCTCTAAAGTCGACTAGAGAATAGCCAAGATGAAGGATACAAGCACTGCATAGTCAATGGTAAGCAAATGAATCACTTCCTACACGTCTTCCAATCAACCAGAATATTTGTATGACTACAACTGACCGAAAATCAGGAAAATCCATCAGTGAGACAACGTTCCGATTCCATCTTAACAAGCGCCCGACAGACATTTTTGAACCAAATAGTAAACCTCCGAAAGTAAATCTATGGTAAAGTGGGTATGTTGTATTGCATTATTCTTAGGATAATAGACACCTTCGATTATTAGCCGTACACAACAATACTGTCTTGGTAACAGCTGCTACCATTCTAGAAGTACGATAGCAGGATTTTTCACGTCACTAGGTCCAGACGCTCGACACAAAGCAAGTCATGATTTGATTGCAATTTTGCATTTCGAATGAGGGAATGTTTTCGTTTTTCAGAAAATCACGTAGAAGCGTAATTTTCGCGTACACTGGACATCCTGATGGAATAATTTCCTTGATGATGCTCTATATACCGACCATACTCACTTTGCAAATGCTGCTCCTGTCTCCGAACATTTTTGTGAGGCGATAGGAAATAAGTCTGAAATAAAAAAACAATCTTCAAGAAATTGACGACATTTCATTAACATGGAGCTTCAACATTAATTTGTATCAGTTCAAGAATTTCTGTCACTGAATCTCCATTGGTTGATCAATCATCATATCAAAATGTAGCAATGACTATGCTGGTGCGATTAAGCCCTCGAAAGTGGCATCCTGCCTTTTCTTCGTGAAGGGTTGCATGCTAATGTATCAATAATAAGAGCTCAAAAATGATGATGGAAAACAAATGGAAAGCTCCGAAGGCATTAGAATACGCGTTGCATTAGCAAAAACTGGTAAGTAATTTAAGAATGATTTGAAAAACTTTGTTAAAAAGGTTTCATGAGACCACAATCTAGAACAAAGTAGGAATTTTGTGGAAATTGTTTGCCACTGCTGGAAACAGGTAGATTTTGAGTTTAATGGATTGTCAGGCGAAATGCTTGACAAGACGGACTAAGTGCAAGAAAAGACGACAAGCTCACAAAGTACGTGAACTATAGAGATGCACTAAAAGCCATTTGTTTGAGACCGCACCACTCCTCTTACAAAGCATCTGCAATCCGAAATCATAATTAATAAAAACTACTGTGGTGTGATCTATATTCTGCACTTACAGTGAGTACGCCGATTGGCATAAGAGAATCTCGCAGTCATCAGAGTGTGCAACACAACCCACAGCATGCCAAAGCGAATCTGAAAGTATTGCGAAGATACAGAATGAAGCAGTTTATTCAAAGGCTTTTGTATTGCATTTAAACGATGCATAGAATATGGAATAATACATTGCCAAACTACTGATCATAGCGCAAGTACTTGTCCAGCATGTAGCAATACATTGAATATACAAAGAGGATGGGAACAATCAAATCAAGAAAAGGGGCGCAGATAGCCACGTCCTTGGTTCCCTAACCGGAGTAGCATGACCATAGAATTGGAACGAGAAATCTTGCTGCATTTATTAAGAAGACATTTTTAGATGCATTTTGCTTGTGACTTTCTTTCCCATCATGTGATATATTAAATTCAGAGATCAGAAATCTATGTCATTGTGCTCTCCATCCTGTCTACACATGACAATGGATAAATAAGATAAATGAGATGGCACCCCGTCTGTAATGTGCAGTAATGTGGGTCAGATGGTCACATGACATGGGTCTGTATGGGTCTTGTTCAGTACTTCTGATGTAAATGACATGGCCGCACTCAATCTTCTATGCTCTTAAGACCAAACACTACTGATTTCATTCTACACCTTTTTCATGTCTATTTCAGATATTTCCTCAAATACTTCCTTATCTATTTCAGATATTTCCAAATGAATTTCAGACATTTCCAGATGGATTTCAGATATCTTCAAAGTTGAGCCTGTGGAAGATAACTGAAATCCATCTACAAAAGTCTGAAATTCATTTGGAAAGATCTGAAATAGAAATGGAAATGGTGTAGATTCCATTTCTTGCATGATTTATCTTGATTGACCTTTATATTTTCAAAATCCATTGCAAACATGCATCTGAATGATCCGAACGTCGACAAGTGATTCTGACTTCATTTTAATGGTGTGGTACAGTGTGGTATGTATTTGTTTTTCATATATTTACAATCGTTGTGAGTGAACAATCTTGGAAATATCTTTCAGGATCATGAAAGACACCGAGACTCAAGTTAATTGCTTCTCCAGAGTGTATTAGAAGGTGGCATAATAATATGCCGCGGAAAACGATCAAAATTCATGAAATCAGGTCACGGATCAAATTCTCACTTTTCAATTATTCAACAAATCCAAAAAGTTCTCAAAGGGAATTTAATGACGACGGCACTATTACCGTATTAACCATAGACATCGAACAATAACAACGACCTTAATGATTAGTGTTCGATGTCTATGGGTATAACCATTGAGTGTCTGAGATAGTCAAACAGTGTGAATTCTCCGCATTGACACAAAGAACCACCATGATTCCACCTGCTAGAAAAAACATGCGTCAACACCATGCACAGAGCCATTCTCTATGGAACATGGGACAAAGCCATAGAGAAGACATTGCGTGCTCTGTGTTACAAGGGTTCCAGGAGGATAAACATTTTTAAATGAGGCTTTTCTCGCACCGGAATATTTGAACCTGCTTTTTTTGGCAGTTAAATTTTGATCAGCTGAGGGGAGATGTAGCAAACGTCAAAGTAGAGTTGACGTACATGTGCTTGCCAAGCAGGCAGTCCCTTTCCTCAACATCTCTTTAGCAGCTTGTGGCAGAATGTGATTCAGCTGTTGTGTTCCTCTTCTTAGGTGTTTAAAGAAGATCTTGTGCTTTCCGATTCGTCGATGCCACATTGATACATGATTTTCAATCAGATCGAGTTTAGTGTCGTGTCTGTTGCTTCGGTGGGGGGAGGGGGGCTGGGCGTGTATCTATCTATTCAATACATTTCGTCAATCAGGTCGCACCATGGGACTTTCTCTATACTGCTGATATTGTCTGGTCAAAATGTTGGGTTCACCGCTTTAAAATTCATTCAACGAATTCGCAAGGAAACTTTGGTTGTCAATGGAATCCTTCTGATCATAGCATTTATCTGTCCATAGTATTTTACTGTCTATTCTATTTTGACCATCTATTTGATGGAAAAATTCTGAGAACACCAGATTGATAAATAATCTTGATAAAAAAGATTGTTGAATTTCACTCCATTTATCATATCTTAATTGTCTTTTGAAGCTGATGCATCATTTTCGACAAGTATTGCAAATATTTAATTTTTCCGGGAAGCTGTTCTGACGTAAAATGACGTGTGAATAGCCAAGGATAGTGGTGGATTCTACCAGAAAATGATTAGGCCTATTCGCATGTTGTTTGCAATTTTCATTGATTCGTGTTGTTTATGACTTGCTTCCGCTTTGCGGTTTACCTATCCGTACGCATTTGTGCGTGGTAATTATTGATCCACTGAGGCGCGCTTATTCCGACACAGACTTTGGTGCGAATGGCGAATGAACATAGGTGATTATCGCTCTGTATTCAGGTATTTAAGCAAACAATTCAAATTATGACCTACTAGATGAATTAAAAACGTGTTTTGATGCAATGCAATAATAAATCAATACTCCCAGCTGATGGATTTTAACTAATAATGTGAATTTATTTTACTTCCTTTCATTAAAATAATGAAAGCATAAAAAGCAACTATAATGAATAATAAATCAATGATGATATTTTATCATTATCATTGTAATGTTCTCTTCAAGTACATGTAGCAAAGTGAAAACGACTTATTGCTTCCAAGTCGAGTTCGTCACTTGTTCTGAAGTCTCGATACTTTTATTTAAACTTCTTGCTCTTTAAACAAAACACACATTATTTAAACAAACTCAATAATGTCACATCTTCCCTCTCTGCAGAAAAAAGAGAGTCACGAAAGAAGTCACGGTCACAAAAGAAGATACTTATATCATGTATCTTTCACAATTGAGTCATTCAGATTATAGTCATGCAGTTAAGTCGGCACTTTCCTCACCCGCTGTGTTCGCTTGACTTTTTCCTCTCCGCGCTGCACTTGCTCACTCTCCGATTCTTCCATTTCGATTGTCCGCTCGCTGTCCCATTCCTCTTCCATCGGGGTCGTCTCCGCGTCTGACTCATTCTCCAGGTCTGACTCGCTCTCCTCGGCCTCGTCGTGAGGCTCCTCCTTCACTTTTCCTTGGCGTTGAATGTGTTTTCTATTTCGTCGGTAGGTCCCTCCGTCGACTTCTACTTCGTATGACAGGGGTGCCACCATTCCCTTGACTTCCCTTGATTCCAATGACTTTCTCCAGGAAGTCGCATTCCGTATTCTCCTAGGCTAGTGGCTCTCTTATCGTAGTGCTGCTTCTGAACTGCCTTGGTCCCTTCTATCTCTCTAGCCATGTGATCTGTTCTGAAATGTGGCCTTGCTAGCGTCCTGCTAACTGGTAGTTTTGTTCTACACCTGAGACCCATGAGTCTCTGTGATGGACTAGTGCTCATTCCAGCTGATGGCGTGTTCCTAAAGTCAAGCAGTGTTCAAACTCAGAAACTTTGCTCTTCTTGCACTTTGAGAAAAGGCGCTTAACTGTCTTCACAGCATCTTCAACTTTTCCATTGCTTTGAGGAAAATATGGACTGGTCGTCACATGTTCAGTATTCCATTCAGTACAAAATCGAGTAAATTCTGCGGCCGTGATCTGTGGCCCATTGTCAGTAACAAGGGTATCTGAAACTCCAAATCTTGCAAATATCTCTGACAATGATCTAATCACTGCTCTGGAAGTCGTTTGTGCCAGTCTAACCACTTCAATGTAACTGCTGAAATAGTCAACAACGACTAGTAGAGCTCTGCCGTCCAAATCGCAAAGATCCGCAGCTATCTTACTCCAAGGTCCGACACCTGCCTCATGTGGAATTAATGGCTCTCTGGCGTTGAGTGCTTGAAACTGATAACATATTGCACAATTTTGGATAAATTTTCGCACTTCTTCATTCATTTGGGACCAGTACAAGATTTCACGGGCTCGTCGTAGGCATGATTCAATGCCGCTGTGTGATCTGTGAATCGTATGCAATGCATTCCTGCGCAACTTTTTCGGCACTACTATTCTATCACCTTTCAAAACAATTCCATCTTCAGAGAACAAGTGGGTTTAGCTCACATTTGTCAAAAGGCCATCCATTCTTATAGCTTGTGAAAGAGCTGGCATAGATTCATCGTGTCTGGACGCTTCCTTAATACGCTGCAACGTAAATGTGGCAATAGGCAGTTCTTTCAGGCTGAATGACAGGACTTCACTATCTCGATCTGTCGTGCATACATCACTAGGCAAGTAAGCTCGACTGAGCGTGTCCGCGATGTGCATGTTCTTTCACGTGTGTAACACACCTTTATATTGTAACGTTGTAATCTCAGAAGCATGCGCTGCAACCGAATAGGGGTGTTGATTAATGACCGGCCAACAATCGATTCCAGTGGTTTATGATCACTTTCTATCTGTATCTCTTCTCGTCCATACAGATACGGATCGAATCTCTCACACGACCACACCATTGCAAGCAATTCTTTCTCCAGTTGAGCATATCGAGTTTCAGTCATCGTAAGTGAACGAGACGCAAATGCAACAGGCTGTCCGTTTTTAAGTAGTGCAGCGCCTAGTCCTCCATGCGATGCATCACACTGAACTGTGATTGGAGCATTGACATCGTAGTATTTTAAAATCGGCGTACTTGAAACTGCCGTCTTTATTTGTTCGAAAGCCTTCATCTCAGCATTGCCCCATCGCCACAAACATCCTTTCTTTGTGAGGTCCCTCAACTTTTCGGTTAATTCGGAGAGATGCGGTACGAATTTGGAAAGATACTGAACCATCCCGAGCAGGTGACGCACACCTGCACTGTCACTCGGCTGTGGCATTTCAACAATAGCTCGAACTTTATCTGGCTGCACCTTTAACCCTTCACTCGATGCAATGTGACCGATGAACGGAACTTCTTTCTTCCGAAGTTGTAGCTTCTCTTTGTTCAGGTGAAGACCCTTTTTAGCACAGACGTCAAGAAAGCAGATTAATTTTCGGCCGTGATCCCGGATGGCTTCCTCTTCGCTGTTGCCACATCCATAAATGACGAAATCGTCAGCAATTGACTCAACACCTGTAAGACCTTCTATAATCTCGTGCATTCTTCGCTGAAACACTTCGGATGCTGATGAGATTCCGAAAGGGAGTCGCAGAAAACGGTACCGTCCAAACGGTGTGTGAAAGGTTGTCAAATGTGATGAGCTCTCAATGAGTGGCACATGCCAATAGCCATTGCGGGCGTCCAACACTGAAAACCTTGGCATTATGAAATTTATGCACAACATCGTCAATGTTGGGAATTTGATAGTGCTCTCGTCGCACAGCTTTGTTCAAATCACGCGGGTCCAGGCAGATTCTGAGCCTTCCATTCTGTTTTGGAACTAGGACAATGGATGAAATCCACTCAGTTGGACATTCTGTTCTTGCAATAATGCCTTTGTTTTCCAAGCTGGTCAATTCATTCTTCAATTTCTCATGCAAGGCGACTGGAACACGTCTAGGGTTGTGTTGAGCTAGACTAATGCTTTCATCCAGCTTAATCCGATATGGAGGGTCCAGCAATCCTACTTTGTCGTCAAACACGCTCGAGTACTGGTTCAAAATGTCAACTTCTGACAGGGGTCCCGAAATGGAAAAGAAAGTGCCATCAATAGGTGGCTTCTAGTTCGCATCAGAGTCAGCGATCTCAACCAATTTCATGCCTAAGCATGCCTTTCGGCCCGGAATCGGGCGGTAATTTGGTTTATCAATTATCTTGCAATTCAATTTGCAGGTTGTGTCCCGACGTCTGACAGTTATTAATGCATTTCCAATCACTGGAATCTTGTTGCCTCCATACACAACAATGTATGACGGTGTCGAAGTTCGCTGGACGTGGTTCAATTCAAAGTCACGTGTGGCCGGTTTGTACATGTGTAGAGGAACAACATTGCATGCAGCTCCTGTGTCAATTTGGAATTTCAACAGATTTCCACTTTGTAAGTGAAATGTGACTGTCTGGTCATCTCTAAGTTCCGATGAGATCGCGAAGACCATGAACTCCTCACTCTCTCTCTCTGAGCTTCTATTTGATTGACTCTGCTTCGTCGACACCTGCTTGCAAAATGATTCATCATGCCACATGCTGTGCATCTTCTACCCCAAGCTGGACATTTGAATTTGTTAAGTTCGTGACCTTGTCCACAAAACCTGCAGTCTGAAACTGTTTTTGCATCTGACTGTGAAGTCGACTTTCTCGGACGAGATGATCTGTTGGGCTTATTATACATCGCATGAACAGGTTCTGGAGGGGTGTGCTCCAACTGCTTCATTTGCGCTTGGGAAACTTCAGCGTTGTGATAAATATCTAGCGTGCGTTGCAAATCCAAGCTGTCTGTGCGTAGCAATCTCTCTCTGACCTTGCTGTCACTGATTCCAAAAATTATGCGATCACGCAGAACTTCATCAGGCGTCTGTGTTGGGAATTCACATGTGAGCGACAAGTCTTTAAGTTCTGTGACATAAACGTCGAAAGATTCACCTGGCAGTTTTTGCCTTTTATTGAACTTGAAACGCTCAAATGGGACGTTGACTTTTGGAAGAAAGTGCGCATCAAATTTGGCAATAATGCACGGCAAAGAATCTTTTTCTGTTGGCTTGGTCCATTGGAACGTGTTGAAAATCTGCCGTGCGTCTTTGCCAATACATGTCAAAAACGTGGATATTTGCACCTTTTGATCCTTAGCATCTAACTCTAGTGCAATTGCATAGTGGGACCATCCATCTTTCCAACACCTCCAACTTTCCGCCGCCTGAGGACCTTCTACGTCTGGCGAACCAGGGGTCGGTAATGAAGTGTACATATCAAATCTCTAACTAATTCACAATGGCTTTCAAAAAGAGATTGGGCAGTCGAGAGCACTCCTAGCACCATGTAATGTTCTCTTCAAGTACATGTAGCAAGGTGAAAACGACTTATTGCTTCCAAGTCGAGTTCGTCACTTGTTCTGAAGTCTCGATACTTTTATTCAAACTTCTTGCTCTTTAAACAAAACACACATTATTTAAACAAACTCAATAATGTCACAATCATGACATCTAGATATACATTTCAAAGAAAGCTCAAATCTATGTGTGCACAAACCTATGTCACCTTTATATTTCACAGCACGTCTTAATAACGGAAGACTTTAGAACTTAATTAGAATCGTTGTCTTGGTAAAAAAGATGGATAAAAGTATAGAAAGCTATTACCTCCATTACTACCCTGTTCGATCGCTGGTGATGTATTAGAATGGGTATTCCATTGACATCAGACAAATTTCACTTCCTTTTTGATCACAAATGTTCTGTTAATAATCGCACGACAATCACGGTAGCTATATTTTTTGTTCGCAACGTTCCGTGCTAATAACCTTACTATAGACAATTGGCTATTCACACGTCATTTTGCGTCGGAATAAGACTGGCCTAATTTTTCAACACCCAACGTCGTCACTACATCAAATACCGATCGATTATTGTTAATCGATGATCATTAAATTTTGCGGGGAAAATTGGTTTCGGAAGTACTTGGGAATAGTTGTTCAATACTTGAAACCTGAAACCTGGGAGCTTATCGCCTACTGATTCGATATTTTGACAAATACTACTACTGAAGAGTTTATTGCTGTTACATTATTCAAATCCTTTAAGGAGCAATATACATGTATACTAGGGTGTAGCTGTTCCCCCCCCGAATTTTAGTGAACTTAAAGATATCCCGCCTTTTCTTAAATATAACCTAAAATAACCTTAAATATATTTTAATATAACCTTTTTTTGTGAGTGAAGTATATTGTTTAGAACATATTGGCCAAGTTTTGTCAAAATCTAAGCTGTTCTATGGTTTCCTCATCGGATTTCAAGTTACTACTGTATTGATATTCAAGAAAGCCATGAACAGAAATAAGTGCTCCTTTCAAGGATATCATGTGCATGTACTACATGTAGTATATGTATGACTATCTTACAGTTGCGTGTTTTTTCTTTCTAATGGAGCTCAATTTTGTTGATGATTTTAAGATTTTTGATAATATACTGCCTGACATAAAAAATGCTCCACTCAAATATATGAACTTTGTTCCACTCACACTCATGAATTATAAGATAGCATTATATATAAAACATTATATTTGAATAAATGGGAGACATTAGTATCGAGTATGTCCTCCCCGCACTGAAATGCAGCTTTGAAGTCTCATCGGCATTGATTCGCAAAGATAATCAAACCGTTCCTGATCCAGCAATGACCATTGATCGATGAGTCTCTCTGAAAGAGCTGTCAGTGTTGATGGCGGATGATCATATGCATCTCTCACTTTCCGACCAAGTTCATCCCAAGCATGTTCGATCGGAGACAGGTCAGGGGAGCGTGAAGGCCAATGGAGAAGGCGAATTCCAGCTCTCACTATTGCTGTTGTTACACAATGAGCTCTGTGTGGTCGAGCGTTGTCATCCTGGAATATGAGGTTGAGTTCATTTACCGTTGGGATGACGATTGGAGATATGATATTCGATAAATATCGCTCTCCGTTCAAATTCCCAGTTCCCATTCACAATGACTGCGACAGTTCGACCTCCGTACCAGATACCGGCCCAGATCATCACGCTACCACCACCATAGCGGTCATGCACAGATATGCAGTAGGGTGAATACCTCTCACCAAACATTCGATGCACTCTAATGCGACCATCGTGAAAATCCAAAATGAAACGGGATTCATCCGACCACATCACTTGACGCCATCTATCTGTGCTCCACGACAGATACTGCTCACACCATTCCACACGCTTTCGCTTGTGTTCGAGACCTGCGGAGAAAAAAATTGACAGTGAAACAATGTCATTGTGTGAAATTCTCGCATTACTTACTTAGAGGAATTGTTGCATCAGGTCGGTATGACCTCAGGCCCGCTTCTGCTAGACGTCGATATGCTGTTCGCATACTGCATGCAATTCCTGCTGCAGCTTTCCAGCTGATGGGAAAGTCTTTACGAGGAACACTTTTTTCTTACGAGGAACACTCTTAAAGCGATTGCGCTTTGCTGAGATAACCAACTTCCTATCGGTAGCATTGTTTGTCAATCTCGGTCTCCCTGATCCTTTCCTTCTTTTAACATTTTCATCATTGTTCCATCGACTCCACCACCTGCTCACAGTGGAATGTGACACACCCAACTTCCGTCCAACAAACCTACAACTCTTTCCACATCGTAGCATTCCAACAGCCATTCCTTTTACAAACTCTGATTGCGACATTTTTGCTTCAAAATTTAGTCAGAAAGAATTGCTTGATAGTGATAAAAGGTCGAATTTGAAATGCATCAACTATGCCATAGATATCGACAATGGACAGCTGCTTTATATTAGCATGACAAATTTGATTCATTCAATTGACATCCTGGTCAGTGCAGTATGAAATAAAAGTCGTCCACTTCCATTGTGATTTTCTTAATCAAGTGGATTGTTTTTAATGTCATGGAGTATATTATTTTAAGATGATCATATCTCATCAGATGATCGCTTGATGATCATAAGTTGGGACAATTTCCACGAATCTGAAGTTTTGTACGTTTTTAATAAATTGAGGGAAATACCGGTCTTCCAAAACCTGTCCCGTGACGATTCTGATGTGATTTAATTTTTTACAACTTATCAGTAGAATCGGTAAATTTTTTTCTTTATGAGTGAATACAATGATTCATCAAGCAATGGTAGAATAATCACTTCAGTAACTAAAAATCATAATTGGTTTGTCATTGCCCTGTGTGCAGCGTTACGAACGATGAATGTTTTGAAGGGCGAGGTCATCCATCTGACGGAGCTGATTACTTCTTGGACAACTGTGCCACCAAGGAATGCATGCATGAGTAACAAAATTGACAAATCGAGTTTTTTTTGCAATCATTGATTCTGAGATAAACTTTTCCTGGTGGTGAAGGATCACTTTGTTGATCAGAACATTTTCGACGGAATAAATTATCTTCGATATCCATCTCGCTCTATGAAATGCTTAAGGATTCTTCAAATCTGACTTTTTTCATTTGATTTTAGGTAAGGCAATGTCAGTGTAATTCCTTATAATCGGAACGTGGGAGTATATCAGAATTTGAATTTAGAGTGCTGTTTAGGAATTTGACGATGGTGCTCCGCTGTTCTACAAGAAATTGTCGGTGCTGTAATCTATCATGAGTGCATGGAGCTCTCATCGCTACAAACTCTTGAAATCGTTCACGGAATTTTAAAAAGATCGATATTTCTAAACTTCCTGACACCTCGATTTTCAAAGCATCTCATGCTTTGGTGAGAGGAAATTACCCGACATGCTTCCGGGACGCACATCATAGCAGAGCTCTGTCTAGTTTCGTTCCCTTGAATGCAAACATAGGCAGCGATCAAGTGACTGTTGACTACGTGGTGTCGACCGCCATAGAAGAAATATTATCATGCAATTCTACTGTTCCACTATATCAAGAGTAGTCCAGTCAGTAGCTGTTGAGATATGATCCCTGGCTTTTCTTAAGATTTAAGTAGAAGTGTGGAACACCAAATAGCTTAACTCCACCAATTCCAGATATCAATGTCGGAAGACGCTCATCAAGTAGAACATATTTATTAAAAGGGGTTTCCACCAGCTTACCGTCCCAGGCGTCGGTGGGATCCAGTTTGACGCGATTTGCTCTGCAATTTTAGGCATTGTTTGCACCCTGTATCTTTAAGATTGCGTAAGAATCAGATTCAAAGTGTTCGTATCACCATGGCACGTGTCGACCAATGATTTAGCGGTGTAGGCCAGCCGAGTTAGAGAAATCTTATTTATAACCGCAGTCAAGACTAACGAAAGGGGTTTCAGTGCGTCGACCGGGATTTTGATTTCACATTCTGTCTTCTTCAGCCTTCGGTATCAAACCGTCGCAGATTGAGGAACTGTAAACATGATATCTTCATCAGAGTTTCCTTCTTCAATATATCCGTGCTTGATATATACAGTGCTTGTCTCTCTGAAATTTTTCTCCGTCGCTCTGAGATATTGGTTGACGCCGGAAACTGGAGCAGTTCTGCTTTTCATCAGGAACTCTTCTCATCGGTCGTCTGGATTTTTGAATCGCTTAAGGACATCTTTCGGCCAAATGCAAAATGTATTTCGAAGATTTTCCTGAATGTCCGTATTCTTTCAATTGACTCATTGAAGCGTTTAGATGCCATTCCTACCGACATAAATCAATCAGAGTGAATCAGTTTCAAAAGTGCTTAATCGCACAAACTGATCAGAAATGACACGGAGTGTGCAAGCGCAGCGTGAAATGTTCACGGACGATGCCAAATTCTTTTTTTGGGGTATAGGGTGATCCTGACTTTTTGAAAGTCACTTAATTACTGTTCATGTACATGTACGTTGCCATCAGTGACGTCGTCTCCGTGCCTGCGAGGCCTTCTCCGCATGCCCAAAAATAACTATTTACGTTCATAAAACAAAGATTCAAATAGTTTAATTTTTTGTTTTTGAGAGCATCTTTGCGTTTACAAGTTTACACACACTTTACAGTTTCAAGTCACTACTCTCAAATACGTTCCGAGCGCCAGCGCTCAGCTGTGAACTGCAGGGATCTTCAAGCAATCAGACAATACGCTGGGGATGTGTTCACAGCAAATCATTCGCTCTCTAGCGCTTGGCGGAGACGGTTGGTGTCTCGTGTCGGCTGCGTTCGGCGGTGGCTTTGTTTGTCTGCCTGCCCATCAGCATCTCGGACTTGAATTGATCTTTTCATTTTTGTGTAGCGATCGGACTAGATATTTGTGCGACGTGACTCTCTTCGATATTGTGCTCCGCGCAGTTTAATTTTCCTCAGAAAATTAGTGTGATTTAGTATTGCCACTGGTTCCAACTTCATACTCGTAATTGCACATGGTGAGCCTCATAACCTTCATTTCCCGTGTGATTCATTCATCGTAGTTTCCTCTCTGACTGATATTCACGGTCATCAGCAAGGTCAACAACATGTGCCATACCGCGACTCCATCGCCAAATCGTCTGTGTTATTCACGTGATGACCTGCTGAACTTGCGAGCTCATGCTTTTCCTCTGCCAAGAAAGACAAGACGGAAATTGTGGTTCCTTAAGATCCGTCGCGTCACTGGTGACGTCACGCCAAGTGGTGATGACTATCATTTTATTCGTTGTGGCGATAAATCAGTGCAGCGCGATCTCAAAAAGAATGCTAATGCGTCCCAGAGTGAACTCAGTAAAAATGCTAATCCCGACAGACGAACAATTCCGGTTATAATTCAACCCAGAATTAATCACCGATTTCCTACGCCTCAGAAGCCCCATCCTACTCTACAACCTTCCCGTCAGAATTTAATAAAGATTAATTGCTCCAATATCCATCAAGGCAGACGGCCTCGTGTGAACAGATTCTTCTCCTCCCTATTATTGAGTAACGTGAGATCAATTTTGAACAAAATTGACGAAATAGGTATAGTCCGGGAGCTAGCGTGAAGTTGTGCAGGGAACGAGGTAGTACATAAAACTTTCACATAGCATAGTACACCTCTAGCCTACTGCAAAACTTCGCGTCTGCCGGATCAGATCATTTGGTTTTCAGAAATAGAGAGGATAACACAATCTATAATCCAGGGTATGTAAAAATCTGTGACATGTGTAATTTTCAGTGGTTTCGATTTTTTTTTACTAGGTGTTAGTTACTTTTTTTGGTATTTTGTTGAATTGGGTATTATAGAAATCATCTACAGATAATGATCTTTCAAATGAGCTATCATTCAGTGACAGAGGATGAAGTAAAGTGTACAAACAGACACTTTTCGTTGGTGTAACTGCAAATTTTAACACAGAACTAGACAATTTCAAATTGTTGATATACTTTAACGAAACAAAGACGAAATTTGTGTACATTTTTACTTATCCTCTTATCGAAAACTTGCATTAGCTCATTTTGTAGATCATGATCTGTGAGATGAATTTCTATTAAATAACAGTTTCAACAAAAATACCAAACTTGTGTAACTTTTAACCAGTTCAACAGAAAAATGGAATCGTCAACACTTAAAGTCACAATATTTTAACATGGAAATACATGAGGATTTTGTGTTATCATGTCTATTTCTGAAAGCAAATGAGATTAAGTACATGTGACGTGAAGTTTATCAGTAGGTATTGTTCATGCTACTATGCTATGTGAATCGCGCATGTACCTACTCTTTTTGCAGACTAGTATGCGGCTTCGAGAGCTTGAACCTGACATTGCAGTTTTCACGGAATCCTGGCTAGACAGCTCGATTCCTGACTCCGCTGTAGCGATTTCTAATTACTCGGTCTCTAGGCTAGATCGAGACATTCATGGCGGTGGTATCTTGTGTTTTGTGAAAGATTGCTATACCTACTCTTCTCCTAACATTCCACCTATGTCTACTTGTGAATCGGAAATTCATCCACTGTTTATCAACGAGCTACATTTACTGGTGATATCAGTTTATCATCCTTTCTGGAGTGATGCCTTAAAAGACAATTTGTGCATAGAAACTGTTCTTAGCATTATTGATCATGTCAGTGTTTCTTGTTCTCGTGATCCTAGCAACCTAAGAACTATCGTATGTGGCGACTTCAACGGACTTCGTACTCGATATGACGACTTCTCTCGATCATCGGGCTTAGTTCCTTTAGTCAAAAGACCTACCAGAGGTATCAACGTCCTCGATCAAATCTTTGTAAACTTCGATTCAGAGTATCAGCCGCACTTGCTACCTCCATTCGGCCGTTCAGATCACTCAGTTATACATTGGAAATCTTGTGCGAACGGTCCAGCTATCATGACAAAGAAGAAAGTGCGTAATATGAATGTTTCAAACATGGTCGTATTCAAGGAATATATGTCTATGATCGACTGGACTGCTATTGTGACCTCCACTGCTAATTTAGATTACGCAGCACAATTATTTCATGAACATCTTTTCCAACTGTATGACTTGTGCTTTCCAGTGAGAACTGTGCGCATTCGATCCACTGACCCTCCATGGTTTCGTCCGTCATTGCGTATTTTGATTGATGACAGAGACAAAGCATTTTCGCAATGCAAATGGGAAAAACACCGAAGGTTACGTGAGAAGGTTATTCAGCATATCAATCATTTGAAATCCTCGTACATTGCCAAAATAATAGCGTCGAACAATTCGCGTGAAACTTGGAAAGCGATTCACCTTCTTGGAAGAAACGCTCAGGACAAACGTGATCCCATTTTTTCAGCTGAAGATTTGAATGATTACTTTTCATCTTGTTTTCGTCCTGAAACGTTACCAGCTGATATTGGCACTATTCCTGCATCTTCGACTATTAATCCTACTTCAGCCTATGTGTCATTCTCTGAGGTCGAGTCCTTATTAAATGGCTTGAAAAGGAAGAGTTGTGGGCCAGACGGCCTCCCTATTCTGGATTTTTCGGAACTTCTCCGCAATCTTGTGTGAAGCGATTACGATAATATTCAATTTGAGCCTTTCAAGTGGCCGGATTCCCATGTGCTTCAAATCTGCTGACGTCTCTCCGATCCCCAAATGCCCGAAACCCAAAGATGTATCCGACTACCGGCCTATATCACTGTTACCTCTGCTTTCAAAAGTACTTGAAAAAATTGTCAGGCAAAAGTTGATCATGCCTTTCATCTGTGAGAAACTGGATAAATCACAGTTCGCTTTTCGCTCAAGATCCGGAGCAGGTTGTACTACCGCATTAACAATCATATACCATCGTATCCTAAAATTCTTGGACAGTGACAGTGGTGCCGTCAGGGTCCTAACCACGGACTTTTCGAAAGCATTCGACGTTTTATCGCACCAATCAATAATCAACGCTTGTATCAAATTTGACCTACCTGTCCAATCGATTGCATTGATTAGAGACTTTCTATCAGACCACAAACAAAGAGTGAAAATAGGAAGTGAGGTCTCAACATGGAAACCTTGCACAAGTGGTGTCCCACAAGGTAGTGTGTTGGGGCCTATCCTATTTATCATGGCTACCAACAACATCCGGCCCGTGTGCGACAACTCCTCAATTGTGAGATACGCGGATGATTTGACGTTTTTACACTTTGTTCGTCAAGAAACCGAAGATAAACTACAGCTCGAATGGGAACATATCAACCAGTGGGCCACCGATATTGAACTACCCCTAAATTTTAGAAAATGCCATCTCATGGACATCGTCACCCGAAGAGATTTAGTCCTCGGAAACATTACGTCTAACAACGCTAACCTCGAAAAAGTGGAGAACATGCGAATACTAGGGTTGACCTTTTCCGCTGACATGAAGTGGAATCTTCATATTGACTCTATCATCAAGAAAGTGTCTACGAGAATGTGTATTATTTACAACCTTAAGCGTGCAAATTGTCCCTCGAGTGTCATCTTCAGAACATACGAGGCACTCATTCGATCTGTTATACTGTATTCGTACCCCTGTTTCTGTAATATTCCATATTATCTGAAAGAGAAGTTATCACGTGTAGAAAAACGAGTTATCAGAATTACAAATGATCCTAATTTTGTTTATGTATCACTTTTTGATGCAGCCGAGAAGATGTGCCATTCTCTTTTCACAAGTGTCCTCAATAATTCAGAGCACCCGCTCCAAGAACTTTTTGAACACCGACTCAAAACTGCGAGAAACTCCTGTAATTTAAGACCTCCACATACGCGCACAAAAAGACTAAAAAGATCTTTCATTTCCTTTTGCAGACACTGAGCCTTCTTGCATTTGTAGTTTTTGTGATTTTTTCATGTAATGCATGTACTGAGCCTGTACATCAATAAAGTCTTGATTATTATTATTATTATCACAGAGATTTGTGTGTTTGTGTGATATGTGGAGCGTGTGCGCTTGGCTCGATTGTCTTCTCCCGATTGAAACGAAGAAGCAAATATATTGCAGCAATGCAAGAAAAGATCTATTTATAAGTTCTTAGTTTCAGATAGAGAGATGCGCAAATCTTCCCTATTTTAGAGAAGATGATGACGCGTTGAATCGTCGTGTCTGCGTTCACCAATGGCTGAATGTTGGATCGGAAGGTTAGAAGCCGCAGAAGGGAGATAGCGATGAAGGTTCCATAATTTGATGTGGGATTCAGTCAAGAGATATTGATTCAAGGCATATTTGTGATATTATGTTTATGGCGGCGATTTCAACAGTGGATATTTTCTACACCGGCCAGTCGTCCGAGGGATTATGCAGAAAACTCTAGCCACCGTACACGAAGTTTATGGCATTGAAATAAAAACTAAACCACTCTCAAGGGATAGAATAGGAGCACAAAAAATATTTTAGCAACCCTAAATTTGAAACATGTAAGTGATTGACAAGCTATAATAATCACAATAGAGTCTTGCGTTGGTGAGAGCTTCCTCGAGAGTGAATTTTCTCTATAGTAATCTCACCAAGGTGATCAAGCGTCATGTGAGAAATCAACATCACATTTTCATTGTCCTTTGACATTTAAAATCTTGGGAAGACAAGAATCGCGCTGACGGACAGTCAGCTTAGGATTGCATGCTTATGAGGCTGTTCAGAAAAAGAGGCAGTCACAGTGAATCACAATTCACATGCAGAATAGTCAACATTGGGTAGTCTATGGACTTCAGTGTAACTTTCATTCAAATATCAGTATCTATTTCTCACATCATTTCATTCTGTAGTCATGGATGCCAGCATGATTTGAATGTTCATGTACTTGTACAAGTGTTTGAAAATTCACTGAAATTAAGATGATGTCAAATTAATTCTTTTATGCAGTTCATGCTGTCTGCTGCAGAAATATAGGAATCCACTTTGGAGCGAAGGCCTATGGTCTGGGAGCACGCGACGCCACTGGTTGCCATATTTCAACCTCTTAAACTCCAGGACGTCATCGTAAAGACCTCAAATTTTGCATACATTATTTTAATGACTTACCTCACTTACTAAAAAAGTAAGGCAATATCCGAGAAAGTAGAGGAACAACCACTACCTAACGTATACTCTTACAGAATATTCTCTCAACCCTGCCAGATTCATGCATCATTATGTGTGATGCCAAATCAGGGGATTACAGCCCTAGAACGTGTTCGCAATGAAGTCTGTCATCTTCTGGACAGGAGTTAATAAAATGTTTATGTACTTAAACTTCCGAGATATGATTTCCAGAAAGATTTGCATTTGTATAACTCCTTACTTCAAAATTTCAACATTTAGACATCAAGTCTTCCGTAATTTTGTTTCTACAGGATTTCTGTTAAGTGTTTTTTATCTTCCTACCAATTTTGTTGACCTGACAATGTTAATCTTTTTAAATAGATTTTTATCAATCACAGAATATAAAGATTATTCCGTCAATGTCCTCGGTGTAACTTAGAGGTCTATTTTCACTCTCACTGTATATTTCAAGAAGGATATGCATGCTGGCCTACATGTAACCAGTGTCCCAAATGAAGTACCGGAAGCTAGACGCTTAAAACTTGGTCATTTTTCTATTCAAATCAACTGATTTCTTGTATACAAATGTAGAAAGTCTAGAAGTTTTTTTCTCTGTAAAGCCTTCGAAAGAAATTTCACAGCGGTGCTTTCCTGTGAAAGAAGTATACCACATCCGACTGCAGCGGTCACATGTACGACCGAAAAACTGTCGCGTTTTCGTCGCAACTGTCGCCAACGAATGTTAATGTCTTAAATTAGTCTGAAACCGAAATATCGCAATCTAATAGTATTGGGAAGTTAAAGCTATTACAAGCTATTAGAGCATTTATAATTTAATCTCATTGTTGTATGTCATATTAGAAATTTTGTAGGAATCTTATCCATATTGGAATGTCTAGATTTCAAGGCTTTTATTTCTGAGGCATATTTTTCCCGCCAATGTATGATAGTGAACATAGCGGCTTCTAAGATATTCTAGTGGGGACCTTTACTGTACATTTCCTCATTCGGTGAACTAATATAGAATTAATGATGTCGTGAGTCTTCACAAAATTATGATGTGTTTGGTTGAAAATGTATTTTTCTCACTTTTTCATCAAAAAGTTCATGTTTAGTATCCTCTGAACACTGCGGTGAGAGGAGTACGAATATGTAAGTTAAATTAATAGACGTTTTTTTCAAACTTCTTCAATATTTTTCTCATTTCCGCAAAAGTAAACAAACACCATGTAAGGTGAACGAAAATTCACAACAAGACAATTAGCGAAGACATGTCTTTGTTCTCTCATGTCAGCTGCCGATTGTTTACCTTCATTGTTTGTGTACTTCTGGTTGGTCCGCTTTCTGTGATCAGCTCTGTAAAAAATACTTAGGGCCGATTTTTAAAACGAGGGCTAAGTTAAGCCGTGGATCATGGAAGGCCGCGGCCTCACTAGGCCACGGCTTATCTTTGCATTTATAAAACGAGGATGAACCGCGGCCTACCGAAGTCGTGGCTTTGAGCCGTGGTCTATCTCTGACATATCAGCCACACCGATGAAACGTTAACTCTGACGTCATCTTGATGTCATTTCAATCAAGGCCACTATCTTATTGGATTGATTATCAAGAACGATATCGAGAAGAGGTTTCTGGAATTCTTTAATCGAACATGGAGTCAGACGCACAGTCAAGAGGACGGAACTTCTCTGAAGAGCAGAAGATATATTTCATTGAGCTCTGCAATATCTACCCTGGTGTGAATGATAAAGGTTATGATGCCAAGTCCATTCGAGTAGAGGATACAGTCTGGTTCGGCGTGTCCGGAGATTTCGATGCGAGTTTTCTCGGAGTCACCGACTTGGATGGCTTAAAACTAGTGGCGTAAAAACGAAGTGTTAGGAGCACTTGAAGCTGGACAGAAAGAGATGCTCCTCTGTTGTCACGATCCAGATCGGTGTAAAGGGTTTCACAAAGCCATTTCGCGGTTTTTTTTTACTGAAGTGATAGCGGCGAATGAAATCGGCATCGTTATAGTACGACAAGGCATCCAGACGATCGCGAAAAACGCAAGTTTGTATACATGGAGATGTACATATGAGCCTTCGAAATCTCTCCTGCCTTTCGCGAATTTGCTGTCTCAACTTCAAGTAATTCATTCTACTTCCGTCCTTAATGATCGAAATTCCGCTTGATATGGATGAAAACTCGTAGCTCACCAGCACTTAGACCTGCCTCTGCCGAGGTCTAACTTTGACAAGAAAAAGAGAGCCGCGGCTTAGGCTGTGCAAGCGAAGCTTCGTTTTAAAAAGAGAAAATCGAAAGCCACGGCTTAGAGAGAGCCGCGGTTGACAGAGTGAGCCGCGGGTTAGCCCGCGGCTTTAAAAGTCGTGTTTTATTAAGTGAAAGTTTGTTAGACCGTGGCCTAACTGCGAATTGAGCCGCGGCTTAACTTAGCCCTCGTTTTAAAAATCGGCCCAAAGGTGTCTACCAAAGCCAGTTGAAATTGTTTAAAGAAACACTATGCAGCAGCAAACAACTTTCCAATACGCGTCCTGTTGGCTGTGTTTGCTATGTCATGTGATTCACAATTTCTCTGTCATCCACGGTTCTGTCTGACTTTCAGTGACCTTTCAGCACGACCTTTCACAGCTTCGTGCTAATCCCGGAATATTATTCAGTAATTGCAGTCCACGTTTAGGGAAGAACAGCGTAACCGCTGACCGTCGTTCAGTTGTCAATTTTACCACCAGACCAAGTGCACTTTCTATGTAACACACAGCATCAGATATCTCGCTGCAACTGATTAGCCAGTGACATTTTGCTCCATTGGCTTGCGGTATTGATCCTCGTGGGAAGTCTCGATTTGAGACCAAATACATCAATATCTTTTCAGTCCTAAGTCGATTGTCTAAAGGACCTGTAGGATTTGGCGAAGTTGCCACTCATTGACTTTGTGTCAATTTAATTTCAGTTTTTTGTGAAATCGATGTTGAGATTACGCAAGAAATTTGAATTTTTCTCAACGTAAAGTAAATCTCTTGCAAGGAAGTTGAGAAGTCACTCTTTGGAGGGAAATGCAAAGTCCGTGTAAACTTTGTTCAGAAAGAAATGCGAATAATTATCAAAAAAATAGTATAGAAATACCAATTCTTAAAATTGGTGTTATTACTGTCATGCTTTGTGCGCATCAGTGTTCTTCAAACTTTTCTACCCGCGTGTGTACAGAGACAGAAATTTTTGTAGTATTACATTTCAAGTCATCGTGATATCGAATGACATGAAATCATTATGTGACTGAGGCTAGTCATGTCAACTTTGTAGTATATGTCTGATAGATATATTTGTCTTAAACAACGAATGTTAAATGTATCAATTATGTTATTTAGTAATAGCGTAGCGATAGAGGATGAGAAATGTGTTTTAAAATCTGTCATTTATTTAATGACTTTAATTTGAATGATTTTTGCGCTGCTGACTCTCAGGAACCCCTGCACGTTCTTTTTACCGTTCTATCCCTCACTGCTTTGCCGTGCACAATCATTGGAAACGCTTGTGATACATACTTTGAGCAGTTGATGCAGGTGACTGCTTTTACTTATTTCGGTCAAATTATCTGTTTTGTCAAATGATGTTATGCAGGCATTGTAAAACCGCGTAGACCCTACATGAAAACATAATTGAATTGCTGAATTATAATTTTTATTAGCGCATAGATATAAAAGATCCTTATTTATATTCTTAATTGTCCTCATAATTTGCGATGATTTCCCGAGGACCCTGCAAGAAATCAATGGAAATTATCAGTATAGTTCAAAAAGAATTCTATAATCACTTTGAATTTAAGGTTTCTTTCCTTTCAGAGTTTAAATTTTGATTCATAAAATGAAACGATTGATCATGTCATTCGCGAAGACAAGCGAATATGGCAACTGTTTAAGAAGCTTAGATAAATTAACTGGAAACTGCGTGCCCTATCAGTGAGTGGAATGTTCAATATTTTGAAAAAATATGTTAGCTTGAAATTATGTTCATAATTTTTGCTTATTTTCCGCATGTGTTGTTATCACTATAGCTATTTCATTGATCATGTAACCCATTTCTGCACAGATATATGTAAAATAACTCTTGCAATTATTTCCTCCTATCTCTCAATTTGCTGAGGATTGATGAAGAGGATGTATTTTTAGCGCAAGGGTTTTCCTGAAATTTTTCCGTCAGGAAAATTTTTGGATTTTCGGAAATTCATGGCTGATTTTCATTGGCAACTATTGAAAACCCCAATGCAGACCTGCTGAATCAGACCGAATTTTACTTATAAGTTTCTTTCTCTGTTGCTAAGTAACACTGGTAAATTGGTACGCACTTTAATTTGGTAACTACTATGACACATTTTGTTTACCTGGAGAAAGTTGGATCGGGTACCAAGAGAGGTGTTATGGTGGGCAATGAGAGTAGTTAGTGTTGAATGGATGGATCATTGAAGACTGTTCAGGCCATGTATCGGTGCACAAAATCAAAGGTCTGAATGCGTGATGGTCTCACTTATGAATTCGGTTGCGGCTGGTGCACATCAGGGATCAGCTTTGAGCCCCTTATTTTTCTTACTGTCATGGAGACATTTTTTCGCCAGTCTCAGGTAGGTCGTCCGCATGAACTGCTGTATGCAAATGACTTGGTTATTTCTGCAGATTCTGTAGATTGCTTAGAACAAAGATGGCATGAAAATATGGTCGTAAGTCACATGATATTCGGATTAATCTGAACATGAACAGAAGAGTTTTCGAGAGCTCTTTTCCATTCTTACGAACAAAACCTTTCCGTTCTGAGTTCGAGGCCATGTTTTCAACATGCATGTGCGCAGTGTGATGGTTGATGCCAGTGAGACGTCACCAATCACAATAGAGGACTTCAATCGTTTGAGCCCCATCGACAGCGTGATGATCAGGTGGATTTGTTCAGAACGACTAGCTGAACGGATGCCTCCAGGTTACCTTAGGCGATGGCTTGGATTCCAACAATGGATCCAAGCTGAAATTAAATGGATAAACTCCTTTGGTAAGGCCATGTGCAAAGGATGCAGGAGGACTCATGACCAAAGAAAGTAGCATCTCCGGAAGTAGAAAGACGCAAATCTAGGGCAAGGGGTCGGTCGAACAAGTGGTGGCAACGTGCAAATCGACTTGAGGACGTTGAACCTTAGGCGACGTTTGCATGTAACAGTGGGAAGATGAATGAAATATCGTGGATATAGAAGTGCCAATTATTAAATTATCCGGCATTATATGTTATTGAGTGTAATTCACGGTGATTTTGACAAGTTTGTACTTAATTAAATGTCATCGCAGCATATTTGAGTTATTTGACGACGCGGGTCTTTATGGAAGCGGAAAATTTCCCCAATCCAAATTCACAAATGCAATTTTGTTGTTGTTCGTGTATTATCCAGTTCTTAAGAGAACTAAGCGGAGATGAAAAGCAGAATCTAATCAAAATCGCAATATGAAAGCAATTGGAACCATGTATTGCATACACTGGTGAATTATATAATTCAATCTCAAAACGAAGCAAAGTCAAACCAATACAAGCATGCTAAACGACCGCAGCTATCCTGTTTTGTTCTTACAATGAAAATTCCCTTCCGGACCAGTAAAAAAGTGGTCTAGACGCAAAAAACCCTCCTCCAACAGATCGCCTCTGTCGGCAATGTCTTTTGACAAAATGTGAATGACATTGACCGAAGTTGGCAAATAACTCAGAATAATCGATTTATATACTGAATTTAGAATGCTAAGTTGACGTTTTGTTAAGTAAATACACGAATAACAGATTCACCACATTAAAGGAAGCTACCTGGAGTTATTTAGATTGCCGGGAAGCACGTCTATTTCAAATGTGAATACTACTGCAAAAGAACCACCGGAGTATGTCGAAAAACTGAAGCGCTATTCAAGATACTCTTCTAAGAACTTAAGGTGTACGATGGCTTCACTCTAGGAAATCGATGGCATGTTTAGCCAAACATCAGCAAAAATGACTAACTGAAACATACTTCTAATCGATGTAAGCGCAATATTCACTTTTACGAAATGACCATTACCTCATTTTATTTACGATGGCGTGATACATTTTGCATGTATTGCAGCGAATTTATGTCAAAAAATTATAATTTTGATTCATTATTCTTTTGTTTAAAATTGAACAAGTGTGGCTTCATTTAGTACAAATAGTTTTTTATGTTATGCGAGCGCATCTGAAAGAATTAAAAATTTTCTTTATTTTTATTTCTACTTCCTTTTTGTATGGACACAGGTGTAGATTATGCATGTAGCTATTCAGTCATGACATTTGAACAAAAGTTGACGGAATATGCGCCTTCTCCTCAATGCCTCGCTCGTGCTAGATCTCTAAACTAAAATATTTTATGCTACCTCATCTCCTTTGACCATTTCGTGGACCTCATGTTGATGTTGTGTGGAGAAAACTTGCCCGCACTACATGTTTTTATAACCTGAACTTGTACATTTTTCAGGTTTTTTTTGCGGAATCATATTAGCCACAAAGAATTTGGCGTAAAGACATTATGCAATATTACTCTCCTCTAAGACAGTTGAAGATACATACACCTTATTAGAAAGGCCTTTAGGTCAATGTATTACGTCAGTTTCAAAAAATAATGATTATAAAATTTGGGAAATTGACTTAATATATTTATTGGCCTAAAGTCATTTTTTCTAATAAAGTTCATCAAAAAAAGTCAAGAGCGGTTCTAAACTATGAAGATGCACAGGACTGCAAACTCGTGTGAAGTTCAGAAGCTAAAGATATCTACGATGAGTACATAAATGTCAATGGTAGCCAGAAACCAGGCCGAAAATGAGACTTTCACAAAATATTGTGAACTCTATGCCTACTACGAATCTGCTCGATGGCGAGTTTTACCTGGTTCCTCTTCTTGTCAGGCACGATCAAAGAAAAACATGTTAATCCAATTGGACACAGATTGAAGTTTTGGTAAAAATGACATTTTCTGTGTTTCCTGTCTTTACCACCCGGCGCTGTGGCCTTGTGGTAATGTTCACTCTTCGTCCGGGAGACCTGGGTTCAAACCTTGGTCGGGTCAAACCAAATACTTTTGAAATAAGCACACTCCGCATTCTTGCTAAACACTCAGCATGAAAAGAATGAGAGTGGGATATAAAACAACTCGGCCACATGGAAGAAGGACTCCGTGCCTAATGTGCTTCCGAGTATAGACAAAATTAATTGTCTTTCTATTTTTAAGCGATAAGTACCGTACCAGGCCCGGAGTTATAATATTGGCAAGGAATGTGTTCAGGTCATTTCCCATTATACTGATGCACCCCTGTGCATGAAGTTATACACATTCATATTTAGCAAGCCTCCTTATGTCGACAAACATTGCATTTCAAGCAATTCAGTTCACATCTAACCACATTCTCGCACATATAGCCGATCAGAAACATGATAACAACACATGTACATGATAGGAAATGACCTGAAAACATTCCTTGTCTCTGACACTTTTCGCTTAATGAGAGAAAACACAGAAAAAATCTTTTTTACCGAGAACTTCAATCTGCGTCTCATACAGATCCGTAGTAGTCATGTGGATTACAACATTCTGTGAGTGTCATTTTCGGCCTCTTTCCCTGCAGAAGCTCGCTCTGGCTGCCGGACTAGATGTGTCACTTCAAAACATTTTTTTTGTTTGTACCATAAACAAAACGCATCAAGATCCATTTCCTGAGCTCACACGGAAGTGATTGCTATTGTGGTAGCCTTGATTCTGCTGTAATTTTGCCTACTTTAGTTCTAGATACGTGTAAAAAGTGCCTGGCGTAACTGTTGTTGCCATTAGCGTTTATAGTGTATGGAGCATTATCTAGATCACGATACAAACAAGTTTCTTTGCAGAGGAACTCACACAATGTCTCAAGGTGTTCGTATGGAATCAGACAGCATGGGTGAGATGCCAGTTCCAGCCGACAAATATTATGGAGCCCAAACTGCTCGGTCATTGCACTTCTTCCAAATTGCTTCGGATACGGATCGAATGCCTGTAAGTAACATCTAGTCCGGGAGCTAGCGTGAAGTTGTGCAGGGAACGAGGTAGTACATAAAACTTTCACATAGCATAGTACACCTCTAACCTACTGCAAAACTTCGCGTCTGCCGGATCAGATCATTTGCTTTTCAGAAATAGAGAGGATAACACAATCCTATGTATTTCCAGTGGTAAAATTGTGACATTTGAGGTGTTGACTCCATTTTTTCGAATTTTTGCTCATGAAAGTTACACAAATTGGTATTTTGTTGAACTGGTTATAATGCAAATCATCTACAGATCATGATCTTTCAAATGAGCTATCATTCAGTGACAGAGGATGAAGTAAAGTGTACAAACAGACACTTTTCGTTGGCGTAACTGCAAATTTTAACATAGAAATTTCAGGAAAATTGTTGATATACTTTAACGAAAAGTGTCTGTTTGTACACTTTACTTCATCCTCTGTCACTGAATGATAACTCATTTGAAAGATCATGATCTGTAGATGATTTCTATAACAACCAGTTCAACAAAATACCAATTTGTGTAACTTTTATGAGCAAAAATTCGAAAAAATGGAGTCAACACCTTAAATGTCACAATTTTACCACTGGAAATACATAGGATTGTGTTATCCTCTCTATTTCTGAAAACCAAATGATCTGATCCGGCAGACGCGAAGTTTTGCAGTAGGTTAGAGGTGTACTATGCTATGTGAAAGTTTTATGTACTACCTCGTTCCCTGCACAACTTCACGCTAGCTCCCGGACTAATCACAGCCGCTAGCTATCATAAAGATTTCAAAGTGCCAATTCGCCAGGGCATAGAATAGAAGGATCTTCTCAGTCTATGAATGTCAGGATAAACACACGCAGAGCAGCCTGTTGTGCAGGCCTTCAGTTTGTTCAGCCATTCTAGATACATTAAAGAAGTTAGCTAAGACATCTCCCAGTCGTGATCCTTTGTAGAGCGAAGCGCAGTGTCTACGGCTGCCAAAGAATTTTTGTGCCTAAATTGTTCAAGTCTGAGAACATCTTTCTAATCCCAAGTAAAATTATCATTTTAATTTACGATGGACGGATCGAATTTGCTTACTTTGTTGACGAAGAAATAATTTGACAACATGACAATGATAGTTATTCAAGTATGTTTATCCTGCAGCAGTCATCGCTGTTATCATATCGCGATTTGTTTCTTGCGTGTCTATCACACACCAGTATCTCTCCCGTCCTGTGTTTACGGCTGCATTTGTGTACCGTCAACCGGGGTAACTTGTGCAACGGTCGTTTTTGGACCTTCACATCCATCTGTCAGATTTATGATAATATTATCGGTCTTGTAACTATTTTTCCTGTGAAATTGAATCAATTTAGCAAAAAGTTACATCGGTCCTGAGAGTTCCAACAAAATTCAGATTGCCTAAGATTTTTTTAAAAGAAGTCACTTTTTTGTACTTTTTAAAATGCAAAAAACTTTCATGTGGTGAGTATTGATGCACTATTTCAATTTAGGTGACATTCAGATATCCTATCATGTGGCGCATTGGTATGAGATACGAAAAAGAGTGAACAAAAGTGGTTTATTTTTGAAGTTGTGAGACTAGTTTTAGTGAAATAGTTTCAGTGAAGTAGTATTTTCGTGGCACAAGTTACCCCGGAGGTCGATGGCACAGGTTATCCCTAATTAATGATAATGGCTTTCTGTTGCACAGAGAGGATTTTCATGAAGTGGAGCTGGTCAAAAATATTAATTATAGACCCAGTTATTGATAGCGGTAGTTGTTGAAATCTTCAGCCATAATTCGATATTATTGCAATTCTTTTCAGTTTTATGCTGTTTTTGATAGTCGTAGAAAAACTGTCAACTCTATTAGACTGAACAGTATTCGCTTCCTAGTTACTTGTTAATGAAAGTCATCACAGTATACGATCACAGAGTATGATATTAATAAAGTGTCATGCTTGCAACTTCATAATCATCCCCTCTAAATCGATTTCATTTATTTTTCGGCAAATCAAAACATTTTAGAAGTCAGAAATAGCTAAATTGTAATATTGCCTTTTGTAATTATAATGCTGTGAATAGCTCATGTCATCATAGAAAAAAGCTTATTCTTGACTTTGAAATTCTTGATAGACTAAGGTCATTGATGGATCTATATACTATATTTTCCAGAGTTGTCGTGGGAATGGGTATTTCCATATAGGGTGGTGGGAATGGAGTTTTATCTAATGAGAGTTCTATATGTGAGATTTCTGTGAATTACAAGCGAAAATGCATCAAAATCTATATTGCGACTCCAAAAAATTGTTAAATATCATCTTCGGGCACGTCTTATGTCGTGAACTATAAACCACATCAGCTGGATTTTGCTGCGTCAGGTGACACTCGTTATGGAACATCCCTGAGGTCGTAGGTTCGAATCCTACCAGCCGCACATCTTTTGCATGGAAATTTGATTTATCGTGTATTTCATTTCATTCTATTGTTAATTGCATTTACGACACGGTTTTAGATGCTTTGGTGGACAATCGATCCCCAGCTACTTGCCAAATGTCGGCAGTCACAATTGTGTCGAGATATCTATTCATTGATCATGATTGCTATGACGACTGATGTGTGCTGGTGAGAGTTAACCTGTGGTCGGAGGTTCGAATTCTGCCAGCCACACATCTTTTGCATGGCAATTTGATTTATCGTGTATTTCATTTCATTCTATTGTTAATTGCATTTACGACATGGTTGAAGATGCTTTGGTGGACAATAGATCCCCAGCTACTTGCCCAAATGTCGGCAGTCACAACTGTGACGAGATATCTATTCATTGATCATAGTTGCTATGACGACTGATGTAAGCCCTGTAAGCGGTTCGTGGCTCGGTTGGTAGAGCACAGGTCTAGTTAACCTGTGGTCGGAGGTTCGAATTCTGCCAGCCACACATCTTTTACAAGACATTTTGATTTATCGTGTATTTCATTTCATTCTATTGCTAATTACGGTATTGCAAGGCTGCTCGCAAAGGGATGATCATTAGGATGATCATTAGGATGATCATTCTCATCTAATTTTATCAGTATCGATATTTTATTAACATTTCAGCTGTCTAATCTATTATATTACCTTTGAGCAGATAGTAATGGCTGCAAATGTTTGACGCTTGGAATACTTCTAGGATCGTATTCATCCTGAAATCTCTGGAACTCTCTTAATTTAAATTGTTGCAACTCCAAAATAGTGGAAACGAACCATTATTTCGATACAGTTGATAATGATGACATACGTCAACTTTGACGCAACTATTTGATATTCTGGATATACAGCATTAAAAGCACAAAGCCATTGCGATATGGACATGAGCCTCTGATCTGCACCATTTATAATCAGGGGGTGAACAAAACACACCCCCAAAAGAATAGTTTTATTTTATTGAATTTGTTGAGATATTTGATGATAGGCTTGTCAAAAAAGCATTAAACATAGAGTAAACTACTAAGATGATCACCACAAAATCAGCTCAATTTATGCTAATTTTCTGTGTAATATACGTGTGTGTTATGCATGACATTTATGTCAACATTGGTTAATTGCTTGTAAGGGTGTTCGTTAACTTCGACGCGGTTTTTAGATAATTATTTTCATGTTTTCTTTGCCCTGAAAGTTTTCCCTTATGAAAGAAATTATACTTTCCCAGACTGTGTTTTGTATATGACCCCTACTATAGCGAATATAAAAATTGAATCAGATTAGATTTCTTCAAAAACAAGACACGTGGGCTTTGCTTTATTCACTTGTTTCCCTTTGAGATTTCTTTCCGTCAGGAGACGTTCACTATCTTCTGTGAAGGAATCACTATATCCATGCGGATCACAAATGCTGCACCTGCACTCGAGCGCTGTGTGAGGTTTGCATCGCAAGACGGATGAATTTTTGTTTATTTTATTGTTGGGGGGGCTAGAAGATGAAGTCTGATTTGATTGGATAAGATAAGTCGCCGCACACTTCGGACTGAGACCCCCCACGCGGATGATCTCTTTCTTTCCACTCTCATCAATTTCCCAGATGATGGCCAATCATGAAGACGACGTTTACCAGACGCGCCCAGATTTCGTTTCATGGCCATAAGTCATCATCCTTTCTTTGGCATTACCTTCATTCTCCTTCTTCTCACGAAGGACGTGAAAAAGTTTGGAAAAGGGGAAAATTAAACTTCACCAGTTCAGTTTCTTTTGTGTGTGGACAGGTGTCAGAGCCCAGATGGGTCTGTTCCATCATGGTGTTCCATATGGGGAAGTTCTGCACGAAGTTGTCCATGAGCTCCTGACTGAATCCGCACCACTGAATTGCAGTCCACCGAAAACAAGATGGCCCAACCCATTGACCGACATCCCCAGAAACCGACAGATTCCTCCCAGACATCCAATCTTCTTGCATCTCTGTTGTTTTATCCATCGGTGGACTCGCAGACGGCCCTTGTTTCTCGCAGGACGCTTGTTTTGTCGGTTACACCTCCTGATCTCCAGCTCCGACATCTTCTCATCAGTGAAGAGGCATCTTTCCCAGAAACATCTACGGGTTCGTCCTTAAAAGAGAGAATCAGCAATAAAACGTTTAATTTTCAATGTGATGTGTTTTTAGAGATTTACAACCATTTAGCGAAACATTTTTGAGAGATTTCGTCTTAAACTCATTTGATGTTGTTTGCTGATTTTGACAATGAGCGCTGCTATTTGACTAATCTTTGAATGGTGGAGATGAATGATTGTTGATCGTTTATGATTGACTTCTCATGTTCTGGTGATCGTGATGGTCTTTGTCCACTCGTTCCCCTTCTGTCCACAATCTCTTCCAACTCCTTGTTCCCTTCCTTTTCTTTGCACCCTTCGTAACTTCAATCCCATCAACTTTTAAGCAGGTTTTGCTTCCCGATTGAAAGCCGACATGTACCAATGATCGAACACTCAGTACCAATACATTAAACAACAGTCCTTTCAGTAGCCGAAATCGACTTGATCGAGGTGCGTGAAGTGTTGGAAACGCATTCGCGTGAATTGAAGAAGATATACATGATTCAGATAATTATGGTTTAGATATCTTTGGTAATCGATAGATGGTATCGACTCGATCGAGTTTTCCGAGAAGACCTGACATCAACCTGATAGTTTCATTCAAGTCTTTGCAATAAGTCACTTAGACGTGAGGAAAAAATAATATCTCGATTTCCTTGAAGCTCAAAAGCTCCAATTGATCAAAAATATGGGTGAAGCTCTGAGACTGTCTGCATAAATCTTCTTATTTGGACAATTTCAGCCCACAGTTAATTCTCCACTCTTTGATAGTTGCGTATCCTGATCTCTATATCATAATAGTCATAGACATCCCCGAGTGCGGTAGTAAATATCAGATATCGATGGACAGAGACTGAGTCATACATGCTTATGTTTGAGTAGCGGAAGGACCCAGGTTCAAGTGATCTTTCATTTATTTATATTTTTTTCAAAATGATACAGTCTAATTAGTCTGTATCATTTTGAAAAATTTAAATAAATGAAAGATCACTTGAACCTGGATCCTTCCGCTACTCAAACATAAATATCAGACATCAATGGACACTTCAGAAAAACAAGAAGTCATCTAAATATGCAACAAAGCGTCTAGAACACAATGAAGCTTTCATTGAGACAGCATGGGTTTCAATGAATGTTTGTCTGTTGCGGGTGTGGTTGGTATGGGTTAATGCGACTCTACTGTCCCTAATAGATTAGCGTGCTGTCGTATGTATATCAGAAGGCTAGAAATTGCGAAGTGTTGCGTCACAACTTCATCAAATTGATTGAATGATGACATGAATACGTTTTGTTCATTGAACTTGTGATATTTTTAGAGAGAATGATTCTCACAAGTAAATTAATTATTTCTATGCATGTGTTGTTACCATAGCCCTCAGAGCCCATGAGCATTATTTTTCACTTCCTGTTCAACTTTGCGGTCAACACTTTGCAGTTCGTGAACTTTTATGCTACAAAGAATATTTTCGTCATGATTTTATTTTCCCTATGTATTATTTTGATTGTTTGAAACATAGGAGCATTACAATGTGCTCAAGTGTATTATATCGACCCAATGCAGAATCAAAAATGTGAAATTGGTAAAGGATTTATTGTTAACATAGTTATCAACATTATTGGTATTTTGGTTTTCTGTCAGATAGTTGACAATATTCGATAAAATTGACTCCTCGACTATCTTTTACAAACTGTTATTTTCTTCATCATTTTTGCTCGGCGGTTCTTTTCATTTTTAAGTCGCTATTTGGTTCATTAGTAGAATGTGACAAATACTGGATACTGATTTAAATTCAAAATGTCTTCTATTGCAATGTTTAGTAGCCTTTGTCTATTCCTGGTCCATGGATAGAAATATTATGCATTTCTTATATTATTCTTTCTTTACATATTATTCATTATCAAACTCCCTTCCTATCTCCACTATGTTGAACTATGCGTTCTACATTTTCTAATGTAGAACGGAATTTCTATGATCTCAAAATATGTAAAATCATGGGCTACGTACGTGCTTTTTTTTTTTTACCTACACCAAATGCAATTTTAGCTTAGAGATTATGATATATGATGGGTAGAGATAAGTACTACACCTCATGCCAATGCAAATTAAATATCGGTTTCACTTGAAATTCAAATGAAGGAAAATGCACTAGAAGTAGTAGATAGTACTTTCTATGGTATTGTTAATTTGGCCCTAGACTTCTTAATGTATGGCCGACAAATCGAACGCTAAGATATCTAACATATTTCAGATGGAGATGCATGCATAGAAATAAATTACCTTCACTCGATTAAAATAGTTATTTACACAACAAGTGCAAAGTATCCAGCTTTATTGCATTTTATGAGATCAACATGTCTATGCAGGAGCCCGAAGGGCGAGGGCATAGTTTGTTGATCGAGAAAAATGCAATTAAGCTGGATATCTTTGCACAAGTTCTGTAAGTAACTTTATATTTCACAGAACTACCGGAATCTATGATCATGATCCTTAACATGATGTGAAAATCAAACCAAAGCAATTTTGAAATCAGATAGCCTGCTTCTCTGTCCACTGTCATGCAGATTTATCTCATCAACAAACAGTCAAGCCAATCGGTTGGTTCAGGCTACAGGTCGCAGCGTCAATCAATGGTAACTGATTTTTGAGCATCGATGGATACTAGGTAGCTTTCCTATATGTTCTACACTGGACATTCAAATGTCGACAGTTTGGTCGCAATCTCGCCTTGAAAATCGGCCAAATCTACGTTTGGGAGCGTCTGTAGGTGACAGTGTTTACGTCATCATCATGGGACACATGACAATTGAAAATTCAGCAAATTCAACATGTTTTCATCGTACAGTTTTCTTAAATTCAACTCCAACTCTGAGAAAGCATCTATTGAAAAAAACAATGACTTTTCCTTTCGACGAGCCTGCAGACAAGAGTTTTGAGAAATTTCTAATTCTTAAACTTGGAATACAAAGCTTTAGTGAATGTCTCGACCTCATGAGAAGATCTAACGCTTCATCTCAATACCAATTCGAGTAGAGGCGAAGAAAGATTTTTGAGGGTCAAAATCGCGCCAAATTGTGCACAGTTATTCACGCTTAGGAAGGAATATGGGGGTCTAACATTTTCTGACAGTCAATTTAAGGGCAAAATGAAAAAAAACTGTCGATCCGTTCATATCAATTTCAACATGGGATTTTCACTGCAGCTCTTCAAAGATAAAACATGGATTTTGGCCCTTTTTCAACTGTCGCCAACAGAATTTGCAGTCTACGACACTCAAACTAGGATAAAGTAGAATTGAGGGCATCATACAAAAGTGTATTGTTGAATTTCAGTGATTCGCCCATTGACATGGCTGTGAGAATTTTTCAAAAAAGACATTAAATTATGCTGTATTTTTTCTATGGCTAATAACCGGTGTAAAATGGAAACATTGAAAACACTAACGTACATGACATTGTGAGTTTTATATTTCTAAAGGGCATGGAGCAAGTTTGGAAAAAATATTCTCAATAGAACCGCCTAAAATGAAGCATTTATGTCATTATAAAGAGACAATATTTGCGCCCATTTAATCTGTCATATCGAAAAATGGAACATGGGAAGATGAGCAGAATACGCAGATGTACTGTAATATACATGAAAATAATTTTTTGCGATGATCTAGACAAAAACATCATTCATTTAATGCAACCTGATATAAATTCATCTTCATTTCTCTCTCATTTCTCGATTCCTTCCTCTTCCACTTGTGTGAATTGAGTATGCACGAGTATGCAATATCCATTCATACAAGATATCAAAATTTTACAAGATTTAGGTGTTACAGAAGTCGAGAAAACTTTCTATGTGCTAATGTATTTCAATGAAGGAGTGCAATAAAGACTGTTTATTGCACTCTTTGAAATTTATACACACTTTGGAAAGCATAAACTATATTATGGAAGCAATAATCATAGAGATTATAGCACTGTGAAATATAAAGTCCTTTTCAGCACTCGGAGCGATATCATTGTCTTGATCGCTGTGCTCTCTCGATAACGACATCGCTCCTCGTACTGAAAAGTTGACTTTTAAGTCTTCGTGAAAAAAATTACAACCTACTCAGGACTTAATGTACATATTTCTTAATGTAATGTGATAGTTAGGCGACTGTTGGATACTAATGATTATTGACAGTCACTGTTAGACAACATAAAATGTCAGACCAAATATGTTAAGTTCCACTTCAATTGTAGTGAACTCCGATGTAATGAAACTCCTGAATACCTCTAAATTGATAAATTTCGGCACGGGTTATATTGATGGCATGTTGTATTCGAGGAAATGTGGTTACTGTGCACCCTAGTCCAGGGATGCGCATCCTTTTGCTCTACGATCACATTGTTAAGGCCGCACTCAAGTTTTAACTAAACTTTCCGGTCAACTTCTTGGAAGTCAATGCAATTTCACTGCCACAGACATGCGTGGATAGCTTAGCTGTTGTTCTTTTCAGCACGTGCAGCTCATCCGTTTCCGTTGTGGTCTACCTGACTTGTACCTATTGTTCAGGTATGAGAATCTTCCGGGTTTTCCGGGTTTTTGGTGCTGAAAAGACCATTCTCGTAATTCACCTAAATATGCAATAAAAAAGTATACCCCCTCCGAAAGTTAGATTATTTAAAAAACGTCCATTTTTTCGCCCTAGCCAACTATTTTTCTTACATTAGATTATGCCAAATATCAATAAAAAGGTCACAAAAATTTCAAGAACAGACCCCCTTCGCAAACTTGCTCGCTCGTTCCGGGTTTTTTATTTGCCCTCAATCTCATGCCTGATTGTTGCGTCGGAGTGTTTCATTTACATACGGATTTCTTTCCACTTCCTTGGTGTATGGAGTGTCTCTTAGTGTCAAACTTGCATCTCATCTATTCAACATTTTACTTATTCATTCAATCATTTTCTGTCCCATTTCGTAATATCAAATATTTATGGAAATTGTTAAAAGAACGTCAGAAGGATTAAGATCTCCAGAAACATGCGCTGTCATAGCGTATTAATGTGCTATCATGTGAGCTGAGAAGTGCAATCGAGAACGCACACGTACAGTGAGTCTCATAGCACACCTTTGGAATCAGCTTTCATAGACCAAGTTTCTTGACTAATGCAATATTGATACTTTCAAGATACGTGCCGACAGGCTTCTGGAACTTAATTACCTCAATAGATCAAATTTTCGCATCTTGTTAATTCAAAATAATCTAATTGCTAATAAAATTTTCATTGAGTGAAATTGCTCTTTATCAGTTGAATCTCAAAAATTAATGTAAAATTTGATCAGAAGAAATCCGTGGGGCATGATGCTGGCAAGTAATAAACTGCTTGTGTGCGTATGATGCTGATGTGCACATCTGAAGTTCAAGATGATCGGAGCTCACCGAAAATGCTCATGCTAGACTGCTGCATTTCTTTTTCACTTGCAAACATCAGACCCATGATTATGCGAGCTCTTTCTCATGTGTATAAATCTTCGTCTCAGTATCTTCTGCTAAATAGTGAAGTAATTTTCCTTTAGCAATGCTCCTTTTTACCTACAGTGTATATTATATTAAACACTAAACACTTAGTCATGAATTGTTTCCATGTTAAGCAGGCAATCTTCAAATGAAATTTTAGTTATTTGCGTCTAATATGGCATGAATCAATTTCACCAACTTGGCTAATTATTTTGCATCAATGAATCTTCTGTATTTCCAATAATAAGATTAATCGATTTACTGGCAATGGCTCGACAAGTGGAAAACCGCTCAGATCAACCAATCTTATCAGCGCCTGTAGTGGTGAACGGCAGACCTGAGTAGAACAACATTGGATTTAGAATTAGATTACGTCACATCAATGGAGAAGAAAAGGCCTGCAACTGCTAAGCGAAGGCAAACATGGATATCTGCTCTTGCTGTATTCATTGTAGTGAATAGTGATTAATTGTAGGAATGGACAACTCATATTAAAAATGAATGTTAAGCCTCGTAGACCTTCTCAAACAACAAGACAATATGTCCGCAAATTTTTACCGCAGGGTTTATTAAGATAAATTGTGGAAATATTTTCATCAATTGACAACAGCCAATGTTGTGGGGTGAACCCTGCCTGTAAAATTATGAATGAATTAGTATTTTCTTTTTTAGCATTTCTTTTATAGTTTTTTGTTATTTCCATTGATCTGGTAAAGAAAAACTTTGACATCATTTTTTTGTTGCTTTTAAGTTGAAATTATTAAAATAATAATATTTTTCAGTCTTTCTACACAGAAAAAATTAATGTAATTTCTCAAAATATATTTCGCCGATCTGGCCTTGTCAATTGCGATATTTTTTTAGTTTTATTTCGTGTCAGAGTAAGATTTTCTAAATCTTCTCGTCAGAATCTCATATCTGTTTATCTGCAGTTACCTGTCATACGCGGATATGGACATTTGAAGAAAGCTGCTGCGCAGGTCAACATGGCATGTGGCATTCTTGACAAAGACTTAGGAGAGGCGATTGTGAAGGCTGCGGATGAAGTTAGCTGTGGCAAACTGGATGATCATTTTCCTCTTGTCGTCTGGCAAACGGGCTCTGGAACTCAGACCAACATGAATGTCAATGAGGTAAGAACTTCTTTGATTGACTGATTATAGTGTTTTCTTTCGCTGATTGCATATTACAGTGTCACTGGAAAACAGCCACAAATCACACGTGATCGCTCATGAAAGTTCCATGATAGCAATAAGCTCGTCGGCTGCTCGTTAGTTTTACGTCGTTCTCAATCCTCTGTAATTTATTTTTGCTTGTAGGAGAATCAATGCCATCTATAACCTTTTGCTCAAAGTTGATAAATCAGTTTATAAGATGCATTTGACATTCAATTCATTGCCTGATTTGTTTCTTAGCGGCTTGATATATCTACTCGTTCTTGTTATTTTCTGGCAGTAGATTCTAGGATTAGTTTCTAGACGTTAATGTTTGCCGCTGTTGATATTCGTCCAGACTAGAAAGAAGAGATTGCACTATTCTACATGGTTCCCGCTGTCCAGGAAAGTCTTGGAATCGTCCTAGATTTTCATGCTATTCATTTTCGATTGCGTGATGTTTGCATTTTAATGAAATGACTAAAACTTAACATATAGATTTCCTAGAAATATTTTATTTTATTTTACCTGCTGTAGGCCCTATATATTGCAGTTTACTACAATATTATATGGTGCCAAGTCAAAATGATCCTTATAAAAGTGTCCTGGGGAAAGCCTCAAGGTAAAATTTGAAACTTGACCTAAATATGCCTATCTCCGCTAACTGTCAGAGGCTATTGGTTTCCGTGTGTTGATTCTTGAGTGTCTTTCTCATTCTCATGGCTTTCCGGCTAAAATTCTAACAGAAATGTATGTTTTAGATTCTGCTTAGAACCTTTTTGAGACTTTCCATGAGTTTCAGGATCATTTTGACCCGGAGCCTTCGGAAATTCTTTTCATAGTTGACGTATCACAATATAGATAATGAGAACATGCTGTACCTACTTTTTTGGACCTCAATAGAGTAACATAAGCGCTGTGATTGTTAATGCTATGCGGATCCATTAATACTCGAGCTATTTTCAAAAAAAGCTCCGCTTCTTGTCATGGGCAACGAATAAATGACATTCCGCAAGCCATATACATGCATTAATACACGCATTGCTTGGGCGCGAGAGTTTGTTTTTAACTGAACTATATCTTTATACCTTAAAGTGTAAATCTTAGCCTTAATTAGTAAATCTTTGCAATACTGAGAATATTATAAAATCAAAAGTATAGAGCTTTCTGTCTCAGTCTCACTGACAGTGGTTGTGAAATTTAAGGAGATGCAGTTGTATCATTGCACGAGATTGTAAAGTAGTCGGCGGTTTCGGTTTCTGCACAATCGAATGACATGCTACGTGTACGGACTGCGGGTAGTTCGCAATTGTTGTTTGCAATCTATGTATTTAGGAAGAAAACGTCAGTAGTTCTCGCACTATTTGCAAATAATGTTTGTTCATTGATGCGCTGTCTGACGGAATCTCACAGACGAAACAAAAACATCTGTAGTTCTGCCTAACTTGTCATCTACATTGCGCTGATGGCACGAAGCCAAGTGAAGGAAGGTTTTATCAGAAGTTGACAATGTGCTGAGAACTTTGATGACCTGTGGTCATTCACTATTATGTTGTTATAGATGGGACGAAAATGTGCGAAAATCGTCAATTTTCTGGTTAAGGTAAAATTGAGTTTGGTTCCTTATTTTTGTGCTTAACTGTATCACGCGTTATAGTTATCGTTCTAGAAATAAACATGAGCCAATTTTTTTGCACTGTATGTCCAATAGGCCTCCTTTGCAAGTCGCCCTTACCAAGAACAGTCACGGTCGAAGACGGTTGCATTATCGAGATCAATTCAATGTCCGCCTTCTCATCATCATCTTAAAGACCTTCATGCATTCATGCATTTGTCGAGGATCACAAGTCAGAGGACCATTAGGGGTAAGGTCCAGCCCCGCTTTAGAAGCGCTGAGTGAAAAATGGACTAGTGGGAAGGTCCTCCACACCGATCTCGTCAAGTTTGGCTCTAAAATGTAGTCCTAGGATAGTCAAAAGTTTGACGCGCTTTGAACGTTTAATGTCTGCCGGTGGGAACGCACCACCTGTCCTCTTAAGGACAAACCTTAAGTCTTATTAACTATAAGTTTATTAAAATTATGAAACATGTAGACGTCGTTATGGGAATGTCCCAGCTTCAATCATATACGTTTTACGTCCATTATTCCGACGTTGGCTGGGTTGGACGATTGACTCTGATGGCAGTTCTCCACCTGGCGCGATCCTTTGCATCTTCCTCGCAGAGACCCATTTTCTTACAGTCTGCTCGAACTGTTTCCTCCTCATGTGATTCTAGGTCGTCCTCTTGGAATTCGCCCTGGCACTCCTGACTTCCACACTTTCTTCACCCAATCATCATCTGCTTTCCTCACTACATGACCGTACCACCTCAAACGCCTTCTTCTCATCGCTTCTTCCATTCCAACTAGGCTCAGTCTTCGAAGGAGGTCGTCGCTGGGGATTCTTTCTCGAAGCGACACACCACAAAGCCACCTGACCATTCTTCTTTCGGCTCTTATCATCTTCATTTTGTTTTCTGTCTTCATGGCCCACGTTTCACTACCATACAGCATGCTGTTTCTTACAAACACGTCGTACACTTGCCCCTTCATCCATAGAGGTGCCGCCCGTGATGTCAGGAAGGACAACAGCTCGTGGAATCGCTTCCAACCACAACGTAATCGTGTAGACAGATCTGCATCCGCTCCACCACCATCCAACATGTCACCAAGGTAACAAAATCTGTTCACCACTACGTAGTGTTGACCAGCTACCTCAACTTCTTTTCCGTCACCAATCTTCGTTACTGGTGGTATGTCACCCCTGCAGCGCTTGCATACAAACGCGTGAGTAGATGCTGCTGTTATGGTTCCTCTCTCACCACTACATTTCTTGTGCATCCATCGGACACAGACCATGCATCTTATAGAATTTACACCGACTCCTTTGTCACACACACACACCACAGGGATACATTCCAGACCTATCTGAGCTACTTGCTTCATCTTTCGATACCATCATCTTCGTTTAATGCTGTTCACCTTCAAGCCTTTTGCCTCCAAAGATGCCCTCCACCTCTCAACTTTTCCTGTGAGTAGCCTTCTGCTAACCATTAATTGAACAGGGCCATCCTTGATATTGCTGTAACTTGCTGATTTCATGGCTTCGATGATTGCTTTGAACAGCGTCGATTCCTCGTATGCTGAATATGGGTAAACTTCTCTTTGTAGGTCATAGCTAACAGAGCCAATGAAATGTTGGGTCATCCTCTCGGCAAAAAGCATCCGGTACATCCAAATGACCACGTAAACAAAGGACAAAGCTCAAATGACACTTTCCCGACGGCTATGCACATTGCTGTAGCGATGGAAACAAGAAATCTTGTAGACGCTTTGCAGTTTCTACAAACCGAATTTTCATCCAAAATTGAAGAATTTCAGAATATTGTAAAAGTCGGACGAACGCATATGCAGGACGCTGTACCACTTACTGTTGGTCAAGAATTCTCTGGTTTTGTGCAGCAATTAAGTAACAGTCAAATGCGCATTGGAGACTCTGTGAAGGCTGTTTACCAACTTGCGATCGGTAAGGATGAGCTTTTGAGTGTAATTCCGACATAATTTTTAATGATTATTATAAAAAATTGATCACTTTCAATAGAGTAGCTCAATATTAAAGCGATATTATTGGTTTGAGACGTTTGATCGTTTGAGGATAGACAACACATGACTTCTAATCAAGGATAATGATATCCGTCCATATAATGTTCTTTAATTGTCATGGAAACCAGCACTATTTTGGGTCGAAAACCGCGTGGGTAATATTGACTGCTTCCTCATCGTAACTTCCATAAACTGTCAATGTGAATGGAAAGCAGATCTAGCCCAACTATCGACATTCTCGCCATTCTGTGCCCGTTTGCGATTCTCCGCGTTAGCTGTTGTATGATGAACAGATGTGCATGATCGAACTTCATCTCTCTCTTTCGTTTGACTTTCCTATTTTTTAAAGGTATATATAGCATGAACTTTTGGGTGCATAGGATACTTTCTTTTTATGTCATTATTTATTAGAAATAATAATAATAATAAGCGTATATTTTCTGGAAGGCCTCAATATTGATAATCGTGAGGCAATAACATCATGAATGAAAGTCAAATTTGTTACAAAGTTATAGAAAAGAAAACTTAACAAAAGTAATGAAAATAAACATGGAAACACGATGCGATAATGTCACTGGGTAAATCCACAGTTGAACAGGTGAATCATCACCGGAAAAAATGAGTTACTCCTCATAACGGAGCTACAATACGGAGCTATCAATTTTCCCGAGTAAGGTAGCCGTTTCGGAATGAGCTGCTGAAGTGGATGGCTGCGGTCATTCAAAATTGAGCAAAACAATCGATAGCCAATTGTGATGCGACGGTAGTCAAGCGGAATGAAATTTGGGCACACGCAGCTGCTGGATCCGCAAATAATTTTGTGGCATCTTCGTTGTATTTGCTCTAAGATGTTGCCTTGTGTAGCACTCAACTGAACAAATAGCGGAGCAGAAAATTCTAGGAGACTTCGTATGTAACTATTGTAAATGATCACTAACTCCGGAACCGAAAGGAAAGGCTTCAATTGCCTTAACGCATACATTCTGCACGCTGCTCTCTTGGCTACATGAGCGACATGAGCATTCCACTTGTATAACTGCTCAAAATGAACACCGAGGATTCTTAAAGTATCGACAGCAGGCACGGTAGGTATTGCAGGTACAGAATAATCGAAAGAGTTGACGCGGCTACTAATAATGAACATTTGTTTGCATTTCTCTTGTTTGATAACCATACTATTTTCAGCTGTCCAATCTTTTACTTTTGAGAATGCCGAAATCACAGGACTGTTTGAAGAGTGTCTATCAACTCCGCCAGCGATGATGATATCATCTGCATATTTCAGCAGTAAAGCATTAGAGAAATCAGTTTGATTCAGATCGGCAATGAAGTAGCCAAATATAAGAGGCCCAATGCTGGATCCCTGTGCAACACCACTAGATACTTTGATGTAATCACTGAACGTCTTGCGCCATCTGACTCTCTGAAATCTTGATGAAAGATAGTTCTTCATGAATTTGATTATGAATGGATCAAACTCATCACGAACCATCTTAGCAAGTAAAAGTCTGTGGGAAACTTTATCAAAACCTTTTGCAAGGTCAACAGTAACAATGTGACACGCACTGATGCTTCTGTCCTGCAGTCTTTCCGTAATGAAATTGTCCAACATCAGCAGAGCACATGTTGATGAGCATCCTTTCCTGTATCCAAATTGAGCATCGTCGAATTTGTTCACGAAAGATGGGCCGATAACTTTGATTAACTCCTTTTCAAATAGTCTTTCAAGAAGAGGAAGTAGTGAGATTGGTCGGATGTTCGACAAATCAGCCGGTGAAGTTTTTGGCAGCGGCACAATATCGGCGTTTTTCCAATGCTGGGGCAAATTTGCGGTGAGCAGACACATGTTGAAAATAATTGTCACTGGTTCACTGAGATAATGAGAAAGTTTCGATAGGAAAATACTTAAAAGGTAAATACTGATAGGTAAATACTGAAAATTGGTTTGATTTATTAGCAACCGCAAGAATCGGACGGAATCAACCGTAAGTGTGAACTTTTCATTTTGAACAGCACATGATCAGGATGATGCGGTGCACGTCACTCCCTCATAGCTGAAACTCCCCTGATGCTGAGTGAATAATGGGAACATAATACTGCGATGGCGTGCATTGCACGTTACGGGTAGTTGGGACAGTGTTGTCAGCTGCTAGTCGAACACCTTAGCAAGTGCCTGCATGACGTGCACCGCACGTTATTGGGGCTCAAGCGGTTCACAGATAATAACTGATTCTAATTCATACTAGACAACTATCATTTTCACGCCATTTGTGACATTTGAAGTGACCACATGAGAAATGGTTCATCAACGAAGTGATAAGTGCTATAAATGTCTGTACATATGAGGGCATTCAAAACGTTCCCGGACTGCTGCTGCCAATCGTACAATTCGATGTCTATGATCTTAAATACCTCATCTAGTGTTACTTAGTCTCAATCTTCATACAGTGCCTGAAAATGATAGCATCAACATCATGACGTCATATCATCTGCTTCGATAGTGAATATCGATCGACGTGCGTCACACCGACATTCAGTAGCTCTGATCATTAATTCATTTCTTCAGAGTTCTTCAGTCACAACTGTTGTTGATGCAATGACCGACGAATTGAAAATTGAAATGCGGTGTGCTATTCACTTCTGTGTGAGACTTGGTGAATCTGCTGCGAAGACTTATGAGAAGATGCAGCTAGTGTACGTAGATCGATGCCTCAGCCGCACAACCTGTTTTGAGTGGCACAAAAGATTCACCGAAGGTGATTTCTGCAATGGACGACAGCATATGTGGACGTCCATCCACTTCCACATCCGAGGAGAAGGTTAGTCAGTGTCAGGCATTGATAGACGAGGACCGACGACAAACCGTGGAAGGTGTTTCTAACGCATAAAACGTCTCCGTCGGAAGTGCCCACGCTGTGCTTGTCGACCATCTCAAAATGCGGAGTCTGTGCACGATGGGTCCCCCGGATCCTGACTGACGAGCAACGTGCTGTGCGAGTTGAAGTCTGCAAGACTTTGTTGAGACGTGCGGAGAAGGAGGGAGAATCGTTCTTGGACAAGATCAGTACGGTCGACGAGTCCTGGATGCATCACTTTCAACCTGAGACAAAGTTTCAGTCCAGCGTCTGGAAGCACACCGACTCTCCACCTCCCAAGAAATGACTGGCGAGACCCTCTGCCGGAAAGGTGATGCACATGGTTTTTTTTTACCGTAGCGGTCTTGTCTACGACCATTCTCTCCCTCCACACACTACTGTTGCGCCACAGTACTATAGCAACGTCCTGAAATCCAGCCTTCGTCGTCATCTTCGCTCAAAACGTCCTGACAAGATCCAACAAGGCTGCATTCTTCATCATGACAACGCTCCCGCCCACACGGCCAGACTCACGAAGGAGACTGGTGGAAATGAATGTCGAGGTTCTCCCTCATCCCCCTTACTCACCCGATCTCGCACCCTGTGATTTTTGGCTTTTCCCAACCTTGAAGAGCACCTTGAGAGGTCACAAATTCTCCCCAGATGAGGAATTGAACAATGCTGTCAGGGTGACACTGAGAGAACTCTGTTCAGGCGGCCTTCACCACGTTTTCAACATTTGGATGAAGCGCTTGCACCGTTGTATTAAAGCTGAAGGTTCATGAATTTTTTATCAATGGCATCAGACCGGGAACTTTTTGAATGCCCCTCGTATACATGCAACGACAAACTGCTCCGCGTTAATGTGTTCGCGTCTGAAAATTCAAAATCGAATGTGATGTGGTGGCTGTGTCAGACTTAGAACGTTTGATAGACAAGGTAGTCCACTATTTTCTACTTTGGCCATTGCAAAAATAGAGATAAGTTAGCGAGTTAGTGAAATTTCGACGGGCATTCATTAAATATCACTTTGAACACACTACTGGCAAATCGGCTAAGTTAGTCCGCCAGCAATAATTAATAAATGCTGCTTTTTGCAGACACAATGTAAATTGAATAATTAAATTGATATTGCAATGAAATTTTTTCGATCCTGAGAACCCAATTTGAGGAGTCACTGTCAACCGAGCAGGAAAATCTTTCACACAAAGTACAAGTATTGGACATTCTCATACTAATGCTGACATTGCACTGACAACACGAAAAACAGAACAAATACTGAGCGGATAACAGTGGCGGTAAATGGCTCTCAACTAAGCTTAAATGTACACTTTAAGGCAATCAATCAGCAGACATTCTATATCACTCGATGTAAAATTTCCATGTTACTCATGACTTCTGTCAACTTGGAAATCAAAAAATCAATATCTCATGGCGTCTTGGTATTTCATTCATGACCGCTTAAGTATTTGTTGGCAATTCCTAGAAGATATTATTTATTTAAGTAATTGCCTCTGGCTATTACACGAATAAAAAGCGAAATTTTTGACTCTACGTTTCGAGATACCTCAGCGGGTGACAAAATATCATTTATGCATACCAGTCAAACAAAAAAATCAAATTATGGCAACTTGATATAACATCAGAATATGGACGTAGAAAAATGCAGTACAGAAATGCAGGATGTCATAGATTATATATACAAAGTAAATAAAGTAATCTTGTCATTTGGAAATATAGAAATAGCGGATATCGATTTACCAACTCATACGTGAATTTCACAACATCAGTCCAAAATCAGCATCACAGTGGAAAAATAATGCGCTCAGAAAGAAATAATGCAGAAACGTAAATCACTTAATGCCGTTTATATTCAGAAGGCACATAAAATATAGTTTCATCTAGGATTTACAATCTCGGAGCAAAAGATCAATCCCGGGATTACCATCCCGAATTTTCTCAATGCCTGGATTGAGAAAGCACTATTAGATTCATGTAGATTATGGCTTATGTGTACGATTTTGCTTTTGTATAGATTAATATTGATTAAACAGGTGTACCGACTCCAAATGGTAATAAAAAACTAATGATAAATTGTAAGTGTACTTCTTTATTATTGTTACGAATGTGAGCAATTTCTTCAATCATTATTTGTGATGAAGCACCTCATGTAAGGTACCTTCACATTTTACGAGATGAGACATTTAAAAAAATAAGCTTTCACGTCATGTGCACATGCACAAAATTTTCTTGTTCATTTCATTTAAACACTGATTGCATGATCAAGAGAGGTGATTTGAAGAATAGCAAAATAGTAGGTTAGCCAACCGAATCTATAGCGAAGTTATACTTGTACGAATGTCTGTTTAAAATGCCATTTCAAAATGTATATGTCATTAGAAGTGCGATCGATGATAAGATTTCTGACTTTCGAAGCAAAGGTCCAATCGACGTTAAAGGTACGCTCGCACTCCACGCTGCGCTAGTTGGTGGCGCAGAACGAAGTCATCCAGTCACAAATGATCAGAGCTCACCTCGGACCTTTGTTGTAAGGAAGCGATCCAATACCTTTCACACGACGGTTCCCATGGAGGGCTCATTTAGTGAGCGATTCGTTGACTTCGAATCTAGGAAGCGCTGTAACTCCTCGACCAATGTTGATGCAGTCGCAGATTCTGCCTCAGTTTTGTTCCAAGTTTGAAGAAACGGGGATCATGTCGAGAATAAACTTGGTACGCGTGACTAGTGTAAGGATAAACTTGGTCATTTGTTGCACAGAAACGCTCTGCAAGTCCCCAGACTCAAGAAAGAGTAACACTTGGATCATAACGTGAGTTCTTTCAGTCGTGCTCGTTGTCAATCGCTGATAGAGTTCGGAGGCGAAAGATGATTCCCTCGCTGTTTTTTCTAATTTCTTCATAATAAAATCGGTGACGCGACCGCCAACAACTAAATTACTGTCTCGTGTATTCTTATTCTATTCTAAACTAAACGACTGATAGATAGCGAAGTCAATCCCGAAAATCCCCGGAATTTGAATCCCTAAAATTTTTAAAGATCCTGGAATTGTGCGCCCTAGTTTCACCTCATTTATCTTGGTTTATTTGAGCATCGTTTGCTCTTCATGTTGTTCGATTTTTTAGTTTATAGTATATCTCTATGAAAAGGATTATTTCTATATTTCTAATTTATAGTAGTTGCAGGTTTAGGAAATCAATCTACAAATAATTATACTTAATTGTAGGAATTTCCTATTTCAAACAAACAATGTTTTTGGATTCCTCAGACTAATGGGACTATGCAAAATTGTCTTTATGCTCTCTGATATCCATGATAAAGGTTTGAATAGGTTGATTTAGAAGCTGGGTTGCTTTTTTTCTTGAAATGGTGCAAGAAACTTTGAATGCAAGATTTTTTATTATCAATAATTTATTGTCATTATACATACTATACTATGTAATTATACATACTTATATATGTACACAATACTGTGAACATGCATATAAATGTCTGCTTCACTGAAAATTTCGCTACTAATCGTAATTTGCGATCATCTATCGATTAGAATTCATTGCAACAATGAAGTTAGCAATCAGTCAATTGATATCGCGAATCGTCGCATTTAATTGATTGTTTGCAATCAATTGCGATCAAGAATGTTTAGTTATTTGTTTATGACACCTGAGTGAAGTCTAATGGGATATCACATCATCTTGTAGGTGGAACAGCAGTTGGAACAGGATTGAATGCCCGCATTGGTTTCGATAAGGATGTTTGCAGCACTCTCTCAAATCTCCTCAATATTCCTTTCACTCCTGCTGTCAACAAATTTGAAGCCCTAGCCGCTCACGATGCACTTACTCATTTCAGTGGCACATTGAACGGAACTGCGTGTAGCTTGATAAAGATTGCCAATGACCTTCGCCTGCTGGGCTCCGGACCACGTTGTGGTCTCGGTGAGTTGTCTTTACCGGAAAATGAACCCGGCTCGAGCATCATGCCAGGGAAAGTGAATCCTACGCAATGTGAAGCTCTGAGCATGGTCGCCGCGCAAGTGATGGGAAATCATCAGGCAGTGACAGTTGGCAATTCACATTCTCATCTACAACTGAATGTCTTCAAACCACTCATCGTCCGCAATGTACTACATTCCATGAGACTTCTGACCGACGCCAGCAAGTCATTCGCTCAACACTGTGTTCGTGGTAAGTTATCAGAATAAGGAAGGGGATTAGTAATGCCCGTAGAGATACAAAGTTAAGTCGACAGGGAGTTATAATCTAGAACAGGGGGATTTTGTATTTAATGTTTTGACATTAGTCTAAATTAAATTCCTAAGATTTTTGTTCCAAAAGCGCTTACATCTAGCCGTTTATCAGTAGGCCCTCAAATTTGTTTTCTAAATCCGTTTCATGTGATCAATTACTCTGTATAAAACATGATTTGTTTGGCACGTATTCTGTACAGAAAATGTAACATATTGCAATGCAATTCATTAGTTTTTTGTTGCAGCATAATGTTCCTTACAATGCTGTATTACTAATTTCATAGACAAATCTCAACAGAATAATTGAAGCGTTTAAATCACAATCATTCATTTCATAGGTGTCGTTCCAATACATGCCTTGCTACTATTGAAGGTCTCGCTTTTATGTCATGGTCAAACGTAGAAACCTGTACCAACTAATGCCAGATCTTTCAAATTGAAGGTGAGTTGCAAAGTTCAAGACAAGATATGGGAACTTTATCAATTTTATCAAAAAGAGCAAAATGATTGCTAAATGTACCCACGCATAGACTGCTTCACATTCAAAACATTGGCGCTCAAAATTAGCTTTAAAAGATTCATTAATGGTGAATTATACATGAGCTATAGCATCCTGAAATAAGAAAAACATAGCTGAAATTCCCGCCGACTTTACATACTGATCGAATCAGATTGCCCTGCACTGATTGCAGACTACTAAGTTAAGCTTATCTAACTGACCATCTCAACATAACTGTTGTAATCAGTCGCTATTGAATTGAAGAGCGCTGTTGCATTGATTCGGAAATAAACGCCGAATTAAGCAACGAAGAAAAAACTGAAAGTTGTTGAAGGAACGTGGGATGGATTAGCCCTTTAATGTACCTACTGATCACCGATGTAGCGTTCACTGGGCCTACAGGTTGAAATTGTCATACTAAAAGCGGTATATTATTTAATTTCGCTGCTAATTATACACGAAAAAAATATGAGGAAACTACATACAATTCTTTTCAGATGCATGCATAGAAAGAAACTTTCAGTAGTCCTGAAAATATTACAATATAAGACTCGCTTTTATTACATGCCTAATTATAAATCAACGCTTTATGTTTGCAGGTCTGAAAGTGAACACGAAGCAAATCAATGCCTATCTTGACCAGACATTAATGCTTGTGACTGCCTTGAATCCTCATATCGGCTACGACAACGCTGCTCGAATTGCTAAACATGCTCATGCTACAGAAACTACTCTTCGCTCCGCTGCTATTGAATTGGGTTTACTGACAGGAGAGCAATTTGATGATTGGGTTCGACCAGGAGAGATGTTAGGACCGAAGTAAATAATTATATTTATTGAAGTGATAAAGATGACTAATACAGATCATTTGAATCGAGAAACTATGTGATTGTTCTTGTTCATACTCACTCTGAGAGGCGAAATCTCCATGGATATTGTACTTCAGGGCTGGATGCTAAGATTATTAATTATATGCATGCATACTCAATTTAAAAATCAATTGGGGCCTTTACTGCTTCCTAGTGATGTAGAAGCAATATTTATGAGGAAACATTTATTTGAGACTGAGGATTTATGTTAGATTTCGAGGTCTAGTGCGAAGGTTCAGCTCACCATGACTCTATATAAATATATATATAGATATGAAATGTGCGCTCCTGCCCCACCGAATTGTACTCTCCTGCCCCACGGACGAATATGAAATGTACGCCCCTGCCCCACGACTGTACGCTCCTGCCCCACTGACTCTCCTGCCCCACGTATGAGCTTTTGCGGAATATGATTGTGCATTGATATGTACTGTTGTGAAAGAAGTTCTATGGCTGTCAGCACCTCCAAATGCCTGGTCCGACGATTGCTGTAGGCCCTGGTCCCTTCAGTTTTCGTATTTAGAGTTAGTTTTTGCGGAATATGATTGTGCTGTGATATGTACTGATATGAATGAAGATATATGACAGTCAGAGCATCTCCAAATGCCTGGTCCGACGATTGCTGTAGGCCATCAATTTTCGTATTTAGAGTTAGCTTTTGCGGAATATGATTGTGCATTGATATGTACTGATGTGAAAGAAGTGCTATGGCTGTCAGAGCACCTCCAAATGCCTGGTCCGACGATTGCTGTATAGGCCCTCAATTTTCGTATTTAGAGTTAGCTTTTGCGGAATATGATTGTGCTGTGATATGTACTGATATGAATGAAGATATATGACAGTCAGAGCACCTCCAAATGCCTGGTCCGACGATTGCTGTAGGCCCTGGTCCCTTCATGTACAAGTGGGGCAGGAGAGTACAATTCTCGGTGGGGCAGGAGCGCACATTTCTTATTTATATATATATAGGTCATCAGCCATGAAGCAAAGGCTCTTGCAACGTTCCAATTTGCACTAAATTTCAATTCTTTAATTAATACGAATTTCCGTTTAGGCCCTCGATTCACTTTGCTCATTGACTGATTTTTAATGGATTAAGTTGCTGATCGGTGTCTTAAGGTCTAGACATTTCAGATGACGGCTTCAAGTCAATAAATTTTGATTCACATAACTTTCTGCACAGAGCCTGATTTGTGATTCTATCGGCAGGATATCATCAAGCAACTTTGATATCAAAATGCTCCAATTTGTATGGCGATTATAGACAAGATAAGTAAAATAACGGTGTCAAGTCAAAATATTTGTATTTGGATAAGGCTCCGGACGGAGTCAACACAAAAAACATGAACAAAAGTAAGAAAAGAAAGTCATTAAACAGAAGAAAGTATCCATCAAATTTTACGCTTGCATTCATTCACCGAAGCTGCGTTAACTGCTGAAGATGGCAGTGAGTTCCACTGCGAGATGATGCGTTGTGAAAAAGTTGTGCCGTAGTAGGAGGCGAGCAGGTCCTTGCACCAGTTTCCGATTGTGCGAGCGAGTTCGTGTAAGTTCAGACATGGTGAAAAATAGATCAGAGTCAACATTACAACAGTGGCGTGCGGTCAATAGAAGCGGCGAATGCCCTGCTGAAAATCTGTAAGTAAGCCATTTTTGTCTTTCCTAGGACTGATAAATAATTTAGATTCTGAATCTCGCATAAAATCCAATAGAAACCCATTTCATTTAGGGGAATCACGTTTTAAAGAGCTTTGACAAAGGTGAGGCATCGCCGCATTCACTGGTGCTATCTATTTGCATTGACTGACTCGCAGTCTGTGCACGCTGCCTTCTCGCGATTTCCTAGGCTGCGAAATGAAATGCTGGGTGCATTCGGCGAAGTTATCGCATCGCTCACTTTAGGGAAAATGATACAGATAGACCAGATCTCATCAGACAGACAGGAAAAACGTTGTAATTTATGTTTATATTTGAATATGAATGTAATTTAGATGGCATTTTGTGTTCGGAAACCTTACAGGAATGTACAATTATAATTCTATATTTCAGTAAGAGTGTCAGTAAAGGTACAGTAAGTAATACATGCAAATCATCATTAGTATAAGACACGTGTTAAAGACCATTACGAAAAGTCAATTAAGAGTCAAAAATATTTAGAACACCTAACAATCAATTTTTCTAAAGTCGGCTTCCCGACAGACAAATTCGATATCAACATTTTGTGAATCGTCGTTGAAATAGAGTGACCTAGATCCACGTAAGCATAAAAGACAAGAACGTAACAGATGAAAGGACAGTCTAGTCCTCACCCAGCTGATGGTCTTGCTGTAGCCTACTCGACATTCCTTTTTTCAGATAATTTTTCGGATAGTCTTTTGTAGAATGCGCGACATTCTTTCGCCATACCACCGGTACATGAAAAGACCAACGGAGTAAAAGAGCCTTGATCTACTAAGCATATTCTTTCGTTGTATGATCGCTTCTTTGATTCTTCATGCTGCCGATGAGCAGAGGAAAGTTCGAAATCAAGGTTAGTCTTGGCTAGCGGGTTGAACACCCTTACGTCGAAATATGCCATTTGCCCCTCGATCCAGACACCCCTGGCTGCTATGTCAACACGAGCTTCATCGGTAATAACAGTGCTTTTCGGGAATGATTCTCCTGATAGTGGAGTTAAGCAAGGCTCTACCCTGGAGCACGTAGCATTCACTTAACAACCCAGCAGTGAAGTCCCTGATCTCATTATGTCTCAATGAGATGAGTCCTCCTTTTTTACAGGAGAATGCGTGTTCAATGTCAAAATTAAGTCCACATACACACTTACTTGGCAAATCTTGAAGTGGGATGTTGTATCTTATACGAAGACTATCCCAAAAAGCTTGTTTTTCCAAGTAAAACCCATGTTCTTTCAAGGGCATTGATGTTAGCCAACTGGACGCTCCAATTTCATTGGCGGCCTCAACCATTCGCAGGGTAATTTTATCACTGATTGCTCGTTTGATTTCACTTAAATTTCCTTTGTATTGTACATGTTTTTCTTTTCTTCTTGTTTTGACTGCTTCACTTCACATCTGACTCACATTTCTATCATATTGAGAATCTTGAGACTTCACTTTTTCAATCATGTCTTTTGTGATTACTCTTGAAGCTTCGTATTCCTCTTGGCATCGAATGGTAGGAATGTGGATTCCAAGGCCTCCTAGTTTTGGTGGAAGCGAAAAAAGCTGCCTTTCAATATCACTGCATTCATATCCGTTAAATAATGCCGGAATGAGCGAATGTCGAATACTATATTCCAAAGGCTCCAGAAGTTCGGTGAGATTAGGAATCGTTCGCATAAAGTAGGTATACTTGTGTTGAATACCTCTTGTGAATGCAGCATAGGCGGAATGTGGAAATGAATTCGCAACTTTCGAAAGTTCTTTAATCTCATCGACCCAATCTCGTACTTTTTTGCTGACATACTCTCGCTTGAAATTATTATTGCCGACACATGCACCAAGATGTTTATTACCCTCAGACGTAATTTGTATTTCACTTTTTGAAAAGACTTCAGTGGCTTTCAAGAGGTGAGCGTCTTTGACAATCAGCACACTTTTAGAAGGGTTAGGAAAATACCCGATGTAGGGTCCAAAATTTTCAATCAAGTTCCACCATTCTTTTAGTTGAATCAAAGTGCCAACCCCTGCAAAATCGTCTGCAAAGGCTACCTTTTTGACATTGTCAACCTGATTGCCACATTGCGAGCTCAGCAGCGGTAAAATAGCGAGAGCATACATGGGCATAGCTACAGGATCACCTTGTGTTGTGCCTTCATTTGATTGTAGTTCATATCCTCCAGTGACAAACAGAGTCAGACAGACAGGATGACTTGTGTGCATGTATGCAGTGTATGTGCCGATCCAATGTGTTATTGGTCATCCATCATCATGTTATGGGAGAAAGAACAAAGTTCAGTCTTGAATCTAAGAACTTTGACATTGCTACCGATATGATAAAAGCAGCATTCTCTGTCAGAATATTAGCCAAAAAAATTGTAGTTGAAACTGGGCGGCCGATGCCTAAACTTCAAATGAATCCTGAAGCATCGAAAGACGGAAAGCGTATATTCGTCGATACGATGATTTTTCCGTGGCTGTGTGAAACTCAAGTCTGAATATCAATGGAGAAAACTTTATATTCATATTTTTGTGCAACCTACAAATCAGGCAAGGAGGTTCTTGACATGATGTTATTAATGACTTCGTCAAAAAGTCAAGAAGGATGGACCTCAATTTTAGATAATTCCACATATTCACGCTATGAAGTACAAGAGATTCATTATAACAAATAGTTTTTACATAATTTCAACAGTAGCCAACAGAGTAATGTAAATTTTCAAGATATATTTGAAATTAAGTTAACGCCCTTTTCGATATCGAATATGATAAATGATGCAATGTGCAAAGACGATTTTGAGCAAATGGGCGTTAAAAAAAATCCGATTCTGTGCATCGCATGCCTATCAATGAGTGGCACCGCACGCCACTGCATTACAATAACCACATAATAGTTTAAAAACAAATAAATCTGCACATATGCGTCTTTCACAGAGTGAGGGCAACCTTAGAGAGTCTAGACGATCACGATAACATAATTCTCGAAGACCACATAACCCTTTAGAAAATCGCCTTTGAACACCTTCGAGTAAATTTATGTCTCTCCGGAAATACGGAGCCCAAATGGAACACGAATACTCCAAATGAGGTCGAACAAAAGCCTTGTACAGCAGTAACATCGTCTGATTATCCAGAGATTTAAAAGCCAATCTCTTCTCCGTCTTGATAACTGTCACTAAAAGCCACAAATTTGAATTTTAACAGTGAACGGATCCAGCAGCATCTAAAACTAGGTTAATGTGTTAAAATATTAGCCGACAACTCCATATATGGCCTCCGACAGTTTGAAAGAATGCCTACATAACCCACGAACTGACGATCCTTCTGACTATTTTAACAGAAACCTATCGTTACCGCACTTAAATTCCAATTTATAGCTTTTCATTGGACAGTTTTATGAACAGTACCATTTTGAACTGGGATCGAAACGCACCGAAATTACGACTCAAAGCATTTGTTTCTTCGAAAAATCAAAAACCTACGTGTAGATCCCTGCTTGGGAACTGTACATTTTGTTTAAGCCACACAAAATTGGTTCAACTTAGGCTACATCTGCATCATTTAGGATTGCTGTATGCATAAAACGTTCTCTCCAAGGTTACTCACATGAATTGGTGATTAGTGTGGTTCTGGTTGATCTAGTGGTGGGCGAGCTTTACGCAGGCACTTTCGCCTTCTTATTCTCCCAACTTCCTCATGAAAAGCAGACTAATTGTGATGTTGTATGAACAACAAAGAATTCTGAATTCCAGTGCTCCTATGACTGCAAGCTTGTTAGAATTACCATATATCTTAGAAAGTTAAGAATAAATTATTCCAATAATGGCTTCAAATCGGGGTGATTCCTCCACAATTCAGAACACCGACACAAATGTACGAAACATACCATACCGGTATATTGCGTTATAAGTTAGTAGAAGACAAGCTTTACAAAATCATTTATTTGAAGTAACTTCGCAAAAATCTGTAAGCAAAAAGTTCTCTTTCATACAGTATATGTAAAAATCATCTCAAAATGATAAAAACACTCCCTAGCGTTCAAGAAGTTCTGCATTCAGGAGTTTCTTCTGTATTACGAGTTTGTTCGGATGCCACTCCACGTCGCCTAGATAGTCGACGAGTCACGGGAGAAGCCTCAGGGGGTTGCGAGTTTGCAACATTTGAGGGAGGATCCTTTGGCTGTGATGAACTAACTGGCTTCGAATGACCTTTTTGGCCCTCATGTCGCTTCCTTCTGGTTCTTGCGTTGAATACTGGTGATGAGCTTCGCTTGATAGGAGACTTCGGTTCAATCTGTAAAGATAACAGGTTGATTTCATAAATACGTAAATGAATGAGTTCGGGCGGGAATTGAACAAGCATGCGCATTGTGCTTCAAAATTCGACGCACTTAGCGCACGAAAGCGACGAGGTGGACATCTGCGGACAGTCTTCATGGAACTTGGCCACACAAATGACACGTGATGGTCGGGACCGGGTTTCCAAACGTGTCAAATTAGTGCGGTTAGGAAACATACCTACATTGAAGCTTGTGCTACATTGCCAATGGCCTATGTTCCAACAATCGTTCCATGAATTTTTATGATTTTCAACTTCCAAATTAAGCAGCAGAAGGTTCGTGATTCATTCGTAACTTTCTTCATTGGTCACCTTCGTTCATTTCTGACCAAAATTAATCTCCCTTTTACATCCTAAAACTTCTACAGTTTTTGACAACTTCCATGACCTCCTGTGCTTCGCCGAAGAGTCGATGAAAGATATGACCGTCTTATTCCACCTTCAACTGAGGCGGATCTGAGCAGATAGTCTCATCATGATAATGAAAGTCAACATACTGCAGCCGTGTATTGCTGACTCGATATTCCTGCACAGCAGATATCTCTGTCAAATAATATTTTGACAATGTCAAAATTCAATCGATACTCGTGCCTTCCAATCATTTTGCACAATGCAAACATGCACATTTCGAGAGCTTTTCAAAAAAGTTAAATGCTGAATTATTTAGGCGTAGAAAAATATTCATAACATTTGATATTTCCGTTATTAACTTGTGAATTACATAATTTGATGATTATCATATAATTTATAGATAGTTGTAGCACTGGGCTATGGCTTTGGGAAATCAGTTCTCCGATTATACGGCAATAGCATGTGAATGTTTCTAAAACTAAGGATGTATGATCGGATTTACCGCCGATCACGGTCATAAGAAAAGATAGAACCGGGTTACATGGTACTGACTGTAAATTTCATAAATGTTTCATGCCTTTTATAAGTCTCATGATAATGTTTAAAATTCTGTAATTAATTATTTAATCAAATCATTTTTTGCAATCGGTACTCTCTTATGACCGTGATTGGCGGTAAATCTACATCTTTTTATTTCTAGTTTTAGAGACATTCACATGTTATTGCCGTATAATCGCATAACTATGATTTTCCAAAGCCACAGTCTAGTGATACAAATATCCATTTTTGCATCTTTACCTTTTCAGATTTTGAGCTTATGTTGCAGAATAGCTTCTTTTTATAATATGTACCCTGATGAAAACGACGCTTAGTCGTAGAAATATATTGGCTTATCAAAAAATAACAACATCACTTCAATTTCCCAATTTAGATTATAAATATTTGTTTCTCACGACCGCTAGAATGAGTCACCATTTAAACTTTTAAAGGATTAAAACAGTTTGGAAATCCTTGGATCTCTCTTGACTGAGATCGTTTTCTTAAAAATCAAATAAACTTTTCCTGAACTGTCTTTAATTGTTATCTATGAAGGCGTTTAAACATTTTTATATTTCACAGTGCTATAATCTCTATGATTATTGCTTCCATAATATAGTTTATGCTTTCCAAAGTGTGCATAAATTTCCAAGAGTGCAATAAACAGTCTTTATTGCACTCCTTCATTGAAATACATTAGCACATAGAAAGTTTTTCATCCTCTACAACGAAAATCATGCATAGAAATGCATGTACAATGGACAGAGAAGCAGGCTATCTGATTTCAAAATTGCTTTGGTTTGATTTTCAAATCATGTTAAGGATCATGATCATAGATTCTGGTAGTTCTGTGAAATATAAAGTTACTTACAGAACATGTGCAAAGATATCCAGCTTAATTGCATTTTTCTCGATCAACGAACTATGCCCTCGCCCTTCGGGCTCCTGCATAGACATGTTGATCTCAAAAAATGCAATAAAGCTGGATACTTTGCACTTGTTGTGTAAATAACTATTTTACTCATCCCTGTCCCACACAAGGCGCAAAGCCATTATAGCGAGCTAGGAGTGCGGCAGCTAGTCTTCTGCACTTCCGTATCGAAGAGCGGCTCTTGACTAACTGAGACAACCTTTCAATTGTAGCATATTCCTCATATGAAAACCTTCTGTGACCTCTGAAATCACTTCATGCTTTTATATAGATGCTTCCACTGTGGATGAAGTGAACACCGGTGATCGCAGACAACGGACCATCCAAGTACGCTAAGGATGCGACTCATCCCATCTAGTAACAGAGACAGAAACGAGCAAATTGTTTCATTCTGAGATTTGAGGTTTATTTTAAGGCCACTGAATTAAACAGGGCAAGATATTAATGCATGTCGGGAAGCTAAACAACATTTGGAATGTGATAAATGGGTAATTCAATCAGAAGTAATTGACTATTAAGGCGAAATTACACATTCACTAGATACTTACTTACTTTACTTTACTTTCTCCTTTTAACGTCTGCTTTTCCTCCTTGGTGAGGGTTGGACGTGATGAGACTCCTCCAACGGGCGCGGTCCTGTGTGTCTTCCACTGTCAGCCTCAGCTCCTTCATGTCTTCCTGGATGGTCTGCAGCCATGATCTTCTTGGTCTGCCACGTGGCCTGGGACCTTCGACAGCCACGTTGAGCACGCGATGAATCGGCTCTTCCTCTGTCCTCCGTTTCACGTGCCCGAACCACCTCAACCTGCGTTCTCTGAGTACGACCTCCAGCTGTTTGAGGCCGCACCTGCCTGCTACTTCAGCGCTATCTACTCGATCGGAGAGTGAGACACCGGTCATGTACCGCAGCATCCGTCTGTCAGACGAACGCAGTTGTTGGGCCAGGTGTTGTGTGAGGGCCCATGATTCGGCACCATAGAGCAGCACGGGTCTGATGCATGCGTCATACACGTGTCCACGGCATTTGAGTGGTACGTGTCGGTTCCTGAGGAGACTTGCTAGATCTTTCCATTTGCGCCATGCGGACGCAATTCTCGCTCGCACCGCTCGCTCTGATCCTCCTTTGCAGAATTAATCCTCCTACACAGAATTACACATTCACTAGATAGTGATCGGAAAATGTTAACAAGTTCTGTTGGATTTAATTCTTGAGGATAAATTCTAAATTTGACTCACCTTATCCATCTCTTTCTTCGGAACCTTCAATTCATCGAGTTTGGCTAATAACAGCGTCTCTTGTTCTTTCATTTTGTCTAATTTAGACTGCGTATCCTCCAAGCGGGCTTCAAGTTCGCATTTTTCCTTTCTCAACTCGTCTTCCACTTCCAATTTCTTTTTCAGTTTCTCAGTCGTTTCTTCCAAATTAGCTTCCAATTTGCTGTTTTTCTTAACAATTTCTTTTTCATTCCTATTTTTATCATTTAATTTCTGAGTCATTTCGGTCAAGTTATTCTTCAATTTATTGACCTCTTCTGCTTGTTCTCTTTCATTACGTATTCTTTCGTTCAAATTATTTTCAAGTTTTCTTATTTCCTCTACTAATGTTTTTTCTTTATTCGTTTTTTCATTCAAATTGGCTGTCATTTCATCCAAGTTATGCTTCATTGTTTTTATTTCTTTAACTGACTCCTTTTCTCTTTCTGATTTATCATTCAATTCCTGTGTCACTTCTGCCAAGCTATCCTTTATTACACGATTTTCATTTATTAAATCATTTTCCTCGGTAGATTTGACGCTTAGTTTTTCTGACACTTCTTCCAAATAACTTTCCAATTCATTCTTTTCACATCTCAAAATTTCTTCCACTTCCGTCTTTCTTTCCAGGTTCTTAGTCACTTCTTGTAAATTGCGCCTCAATTCGCTTTCTTCTTTTCTGAGTTCCTTTTCATCTTCTAATTTTCTATTCAGTTTCTCAGTAACTTCTAACAGATTACTCTTCAATTCATTTTTCTCTTTCTTCTCTTCTTCCTTGATTTTCTTGAGCTCCGACACCTGCGCGGCTAAATCATCGATATGAGAGCGGCTATCCTCAAGCGCCTGCCAATTCTCCAGTTCATCTTTACGATTCTTGGTTAGCAAATTTTGATTAACTTCATTCATGTTCTTCAATTTCTCTTCCAAGTTTTTGATCTCCTGCTTCATCGATGCGGCATTTTCTTCGAATATTTTCCGCTTTTCAGTGACGTGCTTCTTATAGCTATTCAGTTTCCCCTCCCAATCATCAGCTGTTAACTTCGCGGTGTTCAACTCATGTCTAGTTATCTTGTACCTATCATCAAGAAGAGAAAATTCTTCCATCTTCAACTTAACACGTTCACATACGTCAATTTTGTTAATGTCAGTATTTTCACTTTGGACAACAAGTTTCTTGATTGTATCAATTTCCGTCTGCAGATCCTCTGACCTCCTTTGATACAGCAACAGTTGGTCTTCAATTTCTCGATTTCTATTACTCAGCGAGTCCATTTGAATTTCCGTCTCCTGTTTTGTATTGCGCAGATTCTTCATTTCATTTTCGACTTCTCCAATTGTATGTTTGAGTTCTTTATTTTCATCTTCTATTTCTCTATACCGCTTCATCAACACTTTCATTTCATCTTCAAACTCGCTGTTTATGTTCTTCACACTTTCAAGTTCATCTTCGACCTCTCGATTTCTGTTCTTCACACTTTCAAGTTCATCTTCGACTTCTCGATTTCTGTTCTTCACACTTTCAAGTTCATCTTCGACCTCTCGATTTCTGTTCTTCACACTTTCAAGCTCATCTTCGACTTCTCGATTTCTGTTCTTCACACTTTCAAGCTCATCTTCGACCTCTCGATTTCTATTCTTGGATGCCTCCATTTCATCTTCGACCTCTCGATTTCTGTTCTTCACACTTTCAAGCTCATCCTCGACCTCTCGATTTCTGTTCCTCACACTTTCAAGCTCATCCTCGACTTCTCGATTTCTGTTCTTCACACTTTCAAGCTCATCTTCGACTTCCCGATTTCTATTCTTAACACTTTCAAGCTCATCTTCGACCTCTCGATTTCTGTTCTTCACACTTTCAAGCTCATCTTCGACTTCCCGATTTCTGTTCTTCACACTTTCAAGCTCATCTTCGACTTCTCGATTTCTGTTCTTCACACTTTCAAGCTCATCTTCGACTTCCCGATTTCTGTTCTTCACACTTTCAAGCTCATCTTCGACCTCTCGATTTCTGTTCTTCACACTCTCAAGTTCATCTTCGACTTCCCGATTTCTGTTCTTCACACTTTCAAGCTCATCTTCGACTTCTCGATTTCTGTTCTTCACACTTTCAAGTTCATCTTCGACCTCTCGATTTCTGTTCTTCACACTTTCAAGCTCATCTTCGACCTCCCAATTTCTGTTCTTCACACTTTCAAGTTCATCTTCGACTTCTCGATTTCTATTCTTCACACTTTCAAGTTCATCTTCGATCTCTCGATTTCTGTTCTTCACACTTTCAAGTTCATCTTCGACTTCTCGATTTCTGTTCTTCACGCTTTCAAGCTCATCTTCGACTTCTCGATTTCTGTTCTTCACACTTTCAAGTTCATCTTCGACCTCTCGATTTCTGTTCTTCACACTTTCAAGCTCATCTTCGACTTCTCGATTTCTGTTCTTCACACTTTCAAGTTCATCTTCGACTTCTCGATTTCTATTCTTCACACTTTCAAGTTCATCTTCGATCTCTCGATTTCTATTCTTGGATGCTTCCATTTCATCTTCGACCTCCTGATTTCTGTTCTTCACACTTTCAAGCTCATCTTCGACTTCTTGATTTCTATTCTTGGATGCTTCCATTTCATCTTCGACCTCTCGATTTCTACTCTTCACACTTTCAAGTTCATCTTCGACCTCTCGATTTCTACTCTTCACACTTTCAAGTTCATCTTCGACCTCTCGATTTCTACTCTTCACACTTTCAAGCTCATCCTCGACCTCTCGATTTCTGTTCTTCACAATTTCAAGTTCATCTTCGACCTCTCGATTTCTACTCTTCACACTTTCAAGTTCATCTTCGACTTCTCGATTTCTATTCTTGGATGCTTCCATTTCACCTTCGACTTCTCGATTTCTACTCTTCACACTTTCAAGCTCATCTTCGACTTCTCGATTTCTATTCTTGGATGCTTCCATTTCATCTTCGACTTCTAGATTTCTACTCTTCACACTTTCAAGTTCATCTTCGACCTCTCGATTTCTACTCTTCACACTTTCAAGCTCATCTTCGACCTCTCGATTTCTATTCTTGGATGCCTCCATTTCATCTTCGACCTCTCGATTTCTATTCTTGGATGCCTCCATTTCATCCTCGACCTCTCGATTTCTATTCTTTACACTTTCAAGTTCATCCTCGACCTCTCGATTTCTACTCTTCACACTTTCAAGCTCATCCTCGACCTGACGATTCTTGGTCAGAATATTTTCCTTTTCTTCTTCTAACTCATGATTTCGTTTTTGCAATGTTTCCACGTCCTCTTCATATCCATCTCTAACTCTTTTCAGTTCTTTTTCGACTTCATGATTTCTGGTCTGTAATGCTGCTATCTTATCTTCGAACTCTCGAATTTCATTCTTTAAGGTTTCCGAAAGTTTTTCCAATTCTCTGTTTCTGGCCTTCAAAATGTTCAGTTGATTTTCATGCTCCACGCGTTGAATCCCTATTGCTTCTGTTTCATTGCCATCGTCACGATATTGGTCATTCAATTTCAATGATGATGACACTTCTTCAGTTTCTCTTGGATTTCGGTTCTCTGTGAATTTGAATGCATCTTCGGCTTCCTGATTTTCTTCTGTCAGTATTTCCACTTCCTCGTTATCTCTATTCCTCATTGTTACTGCGATGACCCCACCATCATTCGCGGGATTCTCATCTTGTCGACGTTCGTGTTTCAATAACTCAATTTCATGATCAATTGCTTGATTTCTATGCCTCAATAATTCTACTTCAGCTTCCATTTCACAGTATTTTATTGTAAATGTTTCTATCTCTTTACCAATTTCTTCATTTACCGATTTCAGTAATTCCGCTTCTTCGGTCACTTCTCGATGTATCCTCAGCAATAATAGCACATCACTATCAACTTCTCGACTAGCGGTGCTCATTGCTTCCATCAAACTGTGTATCTCCTCAGATGCATTCTTTAATGTCTCTGCTTCGTCCACTGTTTTTGAATTTTCGCAATTCTCCTTGCTAATTTCACCGAGCAAAGTCTGTAAATGTTTCATTTCTTTCTCAACTCTCAGATTTTTATCTTTCAGGTCCAAAATCTCACTATTCATAGCTTCTGTATCAGATATGTTTGTACTGCGTAATACTAGCATTTCTGCTTGTAATTGGATGTGTTTTCTCTTCATTGTCTTGTATTCATACAATAAATCGACATAGCTAATATAATCTTCGTTATCTTCCGTGTCACTTTCAGTATTTTCAGATAGGAAGCCGTCACTGGAAGATTCAGATGAGCTCCGTCCTACTTCGATACCGGTGCCTCTCGCATATGAATGATCAACGGAAACTATCAATTTCTTGAATTCAATGCCGCTAAGCGTCTCCGGATCGTCGGAATAATACCTCTTTCTCTGACTTCGCGAATTCTGTGAAGTATAAAGTGATTGCCTTCTTCTCTTGATTTTCTTTGATGTATCATTACCAGTTGAGGAGTCATCAGACGATGAAGTTTCAGACCGCTTTCGTTTTCGTTTTTCATGCACTATTGGTGAATCAATACCACAGTCATGAAGTAAACTTTCTGGCAATTCGAAGGATTCTGTCAATGAGTCCACGGATATTGCCTGGACTTCTTCAACGGATTTCGATCTCTGCACATCTTCCGAACTACGAGGTGGTTCCTGGTTAGAGTCTAGCTGCAACTGAAGAGTATCAACTCGACGCTTCCATACTTTTTTCTCGTTGTCTTCCACAACTAGCTGATCTTTGATTTTTTCTAACATCTGTGTAAGAACGTTCTTCTGTTCCTCGTAAATATTTATCTCATTCTTTGAAGCTTCCAATTCTGCCGAAAGTCTATTTTTCTCTAACTTGTCAGTACTTGACTCTTGCTCCAAAACTGACATTCTGTGTACCAATATCTTACGCTCCTCTAGCAATTCAGAAACATCTTTCTCTAGTCGATAAGTTTCCAACTTTTCTTTCAAAGCAGATATTTCCGCTTTTAATGATTCTGTCTCCCACTGCGATTGCTTGGCAAGCTCATAACTTTGATGCAGAGAATTATTTAGAAGTTGGATTTGCTTTTCTCCGGCTGCTATGTTAGCTACAAGCTTCATCGTCATGATTTCGTCATCTCCTTCACCTTCATGTGAAATGGTTTGGCCTTTACTCAGTGATCCAATCATATCAACCATCATCATTCGTATCTTTTCTAATACATTCATTTCTTCTTTCAAGTTTGTTATCTTTTTCACAAGTCCCTCTTGTGGCTCCTCTTTTTTCTCTGAATCACATATTGCACTCTCTTTTTCAGCTAACAGGTCACATTGCCTTAAAGATTCATCGTCAAGAGGAGAAGTTTTCTTGCTCTTCTCCACATTGTCAGTTTCAGAATTATTCAAGCCATTATCGAATCCCATATCTCCTTCCTCGTTGATAGAATTTTTGGATTTTAATGTCATCATTTCAATGTTCATCTCGCCAATTCTATCATTTTTGATCTTCAATTGGTTTGTCATATCTTCTATTTCGAGTTCTAGTTGCGTGATTCTTGAGTTATAGGCGTTTATTTCTTCCTTTAGGCTCTGTATTTGTAAAGCAAGCATTTCATTACCATGAAATTCCAATAGTTGATCCGATATAGTTGATTTTAGACTCTCGATTTCCCTGTTGCAGTCATCTAACAGTTGTCCTAAACAGGAAGTGGTCTCCGCATACTCATTTACTTCTTTCAAAGCCAAATTCAATCGATTTCCTATAGCTGCATTTTCGCATTCTGACTGCGAATCAGCTTCAACTGCAATAAGCCTAAGCTCATCCAAATCACATATTTTCTGATTTAGTGAACGAATCTCAGAGTTCTTTTCATTTATCTGATCAATGAACTCAGAAATCTGGTCATTCAGATTACAGATATATTTTTCCTTGTCGGCAGCGTCATCAATAGCGATCTTAAATAATGTATTCACGTCCTCTCTTTCTTCTTCCATCTTGAACTGCTTTTCTAGAAAAGCTGCGACTTCTTTGTTCAAATTATCTTCCGTTCTCTGTAACAGCATGATCTCATCATCTCTCGATTTAATTTCATTATCTTTTTCTGCTATCACCTGATACGCGTGCTCAAGTTGTTGAACCCTTTCTTCAATGTTCTCCCTTTGGTGATCCCTTTCTCTAACTTGGCGATCTCTTTCTTCAATCTGATGGTCCTTCTCTTCAATTTGACGAAATGTTTCTTCGATTTGAAGGCCTTGCTCCTCGATTTGCCGGTCCCTTACTTCCATCTGGCGATCTCTGTCTTCAATCTGAAGGTCCTTTTCTTCTATATGAAGATCCTTTTCTTCAATTTCATGAACTTTTTCTTCAATTTCACGATCTCTTTCTTCAATCTGATGGTCCCTTTCTTCAATTTGACGAGCTCTTTCTTCGATTTGAAGACTTTGCTCCTCGATTTGACTAGCTATTTCTTTAATTTGACGATCTCTTTCTTCAATCTGAAGGTCCTTTTCTTCAATTTGACGATCTCTTTCTTTAATCTGAACGTCCTTTTCTTCAATTTCATGAACTCTTTCTTTAATCTGAAGGTCCTTTTCTTCAATTTCTTGAGCTCTTTCTTTAATCTGAACGTCCTTTTCTTCAATTTCATGATCTCTTTCTTTAATCTGAAGGTCCTTTTCCTCGATTTGACTAGTTATTTCTTTAATTTGACAATCTCTTTCTTCAATCTGAAGGTCTTTTTCTTCAATTTCTTGAGCTCTTTCTTTAATCTGAAGGTCCTTTTCTTCAATTTGACGAGCTCTTTCTTCGATTTGAAGGCCTTGCTCCTCGATTTGACTAGTTATTTCTTTAATTTGACGATCTCTTTCTTCAATCTGAAGGTCCTTTTCTACAATTTCACGATCTCTCTCTTTAATCTGAAGCTCCTTTCCTTCAATATCACGATCTCTTTCTTCAATCTGATGGTCCCTTTCTTCAATTTGACTAGTTATTTCTTTAATTTGACAATCTCTTTCTTCAATCTGAAGGTCCTTTTCTTCAATTTCTTGAGCTCTTTCTTTAATCTGAACGTCCTTTTCTTCAATTTCATGATCTCTTTCTTTAATCTGAAGGTCCTTTTCCTCGATTTGACTAGCTATTTCTTTAATTTGACGATCTCTTTCTCCAATCTGAAGGTCCTTTTCTTCAATTTCATGAGCTCTTTCTTCAATCTGATGGTCCCTTTCTTCAATTTGACGAGCTCTTTCTTCGATTTGAAGGCCTTGCTCCTCGATTTGACTAGTTATTTCTTTAATTTGACGATCTCTTTCTTCAATCTGAAGGTCCTTTTCTTCAATTTGACGATCTCTTTCTTTAATCTGAAGGTCCTTTTCTTCAATTTCATGATCTCTTTCTTTAATCTGAAGGTCCTTTTCCTCGATTTGACTAGTAATTTCTTTAATTTGGTGATCTCTGTCTTCAATCCGAAGGTCCTTTTCTTCAATTTCATGAGCTCTTTCTTCAATCTGATGATCCTTTTCTTCAATTTGACGAGCTCTTTCTTCGATTTGAAGAATTTGCTCCTCGATTTGACTAGTTATTGCTTTAATTTGACAATCTCTTTCTTCAATCTGAAGGTGCTTTTCCTCAATTTGACGATCTCTTTCTTCAATCTGAAGGTCCTTTTCCTCAATTTGACGATCTCTTTCTTTAATCTGAACGTCCTTTTCTTCAATTTCATGAACTCTTTCTTTAATCTGAAGGTCCTTTTCCTCGATTTGACTAGTTATTTCTTTAATTTGACAATCTCTTTCTTCAATCTGAAGGTCCTTTTCTTCAATTTCTTGAGCTCTTTCTTTAATCTGAAGGTCCTTTTCCTCGATCTGGCGAGCTCTTTCTTCGATTTGAAGGCCTTGCTCCTTGATTTGACTAGTAATTTCTTTAATTTGGTGATCTCTGTCTTCAATCCGAAGGTCCTTTTCTTCAATTTCATGGACTTTTTCATCGATCTGGCGATCTCTTTCTTTAATTTCGTTAAGTAAGTCTTCGATTTGACGGTCTTTTTCTGTAATTTGGTGATCTCTTTCTTTAATCTTAAGGTCCCTTTCTTCGATCTGGCAATCTCTTTGCCTAATTTCATTATCTCTTTTTTCTATTTGTTCGTCCTTTTCTTTGATCTGCTTATCAGTATCATCAATTTGCCGAGCTTTTTCTTCGATCTGGCGATCTCTTTCTTTTATTTGGCGATCTCTTTCTTCCATCTGATGGTCATTCTCTTCAATTTTATGAGCTCTTTCTTTAATCTGAAGGTCCTTTTCTTCTATTTGACGGTCTTTTTCTTTGATTTGAAGGCCTTGCTCCTCGATTTGACTAGTTTTGTCTTTAATTTGGTGATGTCCTTCTTCAATCTGAAGGTCCTTTTCTTTGATCTGGCGATCCATTTCTTCAATCCGGCAATCTCTTCGTTTAATTTCATGATCTCTTTCTTCGATTTGTTCGTCCTTTTCTTTGATCTGCTTATCTATATCATCAATTTGACGATCTTTTTCTTCAATTTGGTGTTCTCTAACTTTAATATGAAGGTCATTTTCTTCGATCTGGCGATCTCTGTCTTCGATTTGACGGTCTTTATCATCAATTCGGAGATTTTTTTCTTTAATTTCGTTATGTAAGTCTTCGATCTGACGATCCTTGTCTTCGATTTGACAGCCTTTTTCTTTAATGTAGTGATCTCTTTCTTCAATTTGATGGTCCTTCTTCTCAATTTCGCGATCTCTTTCTTCAATCTGAAGGTCCTTTTCTTCGATTTCATGGGCTTTTTCATCGATCTGACGATCTCTTTTTTTAATTTCGTTAAGTAAGTCTTCGATTTGACGGTCTTTTTCTGTAATTTGGTGATCTCTTTCTTTTATCTTAATGTCCCTTTCTTCGATCTGGCAATCTCTTTCTTCATTCCGACAATCTCTTTGCTTAATTTCAAGTTCTCTTTCTTCGATTTGTTCGTCCTTTTTTTTGATCTGCTTATCCATATCATCAATTTGACGAGCTTTTTCTTCGATCTGGCGATCCCTTTCTTTTATTTGGCGATCTCTTTCTTCAATTTCATGGACTTTCCCTTCATTTTGACGAACAGTTTCTTTAATATGAAGGTCATTTTCTTCCATCTGGCGATCTCTTTCTTCAATTTCACGATCTCTCTCTTTAATCTGAAGGTCCTTTTCTTCTATTTGACGGTCTTTTTCTTTAATTTCCACACGTGTATCTTCGATCTGGTGATCTCTTTCTTCGATTTCATGGACTTTTTCATCGATCTGGCGATCTCTTTCTTTAATTTCGTTATGTAAGTCTTCGATTTGACGGTCTTTTTCATTAATTTGGTAATTTCTTTCTTCAATCTGAAGGTCCCTTTCTTCGATTTGGCGATCTCTTTCTTCAATTTCATGGACTTTCCCTTCGATCTGGCGATCTCTTTCTTTAATCTGAAGGTCCTTTTCTTCTATTTGACGAGCTCTTTCTTCGACTTGAAGGCCTTGCCCCTCGATTTGACTAGTTTTGTCTTTGATTTGCTGATGTCCTTCTTCAATCAGAAGGTTCTTTTCTTCGATCTGAAGGTCCTTTTCCTCGATCTGGCGACCGCTTTCTTCGATTTGACGGTCTTTCCTTTTAATTTGGTGATCTCTCTCTTCAATCTCAAGATCCTTTTCTTGTATTTGACGGTCTTTTTCTTTAATTTCCACACGTGTATCTTCGATCTGGCGATCCTTTTCTTCAATCTGTTGGTCTCTTTGCTTAATTTCATGATCTATTCCTTCGATTTGACGATTCTTTTCCTCAATTTGGCAATCTCTTTCTTTGATTTGCCTGTTCAAATCTTCTCTTATTCCTTCCAATTCTCTGCAAGAAAAAAGAGCTTATTGTATAGAAACAATCATCAATATCAAATACAATTTTTAATGAAGATATGTGAACGTCCTAAAATGTGAACGCATTTAGTGGAGGGAGAATATAAAAAGGGAAAAGTCAAGTTAGTTATCCTTCGAACAAAAATATTTAATAAATTTCCCTGACATCGAAACATTGAAGTTTCCCTATTGCTAATTCGCTATTTGCACTTGGCGCCTGTCCAGATCATTTTTGAAATCCTTGGCATCTATTTTCCAAAAGCCCCTTAAATGATGCTTTTGCTACTACACATGTACACCTATCATAGTACTTTCCAAAAATACTCAGGTGAATTCCAAGAACTGAACATTCTAATCAAGGGAAAAGCTCTACCCAAGACTAGGACTGAATGAAACTTAGAGTAGATTTCACAATTGGATTATTAATGCGTTACTGCTACATGAGTGTATTATCGCCTACATGCACCCTGTCATTGGCGGAACAATCCTATGACAGCAGCTGTATGTCCAGTATTTCTAGACATATACGGTAAATAGAAATCGATATCACTTTTCCCAGGGGATAAGCTGTTAATCTATGGTTGATTCTGAGCCTTCAACCAACTGTTCAATGATTGAAAAATCCTTTACTAAAATTTATTCATCGTCAAAATTAGAAACACAGGACACTACATATCGTGAAGTAATGATGTCTTATCTCCCCGACTTCCTTCGGCTCGGAGAATACCTAGTTTTTAATAGTGATGGATTCTGAACACCAAACACTTGAAATCAGTGGAGTAATAAGTACAACATAATCTAGTACGGTGATGCTCTCATAAGCAGTTCGTTTTTCGTGACGTCCAACGTTTCACAATAGTGAGATTTGCAATTAGCAAGTTAGTGAAATTTCGACGGGCATTTGTTAAATATCAATTTGAACACACTACTGGCAAATCGCCGAAGTTAGTGGACCTAAAATAATTAATAGATGCTCTTTTCCCCTCAATTTGACACATAAAGTTCATAAAAGTGTTCATAACTGATAAGCAGTTGGTTTTTAACCTGCGGCAACCTTCTTACTGAAAATTCGTCGATTGAATTAATAGCAGTCCATGGGCCTTAATATATAGAGAAATATATCGATCAAAATGTAAATGAAATTTCTTCGAATGAGGACTTGTATTTGGAAGGACATGAATAGAATGCTTTTTCAACATCATATTCTTGACGAACGCACCTTCGGTTGAGAATTTACATCATGGAAAATCAGGAGAATCTGAAAACGCGTTTTCATCGACAAAGTGCGCGTTCAGAAAGCAATTCGAATAATCGTATATTTGACAAAAAATGGTTGAGATCATGCCTTAATATCTGACATGTCGCTGGACTACTTTTAAAATTTCCATTTTAGTTATTTCAGATAAAATAATGTTTGTTTTATCAACTCACACTCACACTACAATTATACTCGCTATTCAAGCGCCCTAGACTTGTTTGGACATTCTGTTTTAAGAAGTTCTTATGCAATCCTATGCACAGAATGGATTAACTGACACATTTAATATGAAGCACAAGAAGATTTCAATCAAACGACCATGAAATGGATTCGCCGCTTAGTCGCTCTACTTGTATTCATGGTTGCAACTTCTCTCACGATTCTGTTTGTGATACTCCATTATCGGAATCGACCATTTAGAAAAGAAATCGCCACAAACGCTGAAGTAACAAGTTCTGATGATCTTCGGATACAAAATGAGTATGCAATATTCAAAGCCATGTACCGAAACGTTACCTCATTAACACGATTTTCAGTATTGCATACAGCTCGTGAGTTTAGTCAACTCGGTTATGTAGATGGTTTGTCGGGCAGACGAGTGTTACTTGATATTTCAAACCCCGAGATCGACCACGGATCTTCGCGTAACAACGGATTGGAGAACCACGGCTGGGATAAAATCAGTGTGGATTTGACAGGAAACAGGCAACATGCGGGTTATGAATCGGTTGATCCTGACACACTTCTAGACCGTCTTCGACTTGAGTCAGCACCTTCAAATCCTCTGATTGTTCGAGTCAAAACTGGTAAGTTATCATTGGAGTAGTTAGTCATCTATTCAGCTGAACATGCAGCGTGTCAAGAAGACGTGTGTGTGTGTGAATGTAACTCATGAAGAAGAGAAACTTGAAGAAATCAACTGAAAGCAGAAAATAAAATCAAAACTTGAGTAGTCATAAAACATCGATTGCCTGCTTTTATGGCAAATGATTAGATGGCAGATGATTGTGATCTTCGGCGTAATCGAATACCCGACCGATTGCTATTAGAGATGCGACAGAATATTTGATATGAAAAAGCTCATCGAACAATCTTTTTAGTATCGTGAACAATATCGATTAATTCATTTTGTTTGTTATATTCTTTTTTGATTTCCCGCATCTGCGGGGACAAGAAAGGGTGCGAGGTACACATGAAAATACTCAAGTCAAGAAACTAGACTTAAAGACTCCCACACGAAGCTTTTGGAATGAAGAGGGTTATTTTTAATTTCTTTCCGTTCCATAATGCTCCATTTCTTCCGTAGGCTTAGAACTTCCGAATTCTTAGAGGCTTCCATCAGATGATCGATGGATTCCGAAGTTTCTTTGCACCACCTACAATTGTAGTCGGTCACTTTGCCAATCCTTTGGCGGAACTTTCCCAGCCATCTAGACTTTCCACAACTGAGCTGAGCCAGAAAACACTGTTCCCTTCTCTTTCACGCTTTCTTAAGTCGGAGATTCTCTCTGTTGTGGCCCTTTGTGCTGTATCTCGCTGTGTCTCTACTAAGGCTGTTGCTCCATTTTTGATACAACTTTTGCTTGATGTTCGCAAATATTGAGCTTCGGCGAACCATCGACTTTTCTTGGCCAACTTCTTCAACCGCTCTCCCCGCATTTTCGTCGACTTCTTCATTTCTGTCGATACCACAATGGGAGCTACAGACTGCACGCTTATGATTTTCGTCTCTGCTACTTCAATAAGCAACTGCCACACTTTGGACTGCTGTTATGTTTCTTCTTGTAATGGACCACTCTGGAGCGCCTTCATCATAGATTGTGAGTCAGTGCAGATGAGCAATTTCCCTTCAAGCTGATGATGGCTCGAGTCTCTCATAGCGGCTAATTCGGCATTTAGGCCTACAAGTTCTGCAGCAAAAGGACCAGCGGGAGCCGATGTTTGTATTAAAGGTAACTTGTCTCCTGCTAAGTAGATATTGGCCGTTCCAGTTCCCATCCCGCCTTGCACTGAGCCATCACACCAGATTTCGATGTCATGACGACCGCGGTCACTCTATATTTCCATGGCAGCTTGTCTTCGTTCTCTTTGATTTTCGACATCATCTCCTTCTCGTTTAACCCGTCTTGTCATTTCAGGGTCGATATTGACGACACCTAAGTTCTCTTTTCCAATTGTCGATGTTTGAGTCGATCTCCCTCAGAATTCTGTTGGCTTCAGCTTTCCATGTGCCAGTTCTCTTAATTCGTTTATTTTGGTTGCCGCTTTCCATCATTTTCTTCATTTGATCAACGTCTGGCATCCTTTTCATCTTAATTCGTTTAATAGCAGCAATCTGAAATATAACTTGCAGAGGAACCAGATCTGCCTCAAGCAACAATGACTAGATCTCTGTAGCTCTTACACATCCAGTGACAATACGCGCCGCTCGGTTCTGAATTCGTTCCAATTTAACGAGATTCGAATCCGATATCATACATCCTCAGGGATCAGCCCCATACTCCACAACACTTCCTATGTAACCCGCATACATCTATAACCGCTGCGTTGCTGCCCCATTCAAAATTGGCAAGGGCGCTCGATTGACCTACTCTTCTTGGCGATGCCGTTCGAACTTTGCTCACATGGGACGTGAACGTAAGTCCCTTGTCAAGCGTATTTCCAAGAAGTCCAACTTTCCTCTGAATAATGCAGTTGTGATTCTCCAAGATGAAGAGCTGGACGTCTATTATCATCTTTGTGCCCGCTCCGGTTTGAGAATAGGATGCACTCACATTTTTGCGCAGCAATTTTCATGTGATCTTCTCCGTACCAGCTATTGATAGCATCGAGGCCAGTCTGCACTCGATCTGCGGCTCTGCATATACCATTGTTTGACGTCCAAACGGTCAAGTCATCTGAATACAGGCCATACTTTAATCCGCTGACATTGTATAGTTTCTGAGTCAAGCCGTCGATGTAGATTATGAAAAGAACTAGGTCGGTAACAGAACCTTGGGGAACTCCTGCCGAGAACTTGCGTTTCCAGAGCTTCCTACCTTTGTAGCAGCCTTCCTGTCGCTTAGAAATGAAAAAATCCACTTGCACAAGCGAGCATAGATTCCCATCTCTCTAACGGCTGTGTGTGCAGCCTTAGATGACCTGCAAAATTGACCCAACTCCGGGATACTACATGTTTTCCAATGAAAGTCCAATGAAGACTGATTAAATTTTTAGATGATCTACCCTATCAAAGGTCCGTGCAAAATAAACAAGCGCTGTTAAGGTCCTCTTGTGAGGTTTATCATTCTGAAAGGCATTAGCCACATCTTCTGTTAGTCTCGTAATTTGGTCAATCGAGTTTATTTCCATGCGAAATCCTGACTGGCAACTTGATAGCTTTTCTTTTGATTCAAGAACATAAACAAGGCGCTCGCTTACGATTTTCTCCATAACCTTTGCAATACATGATGTGAGTCACCGGTCTATAGGATTCAAGAAGTTCTGGATCTTTTCCAACCTTAGGGATTGTGATGATTATTCCTGCTCTCCAATTCGGTGATGTAGTCATCCCTCCAGCTATCATTAAATATTTCCAAAAGCGAATCTTAAGCAAAGTCAGAATGATGTGATAGGAATTCATTGAACACGCCGTCAGGTCCAGCAGCTCTGTTCGTTCCCATATCAACTCATCACAAGCAAAAGAATTAACGTACTTTGCAAGTTGTAACTGTCAGTCGATCATGGAATTACATTTCCGTTGTGCAGCGATTAAGAAAACGGTCTGCAATAAAGCCTCTGATTGCATTGTAATGTTGCTTTGACTGTTGGCTTGTAAATACAGTAAAAGATAATCAAAAATACATATTATCAGATGATAGAAAAATCATCGTACCTCCAACGCTTTTTCAACAAGGTCATTCCCGGCTTCTGTAATGGCTCTTTGCTGTAGCAGGGCTGACCACTCTATGAAAAATCACAACTTGACTGCCAAGCATTTGTATCTGATCAATAATCAACTGAAGTATCGTATTTCTAACTAATTTTTTATCGTTTGAATACATTGACGTCGTCTCCTTCCAGGTGGCAAAGATTTTTGGTATACACTTGCTTTGCTACAAGGAGAATATCGCCCGAAAACGATTATCACTGGAATCAATCCCTGCCTCGGTCCGCATCGGAGCATTACCATTCCAAAATATACTTCCAGTAATTGGTGCTACGGAGTCGTCAACTGTCATCGTTACCGAACCGGTTACAGCGTTACTGCTGGATGGAAGCTAGCTGTGCGTTATCATTATTCTCTCATCGCTTGCTCACGCGATGACGAATGTCTCTATGTTCGAGACGATTTATTCCCGGTGAAATTTTCCTCTTTTATAGCACCTATCGATGTGTGGCAGCCGAAGCCTCATTGTAGAAGACTGCCTGCGGAATTCTGGCATGCATTAACAGGACCATATCTCGAAATTTGATCAGTTTCACATGCATACAAGTACATGTATTTCTACATATTTTCGCATTTTAATCTGCTATATGTTTTCTGAAATGCATAGTAGTATGTAAAGAATGCTACGTACTACAGGAAAAGAAAGAAGCATTAAACAAACTGAATTATGATGCATTATAGAAGTCAATACGAAACAAAGTGCTTTATCATAGCGATCCAGAACAGCTATTCAGCAAAGGTTTTCAAATCTCACGTATTGAAATACTGATATATGTTGCGCTTGTAATCACGGTTTGATCGGAAAATAAGGGCCTCGTAGATTTTCCGGCGATAATTGTTATGTTCAACAGCTACAGTTGATGGTGAGTATATCTCGCGTCCATTAATGTACAAAGATAAATATCAATAATAAGAAAATTAATAGTTGGTATAAGAGCCATTTCTTCCACATTAAAAAATTAAAAAACATATAATTCACCCATATTTTTGCTTATTATAATAATATGCCCTGCTTTGTTAGGGATGTTATCGACGGATTGCGGATTTTCATGGAACGCATGAAGCACGTCAGCTCGTGTTACAAATGAGCAATTGTGCGAAATCTGCATTCAGTTGCATCCAAGACATCAGAACGCTTGACATTATGCTAAATAGGTTTTTAAATGAATATTTCAAAATTACATTATGAAAATCTCGAATATGCTTGTAGAATTTGATTTTCTTTATGCTAAAGATCAACAAATTTATGTAAATTAGAGGTTGTTCCGAATGAAATAATCTGACGTTCAGTTATTATCGAGACGCGACTTTTCATCAAGGTTGCTAAGCCAGGGTTTTTTTAAGGTTTCGATTACCCGCCCACTCCCAAATTCTACCCGCCAATCTAAAACAAAGCAAAACAAGGCTTGTAGATCTTTCTTTCAATTTCCTTTCCAGCTGTAAAAAGAAAGCGGAAACAAAGTTGCATCTTTTGAATATTCAGCAAATTAGAGGTTATGGTACAATATATGCCTACATGACGTACATGCACTAAAATGTGCACAGCAACAATTGCTGGATAAGATGGAGAGGAACAGTGGAAAATTGTCTCTTGAACTTGTCTCTTTATTTCCGTTTTGATAACTTCCTACTTTTAAATGCGTGTGAGTGAAGGAAAGTTTTTGTACTTGTTAACTTGACGATGGTTGCGAATCGCATAATCGAACATAAATAGGTTTCGTGTAGATTATCCACACCTGAAATAGGGTTGGGTTTAATAATTTTTAAATTCGAATTATTCGCCTAATGTGAAAAACAACAGTGACTGACATTGACAGTGGTCCGAGTTGACATCCGAAATTTACCCGCCCATTTGAAATTTTTACCCGCCCAAATCGGGCGCGTATATCGCCTTAAAAAACCCTGGTTGTGAGCATAGAGTATGTATATTAAGTAGAGTGGTAACTCCGCATTTCCGCATTATTAAATGAACTCGAGGGGGATATAGTTGGTAATTGTTGCCAAATGTTGAGATATGCAAATTTTTGCAGTTTTGAAGAAATTGCAACGGAATTGAGTGATCATGATTGTAATGCAGAAGGAATGATGGCATTTTACAGATTCTCAGTGTCATGACAGCCTTGGAGATTTAATGTTTGCTAAATTAGCAATGCGAGGGTTCCTATTACTTTCATGCTCAACCTCGGCAAGAGTATTTTCTGAAGCGTGATCATATCACAGCGCAACCTGCCATTGGCAGAGCAAAGTAATACAATCAAAGACGATGATTTCATTCAACTTTGAAAGATGTAAATGGTTCCACATCACTATTCAGATTCTAGAAATGACACATGAATTTGGTGAATCATAAAATCATGCAGGTGAAAATTGAATTAAAAACTTGAAATTTCAGCCAAGAAAGCACGAATATTATCGCGACTTTTTCATGAAGACTTCCATTATAATACGGAACATGAAATTACCTTGATAATCAGCTTGATTTCCGCTTAGTTAGGATGCTTATTAGCAAATGTTCATTCCTTTTGATATCCAACTTGTTTCATACAACTTATAACGGGGCGTCATCTCGGTAGTATATAAATTGGCAAAATTTTGACTTTTTTAAAACTGCTCAAATAATTTTTTAGACCACGGGAGCGCAATCTCCAGAAAAAACTCAATCTTTTCATACAAAAATTTTCACTGTATACAGATACTTTTCTGAGTCGCCACTCTACCTATACATCCCTACTCTGTGGTTGTGAGAAAGCTGGACAATTGCGGAACCTTGTTTGAAAAAAATCGCTTGTAATCTCCGATGGAATCGAGAATTCGTAATCACTAGACGAAACAAAACAAGTTGCTGGACAGATTTGACAAAATCCTACGTTTCAACTCGCTAAAACTCGCACACTATGCAGAAATGACTTTCTTTAATGTTAGAGATTCGATGGCTGCCTCGAAAAAGTGCAGTTTCTTGGATCCAAATGAGATTGCTTTTCGGTTGTAGCTTGGAGCTCCTCATTGATTGTGTCTATCAAATGTCTTTGACTTCAGCTCCCAAAAGTGTAAGGACTGAGAAACCTTTTGCATTCGATAAATATTACAACTCCATTGAGATTTTCAATACATTTTGATGTTTATTTATGATCAACAGAGATTTTCAAAACTTTGATTGATAATTCATTAACTCGTCACAATTCCACATCAACAGATCATTGATTGGGAACTCTATACAATTTAGTTTTAAAGAGCAGTAAATATACAATGATATTGCGAAAATTAACTAGTGTATACTGAATGTTGATGAAAATCACATATTCGTGTTCTACAGGGCAATTATCTCAACGTAGTGTTTAATGGAGTTGCAATTGAATGCTAATTCGGTCTTCTTGAGCGGCGAAGGATGCTATATACAACAGCTTCCGATAACTAAGACAAGAGTTTCCCGAACCAAACGAAAATGTCAAGACGTAAGAAAATAAATACCATTTCAAAGAGAAAACAGTACAAAACCCAAAAGATGTCTGGTAAGAGGCAGTCTGTTGGTGTTTCCTAGGAGAGTTTTCTTGCTATCATTCCAATGCCTTAATGTAAACAAAATATCAGACAATATTGGAGATTTAAAAAATATACATGTATATCATAGTATGTATAATCCATCCGAGTTCGAATTATCCGGTTTCGACAGTAAAAGAATAGTATCTGCTAATTACAAAGCGCATACTACTTCTAATTTGATAGTAGCAGCAAAAAACAATCCAATTTTACCACATTTTCAAATTCAAAAAATCATACTTTTGGGTGGAAAAGTTACCTCTGATTACAGTTTCAGATACAACATCTGAAGACACTCGACCTATCAGAATTTGCGTAGCTGCTGCGAGAAATTGTCAGGACTGAGTCGAAGATGTCAAAAATTGAATATTGTTCATAAAATGAGATTCAAAAACTACTTTCCCCATCCCTGGTGATTTTCTAAATATTTTTATACAATCATTTGGATGTATTTGTAGTCGTCTGCGGAAGAAGGAACCGCAAAATTACTTTTGCATTTTTTTAAAAATGTTAGAAAATTCGTTCATTTCAAAAAATTTTTCCTTTTTTTGAAAGCCCACAGAAATTTTCTCGCAGCGAAAAAGTTATGAATTCCGCTTGGGACATCTATGGTTGGGTATCAATTAAGCGGTCCAAGAAGAATTTTCCTCAATTTCGTTGCGAGATCGGTGATGTAGGTTGTCAAAGACGTATATGATTTTTCATAAATTCTCTAAAACTAGAAAAATTCGAATAAGTCAAGGCCACGCAAGTGACCTTCCCGATGGAATTTTTCCGAAATATTTTGGATTTCATCTAGATAGACCCAAATGATGAAAATGTGTGAATTTCAAGAAAATCTGATAACCTTCGTCACTCACTTTTTCCGAAATTTGACGTTTTTATGTGGAATGACCCACGTAATCACAGCAGTTGACACCGGAGACTACTAAGCAAGTGTATCCGCAATTGATCAAAAGATATTTCACGGCTTGTGTTACTGCGTGCGCAAATAAAATCTATTCATGGGACCCATCCTGTCCCACAAGTGTTTGGCTGATTGTGTATCTCACATTTAATCCTTTATGACAACATTTTAAAGTAAACAGAGAAATGTAAAATGCAAGAGGAGGATTATGAACTAGACCTGATGGTGAGTCTTTTCATGGTTTATTCCCATTTTTCGACAGAGGCTGCAGAATGTAGCTGAATATTAAAGAATCCCACTTACAAAGTTATGGAATTGTTTTGATCAACCAGGTTCATGATAAGCATCTCAGACTTCTCCAACTTGTCACTCAGTTCCTTCTTCTCAAGCTCACTCCGCTGTAGAGCTTCATCGCGACTATCGAGTTTACCGACCAAAATTCGTCGTTCTTCCTCCATTGTTTCATTCAGTCGAGCGACTTCATCATGTGCTGCTTTCAGTTGCAGTTTCAATTCCTCAATATCTGCTTGGGAATTTTGCTCCGGAGTGATCTCCTTTTTATCAACTGTCTCTGTCTGCAATGAAAAATCAGAAGGTATTATTACATAAAGTACAGCGAAACAAATGGAGCAGATAAAGAGGGTGGGTGGGGTCAAACTCAATCAACGATGCGGTGCCAGGCCACCTGTCAATCGCAGTGGCTACATATATGTGTTGCCGGTGTAAAGAGTAACCGATAACCGATCAAGCGCCATCAATTGGAGACGGATATAACACCCTATTTGACTTCCAGAATAACTGAACTTTCGATGAAGGCAATTGTCTATAAGTCATGTACGTGTCGCAGCATGTTTTTTGACAGCGAGACCTGTGCCATGTCATCGGAGTGTTTGAAACGATTTGAAATAATCGAAATGATGATGATCCGTTGAAAGTAAAGAGTTTCTGCAAGCGATTATATTTCCAATGAAGAGCTCAGCAAAAGGATGTGCAAGGACCCTAAGATGATGTGGATATGTGGAAAGCAGAGATGATATTCAGTGGGTGAAGCGCGTCTTAAAAATGTAAGTCGAGCATCAAGCAAGCCGTCAAACAGGGATGGAACTATCGACGTTAAAAGGCATAGATAAAGAAATATGCTTGATAAATTTAAGATTTCTCATTAAAACATTATATTTTAGTTAGAACATTGACCGCGTACAGGACAAGATGAAGCGTGCAATACTGTTGTGCCACCTGTTTTTTCTTCTTCAGATAAAGAAATAGCTTTGGGTGAAACAAAACATCTGCAGGAATAACTTGTAATCTACACGTTAACATACTAAATCCAGCTCTTCTCGCTCATGCCTTGATCAAAGGTCATCGACGGCAAGTGGGCGTGCTGTGGTTTGAGAGGGGATGTTGTCTGGCATCTTGAGTTGGAACTAGCACTGATTCCTGTCAAATGGGAATCAAAAGTGACTTTCAAGCAACAAAGATTGAAATCAGGACGCAAGATTGGAGCTCAGAGAATCAAATTTACTTTTAAGATTGATCTAGTTCCAATTTTTAGCGCATTTTCATTAGAGGACTAAATTTCGGCTCACGAACCCTTTTGAATGACTAAATAGTGGATTCAATATCAAGAAACCAGTTCTGTCCAGGCTGCCGCTGTCTCAATCTAGAAACTGTCGCTTCTTGTGGCTAAAAATAAAGGCCTTCCCACATTTCCCGTTTTCCGAGATCTCTTTTTCGAGACAACTTACCGTCTCACTTCCAGCATTGTCAGTACTGATGCCAGCTGACTGACTTTGTGTTTGATACTTCTCATAAGTTCTCGGCGGTTGAATAGAAGAGACTCGCTCACTCACTGCTGTCGTGAGCTTGCTGGTGGCTCGCAGATCCCGCTTCACAGGTATATTGGCCTTTGGGAGAAAACTATGTGATGCATTCGAAGATTGCAAAGGCTGAAAGTAGGGTTGCAATGTTAAATATACTTTAAATGTATTCGAAACTTGTTATTCATGTTTTTACTTTTTCTTTAAAATCAACTACTTTCTGTTAACAAATGCGGCAGATCTTTTGCCAAAAGCCTTCTATAAAAGACTCAATGAATCAAAGGAAAAAAACGCAATTTCTTTTGATAATTTTTAAATTTTTCAATAGGCCTACACTGCTCCTTAAACCAGGGATGGAACCGTTACCGGTCGACCGGCGCCGGTCGCCGGTCGGGTCGGGTCACCGGTCGGGTACCGGTCAAACTTTCTGACCGGCCGGTCATGTGACCGGTCAGGCAACCGGCCGGTCACTGACTGTCTCCTCTGATGAACTTACTTTAACTCTGAAGAGACCAAGTCCTACTCGTCCATGGCGGTCCTTCTACGATGTGTATCATTCTTTTAGTGTGTCATATGAAGATCTTCGACGTATTCTTCATACACGAGACATGAAATACCGTTTGTTACCCGTTTCTCCGGAACTTCTAAAAGAATTGGTTGACTTTTTTCGACATTTCAATTCTATATTTGATTATTTAGAAATGTCTGACAAACCATCGATTCAAAATGTCATACCAAGTTATTATTTGATGAAAGAATTCGGAGCCGCTACTCTCAATGTACATGAGTCACGTGGCGTGATATTACTAAAGGAATACTTTCTGAGCGGATTGGATGAAAAGTATTGGTCGTCTACGACTGAACTACATAAAGTTGCAACTGTCATGGATCCAACTTTTCGACAACTATCTTTTATTGAAGATCGCCAATTTCGTAATCAGTTTATAGAGAATGTCAAAATTCATATCACATCGACGTTGTCTTCATATATTAAAATCAAGCCTACAGCAAGTGAATCTACGGTATCTACCGAAGTACCACCAAAAATTACCAAAATTGATCCGTTTTCGAATTTCCGATCTTCGTGTTCAGCTGCTCCTGTTTCTTTGCATTCTTCAAACAAACTCGAATTGTTGCAAGAATTTGAAAACTACATGAACGAAAATTTTCATGGAATATATTCAACCAATCCATTAGATTTTTGGAAAAAGAAACAATCGACCTACCCTCTGTTGAGTGAAATATCCCGGAAGATATTTGTAATTCAGGCATCGTCAGGAGAGAGTGAAAGACACTTTAGCATTGGAGGTTCTGTATTGACCGTGAGTCGCAATAGACTTGACCCATCCACTGTCGACAGTCTTGTTGTATTAAAAGAAAGAGACATAAATGGATTGTGGCAGCTAGGATAAGTTTTTCATGTTAATCATATTTGTTTTAAACGATTTGAGAAATTTTCAGTTTTCATTCCATGATTCCGTAAAACGTTTCAAAATGAGATAGTAAGTAAAATTTTATTTAAAGATTAAATATACTTAGTAATAATAAAGACTCGTATAATGTACATGTAGTCATATATCATTTCCTACACGTCGTACATATGCCTCCTTGTAGTCAAAATTAGTTATGCTTATACTTATCTTAAATTCATGATTGTTCTGAAGGCTATATGTAATTTTACTGCTATAATTCTTCTTGATTTGCTAATTAGACCTACTAATCTAGTAGATAAATTGGTACAGTCGAAGACAATAAATTAATTTGCTAATTACCTATCTAGCTAGTACACATAGGCTACTCAGATATATAAGTATCGTCATTCTTTGGGTACTATATAGGCCTACATGTAGTTTGGCATAACCGCATTTTGTATAATCAACCGGTCGACCGGCCGGTCGGGTACCGGTCGAAATTTTCGACCGGCCGGTCGGGTCGGGAAAATCACGACCGGTTCCATCCCTGCCTTAAACCTTGAAACTCTTTAGTTAGAGCGCTAAAGCACAGCATCAAACTAACAATCATCGTAATAGCCGCTTGCCCGACCAATCGGTAGCAAAGCAACTGACCAACTGAATTCATGGGCAAGCGTTGGATGTGACCGTCTTAATTTTGGTTGGATGACTGTAATATATCCAATGTAGTCTGATTTCGCATGGGCTTTTGTCAAATCATATCACTACGAGAGAAGGATGTTGCGAGCCAAACGAACAAGTTTTTAGCAGATGGTTATAGTCAACCACGGCCTCTGCAATTTTACACATACTGTAACTTGAGAGATTAGATCATCGCTGCCTGTGATGATACAGTAAACTTTATTCGCTCTAATAGTACTATAGGAAAGTACAGTACGTACAGACCGTTTCATAAATAATTGCACAAAAAAGTTAACCTATTTTCAAATGTAATTTTCGTGTTGAAATCCTGGTTCAATCTTGATGAACGATATACTATATGAAGCCTTATGTTCCACAGATTATTTTGGCATACATTGTACTTTCTTAAGTGGTCAGTTGTGGTCGGTAGACCTTCTGAAAGAAAATTGAGCGTTTTCTTCGATGCAAGATTTTAGCATGAGGACGACAGAATTTTTTAATGAAAATTGACAGATAGTGTGAGCCATCACTCAGCTTCATCATGATGTTAAGATTTTAAGATTCGTTGAATGTACAAAAAGATGCAGTCCAAATAATTTTTACCGAAAAAATGCTGCTGAAAAAGTTTGACATGATTTTTTCATTGATGACGATGCTCAATTTCAATAAACATTATACCATGTGAAAGTATGTATTTAGCCCTTTGATTTAGCAGAGCGATTAGGTTGTGTCTAGTAAGCTGTGGTCAGCAGACATAAAAGTATGAATTTTTGGTCTATTCATTCACCGATGCCTACAGACGAAACTACGCAACACAGAAAATTAAGATTATTACTACTGAATCAGGCTCGTGTTAAGCTTTCAGATAATATAATTTTTTTCGAATTTCGACAACATTTGGTGCAGTCTTACTCAATTAACATGCTTGCTTGATTTTTCTCTAATTTTCGCGTTAGAAATGTTTTAACGGTCAACTGCACACAACTCAGTAACTTTTGCTGGATTAACGCTGGCGCTTCCGAGTTTGGGTTTGAAAGAATGCTGGTGTTATCAGCTCCAAGAATATGTATGTTTTATCAGGATCGGCCTATCCGTCGACTGGCAAACTTCACATTTGTATTGTTCCCATACTCAGCTTCGGGTGAGTCATCACATCCCTCGGTGGATGTCAGGATTTCGAATCCTTGATCTGCGCGCACACTAAGGCTTGGCGTCAGACTGAGACTCGCCACCTGTTCACAAACAATGGCAATCTCTTCACGTCGTAGATGCTGCGCCCGATAAGTGAATCGACAAGACTTTTAGCAGCTCATTCAATGATGACAGGAAACGGGGGCAGTTATGACATGACATCAATGACATGATCAGCTATGATGTGATCATGAATAATTTTTCTAATCACTAATTTCTTCATTTAATTAGAATCACCAAACTGTTTCCTAAATCAAGCGTCTCGGCTGACCTAGTGAATAAGTTCAGTTATCAATTACATGAACTTAAGCAGCTTACGGTTAAATTTGATGAGAACAAGCAAGAGATAAAAGAGCTTTTCGGGTTGTGCAGCGATTTAGGAAACACATGCACCTAAAATACAACCTTTAAGCATCACATTTTGAATGTCGCAACCCTAGCTGAAGTCAGTAATTTCAGCAGGTTAAATGAAAAATTGAGGAGGCACTCTGACTAAATCCGTGACAGGGTTGGTCAAAACCCACCCGGTCAGAAAAAAACCCGATTTCACCCGCCCGGCGGGTGAAATGGATTTTTCCATATTATGTCATTTTTTCGATGCTTCTAATTGAAATACAGTAATGCCAATTCATTTTTCTGATTTATTGACTCTGCCTCTTCTCAAAAATCATCGTATGGAATGTATACAATTCCGTAATCTACATGTTTCTTACTACAACACTAAATATTGAAAAGGAAAAGGAAAACCGAATAATATGTCAACGTCCGATGTTTTCATTGCGCAAGAAACTTAGCGCCTATGCTGATATGATGCCCATTGTCCATCCCTGACTCGCCGGACATCAGCCAGCCTGGATTTGTCAACAGCGGACTGTAGTGATGCATTCGTGAGATGATGGGGAATTCGGGGAGCGCACGCATTTTGGTTGACGCTGCTGGTCGCATGTCTTTGGGTGGCTGGTGCAGTCTAAAGTGCGTAAGATAAGATCGATATTGGCAAACAATGATTTAAAGCCACTGCCCACAAGTCTGATCATTAATGTTATTATCGCATACAAAAGACACTCGGAAATGATGGGGAGTTCGGGGTGGCGCGTGCGTGGTGCGCGCGCGTCATTACTGATGCCGCAGCAGGCTGCAAGTCTGCGACGGACACTTCGGACCATAAGAAAGAGCGTGCGTCCTCCATTTCACATATTAGGACGAGGTCTTTCGACCACACCAAACGACCATCCTCAGGTAATCAAAAAAAATAAATAAATAAAATGAATCGAAATTATGATATGAAAGTTCGACGAAACGATCTGCGTATTATTTAGCTTTAGTATCAGTAATACTGCTAACAGTTGGGCCTATATTTTTGTCTGGGCCTATATTTTCTTACTTTTTGAATACCGGTATAACAAACAGATATTTGGTGATCGATGTTTAAATGACTCATTAGATCTTCTCCGTTTTGACCATATATTTTAATATAAAGTTCAATTTATAGCCTCTACTGTACACATGTGTTTTCTCTCTGATAATACAATAGTAGAAAAAAACTTATAAATTTTAGATAACAGCCAATCTTGTGTAAAGTATACTATTCGTAAATGTAGGTGAGAGAATAACTTTATATGATTCCTTATTTAGATAGCCTGTAATTATCTGAATACTTGGTACGGCTAAAATACAGTAACCTATATTATGTACTCACCGATATTTTCTCATGATATTGTATTTTAATCATGGTTTACATTACACTGATGTGTGAAATGTAGTTTGATTTTTCAATAAAATGATAATTATGAAATAAGAGATTACCTCTTAATTTCAAGAAAATCGAAATAACTAGATTAAAACCGAAAAACCCTATTAAACCCGGTATAAAAAACCCGCCCGGATATAACCCGATAAAACCCCGGGTGGGTTTTTTTGCCGACCAACCCTGCTTCAAATCGCATTAGACAAATTAACTTTTGAACTTCGCTGGCGTAGCCCGATCGATGGTAGTGATGATGTGACTATGTCTAATCTAAAGCTTCAAATGCACACAGTAACACTACTAGGATCAACATTCCTTTCCATAAAAATAGAATTAAAATGCCAAATACGATGCCTAACAACGAAGAGCTACATCTTGCCTTATTCAAAAGAGGTAATTAATGCCATCAGTCAACAGGCCGAATTTTGTAAACAAAGTAAATCATTTAGGAAAATTAACAAAACAAATAAAAAAGAGTAAGCACTTTTTAAAACAAAACGAATTATCTGTAGCCGCCACAGACAAAAGTAACCGGCTTTGTGTTACCCATGACAATGATATTGTCAATAGAACCGAGAACATCCTCATGGATGAAACTGTCTATGAACGCATTGATAAAAGTAAGCACAAATATCTGGAAAAACAAGCGAACCAATTGGTCAATAACTTTCTAAAAAGCAAAATGAGTAGTTCCGACATGCAACGTATGTTCAATTGAAGGTATCAAGCACTTCACCAGCTTCTTCCTATACATTAATCAAAGATCAAACAGAGAAAAATTCGTTTCCTCTGAGGACTATAGCTTCGGCTGTGAATACACCAGGAATTAAAATCAATTGGCTTTGCGGTAAAATATTAAATCATAACATATTGAGCCCAGGCGCTTCGGAGAACTTCGCTTCATTCTATCATTCTTTATTTATGAGTAACATACCAAATTGCAATTTCAAAGACAATGTCCTCTTCGTCAGTGGTTTAAATATAAAAGCACACGTTAAAATCAATCAGTCATCAAAAGAGAAATTTAGTCCAATAGGAAGCTATAAACGTAAAAACAATGGTACTGAAGTAGTGTTACTGTTTAACAATAAAGACCTGTCAGTAGCGGCAATGAGTACAGATTCTGCGATACGAGTATTATTCGTTCGGGCAATGACAGAAAGCGGAATTATCGTTCACATGGTTATGCAAGGCATAGAAATTGACAACAATAAAACCTCTAGAATGGAAATTAAGTTTCATGCAATGCACAATAACGGCACACAAATCGCACGCATTTTCACTTAGATACACTTGCCAACGTCTGTATCATTGGGTTAGAATCAGTCACATGTGTAAATCGAAGCTTTTAATTGGTTCTTCATGCCCCAACTTAGTTCCCCCGGATGTGCCGCGACCTTGAGTCAATTTCCATTCTAGCGAACTTCAGATGAACAGTTTATTTCTATGATGCAAGGTGATTTCAGTTGGCAGGGGTGACCTTTGATGTGTTCGTTAATTCTAGTTTGCAAATGCCTAGTGGTCTCACCAATGTAACACTTTGGGCAGTACTTTATTGGGCGAGCGCTTTCGAGTATTTCCACTCATCTACAGGCATCATTCAACGGTAAAAGCAAGCCTAAATACAATTTCAGGTGGCGCGAGTTAAAATCAAATCAATCCAATTAAAATAAGAACAATTCTTCTGATGTGCTGTGGTTGTTCAGTAGGCTTTTATTCTGTGTGATGTATTGTTTGATGAAAAGGGTTTCTGTATATCCTTAGTATATGAATTCAAATGCGAACACTGTGAGAAGTGTTACATCGGAGAGACGCGCCGTTACCTGCAAACCCGCATTAACGAACATATCAAAGGTCGCCCACTGTCAGAAATCTCGACACACATTCACCCACCAACACACAACAGCTTCAGAATACTCATGCGCACAAACGACACAAAAATAACAGAAACCCTTTTCATCAAACAATACATCACACAGAATAAAAGCCTACTGAACAACCACAGCACATCAGAAGAATTGTTCTTATTTTAATTGGATTGATTTGATTTTAACTCGCACCACCTGAAATTGTATTTAGGCTTGCTTTTACCGTTGAATGATGCCTGTAGATGAGTGGAAATACTCGAAAGCGCTCGCCCAATAAAGTGTGCGATATACTCTGCGACTTTGGACAGTGTTTACAAGAAAATTTGTAAATGACATTTGAGGAGAGACCAATAGGCATTCTGTCTTTTCTATGAAAGAAGTTCGAAGTTTTGGTAGTCTTGAAAACAATAACAATTTTGGAATCTTTCAGAATCTTGTTCAACCGATGAACACGATTGCGAATTTCCATTTCTGACTCTTTAATGTATGGCAATTTCCAGTACACAATTTTCATAGATAGATTACTAGCGCCAGGATTTTCAGAGACGCTGTCAGAATTTTCAGAAACGCTTTGATCGTTATTGTTAGACCTGTTGCTGTGATTGACAGCCCTGTCCTGTGTTCGACCTTCCGTTTGACATCCAGAATGAAGTTGACACTGTAATCATTGCGAATGAACAAACTGATAATGAAATCACAGGATTTCTTGTAGAGAACGTCAGTGCTGCAGATCCGTTTAGCACGATTGAAAAGACACTTCATGGCAGCTTGTTTATATTTCTTCGGAGCATAAGCAAATGAAGAAATATAAACTGCACAATTAGAATGATAACATTAACATGGAATTGGAGAAAAAATTAATTGGAATATTAATTACCAAATAAGAAAACATAGGTTGAATATCCGTCTTGTCAGTATGGGCAACAAAAAAAAATGCGCAATGTTTTGAAGAAAGAAATGTAAAAAAGTAAACACAATGATTGTAGAATATGCAACAAGTTATCCCGAAATCATATCTGAGACATCATGTGTTATTTATCAATTCTCTTGTAGAAAGTGGTTATAAATATATAGGTAACGATAATTCCGCTTTCTCTGTCATTGCCCGAACGAATAATACTCGTATCGCAGAATCTGTACTCATTAGATACAACTGCCAGACCATTCTACATAAGATACAACGAACACAGTCACAGTATTCGTAATAAAAATGATCCATATGCTCTGTCTGCACACAGTAAGACCTGTCATGTTAGCGGTTCGATTGATGATTTTGATGTTGGATTTCTTCACTGCTCAAGTGATTCTGTTGAAACAAGCGTGGTGGAATCGCGATTAATCAATAAGTGCCATCCTAAAGCGTACAGATGTCATGAGACAACCGGAGCTATCCAGCGTATCTAACGAGCCACTTTAGACACTGTCATTTTATTGCTGCCTTGAGAAAGGGTCTGGACCCGAAACATCGGCTGTATGTATTATTCAACTTGATGGCACTAAAATTACTCGGGAGAGAAAACATATTTTTCGTGCTACCGATTCATTATGGTCCTCCCGCCATCAGCCATCTCAAACTTCAAATCTACTTTAAATTGATTTGTCTTCTTGAAATATTGTAATTTAATCCATGATCCTTGCTCCGCATTTCGATTAATAATAGAACGAAGGTTTTTTTTTAATCTGCGGAATAAATAGTTTGCAATGATTAATACTAACCTGTTGCCGCAATCCACAAACAGGGGCGCTCGGATATAAATTTTTGAAAACTGGAATGTTGCTGACACCGCGCTTCGATATCTGAAGAGACAGAAAATTTATTATGGTGTGTACATAAAAGAGCGTTTATTCTGAGCAAGCGTCACATTAGCTATTACAAAAAAATATGAAATCCAATCATCATTCATGATTTGTCGTCCATTACGTACGAAACTAAATCATAACATCAAAATTTCAAAATGCACTTTACATCGACCGATAGAAGGCGTTGGACGTCCTTTTTACTTGTAACTTAATTTGTGATAGACCAATAAACGCTTATCGAGAGTCCGTATAGTTTGTTCTGCCTTGACCTTGAACACTTTGAAACAGTGTCCCGGACAGGAATTTTCATACAATTTACGCCTACTATGAATTCGAACGCTGAAATTCGACAGCAAATCCACTATTTTCTTCATTTTAATGATGTTTCTCTACTGACAGCCAATTGAATCATGTCGTGTGACAATGACGAAAAAATGATTGAAAAAGTTAAAAAAACGATAAAAAAATTGCAAAATGTCAAGCTGACAAATTCCTTCAGCACTACAAAAATGCAGTAGATTCAAAAACCAAAATGCGATAAAACAAGTTGTTTATGACGATCAAGAATATTGATACACCTGATACAGTGATCATTAATTGATTGTATTCTAACACTATTTAATAAATCCTCGTGCAAAGAATCTAGAGCATAAATAGCTAAGAGCTAAAGGGCGCACTCTGAAAAAGGGTTCATCAACGCAATAACCAGATTCTTGACACCAATAGCTCTTGAAAAATGACTTGATGCTTGGCATAATATTCATCATTTAAGATCATTATATTATTATCAATTATATTAATAGCATTATGTATTATGCTTGGCTTTGTTATATTTGGATCAATGGATTTTTAATTCCAGGAATTGAGGTCAACGTGACACAGGAGATAAAAATGATCGGTCTTGTTATCTTTTGGTAGTGTGGCTGAGCACCGAATGCAGGGCTGCCAACCCGTCGACTGAAAATCGGGACGCCTATGTGAAAAAAATTGGGACAAATCGGGACGCCCATACAGAAAATCGGGACACAAAATCATACCTAATTCTTACATTTTACACGTAACTATAGCACTCTGATCTGTGCTTTGTTTTTCATCTGTTTTGTTGGACCTAACCTGGCGATAATTCTTATATTTCGTATACTTAAATGCATATCAGTTAGGAACAACAGAAATTCTAAGACAGAAGAAAAGTATCTACATCTTATAAACGACTATTTCCGTTTCGCTACCTCCCAACCAATCGATTTAATAGAAAATAAGCTCTTGTACAAAGATAAAAATGACTGCATTGTGACTAGCAAAAAACAAAAAATGCAAAAGCATAATAAACAAATTACATGATTCATCTGGAATTTCAGATTTAATACAGTATGAATATAAAACTCGCATGACTCGATCCTCGTCTATCATATATCAGGCGTAATTGTCAAATAATTTAATTAGCTGAGATACCGCATTCGAATGAAAATATCCATTTTTAATTGGCACTCAACAGAAAACGAGTATTGAGATAAACTTACCGAGTAATGAGAGTTCTAACTTGATAATGTATGAAGCTTTTTGGAAAGGCAATATTTAAAGATGAAGTGGTTCATAGTAATGCAATGTTGCACTGCTGCATATGATAAGGAATTCACGTGCTTAGCGGTCGCTCTTTTGCATCGGTAAAATAACATGCGAAAAAATATATTCAAATTAAACAATCGCAAATTTATCGAAATAATTAAAAAAGTCAGAAGCTGCAAAATTTGTTGTTTAGTTTCCGATATTTCGGCTTCACAGCCTGCGTCAGGGATACAGAAGGGAGAGAAAAGCTAGGAAGACATGGAAAAATATAATTCAAAAGGCAATGTATTCATAGAGATGTCAAAGAAATATAAAATCCCGAAGCTCTTCACTTTCGTCTCTTGAGTTTAATGCTGGACATAGATTTTGTATAAAATTGGCATCTCGTAGTCTTAGGTTGGCATTGTCTGAATCAGTGGCAATGATCTTTGTTCGTATTGCGAAAATTGCAACTTCTGGCTTTTTAATTAATTATTTCGATAATCATTTCAGTAATAATGCTGCTAAAAATACTTTTGATATTTTAATCGCAAGTTTAGTCCTATGGTGTCGAGTAGGATGATTTCTTGAGTTTGTACAAATCTACAGTGTGTATAGGAAATTCTGACCACATCACCTAATTTCGACTACAAAAACAGCATCCAAATTTCAAAATGACGTCCTTTTTACTTGTAACTTAATTTGTGATAGACCAATAAACGCTTATCGAGAGTCCGTATAGTTTGTTCTGCCTTGAACACTTTGAAACAGTGTCCCGGACAGGAATTTTCATACAATTTACGCCTACTATGAATTCGAACGCTGAAATTCGACAGCAAATCCACTATTTTCTTCATTTTAATGATGTTTCTCTACTGACAGCCAATTGAATCATGTCGTGTGACAATGACGAAAAAATGATTGAAAAAGTTAAAAAAACGATAAAAAAATTACAAAATGTCAAGCTGACAAATTCCTTCAGCACTACAAAAATGCAGTAGATTCAAAAACCAAAATGCGATAAAACAAGTTGTTTATGACGATCAAGAATATTGATACACCTGATACAGTGATCATTAATTGATTGTATTCTAACACTATTTAATAAATCCTCGTGCAAAGAATCTAATCTAGAGCATAAATAGCTAAGAGCTAAAGGGCGCACTCTGAAAAAGGGTTCATCAACGCAATAACCAGATTCTTGACACCAATAGCTCTTGAAAAATGACTTGATGCTTGGCATAATATTCATCATTTAAGATCATTATATTATTATCAATTATATTAATAGCATTATGTATATGCTTGGCTTTGTTATATTTGGATCAATGGATTTTTAATTCCAGGAATTGATGTCAACGTGACACAGGAGATAAAAATGATCGGTCTTGTTATCTTTTGGTAGTGTGGCTGAGCACCGAATGCAGGGCTGTCAACCCGTCGACTGAAAATCGGGACGCCTATGTGAAAAAAATTGGGACAAATCGGGACGCCCATACAGAAAATCGGGACACAAAATCATACCTAATTCTTACATTTTACACGTAACTATAGCACTCTGATCTGTGCTTTGTTTTTCATCTGTTTTGTTGGACCTAACCTGGCGATAATTCTTATATTTCGTATACTTAAATGCATATCAGTTAGGAACAACAGAAATTCTATGACAGAAGAAAAGTATCTACATCTTATAAACGACTATTTCCGTTTCGCTACCTCCCAACCAATCGATTTAATAGAAAATAAGCTCTTGTACAAAGATAAAAATGACTGCATTGTGACTAGCAAAAAACAAAAAATGCAAAAGCATAATAAACAAATTACATGATTCATCTGGAATTTCAGATTTAATACAGTATGAATATAAAACTCGCATGACTCGATCCTCGTCTATCATATATCAGGCGTAATTGTCAAATAATTTAATTAGCTGAGATACCGCATTCGAATGAAAATATCCATTTTTAATTGGCACTCAACAGAAAACGAGTATTGAGATAAACTTACCGAGTAATGAGAGTTCTAACTTGATAATGTATGAAGCTTTTTGGAAAGGCAATATTTAAAGCTGAAGTGGTTCATAGTAATGCAATGTTGCACTGCTGCATATGATAAGGAATTCACGTGCTTAGCGGTCGCTCTTTTGCATCGGTAAAATAACATGCGAAAAAATATATTCAAATTAAACAATCGCAAATTTATCGAAATAATTAAAAAAGTCAGAAGCTGCAAAATTTGTTGTTTAGTTTCCGATATTTCGGCTTCACAGCCTGCGTCAGGGATACAGAAGGGAGAGAAAAGCTAGGAAGACATGGAAAAATATAATTCAAAAGGCAATGTATTCATAGAGATGTCAAAGAAATATAAAATCCCGAAGCTCTTCACTTTCGTCTCTTGAGTTTAATGCTGGACATAGATTTTGTATAAAATTGGCATCTCGTAGTCTTAGGTTGGCATTGTCTGAATCAGTGGCAATGATCTTTGTTCGTATTGCGAAAATTGCAACTTCTGGCTTTTTAATTAATTATTTCGATAATCATTTCAGTAATAATGCTGCTAAAAATACTTTTGATATTTTAATCGCAAGTTTAGTCCTATGGTGTCGAGTAGGATGATTTCTTGAGTTTGTACAAATCTACAGTGTGTATAGGAAATTCTGACCACATCACCTAATTTCGACTACAAAAACAGCATCCAAATTTCAAAATGACGTCCTTTTTACTTGTAACTTAATTTGTGATAGACCAATAAACGCTTATCGAGAGTCCGTATAGTTTGTTCTGCCTTGAACACTTTGAAACAGTGTCCCGGACAGGAATTTTCATACAATTTACGCCTACTATGAATTCGAACGCTGAAATTCGACAGCAAATCCACTATTTTCTTCATTTTAATGATGTTTCTCTACTGACAGCCAATTGAATCATGTCGTGTGACAATGACGAAAAAATGATTGAAAAAGTTTAAAAAACGATAAAAAAATTGCAAAATGTCAAGCTGACAAATTCCTTCAGCACTACAAAAATGCAGTAGATTCAAAAACCAAAATGCGATAAAACAAGTTGTTTATGACGATCAAGAATATTGATACACCTGATACAGTGATCATTAATTGATTGTATTCTAACACTATTTAATAAATCCTCGTGCAAAGAATCTAGAGCATAAATAGCTAAGAGCTAAAGGGCGCACTCTGAAAAAGGGTTCATCAACGCAATAACCAGATTCTTGACACCAATAGCTCTTGAAAAATGACTTGATGCTTGGCATAATATTCATCATTTAAGATCATTATATTATTATCAATTATATTAATAGCATTATGTATATGCTTGGCTTTGTTATATTTGGATCAATGGATTTTTAATTCCAGGAATTGATGTCAACGTGACACAGGAGATAAAAATGATCGGTCTTGTTATCTTTTGGTAGTGTGGCTGAGCACCGAATGCAGGGCTGCCAACCCGTCGACTGAAAATCGGGACGCCTATGTGAAAAAAATTGGGACAAATCGGGACGCCCATACAGAAAATCGGGACACAAAATCATACCTAATTCTTACATTTTACACGTAACTATAGCACTCTGATCTGTGCTTTGTTTTTCATCTGTTTTGTTGGACCTAACCTGGCGATAATTCTTATATTTCGTATACTTAAATGCATATCAGTTAGGAACAACAGAAATTCTATGACAGAAGAAAAGTATCTACATCTTATAAACGACTATTTCCGTTTCGCTACCTCCCAACCAATCGATTTAATAGAAAATAAGCTCTTGTACAAAGATAAAAATGACTGCATTGTGACTAGCAAAAAACAAAAAATGCAAAAGCATAATAAACAAATTACATGATTCATCTGGAATTTCAGATTTAATACAGTATGAATATAAAACTCGCATGACTCGATCCTCGTCTATCATATATCAGGCGTAATTGTCAAATAATTTAATTAGCTGAGATACCGCATTCGAATGAAAATATCCATTTTTAATTGGCACTCAACAGAAAACGAGTATTGAGATAAACTTACCGAGTAATGAGAGTTCTAACTTGATAATGTATGAAGCTTTTTGGAAAGGCAATTTTTAAAGCTGAAGTGGTTCATAGTAATGCAATGTTGCACTGCTGAATATGATAAGGAATTCACGTGCTTAGCGGTCGCTCTTTTGCATCGGTAAAATAACATGCGAAAAAATATATTCAAATTAAACAATCGCAAATTTATCGAAATAATTAAAAAAGTCAGAAGCTGCAAAATTTGTTGTTTAGTTTCCGATATTTCGGCTTCACAGCCTGCGTCAGGGATACAGAAGGGAGAGAAAAGCTAGGAAGACATGGAAAAATATAATTCAAAAGGCAATGTATTCATAGAGATGTCAAAGAAATATAAAATCCCGAAGCTCTTCACTTTCGTCTCTTGAGTTTAATGCTGGACATAGATTTTGTATAAAATTGGCATCTCGTAGTCTTAGGTTGGCATTGTCTGAATCAGTGGCAATGATCTTTGTTCGTATTGCGAAAATTGCAACTTCTGGCTTTTTAATTAATTATTTCGATAATCATTTCAGTAATAATGCTGCTAAAAATACTTTTGATATTTTAATCGCAAGTTTAGTCCTATGGTGTCGAGTAGGATGATTTCTTGAGTTTGTACAAATCTACAGTGTGTATAGGAAATTCTGACCACATCACCTAATTTCGACTACAAAAACAGCATCCAAATTTCAAAATGACGTCCTTTTTACTTGTAACTTAATTTGTGATAGACCAATAAACGCTTATCGAGAGTCCGTATAGTTTGTTCTGCCTTGAACACTTTGAAACAGTGTCCCGGACAGGAATTTTCATACAATTTACGCCTACTATGAATTCGAACGCTGAAATTCGACAGCAAATCCACTATTTTCTTCATTTTAATGATGTTTCTCTACTGACAGCCAATTGAATCATGTCGTGTGACAATGACGAAAAAATGATTGAAAAAGTTAAAAAAACGATAAAAAAATTGCAAAATGTCAAGCTGACAAATTCCTTCAGCACTACAAAAATGCAGTAGATTCAAAAACCAAAATGCGATAAAACAAGTTGTTTATGACGATCAAGAATATTGATACACCTGATACAGTGATCATTAATTGATTGTATTCTAACACTATTTAATAAATCCTCGTGCAAAGAATCTAGAGCATAAATAGCTAAGAGCTAAAGGGCGCACTCTGAAAAAGGGTTCATCAACGCAATAACCAGATTCTTGACACCAATAGCTCTTGAAAAATGACTTGATGCTTGGCATAATATTCATCATTTAAGATCATTATATTATTATCAATTATATTAATAGCATTATGTATATGCTTGGCTTTGTTATATTTGGATCAATGGATTTTTAATTCCAGGAATTGATGTCAACGTGACACAGGAGATAAAAATGATCGGTCTTGTTATCTTTTGGTAGTGTGGCTGAGCACCGAATGCAGGGCTGCCAACCCGTCGACTGAAAATCGGGACGCCTATGTGAAAAAAATTGGGACAAATCGGGACGCCCATACAGAAAATCGGGACACAAAATCATACCTAATTCTTACATTTTACACGTAACTATAGCACTCTGATCTGTGCTTTGTTTTTCATCTGTTTTGTTGGACCTAACCTGGCGATAATTCTTATATTTCGTATACTTAAATGCATATCAGTTAGGAACAACAGAAATTCTATGACAGAAGAAAAGTATCTACATCTTATAAACGACTATTTCCGTTTCGCTACCTCCCAACCAATCGATTTAATAGAAAATAAGCTCTTGTACAAAGATAAAAATGACTGCATTGTGACTAGCAAAAAACAAAAAATGCAAAAGCATAATAAACAAATTACATGATTCATCTGGAATTTCAGATTTAATACAGTATGAATATAAAACTCGCATGACTCGATCCTCGTCTATCATATATCAGGCGTAATTGTCAAATAATTTAATTAGCTGAGATACCGCATTCGAATGAAAATATCCATTTTTAATTGGCACTCAACAGAAAACGAGTATTGAGATAAACTTACCGAGTAATGAGAGTTCTAACTTGATAATGTATGAAGCTTTTTGGAAAGGCAATATTTAAAGCTGAAGTGGTTCATAGTAATGCAATGTTGCACTGCTGCATATGATAAGGAATTCACGTGCTTAGCGGTCGCTCTTTTGCATCGGTAAAATAACATGCGAAAAAATATATTCAAATTAAACAATCGCAAATTTATCGAAATAATTAAAAAAGTCAGAAGCTGCAAAATTTGTTGTTTAGTTTCCGATATTTCGGCTTCACAGCCTGCGTCAGGGATACAGAAGGGAGAGAAAAGCTAGGAAGACATGGAAAAATATAATTCAAAAGGCAATGTATTCATAGAGATGTCAAAGAAATATAAAATCCCGAAGCTCTTCACTTTCGTCTCTTGAGTTTAATGCTGGACATAGATTTTGTATAAAATTGGCATCTCGTAGTCTTAGGTTGGCATTGTCTGAATCAGTGGCAATGATCTTTGTTCGTATTGCGAAAATTGCAACTTCTGGCTTTTTAATTAATTATTTCGATAATCATTTCAGTAATAATGCTGCTAAAAATACTTTTGATATTTTAATCGCAAGTTTAGTCCTATGGTGTCGAGTAGGATGATTTCTTGAGTTTGTACAAATCTACAGTGTGTATAGGAAATTCTGACCACATCACCTAATTTCGACTACAAAAACAGCATCCAAATTTCAAAATGACGTCCTTTTTACTTGTAACTTAATTTGTGATAGACCAATAAACGCTTATCGAGAGTCCGTATAGTTTGTTCTGCCTTGAACACTTTGAAACAGTGTCCCGGACAGGAATTTTCATACAATTTACGCCTACTATGAATTCGAACGCTGAAATTCGACAGCAAATCCACTATTTTCTTCATTTTAATGATGTTTCTCTACTGACAGCCAATTGAATCATGTCGTGTGACAATGACGAAAAAATGATTGAAAAAGTTAAAAAAACGATAAAAAAATTGCAAAATGTCAAGCTGACAAATTCCTTCAGCACTACAAAAATGCAGTAGATTCAAAAACCAAAATGCGATAAAACAAGTTGTTTATGACGATCAAGAATATTGATACACCTGATACAGTGATCATTAATTGATTGTATTCTAACACTATTTAATAAATCCTCGTGCAAAGAATCTAGAGCATAAATAGCTAAGAGCTAAAGGGCGCACTCTGAAAAAGGGTTCATCAACGCAATAACCAGATTCTTGACACCAATAGCTCTTGAAAAATGACTTGATGCTTGGCATAATATTCATCATTTAAGATCATTATATTATTATCAATTATATTAATAGCATTATGTATATGCTTGGCTTTGTTATATTTGGATCAATGGATTTTTAATTCCAGGAATTGATGTCAACGTGACACAGGAGATAAAAATGATCGGTCTTGTTATCTTTTGGTAGTGTGGCTGAGCACCGAATGCAGGGCTGCCAACCCGTCGACTGAAAATCGGGACGCCTATGTGAAAAAAATTGGGACAAATCGGGACGCCCATACAGAAAATCGGGACACAAAATCATACCTAATTCTTACATTTTACACGTAACTATAGCACTCTGATCTGTGCTTTGTTTTTCATCTGTTTTGTTGGACCTAACCTGGCGATAATTCTTATATTTCGTATACTTAAATGCATATCAGTTAGGAACAACAGAAATTCTATGACAGAAGAAAAGTATCTACATCTTATAAACGACTATTTCCGTTTCGCTACCTCCCAACCAATCGATTTAATAGAAAATAAGCTCTTGTACAAAGATAAAAATGACTGCATTGTGACTAGCAAAAAACAAAAAATGCAAAAGCATAATAAACAAATTACATGATTCATCTGGAATTTCAGATTTAATACAGTATGAATATAAAACTCGCATGACTCGATCCTCGTCTATCATATATCAGGCGTAATTGTCAAATAATTTAATTAGCTGAGATACCGCATTCGAATGAAAATATCCATTTTTAATTGGCACTCAACAGAAAACGAGTATTGAGATAAACTTACCGAGTAATGAGAGTTCTAACTTGATAATGTATGAAGCTTTTTGGAAAGGCAATATTTAAAGCTGAAGTGGTTCATAGTAATGCAATGTTGCACTGCTGCATATGATAAGGAATTCACGTGCTTAGCGGTCGCTCTTTTGCATCGGTAAAATAACATGCGAAAAAATATATTCAAATTAAACAATCGCAAATTTATCGAAATAATTAAAAAAGTCAGAAGCTGCAAAATTTGTTGTTTAGTTTCCGATATTTCGGCTTCACAGCCTGCGTCAGGGATACAGAAGGGAGAGAAAAGCTAGGAAGACATGGAAAAATATAATTCAAAAGGCAATGTATTCATAGAGATGTCAAAGAAATATAAAATCCCGAAGCTCTTCACTTTCGTCTCTTGAGTTTAATGCTGGACATAGATTTTGTATAAAATTGGCATCTCGTAGTCTTAGGTTGGCATTGTCTGAATCAGTGGCAATGATCTTTGTTCGTATTGCGAAAATTGCAACTTCTGGCTTTTTAATTAATTATTTCGATAATCATTTCAGTAATAATGCTGCTAAAAATACTTTTGATATTTTAATCGCAAGTTTAGTCCTATGGTGTCGAGTAGGATGATTTCTTGAGTTTGTACAAATCTACAGTGTGTATAGGAAATTCTGACCACATCACCTAATTTCGACTACAAAAACAGCATCCAAATTTCAAAATGACGTCCTTTTTACTTGTAACTTAATTTGTGATAGACCAATAAACGCTTATCGAGAGTCCGTATAGTTTGTTCTGCCTTGAACACTTTGAAACAGTGTCCCGGACAGGAATTTTCATACAATTTACGCCTACTATGAATTCGAACGCTGAAATTCGACAGCAAATCCACTATTTTCTTCATTTTAATGATGTTTCTCTACTGACAGCCAATTGAATCATGTCGTGTGACAATGACGAAAAAATGATTGAAAAAGTTTAAAAAACGATAAAAAAATTGCAAAATGTCAAGCTGACAAATTCCTTCAGCACTACAAAAATGCAGTAGATTCAAAAACCAAAATGCGATAAAACAAGTTGTTTATGACGATCAAGAATATTGATACACCTGATACAGTGATCATTAATTGATTGTATTCTAACACTATTTAATAAATCCTCGTGCAAAGAATCTAGAGCATAAATAGCTAAGAGCTAAAGGGCGCACTCTGAAAAAGGGTTCATCAACGCAATAACCAGATTCTTGACACCAATAGCTCTTGAAAAATGACTTGATGCTTGGCATAATATTCATCATTTAAGATCATTATATTATTATCAATTATATTAATAGCATTATGTATATGCTTGGCTTTGTTATATTTGGATCAATGGATTTTTAATTCCAGGAATTGATGTCAACGTGACACAGGAGATAAAAATGATCGGTCTTGTTATCTTTTGGTAGTGTGGCTGAGCACCGAATGCAGGGCTGCCAACCCGTCGACTGAAAATCGGGACGCCTATGTGAAAAAAATTGGGACAAATCGGGACGCCCATACAGAAAATCGGGACACAAAATCATACCTAATTCTTACATTTTACACGTAACTATAGCACTCTGATCTGTGCTTTGTTTTTCATCTGTTTTGTTGGACCTAACCTGGCGATAATTCTTATATTTCGTATACTTAAATGCATATCAGTTAGGAACAACAGAAATTCTATGACAGAAGAAAAGTATCTACATCTTATAAACGACTATTTCCGTTTCGCTACCTCCCAACCAATCGATTTAATAGAAAATAAGCTCTTGTACAAAGATAAAAATGACTGCATTGTGACTAGCAAAAAACAAAAAATGCAAAAGCATAATAAACAAATTACATGATTCATCTGGAATTTCAGATTTAATACAGTATGAATATAAAACTCGCATGACTCGATCCTCGTCTATCATATATCAGGCGTAATTGTCAAATAATTTAATTAGCTGAGATACCGCATTCGAATGAAAATATCCATTTTTAATTGGCACTCAACAGAAAACGAGTATTGAGATAAACTTACCGAGTAATGAGAGTTCTAACTTGATAATGTATGAAGCTTTTTGGAAAGGCAATATTTAAAGCTGAAGTGGTTCATAGTAATGCAATGTTGCACTGCTGCATATGATAAGGAATTCACGTGCTTAGCGGTCGCTCTTTTGCATCGGTAAAATAACATGCGAAAAAATATATTCAAATTAAACAATCGCAAATTTATCGAAATAATTAAAAAAGTCAGAAGCTGCAAAATTTGTTGTTTAGTTTCCGATATTTCGGCTTCACAGCCTGCGTCAGGGATACAGAAGGGAGAGAAAAGCTAGGAAGACATGGAAAAATATAATTCAAAAGGCAATAGTAGTAAGCAAAACTCCACTTCTGGACCGCGCAAGATGGCGGCCATCGCTGACTCCCCCCCCCCTCTGGAACGGCAGAGTGTCGTGGTCGGCCGCCGTGGTGCTTCGGGTCTGAGTCCCCCCCCCCCTCTGGAACGACAGAGTCTGTCGTGGTGTGCCGACCAGGTGGGTTCACAACATGTTCGCTGACTCCCCCCCCCTCTGGAACGACAGAGTGTGAGACTCGGATGTGTTGGTCTCGTATGGGTTGACGTGACCGACCGCCAGGATTAGTGTTGAGGCTATAGTGTGTGATGTTTTTGGTGCAATCTGCTGAATGTTGGGTTGTAAATGGGTTGTTTCGAGTGGAAGGAGTGTTCGGATGAGAAAACGGAGTCCAGATTCGGAATCTACGTGAAATTTTGGGTTAGGAAGGATGTTTCCAGCGAAATCGGAGAGAAAAAATTTTCAACATTTTTCGAAAAAACGACAGAGTTAGAATTTGGGATGTTTTGGTGTGTAGCGCCCAAACGAAGCATCGGATGAGAAAACGGAGGCCAGATTCGGAATCTACGTGAAATTTTGGGTTAGGAAGGATGTTTCCAGCGAAATCGGAGAGAAAAAATTTTCGGCTGACGTCCCCCCCCCCCCTCTGGACAGCTTGCTTCGATTTTGGCTTCCAGTGGACGGATTTTGTCGTGCGATAGCTCGTTTGAAAGCTAAGAGTGAGACAAATTCAGTGAAACAATCGGCTTGTTCCTATCTGTCTTCGTTCAAAAGTTAGAGCGGTTACAAGATTTTAGGTCGGAGCTCGCTTACCTGAAAAAATCCTAAGTGTCAGAGTGACTTTGTATGGGTAAAATTTTGAAAATTTTCCAAAGTGTGGAATTTCGACCTGGGACCGTCACCAAAACATTTTTCATCAAATTTCGCTGACCCCCCCCCCCCCGACAACAATCTTCTAACTTTGGTTCTAGTGGACGGATTTTGTCTTACAGCTACTCGTTTGAAAGAGGAGAAAAAACTGCTCGACAACATTTTTTGTTGCGAGTCAATCGGACCAGCCGTTCACAAGTTAGAGCGGTTACAAGATTTTAGGTCGGAGCTCGCTCACCTGAAAAAATCCTAAGTGTCAGAGTGACTTTGTATGGGTAAAAATTTGAAAATTTTCCAAAGTGTGGAATTTCGACCTGGGACCGTCACCAAGACATTTTTCATCAAATTTTGAAATTTCACTGACGTCCCCCCCCCCTCTGGACAGCTTGCTTCGATTTTGGCTTCCAGTGGACGGATTTTGTCGTGCGATAGCTCGTTTGAAAGCTAAGAGTGAGACAAATTCAGTGAAACAATCGGCTTGTTCCTATCTGTCTTCGTTCAAAAGTTAGAGCGGTTACAAGATTTTAGGTCGGAGCTCGCTTACCTGAAAAAATCCTAAGTGTCAGAGTGACTTTGTATGGGTAAAAATTTGAAAATTTTCCAAAGTGTGGAATTTCGACCTGGGACCGTCACCAAAACATTTTTCATCAAATTTTGAAATTTCACTGACGTCCCCCCCCCTCTAGACAGCTTGCTCCGATTTTGGCTTCCAGTGGACGGATTTTGTCGTGCGATAGCTCGTTTGAAAGCTAAGAGTGAGACAAATTCAGTGAAACAATCGGCTTGTTCCTATCTGTCTTCGTTCAAAAGTTAGAGCGGTTACAAGATTTTAGGTCGGAGCTCGCTTACCTGAAAAAATCCTAAGTGTCAGAGTGACTTTGTATGGGTAAAAATTTGAAAATTTTCCAAAGTGTGGAATTTCGACCTGGGACCGTCACCAAAACATTTTTCATCAAATTTTGAAATTTCACTGACGTCCCCCCCCCCTGGACAGCTTGCTTCGATTTTGGCTTCCAGTGGACGGATTTTGTCGTGCGATAGCTCGTTTGAAAGCTAAGAGTGAGACAAATTCAGTGAAACAATCGGCTTGTTCCTATCTGTCTTCGTTCAAAAGTTAGAGCGGTTACAAGATTTTAGGTCGGAGCTCGCTTACCTGAAAAAATCCTAAGTGTCAGAGTGACTTTGTATGGGTAAAAATTTGAAAATTTTCCAAAGTGTGGAATTTCGACCTGGGACCGTCACCAAAACATTTTTCATCAAATTTTGAAATTTCACTGACGTCCCCCCCCCCTCTGGACAGCTTGCTTCGATTTTGGCTTCCAGTGGACGGATTTTGTCGTGCGATAGCTCGTTTGAAAGCTAAGAGTGAGACAAATTCAGTGAAACAATCGGCTTGTTCCTATCTGTCTTCGTTCAAAAGTTAGAGCGGTTACAAGATTTTAGGTCGGAGCTCGCTTACCTGAAAAAATCCTAAGTGTCAGAGTGACTTTGTATGGGTAAAAATTTGAAAATTTTCCAAAGTGTGGAATTTCGACCTGGGACCGTCACCAAAACATTTTTCATCAAATTTCGCTGACGTCCCCCCCCCCTCGTTCGGACAAAATTTCTTGAAACAAACTTTGGTAAAGGTCCCAGGTCAAAATTCGGAAGTTTTAAATTTTTCAAAATTTTCACCACACTGGAGCTCCCACACTTAGGAATTTTTTCACTTGTGGCATGTTACATGCACATGTGCTGGTGGACCAACTTCCCGTGGTCATATGAGAATGGTTGAGGTGTCATATTGTAAAGAATGATGAGACAAATCGTTTGCAACAAACCGCATGTCGCTACGATGAATACTTTCGGAGATAGAGCCATTTTAAGTTTTCTTCCGAGCATATATAAACCCCCGACAACGCAAGTCTGATCACTTCATCGAAAGACGAGGTAAGCGACGGTCGTCGCTCTGAGCTCCCGATATCGGGTTGCAAAGGACTCTATCTTTTGAAGTAGGCAAGCTATCTTGCTACTTCAAAGTTTGTATGATAGAGTTTGATAGTGTCTTTACTACTGATAAAATTTTTTAAAAGTAGTATGAGTAGTAAAATGCGGAATTTTTTAAAAATTCTTAATTTTCACTTTTTTCAAAGTTTTAACATATAGACTAAGGTTTTCAAGTATCCTGAGTTCAAATCTGCTATCAGATTTGAAATTTAACTAAGTCTAAGGCAGCTTTGAGGGGTTAGATCCCAGCTACTGATCACTACCTTTGACTCGGCGTTCCTGTTACCACTTCGGGGCAGTGACAATGATGTCTTCAGCTGTAAAGAGCGGGTATCGGGGAAGATCTCTCACTTCCCTAGTGATCGGTACAAGGCCTTCGGGCTGTCGACGGGATCGAGTGCCACTCACTACACTCTTTAGGAATATGACTGTACTACATGATTCCAAACTTATACAAATTTCATTATCTTACAGCTAACGATAAATCAGGCATGGCCAACGACAAAAATCGAAAGTATCATATCAAAATGTGTGTGTGCGGTCGTATAAATCGCAGTGCGGACGCCAAGGCTCACGTCAAGAAGGCGGGCACCGGCCACATGATTGTCTTGAATAGGGTTGCGTGCGTGAAGTGTAGAGTGCTGAAGGGTGATGAGGATGAGGCGCGTTTCTACAGAGTGCATGCTGACTGTAGTGGTGGTTTAGTGACTGATTTGAGGTTTACACAGTTGATTGTGGAAGAGAGGGAGCGAATGTTGGCGAATGTTGCGAATGTTGTTGAGAATGTTGTTGAGAATGTTGTTGAGAATGTTGTTGAGAATGATGAGTTGGCGAGAGCGGTTGCGTCGTTGGAGGGTGAGATTGAGCAGCGGAAGAGAGTGCTTGAGAGTGATGATGAGGATGATGTGGATTTAGATAGGGAGCGTGTGAGGAAGCGTGTGAGGAAGTTGAGCTCTTCGTCATCGGAGGTGTCCGACATCGTCATCACCGACCCCCCGAAGAGCTCATCTTCCCCAAAAGTGAAGAGTGGTGGGATTCGTGTGCAGTCGGCGAGGTGGTTGAAGGATGAAGAGAAGAGACATGTTTCGCAGCAGATGGCGCATGAGTTGTTAGTGAATAAGTTTGAGAGTTTGAAGAAAGTGAAGGATGAAGTTGTGAAGGAGTTGGATGAGTTGAAAAAGAAGGATTTGAAGTCGAAGGAGGTGGCGGATGAAAACATTAGAATGAGGCGTTGTGTGACTGATTTGAAGAATAAGACGCGAGAGTTGGAAGAGAAGAATGATGCGTGTGAGAAGAGGGCGAGTGCTGCGGAGAGAAGAATGAGAGATGCAGAGGCGAAGTTTGAGGAGATGATGAAGGAGATGAGTGTGTTGAGAGCGAGGAATGTTGAGTTGGAGAGGACTGTGGCTCGGCGGGGTGATGAGAGGCAGGCGTGTGAGAAGTTGGAGCGCATGAGGGATGAGTGGGAACGTGTGAATGAGGATCGTTTGTTTGAGTTTCACATCCCTATTCGGGACAATCATTTGGCCGGCGAAGTATTGGTGAATAAAAATCTGGACGAATCGATTATTTGCTACAACGGTCATCCCACGAAAAAGTGTCTCCATGCCAGCCTGAGAATGCGCGGCCACCTACATAAATTCTCGATTCGGAAACGCGCGAGACTACCTAAGGATGACTAACTTGGTAAGTGAAAAAGTAAATAAGATAGTATATCCTATTCTAATACATATCATTTTCATTGCAGATCTTTGCCCGCCTTCACCACCCCATCAATTTACTCCCGAGAACGAACCATCGGCTCTCTTAAGGGCCACCTAGGGGCAAGACATGATAGAACCTCCACGCGGTTTGCCCTGGGCAGTCTTCGGACTGGCGAATACTATCATTAAGTTGAATCTGCTATCAGTCAACTTGAACATTATGCAGTCGATTGCTATCCCTGAAGCATTCTGATTCGCTGTTGAGCAATTCATTGTTGAAAACCCTATATAAGCCAGAAGATTGTAGCGCTTCTCATTCAATTTGAAGTCACGATGGAAGCGACATCTGCCGACAACATTCCCGTCTTCACCGATGAAGACAACGGCATTCCCAACTTCATCATCCTCGACGAGTGGGATGAAGAGGATGAGAAGAAGGGGAAGATCAAGAAGATCATTTGGACGGATGGGGTGTGGACTCCTAAAACCACCCGCATCCGAAAGGTGCCAGATGCACCAGTACGACCTCGGCGGTATAGGGTCTATGACAACCTAGCTGTCATACCTATTGACTATTCAAGCCAATAGTCAACTTAATTGACACCATTGACACCGAGAACGAACCATCGGCTCTCTTAAGGGCCACCATGGGGCAAGACATGATAGAACCTCCTCGCGGTTTGCCCTGGGCAGTCTTCGGACTGGCGAATACTATCATTAAGTTGAATCTGCTATCAGTCAACTTGAACGTTGCAAATGAAGTTCGGTGTAATACTTCCTTTCGACGGGCGTTCCTGTAAAGGGCGGCGGTGAAACCCGTAGCTATGCATACCGCAAGGGACATTCGGCAATGGTCAATCTTGTTAAACCTCTCTGCGTCATGTTTGCAAGTGATTGCCTCTGTCTCAACGTAGTATGCATTCGCGCCAGGGCGACATTTAGCCAACTGTCGAAGGTTGCCTAAAACTTTCCATTGCATACGTTATGAGAACCATGAGTTCTACCTGTCTCTATCAATGAGATGAATTGATGAATGGAATGAAATGGGAGGACACTCACGCGCCACACGCAACATAACACACTTCTCTCTTCCGTAGTCTAACAAGCTCTTTACACATGGATCGCAGTCGATTGCTATCCCTGTATCAGAAGTGTAAGCTATCTTAATTTTATTTGACACTATTTCATCTACCATTATCATCCATATGAAATGTTATAAGAATTGCAAGTTAAACTAAGTGTGCTACTATTTCCAAATGAAAAAGTATACATGGTTAAATCATCCACTTAAGCCCATCCGTAGTCTAACAAGCTCTTTACACATGGATCGCAGTCGATTGCTATCCCTGTATCAGAAGTGTAAGCTATCTTAATTTATTTGACACTATTTCATCTACCATCATCGTCCATATGAAATGTTATAAGATTTACAAGTTAAACTAAGCGTGCTACTATTTCCAAATGAAAAAGTATACATGGTTAAATCATCCACTTAAGCCCATCCGTAGTCTAACAAGCTCTTTACACATGGATCGCAGTCGATTGCTATCCCTGTATCAGAAGTGTAAGCTATCTTAATTTATTTGACACTATTTTATCTACCATCATCGTCCATATGAAATGTTATAAGATTTACAAGTTAAACTAAGCGTGCTACTATTTCCAAATGAAAAAGTATACATGGTTAAATTATTCACTAAAACCCCATTCAAGTAAGTCAGTATGAAAGCAAAGATAATACGAAATAAACATTTATTATGGCATGTATTTCAAAAGGTCTTCATCGTCAATATCGTCCCAGAGTCTGGCTTCACATAGATTACAAAAACAGTTGAGCTGCTTTAAACGTTCTTCTGCAGCGTCCCTCACTTTCTCAATGTACGCCCACTCCGCCACGGTTCGCGGTTGGGAGTTAGGGGTGTACCACTCCCATATTTGATGCAAGTGCGACTTGCTGGTCATCTCCATCACCCCTTCGGCATCATATTGTAAATATTTCCACCGTATGCCTGTTAGGTCGGGCAACTCCTCTTCATCCTCCTCCGATAATGATAACTTTCGTATATTGTCGAGATTGTATGTCTTCTCCACCTTCGCCTTTCTTGGTGCATTTGGTGTAACGAGCACCTTTGCTGATGTATATGGAGAGGAGAACTCCAATGCGGTATTTGGTGTTGTTGGAGGACTTGTCATGTTGTCTTTGAAATGCTGACTTTGAATAATGATAACTTTAACATTTTTCTAATTCTTAAGTATACACAAGCAGCCAATCAGAATGAACATCCAATGAATGAAGAGGATGAAAGTATATAAGCAAAGTGACATTCAGGTCATTTCATTTAATCTGTGAATCATACAAGTGACGAACGCACGATCTCTCTCTTTGACTATTATTTGAGTGAAGTCTCTATCTTGTAGAAGTATCAACCTTAAACTTGATTTCGTTGAAATGGTAAGTTGAAAATTTCCTCTCATCTCCCTCAAACGTGTGACTAATAGCATCTTCCTCAATTTCAGGCATCAACTTCATCACCAACGCCCTCTCTTCTCGAGGAAAGTTTAGAGTTATTGAGTCAAGGTAGGTTGTAACACTACACTGAGGCTTGAACAGAGATGAAAGAATGATTTCTCTTTCAGGTGATGTGAGTTCCAGCTCAGGACTCTCGCGGCAAGGCAACGAGTGGGAATGTGCCGACTGCGGACATATGTTTACAAGGAAGCACAGTCTCCTTCGACACATCAAACAACGTGTGTGTCAACGCAAAGCGGCGTCAATCTCCGGAGGTGAAGTTGATTCTGACGATGACATCTCCTTTCCTTGCGATTTGTGCCCTCTTTCTTTTGATAGTCACTTTCAGCGATCTTCGCACAGACTTCAACACACGCATGCAAATGATCACTACACCAACGGTACCTCTACCATCTCCCTCATTAATGTTTCACATAATAATTTAGTACGCGACTACTGCATGGAGTCCAATACTCAAATTGTAGATTTTCCTGAGTGGCTCCTTCAAAATTCTAACATTATCGAAGCGCTCTTCAATAATTTAGACAATTTTAGAATGAAGGCGCTCATCTACCTTAAACTAAAATATATTAAAATAGATTTTCAAACGGGTCAAGTGACGGAGAGAATACAGTTTCATATTCCTTCCTCTTCCGCAACCGAAGTTGTAGACTGCGAGTCTTGGCTAAATTTTCACATTCAATGTTTAAAATCAAATGTAGATAAATTCAATCAACGCGACAGCGCTCTCATTTTTGATGGTGTGGACTCAGCCATATTCAAAATTTCCCTATTAGAAAGTCATGCAGCTCGAGGCACATTTAAACTTCCAAAAACGTTGTATAATAAGAAAGCTGTCATCAATGTTGATTGTAAATCACAGTGTTTCAAATATGCAGTCCTATCCATCCTTCACTATAATGATATCAACGCGCATCGAGATCGCACCTATAGCTATAGACAGTGGGAGGATGAACTAGACTTTGAAGGTTGTGATAGTAACAACATGAAAATCAAAGATGTAGAAACGTTCGAAAAACATAATAAGATTAAAATTGTCGTTCACGTGTGGGAGAAGGGGTTGAAGGGTGCCCGCTATAATTCACGTTCAACTTGTTATGAACGTGTAGTCAACCTCTTATTAGTAAAACAAGATGATAGCGAGGAATGGCACTACTGTGGTATTCCCAAAATCTCTCGCTTGTACACTCACTTGGGGCACTCTAAAAGAGGTGAACATTTTGTATGCGACCGCTGCATCCGCTCATTTTGGAGTAAAGATAAATTTGAAACTCACTATGAATGGTGCAAGCGAGGTAAATTACAAATGGAACGCATGCCCAAAGATAAAATATTTTCACATAGGGATAATGGTGACGAATTAAGTCCCCTGCGTGTCATTTACGCAGACATAGAATGCTACATTGATGATATCATCCACAAGCCAGCAGCCATATCCTGCTATGAAGTATGGCATGACCACTTTAGGAATAGACAAAACAAAATGCATACTTGGCAAGGTGAAGATTGCATTTCAAAATTTCTAGAATTTCTCGATAAAGCTGCAAAATTTCAACAATCATATGATTCCCAATTGCAGCGTAAGTCACTACATATGTCAGATGAAGACAAACAAAAATTTGAAAGTTGCACATCCTGTCCTAAATGTCATAAAACGTTTGATGACGATAAAATTAAGAAAGTGCGTGATCATGATCACATCACTGGTAAATTTAGAAACGCACTCTGCTCCAAATGTAACTTTTCACTTAGGTTGAGACGTCGTGTACTACCCGTCATTTTTCATAACTTTAAGGGCTATGACAGTCATATGCTCATAAAAGGAGGGTTGAGCCAGATGAAATCGTGGCAGTTTAATGTAATAGCACAAACGAGAGAAAAATTCATGGCAATGACAGCAAAAGTACCAGTAGATAAAACTAAAGAAAATAAGACAGTCTTCTTCGAAATAAAATTTTTAGATTCATTTCAATTCATGTCAGCGTCACTAGCTTCTCTCGTTCGTAATCTCAAGTTTCTTCCCCATAGTCAAACTTTGAAGAAACACTATCCAAACTTAACGGATGAAATAATCACTCGCAAAGGAGTCTTTCCTTATGCGTATTTTAGCTCAATGTCTAAACTAAATGAAACAACCCTTCCTTCCATTGACAAATTCAAAAACGATTTGACGGGTGAAGATTGTCCAGTAGAGGACTATGAACATGCTCAAGAGGCATGGTTAAAATTTAATTGTAAAACGTTTGGCGATTATATGATCGCTTACTTAGAATTAGATGTCATTTTGCTGGCTGATGTCTTTCAGGAGTTTCGACGAGTGGCATTAGAAGAAGACAAATTAGATCCTATCCACTTTGTCAGTCTACCAGCCATGTCCTTTAAATCAGCCTTTAAAATGACTGGTGAGACCATTCATCTCTTACAAGACCCGGAGATGTATAATATATTTGAGCGCGGAATACGCGGTGGTCTCACATTTGTAAATAAACATCATATAAAATCTGAAACAGTAGGTGATGATCATATCCACCTAAAGTACTATGACCAAAATAATTTATATGGCAGTTCACTGTCTAAACCACTACCTCATTCCGAGTTTAGTTGGTTAAATCAAAATGAGCTTGAGTATTACTCCAACCCTTCAAACATACTGAATATTCCAGATGAAGGTGATTGGGGATATTATTTTGAAGTGGATTTGATTTATCCAAATAGTATTAAAAATAAAACTGCTGATTTCCCACTCGCACCTGAATCTGGCGAAGTGACTGAAGATATGTTTTCACCATTCATGTCACAATTTCATAATAACTTAACAGAGTGTGGACAGCCAAGGTACAAACCATGCCGCAAACTTTTACTCACCCAATATGATAAGAAAAATTATCTCGTACACTTCTGCATATTAAAATTCTATTTAGAAATGGGCATGCTTCTAAAGTCAGTTCACCGCATTATCAAATTTAGACAGAAAGCCTTCCTCAAACCCTACATAGATAGTAACAGTCAAAAACGTGCACTCGCCCAAAATAATTTTGAAAAGGATTTTTATAAATATAAGAATAATAGTCTATTCGGAAAGACCATGGAGGATGTTAGAAAACGTATGAATTACAAACTAGTCGTTGATGAACAAAAATATCACAAATTGACCTCATCACCTCTTTTCATTGATAGAGACATCATCGATGAGGATCTTGTAGGTGTTAAAATGATTAAATCAGAAGTTGAGTTGTGCAAACCCATCTATATTGGGCAAGCCGTTTTAGATTATTCCAAGCTTGAAATGTATCAACTCTTCTACAAAATATTAAAACCATGCCCTCTCGTAAAAGAGGTTCGCTTGCTGGGTGGTGATACAGATAGTTTCTTTTTAGGAATTACCACTCAAAAAGATTTAAATTTTAATGAAGTAGGTAAGTCATTAGAAAAATATTTCGATACATCTAACTACAATCCCACTCATCCACTCTATTCCATACAGAATAAAGCCAAACTTGGTTGTTTTAAGGATGAAACAGCAGGAAAGGAAATAGATGAAATGATTCTCCTCCGTCCTAAAATGTATTCCATGAAACTAAAAGAATGTGCAGATAGTATTAAGCGTGCTAAAGGTATATCAAAATCCATTGTTCATAAAATGAAACATCGGTCCTATAAGAAGGCCTATAAAAATAAAACTATAACGTTTGTCAATATGACAATCTTAAAATCTCAAGTTCATACTGTGAAAACGTACACGTTCAAGAAACGAGCACTTTCAGCATGGGAGGATAAGAGGTGTTGGATAGGACATAACACATCTCTTCCACATGGACATCCTGACACAAACATACCTCCACCCAAAAGAATAAAACTCACGCTACCACATTCAGGAGATGTATTGACATAATCAACTTTAACTCAGTATTTTGATGTTGCTTTTTGTAGATATACATGGTTGTTTTATGTATCGCATGAGATCGTTTCTTCCTTGTGAATATATGCCTACAGTCAGCCCATTCCCCCTATATCTGTGAAAAGACTTTTTCATATACATATTTTTATTTCAATAAACATATCACAATGACTTCACTTTGTTTTCCGAAACACTAAAGTTACGAGGGATTTAGTATCTTTCACATGGATACACTCTTGTAAACCATTGGTAATTTTGATAGCAATAGAGGGTATAGTTTGTTTGACGACGGGATGATAGAAAATAGATTCAAACATCTTCTCGACTATTCCATATGAAGCGTCTTTATCATGAATGAAATCACGTAAAATGTATTCTTTTTTCTCGCCAACAGAAATAGGTAGAATCAAATCACTTTGAATGTAAAGGTGTTGTTCATGTTTATCAAGTGTCATTGGTGTTTCTATACCAATCGTATGCGCAGCAGCAAACACAGTTTGTAGCATTGAAAAGCCAAAGAGTTTTTTCAAATTTTTACTCAATTGACATTGAATGTCATCACCCAGTTTCAGAACAACGCGTTGTTTTTCAATTGAAAACGAAATGTGGTGTGTCTTTACATCATATTTACTTTTCATCACATGCTTCAACTTCTGTTGTATATAAGGATTTACTACATGAATGAAGCTTTCAACTGTATGATATAGACGCGGCATTATATTGATAGCAACTTTAGATTCTTCATAAGACTGGTAAATTTTCTTGATGCGATCGCCATAGATGTCCACCCACCATTCATCATTAACTGAATCAGCTTTAGTGTGATATTCATGAGAAGCATACACCACACCGCTTCCAATAATAGGCGTATAATGTCTTACAAAATGACGCAAGGTTGGAGAGAAATAAACTGTAAGTTTGTCATTATATTTCTGAATAACCAACTTATTTTTGTCCGCCATAATTTTCTCTCCATACTTCTTACCCACAGTCTCATTCCATCGTTTTACTAACTCAATAAGTGATAAAGGTTGAACACCACGCTTTTTCAAAATGATGCGTTCTTCACATTCTACAACATCTTCATCAAATATTTTAAATCTATAATGAAATTTGTTGATTCGAGTTGAATAAACTTTTTTAACATTTGCAGTAGCAATTGACGTTAGATGTAGTCCATGACCAAAACCGAGATGTGGATAGAATTCACTATCCAACCTCAGCGTAAGACCTTTAGTAAAAGAATGAAAGCGGAGGAACTGTCTCCCACTCCAATGATAGATAGTAAACTCATAAGCTTTCTGATTTTTATTCTTCATGATGGAAGTATTACCACTGTTGAATGCCTTAATAATTTTCTCATTCCCAAATGGCTCATAAGAATCTGATTTTATCTGAATCCATTCATAGTTCCACTTTCCATCTGATGTTAAATTGTATGGGAACTGAAATGCATTATTCATCGTTATTCCATCATGGGTGCGAGGAGTCAATATCATTTCTTCCAAATCATTCACATTCTGAATATTGCTATCATAGCAAATACTAGAAACGCCAACTTCCCATTCACCTTCTAAATGCAGTGGCCGATTTAATTCTACTCGATAGTCTGATGGTTTATTTTTGGGAAATTTATTCATAGAAGCATTACTGGGCAAGTAGATTAGAAACGAGTCCTTATTTTCACTTTCCATATTATTCACATTGGAAAAATATATTAGCATACTTTTGCATTAACTCTTCATTCGGAAATGGAGTGTAATACTTGTCACAGCATCTTTATGAAAAGGAATCAACGCACCAGCATCATCATAAATGGCAATATCAATTTGTGGGATGTAGTTTGATTTCAGCTTTGTATAATGCACTTTCTTGAAAGTATGCTCAGATAAAATACTGCAGCTTTTTGGCTGGTATGGTATCATTGCTAGCAATGGAGCTTCAACATCTCCCACACGTACATCTTCACCAATATTGGAATATATCTGAAAATAGTTAATACGACGCGATAGCGACATGTCTGCGCTAGCTTTGGTTACAGTACCACTTTTAAAGATATTTTGATCAAAACCCAAAATGTCCATTAGAGTTTTATCCATAATTAGTTCAATACCTTTTCCATTTATAGTGAGAGACAAAGTACCTTCTTTTTCAGAAAATGAAATATGTTGCTCATTAATCACTTCATTTAAATAATCTACAACCAATTTAACCGAAGTAATAATGCGAGGCATCAACACTCTTGTTTCATGTAAGAAGCCACCAAAAGGCTCTACACACTTTCTGTATAAAGATACGGCCCATTCTGTATCAAATTGATTTGACCTTTCACATGGTAAATGTTGCATATCAGATTTTCCATGAACAGCTGCAGAACGATGTCGTAAGAACTGATGAAAATCTTTTGAACAAACTAATACTAGATCATCATCATTTAATTTGCTTATTGCAATATGATTAGATGATTTAATATAAGTCAATGTTGCCACTTGTTTGTCATCAACTCGAAGGAGATAATTAAATTTCTTCAATAATGTTTCAGGAGTCATGTTTGTCTTTCTTGGCTTAATCACAATCTTCTTCACCAACGTCTTCTCATTTCTTGGAATAAGATCTACATAATAAGCTTCCTCTCGATATATTAACTGTTTATGACCACTTATGTGGTAATTAACGTTAAAATTATCATAGCTTGTTAAGGCGCTAGCGAGGTAACCTAAATCATTTCTTAAACTTGGACTTAAACCAACAATCCAATCTTTCTCAACTACATGATGTACATAATTATAATCATCATTGTGCGGAGTAAATTGGGCAATATGTTTACACGCTTTATTCAAGAAATCATATATAAACTTTTTACATGATAAGAGATCTTTCTTTGGCCACTGTGGAATGTATACTCGGCAGCCCTTTTCACATTGGTAAGCAGCTGTACGTCTCATATTAATAGTCATCACCTCATGATCAAAAGTATAGACACAGTTGCTATAAACAAGTTGAGTGACACCCACTTCCCAATTCCCATTTAGCTGTTGTGCATGATCAATGGGAGTAGAAAAGAGTGCGGCTCGATTACTAGTAAATCTCTTTGTAGCCGCATTGCTAAGCAAAATATGATAAAACGACATTTTTATATTGCTAATCTGCAACTTTGCATAACATCATGAAGACTTGGATTTTGGACTCTCTACAATATATCAGAGTTGATCGTGATGGAAACGTACATTTCAAAAATTCTCATGGTCATACATCAAGAGGAATTACATTAACATGGCGACAATTTGTCAACCTCAATGATATCATGAGGGATTTGGAATATTTTGAAACATTAAGATTCATCTCCTTGGGTGATCAAGTTTGGCTTCAACATTACAGAAATGAAATTCAAATCTACCATTCTCATTCCGCAAACTGTTTCTCATTTCGCAAATACAATTGGGAGAAGTATAGAAGATACATACATCGCTCCATCATGACATTTATTCGTCGTGAGTTCATCGCCCTACTATGCAAATCTTAATCAGATATGATTACCACGCACCATGAGTTGGAAATTAGATTCCCTACAACGTATTGAAACGGATCATGATCGAAACGTCTATTTCAAAGATTCAACTGGAAATGTGAGAAGAGAGTTTGTTTTATCTTATCGTCATTTTCAATCTCTACATCATATCATGAAGGACTTGAAATACTTCTATATGAAAAGACATTCACGTATTGGAAATCGCATCTGGCTGCGCGTCAACAATCGGCGAATTCAACTCTATCATTCCCAACTTCATACTAACTTCACATTTCATCAAGGTAGTTGGGAAAAGTATAAAAGGAAGGTACATCGCTCAATTTACTCATTCTTTCATCATGAAGCGCCATCGCTACACCATCGTCAACATTCTCCGTCGCTTCAGACTCTACACCAAAATCGATCTCACAACATTACGCCAACAGCTTCCAAACAGCAAGTATTACCCGGGCCGTCCTCAAATGTTAGTGGTGAAGATGAACAATTCACGGAATCTTCAACTCTTCCCAAATGGGACTGTACAGATTCTCGGCGCCCTTTCTCATTCATCGGCGCAGTCAATGCGCTTAGAGCTACAGAGACTACTACGTCGGATATGGAAGAGGGAGAGGTGTGTGATGTCGAATCTGACTGTGGACAATATGGTGATCTCTACTCAATTGAGTGACAGTCTATCATTTTTGAAGATTCGTACCAGCAGTTACAGTTTGTGTTATGAACCCGAACTTTTTCCTGCAGCTCTCATTAGTTGTTGGTTGCCTGTGCATGTGGCAATCTTTCATAATAGTAAAGTGATCATTACTGGACTAAAATCTCATGAACAAGCAAATATGATCCTAGACTATCTCATTGAGTATGTACGTACCCAGCGGATTGTAAAATAAAAAACAATTTTTCCAACATGATGTTTTTATTTCAAATCATGATAGAACTTACAAATCATTTTTTCATTAGAGGATGGATTACATGAAAAGTTTTGAATAACAGATGCAAATCGAGATACATGTAAACGTTTTAAGATGAAGTACAGTACAAAAGCACCACACGTTGATGAAAGTGGATGTTGTAGTATGCGTTCATTTCGCTGATATTGACGCGTATGTTTTCTCAACCACTGCTGTGTTGGTATATTTGGAGGTTGAGCAAGAGAGTCAAATAGTTCACCACGTCGGTCTTCTCCAATAAAGATCGCTTTCCAATGCTCACCGCCTAAATTCTGTGAATGAGTGTTTAGCACAATAAAGATGGGATAGTGATTTACTGCAGGTGGTAAGGTATCGAGTGAATAGACATTATCGAAAGCTTTCAACGTCGCTTCGTCTGCATTACGCTGCACTTTAGTCTTAATATCGTCAGCAGTCAACCAACTCATTAACGATTATACTGAAGAATCACGTCACGATACTTTGTAATTTCAATATTTGAATCGAAGACTGCATAAATTAATACATTGATCGTCTCAGGTAGTGTTCTTTTGAACGTCAAATCCAAACGAATATTATGAGGCACGTTCGCTTGACGATAGGGTGCACTAATATCGCTGTCAGCAGTCAAATCAAATGCATAAATAGTATATCCACTCTTAAATTCTTTCATAGTCAGTCCGTTGGTATCATCCGTATTGTAAAAGCCAAAGACATCCATAAAATCAACATAACTGCGCATAAATTGATCCGAAGCAAAATCTGGTTTGTAGGGTGGACCAGGATGACTCACACCATTAACACGTAAAGCAATTTCACTTAACTGATTGTGTTTAAAATTGAAAGGATTCTTCTTTATATTACCATTAAATGCATCATTTTCAACCATTGCCACCATGAGGAGCTTCGGTGCTTCCGATGGAAAGAGGCCATCTTTCATGAAACTCTTTTGATCTTTCGGAATTGTAAAGGTGAGAAGCTTTGTATGCTGAACGGGGTAAATGGCATTTTGGCGGTTAAGACCTTCAGCATGCCCTCTAATGACACTTGGATTCGGTACTACTCGACGAATGTAAAGTGCAATATCTTCCACATGAATTCTAAAATTGTCAACTTTAGCAAATGCATTCAGCGCAAATTCAGGCTTATTCAATGTCAGCTTGAGTCGCATGCTGGTATTACAGAGTAAAAACTTTGACTGTCTAAAGAAGTCTAAATTCAGCGGACCATATAGCTGACATACTCTACTATCTTTAATCATAGCAGATCGCTTTACAAAGCCACTGTTTGTTTCAACATCAAATTTTCCTGCTTCATCTCTGTACCATCCCATGGCTTCCATATGACTTTTTTGTGCTGCTGGATGAAACTGTGATACATGATTGAAATATGATTTATAGGGATAATCGCTTTGACCACCTTCCACCTGCTGCTCTCCAATCGTTAGAGAAACATCGCGAAGTAATGTAGTCAATGGTAAATTGTTCAGTCCAACTTTATGTGCATCGTCAATAGCAGTTCCATCTGCTTGCTGAATTCTAAACCTCAAATCAAGCATCGCATAACTCAAATCTATGTAGTCATCACTACCACCAGGAATAACAAATTCAATGGGGCCAGCATTCTCAGCTGTTCGAGGATGATAATCTACAATACTTGAACTAAGAATATCTGTCTGTATGGCTTGTTGATCGAACAAACAAAAACCGGAAGTTTTACACTCCATGATTAGAAGTTATAGCAGCGTCGTCGTTTAGCGCCTGATGAATGATTAGAGCCTCTGCGACGTTTGCGTGAATGCCTTTTGACTGAAGATCGCACCTTACCAGCTCCGCGATGTTTCCTCCTTCCTTTTCTCATTCGTTTAGGTGATTTCTTTCCTTGAGTAACACCAGCAATGGTCTGCTTCAATGTTTTTAAACCGCGTTCCTTCCCACGATTCAACAAACTGCTCTTAAAACTTCTACCTCTGGAAAGATCACTAGCAACATCACCAGCAAAGCCAACGGCATTACTTAAAACATTTCGTTTTAAAGATCTACCGACATTGGATATGAGAGGTGCTACAACAGATTTCAGTGCACCAAGTATGCTACCTCCACGTTGGCGGCGAGCACCGATGTAAATTTGTCCTCCACCACTTACGTAGGAGGGTCGTGAATAAAATGAGGCAGTTGGATTCATAGCTCAAACCCTAAACATTGTTAGTTACAACTTTGCATGAATCACTGTCGATCACTTAGATGAAAGATGTCGGCACGACGCATCCAAGAGTTCATACTTGAAGGATAACCAGTCCATTTAACAAGACACCATTCTTCACCTTGCCGTTTTTTACATCGAATGATTTTCTCTACCAAATATGTTTCACTTTCAGTGACTACCTCAATCTCATCGCGGTAAAAGCTACCCTCAATTTCTTCATTATCGTAATCTTTCAACTTGTAGGTGGTCGGAGAGTCTTTTTGATTAATCCTTGATACTGTAAATACCTCCTCTGTCCAATTCGGGAGGTACCCTTTAGCAAAAACACTTTTCACTTTTGAGATACGAACTTTATCGCCAATTTTCACATCACTTTTCACATGAGTGCGTTTACGTTGGAATGATTCGCGCACTTTATCTACATTGTCAGCATTTACATCTACTGGTCTGAGTCCAATAGAACGATGGATAGAGTGATTGTAGGCATGGAGTGTATCTTGTAGAACCTTTGTCCAATTTTGTGTCAAGTTGGCAGTAAAATGTCGCCACAAACGATTTTTTAATGTGCGATTAAAACGTTCAACGAGTGCAGCTTTATAAGCGCTCTTTACACTAAACAACTCAATGTCATGCCTCTCAAATAATCTTGTCACATGCTGATTTTCAAACTCTTTTCCTTGATCACTCTGAATTCTTTTTGGAATGCGACCTTCTCGAAAAATTGTTTGGAATGCTTTTGCTACTCCTTTCCCTTCTTTAGTTTTTAAAGGTTGAGCCCACGCATAACGCGAGAAAATATCAATGACGGTTAAAATAAAATTATTGCCCGAGTTATGTTTTGAAATGGAGGCAACATCGCACAAATCTGCTTGCCACTGTTCATCGATGTCATGAACAATATAATGGCGGGTGCGGTACTTCTTTTTCGCTTGTTTGTGGAGTGTATAGGTAGCCTGACCCTTTAACCATCGTTTCACTTGTGATTGTGGAAGACCACTCGCTTTTGATAATTTCTTGATAGATGCAAATCCTGCCGGATGTTTTACATCATAATAGATTGACTTCAAACGTTCAGTCGATGACGGCTGACTCTTTTTCCTCCTTCTCATCTTTTTTCTTTCTTGCCTTTCTACATTTACAACAACTGCAGCATTTAGCGGTTTTGCGATCGTGTTCACATTGCTTAGGGGTTTCATTATGAGAGCTGGCGCAGCAAGTGCAAGTGACAACGACATTCACCTCTGGCGGCTCATTACATGGCAAGCAACACATCTGCTTCATATTAATAGTCTGAGAACATGTATTTCCTAGGAGGAGCTGTTTTACGTTTTCCTTTTACCAGTTTTAGTGGCGATACGGATCTACGTCGAGTTCTTCCCCTTGTTTGCTTAGTGAGTGTGGGAGGGGATGTAGCAGGTGACGTCTTAAACCAATTTGTTGGCATTTTCATCGCCTGAAGCATTGGAGTAGTAGCCACTGTTGAATCAAGTTCTTTCAATGTCTCATTATTTAAAGCAAATTTTGGCACATTATGCTTTTTCAATAGTTTAAGAAAGTATGACCAACCAGGTGGAACATAGCCCTGACGGCGCTTTCTACGTGTCGCATACTGAATCAAGTCTTCATAACGTGAAGCATCAATCACTTTATTTTCATCTGTAATGATTTCTCCTCTATCATTTACATTGAGATGGGGTTCAATACTGTTGAAAAGAGATATGGCATGTGCGCGAGATGCTAAAGGTGTAGCAGTCGATACAGAGTCACGCATCTTATTCTTCAAGTTTTTCAATTGCTCAACAGTTTCCGATTGTAATAATACAGCACGATGTGGATCTTTGATGTGAACATTTTGCTGATAATCTATTTCTTTCCTATACATTTGATTTGCAAGAGGTTGCTTTACTTGCTGCATGGCAGTCAATTGTACATATTCATCCTGAGGAATAACAATCATGCGAGAATAAGAACTCATAGTTTGTAGATAATCATGGGAGTTTTCAAAATATCACTTCGAAATCTAAATTCTTCCGGACACTCTTGCGTAAAGTCAATGAATAAGTAACCGTATGGTTTTTCAGTAGCTGCTTGAAAAATTTCAATTAAGGCTTTTGATCCTCTGGGTGCAACTTGTCGCGCTAAAATTTCAAATTGACTTTTATCTCGCGGATTCTTGAAAATAGCATAATAGTGTGTATTCAGGTTTCGTGTACGAGCTTCTTTTCCATCAGGAAACAAATTTTGTGTAATATAGATGATAAAACACCTTTTATGGTGTGCTGCGCGAGTGAACATATCTGTAACATCTTTTGAATTCTTACTTTCTTTTAATAAATCATCCAATACAACAACATCATTAGACTGAAGTTTATCCACTGGAATAATTCCTTCATGTCGAATAAAGTTGCGACTTTGCAATTCCTGAAACAGCGACGGTTGATAAATACCATAACACCAAATCACTCGATTGATAGGTTCCTTAAACAACTCCCTTCTTTTATCCAATAAATTCAGCGTGAAAACAGTTTTACCTGCATGAGATGGACCTGATACAGTCAGAACTTTATCACATTGAAGTCTGAAATCCATTTTATTACTTTGAGACTCAACATTTGCATAATTAACGCTTAGAGCCAAAGATATTTCCCAATAGGTTGCCCACGGCAGGAGCTATCATTGGAAGTATTGCTGAAAGGAAACCGCCCTTTTGTGTTAGAGTTTTCCTCTTTCTTTGAAGGGCGACTTTAGGATTGGAGATGAAACGCAATTTCGTAGCATATCGCTTAAGTAACTTTCGTTGTTTTGGCGCTAATTTCTTCGTCCTCAACTTCCTCACATGAGAAATAATTTCACAAATGAATTTATCGTTAGCATGTCGTATAGCATTGTATCGCTGATTTGCTTTCATTCGTCGGAGAGCTTGAATGGCTGAAGAAAACTTTTGACTTTTACGTTTCGTCATTTTACGTTTCGCCATTTTCCGTGTTAGTCTTTGCTAAAACCTATCTTTACCACATTTGCATAGGTACTAACTATTGCGACATAAGTGACACTCGAAATGAGCAATGTCACAGTGGTTACATTGGCAAAGTTGAATGCAATTACGTATGAAACAGCGTTGACAAAAAGCATGCTTACATCTCTTGAAGATGCGCTTTTCATTTCCATCCTTTCGCTTACATACATCGCAACACATAGTTTCACCGTTACTGATGTCTATAGCAAGTCTTTTTGAAGATATGAATTTGCTAGCCTTTTCTAAATAATAGACGCATGTACAGAAGGAATATACTTCGAGAGTGAGCAGACATAGCTCGAAAACCAGTTGTGCTACAATCAAGTACCACTGCATTTTCAATTTTTCTTTATGGAAAGTTGAATGTGAATATCTGAAATCGCTTCAATCACTAGACTGCTACCATGATGGTTAAATGCGTTAAGACGTTCAGCAATTTTTATCATATGTCTTTTAAAAAATTCTTGGGGGTGATCTACCACTTCCATTGAATAAGAAGCAAAATGGAAAGAGCGACTTTCCACCTCTTCCTTTCCAAAATGACTAAACTTAATTTTCGCAACTAATCGCGCCATGATAATGCTATCAGAGAATGTATTCATTAACTCTAGAAATAGAGTGCTAGCATCATCGACCACTGCTTCGATGTCGGTCTCATCTTTATGAAATTTTATCACATAATCTTGAACAGCTCCTTTTAAACTTTGCCTATGAAAACGTAATGTTCCGCAGTCGTTTGAGAAAGACATGATCGCCCTTTATCTAACCCATCCATTGCATGAAAACAACAACTCTTCTCATAGTAACATTTATTGAATAATGGTAACAAGCATGCATTATAAATCAATGGTTTGAAAGAGATAAAATAGATACAGCTGGTAACTATCATACAGCGAGCAATGATAACCATACAGGACTTTGGCAGTGTTGAGGTAAGGAGGAAAGAAGCATTGGTTATGAACGTAGCTACTACAACGAACAGACAAAATAGGAACACACAAATCCTTAAAACGTTTTGTGACTTCATGATAATGTTGATTCACTCTACTATCCCAAGGTGGGAGCAAAATATCATCAATGATTAGATTGGGAAATACTTTCCTCTCCTTACCAGGATTATTACAAAAGATGCGTATAACATTGAAAGCAGCTAACCATCGTTTAAAGTCAATAAGAAGAGCACTCTCACAAGAAAAGCCATAGTCTTGCAAATATTTCAGATTAAGTCCATGAATGTGTTTTCTCGCCCATTGATCAACATTGGGATCGCAGTTGGCATGTTGATGATAGACACTAACAATCTGATATGTCCAATTGTTCATAGCAATAGCACTGAGCTCCTGTACAGGTTCACCCTCACAATCCATAAAAATGATGATAGAAGCCTAAAACGGAAATTTACACATCTAAGGAAACGTTCTATAACATATTACAAAATGAAGAATTACATCGATGCTTTTCACGACAAAATACACAAATGATATGATGGCAACGAAGAAGTAAAATGTATCTAATAAGACCACGTCTACGACACTCAAAGCACATAAGCGAATTGTCATAGGGTAGAGTTAGGAAAGGACTAGCAATTCTCCTTCTTTGATTTGCGTTTTGATGTAGCATTCTTCTCCGACTTGCGCTTCGTACCACTGCTGTTAAGGATTTGATCAATTATGTCGTCCACGTTGGGTGGTTTCGGAATATATAGGATGGATTCCATATGCATGGAGAGAGAGGCTATTTTATTATCCTTGTGTCGACCATAATATAGCCCATTCACTTTGAAAAGGATATCCCAAGTACCTTCTCCGAGCTCATCACATCTGATGGGTATTGAATGATCTCCCTCCTTCTTATAGTAAGTACACCAATGTGATACCGGTAGGCAAATGTGATTACCATCCCAAATCTTTCTATAGGGAGTATCCTTGTCATCTCTCGCCTTCCACTCTTGAGCAAGAGGAGTAGGAATGTCCATATTTAATGTCACGTACTCCTCAATAATATCAAGTTGGTGGCGAATGTACGGACTCACGGGGATCAGTATGTAGTCCCCATACTGATTGTGCATTATCTTGACATCCGTGGAAGGGAGCATTCCCGTTTGGAGTACTACGCTATGATCATCATAACGCAAGGCTTGTTTAAATTTACGCTGTAGCGGTGTAGGATTATGTACCTTGGATGTTTCTTCCACTGGCCTCAGTTGTAGATGATCTGACCGTAGCGAACCTTGTAACGTTTGACCGCCATTTTGTCCTACTAGTGCAGCAGATGGAGTAGATGCCTGAAAATGAAAAAAGATTGTATTAAGTTTACGTTCAAGGGAGGAGAGGGAGGGAAGTAGCGACTTACCATTTTAGTTGGATAATAGAACAGGGAACTAGAGAGAGAAAATGTGCGTCCGTCACTCGTGTGATTCAACGATGGAATGATTCTCACTGTGGAAGGCTCGCTATTTATAAAGAAATGCTTGATTCTCATTGGATGATGATCCTCATTGGACAATAACATCAAGTTGATTCCAAATCTGGCATCCGTTTACCAATCCGATAGTTCGTTTTGAAGCTACAGCCCAAAACGTCCCAAATTCTAACTCTGTCGTTTTTCACCAATGTCCCAAAATCTTAAATGGCGTCTCACATGTAAACGAAGGCAGATACGAACAAGCCGATTGTTTCACTGAATTTGTCTCACTCTTAGCTTTCAAACGAGCTATCGCACGACAAAATCCGTCCACTGGAAGCCAAAATCGAAGCAAGCTGTCCAGAGGGGGGGGGGGACGTCAGCCGAAAATTTTTTCTCTCCGATTTCGCTGGAAACATCCTTCCTAACCCAAAATTTCACGTAGATTCCGAATCTGGCCTCCGTTTTCTCATCCGATGCTTCGTTTGGGCGCTACACACCAAAACATCCCAAATTCTAACTCTGTCGTTTTTTCGAAAAATGTTGAAAATTTTTTCTCTCCGATTTCGCTGGAAACATCCTTCCTAACCCAAAATTTCACGTAGATTCCGAATCTGGACTCCGTTTTCTCATCCGAACACTCCTTCCACTCGAAACAACCCATTTACAACCCAACATTCAGCAGATTGCACCAAAAACATCACACACTATAGCCTCAACACTAATCCTGGCGGTCGGTCACGTCAACCCATACGAGACCAACACATCCGAGTCTCACACTCTGTCGTTCCAGAGGGGGGGGGGGACTCAGACCCGAAGCACCACGGCGGCCGACCACGACACTCTGCCGTTCCAGGGGGGGGGGGGAGTCAGCGATGGCGGCCATCTTGCGCGGTCCAGAAGTGGAGTTTTGCTTACTACTGGCAATGTATTCATAGAGATGTCAAAGAAATATAAAATCCCGAAGCTCTTCACTTTCGTCTCTTGAGTTTAATGCTGGACATAGATTTTGTATAAAATTGGCATCTCGTAGTCTTAGGTTGGCATTGTCTGAATCAGTGGCAATGATCTTTGTTCGTATTGCGAAAATTGCAACTTCTGGCTTTTTAATTAATTATTTCGATAATCATTTCAGTAATAATGCTGCTAAAAATACTTTTGATATTTTAATCGCAAGTTTAGTCCTATGGTGTCGAGTAGGATGATTTCTTGAGTTTGTACAAATCTACAGTGTGTATAGGAAATTCTGACCACATCACCTAATTTCGACTACAAAAACAGCATCCAAATTTCAAAATGACGTCCTTTTTACTTGTAACTTAATTTGTGATAGACCAATAAACGCTTATCGAGAGTCCGTATAGTTTGTTCTGCCTTGAACACTTTGAAACAGTGTCCCCGGACAGGAATTTTCATACAATTTACGCCTACTATGAATTCGAACGCTGAAATTCGACAGCAAATCCACTATTTTCTTCATTTTAATGATGTTTCTCTACTGACAGCCAATTGAATCATGTCGTGTGACAATGACGAAAAAATGATTGAAAAAGTTAAAAAAAACGATAAAAAAATTACAAAATGTCAAGCTGACAAATTCCTTCAGCACTACAAAAATGCAGTAGATTCAAAAACCAAAATGCGATAAAACAAGTTGTTTATGACGATCAAGAATATTGATACACCTGATACAGTGATCATTAATTGATTGTATTCTAACACTATTTAATAAATCCTCGTGCAAAGAATCTAGAGCATAAATAGCTAAGAGCTAAAGGGCGCACTCTGAAAAAGGGTTCATCAACGCAATAACCAGATTCTTGACACCAATAGCTCTTGAAAAATGACTTGATGCTTGGCATAATATTCATCATTTAAGATCATTATATTATTATCAATTATATTAATAGCATTATGTATATGCTTGGCTTTGTTATATTTGGATCAATGGATTTTTAATTCCAGGAATTGATGTCAACGTGACACAGGAGATAAAAATGATCGGTCTTGTTATCTTTTGGTAGTGTGGCTGAGCACCGAATGCAGGGCTGCCAACCCGTCGACTGAAAATCGGGACGCCTATGTGAAAAAAATTGGGACAAATCGGGACGCCCATACAGAAAATCGGGACACAAAATCATACCTAATTCTTACATTTTACACGTAACTATAGCACTCTGATCTGTGCTTTGTTTTTCATCTGTTTTGTTGGACCTAACCTGGCGATAATTCTTATATTTTCGTATACTTAAATGCATATCAGTTAGGAACAACAGAAATTCTATGACAGAAGAAAAGTATCTACATCTTATAAACGACTATTTCCGTTTCGCTACCTCCCAACCAATCGATTTAATAGAAAATAAGCTCTTGTACAAAGATAAAAATGACTGCATTGTGACTAGCAAAAAACAAAAAATGCAAAAGCATAATAAACAAATTACATGATTCATCTGGAATTTCAGATTTAATACAGTATGAATATAAAACTCGCATGACTCGATCCTCGTCTATCATATATCAGGCGTAATTGTCAAATAATTTAATTAGCTGAGATACCGCATTCGAATGAAAATATCCATTTTTAATTGGCACTCAACAGAAAACGAGTATTGAGATAAACTTACCGAGTAATGAGAGTTCTAACTTGATAATGTATGAAGCTTTTTGGAAAGGCAATATTTAAAGCTGAAGTGGTTCATAGTAATGCAATGTTGCACTGCTGCATATGATAAGGAATTCACGTGCTTAGCGGTCGCTCTTTTGCATCGGTAAAATAACATGCGAAAAAATATATTCAAATTAAACAATCGCAAATTTATCGAAATAATTAAAAAAGTCAGAAGCTGCAAAATTTGTTGTTTAGTTTCCGATATTTCGGCTTCACAGCCTGCGTCAGGGATACAGAAGGGAGAGAAAAGCTAGGAAGACATGGAAAAATATAATTCAAAAGGCAATGTATTCATAGAGATGTCAAAGAAATATAAAATCCCGAAGCTCTTCACTTTCGTCTCTTGAGTTTAATGCTGGACATAGATTTTGTATAAAATTGGCATCTCGTAGTCTTAGGTTGGCATTGTCTGAATCAGTGGCAATGATCTTTGTTCGTATTGCGAAAATTGCAACTTCTGGCTTTTTAATTAATTATTTCGATAATCATTTCAGTAATAATGCTGCTAAAAATACTTTTGATATTTTAATCGCAAGTTTAGTCCTATGGTGTCGAGTAGGATAATTTCTTGAGTTTGTACAAATCTACAGTGTGTATAGGAAATTCTGACCACATCACCTAATTTCGACTACAAAAACAGCATCCAAATTTCAAAATCCAAAAAATCGGGACATAAATTTCGAGGGCAAAAATAGGGACGAAATCGGACAAGCGATTTTTTGACGAAAATTCGGACGTCCGATGGCAGCCGTCCGAATGTGCCAGCGGTACTCATTGCTATGCAACCATTAAAAGAAGAGTTTTCTTTAATTCATGTGCATGGTATCTCATAAATCTTGAAAAGTAGCATCATAAAACAGCAAAATCTTACCTTATCATTTTCGGCATCATCAGGTGATCTCCGCTGACTAGCAGAAGCATTTAACACATCTGGTGAGATGTTTTCTTCGTTGCCATTGTCGTGCTCAGCATCCATAATTCAAACAATTCACTTCCACACATGTATTGAAGTCCTGCGGTAGCAATAACTTTTTCTGAAAAACAAACAAGGATATTGAAGCAATGTATAGTTCAAGGATTATTGAATGATGATTATTTACGATCCAATTTCTCAATAAGTTGGATTTTCGGAGTTCGAAAGCAAGTTTTATTGGACCAAATGCCTCCCAACAACGAAAAATATGAATGACAAATGGAGGCCCCTTTCGACATCTGCGATTTTGATTATTTGTGCGAGCATCAATTACAATATACGGCCTTATTTTCAGTCCTAAGAGAACATTTAAGTTTCTCAATTAATCTTTTACAATAATAATGATGTATATTTAACCAAAATGTCTGAATGCATTCGATCTGGGGGGGGCAAGCCTAATACAGGCCAGAAGAGAACATATGAGACAGAGAGAACATATGTATGAAAGCAAGCTACGGAAGTTGAGCTAGCATTGAGAAGTGAATCAAAAGAAAAGTAGAAAGTCTTCAGTTTCCGCCTGAAGGTAGTGTAGTTCACTGTATTTCACAACTCAACAGGTAGGCTGCTCCAATGAATGGGTCTTGTGATGGAGAACGCTCCTTTGGCAATCTCCGAATTATAACTTACAAAACTTATATATACCTAAATTCAAAACTTTAATTGATCAATTTCAAATAATGTGCTGCACGAACACTGTGGAACGGTTACGAGTCGGCAGATTCGCCCTCGGATGATGCTTACATGATCACAGGTAGCAACTTATCTAGCCAAAAGTTTGCGAAACGTGTGTCGACCATCCAACAATTTAACACAAATGCCGTCCTACATTCAAACTACATTTTTCATGATGAAACATTCTTTCAAATAGGTATGATTTCTCGAAGACTCTTTTCTGTAGGATGGTCTGTTTATAACTCAAGCTTTCAACTCGCTTCCTCAGGAGAAATGACTTGACATGCGGTTAATAGTGCAGCAACGTGGATTACAGTTCAAGTTGTCACAAATGCATGCAAGAAAGCATATAGGCTACATTTTTAATCATGATTTAGACAGCTTACGTTTTCCATGGACACTTGCAGAATTACCCACTCAGTTTGAGTATCATGATCACATAACAAATGAGATAGCAATCTGAAGGCAAAGTGTGACTTTGGCTCCTTGTCAAATGATATTTTCACGAAATGATCCAAAATTCGGCTTTAATAAACCGGTCCCAGGGTAAGTCTAAAAAAATTGATTAACAGAGACGATCTCAGCAGCATCAAAAGCTATGTTTCCGTTAAAAGTTGAGTCGGAAAACCAATAGCCTCTGGTTATAGGTCTACTTAGACCTGGTTTCAAACTCAAACTATTAATTTTCCGCTGAAAATTTAGCAGAAGCGTAGATTTCAGATGTTGCTGAGGGCGTCTCTGTTATTTGCACTTCATCCTCGAGACATTTCCTAGGACAATTTTATCAAAACCATTTAAGACCATTTCGCACGAGGACTATTTTGGACTGGACTCCCGTGACTTCAACTGTGCAGCACATGCCACTACTAGGACAATACACGAACTTATTTCCAACAGCTAGGATAATAATATGATTTCAACTTTGCTCGTATGGTATATTGTATGGTATATAGTCTCGATAAAATTTTTCAATTCATAGACATTTTCTCATATGCAGCCATTGCTCGATTTCATAGCAAATCGTGCAACTTTGCTAGACGGACTTTAATTTGTTATTGATTCATTTATGACGAATAGCAAAACAAATGAAACATCCAAACACTAGCTTCTGAGTATCTACATAAACCATATAATTATATTTTACTTATTTTATCCGCTAAATTGATGCCAAACTGTTCTATACACTGTACTACAAAATAAGTTTTTGAAATTTTGTGTTTACGTGCGATGTAGCGCTGGTATTCATAGAAACGGCCAGCCATTTTTTTGATAAATTGATGTCTAATACACCACAATTAGGTTTGCAATTGTATCAAAGTTCATGGTCGCGATACTCTCAAGGTTCCTCTGATACTGGATAACTGTTTGCAATGATAAAATATAGCGTTGTGGTAATGTCATTTACGTTCAATGCTTGAAGCGTAATAACGCTAACATTTTTTTACATGTCTTATACAATGTAAAATTTCTCAAGCAAAAATTTAAAGATTAAATGAATCCCATGCATATTTTTCTATCATTTTTTGACCTGCTTTGAAAGTATTATAGTGCGAAAAGAAATATATTTAACTTTCTTGTCCAAAGAAATTCATAATGAAATTCACGTAAAAAATGTCAATCCAAATTCAAAAATGAAATTTCAAAAATTCAGCCATAACTCGACTTCAAACTAAATTCAACTATCAGATTCGGACTTTTGGGTACTTTTTGATCTGAGACCAGTGTTGCCAACGCTCAAATGCAAAAATATATCAGCCCAACAATTCTTGCGCATTTACTTGAATCAATCGATACAAACAATCAATACGGCAAATGAATATCATATGAGACAATTATGCATTCATATTACTTGTCTGATATAAGTCGATCTTTTATGATTCTACAGTAGGTCACTAACACCCAAAGCAATCGACTGTTTCCTAAACAAACTCTCTACGGTGCATTTTCTTCCTTTCCAGATTTTCAAATTTTGCCCTAAGGGGCTGGCCAAGCGGTAACGGAATTTTCATTTTCACTGTTAACATTGACTGCTACTCAGGCAAAGGGTGATAGATTCCATTTTTCCTTTTGAAAGGTGTCATGTGTGACTCTTCGTGGGCTCCTACAAAGACCCAGCAAAGTATTTTTGAGAAATTCATTTCCTTCAATCTGTGTCCATAAAAGCTACGACGAAGAATTTCAAAAAGGCAACATCACTTTTACAGGTGTGTAGCCACATGTCTCATAACATGCGTTTCCATTGAAATGTGTATATGGAGAATGCCATATCGTTTTAAGGGTTTGTAAGACAATGTTATCACCCAAATATGGGTCCTAGTTATGATAATTATTCCATTAATAAAAAAATAATATTTGTGCTACATGGCAAAGGAATTTCACGGTACGTAATTTCATATGTTCATTAAGTCCTAAAATGGGATTAACTTCCCTTTTCTAATTTCTAATCCTTACTCCTTATTACACAAATACACCCCGTTAGACTTTCAAACCACATCACACCTGCATAATTGCATCATAGCTAATGCCATATATAATAGAAATTTCCAGGATTCCCACACTCGAGAATTCGTGGAAAACAAATCAAAGATCTGAAATATCATTTTTTATCATTCATGTGGCCAATGTGGAAACAAAATGGGAATCAATTCCTCTTACCCAACCTACGTGGGTCACGGGGGGGCGGGGGCGAAACACCCCCATCATGCGCTTCATAGAGATGTCAAAGAAATATAAAATCCCGAAGCTCTTCACTTTCGTCTCTTGAGTTTAATGCTGGACATAGATTTTGTAATAAAATTGGCATCTCGTAGTCTTAGGTTGGCATTGTCTGAATCAGTGGCAATGATCTTTGTTCGTATTGCGAAAATTGCAACTTCTGGCTTTTTAATTAATTATTTCGATAATCATTTCAGTAATAATGCTGCTAAAAATACTTTTGATATTTTAATCGCAAGTTTAGTCCTATGGTGTCGAGTAGGATAATTTCTTGAGTTTGTACAAATCTACAGTGTGTATAGGAAATTCTGACCACATCACCTAATTTCGACTACAAAAACAGCATCCAAATTTCAAAATCCAAAAAATCGGGACATAAATTTCGAGGGCAAAAATAGGGACGAAATCGGACAAGCGATTTTTTGACGAAAATTCGGGACGTCCCGATGGCAGCCGTCCGAATGTGCCAGCGGTACTCATTGCTATGCAACCATTAAAAGAAGAGTTTTCTTTAATTCATGTGCATGGTATCTCATAAATCTTGAAAAGTAGCATCATAAAACAGCAAAATCTTACCTTATCATTTTCGGCATCATCAGGTGATCTCCGCTGACTAGCAGAAGCATTTAACACATCTGGTGAGATGTTTTCTTCGTTGCCATTGTCGTGCTCAGCATCCATAATTCAAACAATTCACTTCCACACATGTATTGAAGTCCTGCGGTAGCAATAACTTTTTCTGAAAAACAAACAAGGATATTGAAGCAATGTATAGTTCAAGGATTATTGAATGATGATTATTTACGATCCAATTTCTCAATAAGTTGGATTTTCGGAGTTCGAAAGCAAGTTTTATTGGACCAAATGCCTCCCAACAACGAAAAATATGAATGACAAATGGAGGCCCCTTTCGACATCTGCGATTTTTATTATTTGTGCGAGCATCAATTACAATATACGGCCTTATTTTCAGTCCTAAGAGAACATTTAAGTTTCTCAATTAATCTTTTACAATAATAATGATGTATATTTAACCAAAATGTCTGAATGCATTCGATCTGGGGGGGGGCAAGCCTAATACAGGCCAGAAGAGAACATATGAGACAGAGAGAACATATGCATGAAAGCAAGCTACGGAAGTTGAGCTAGCATTGAGAAGTGAATCAAAAGAAAAGTAGAAAGTCTTCAGTTTCCGCCTGAAGGTAGTGTAGTTCACTGTATTTCACAACTCAACAGGTAGGCTGCTCCAATGAATGGGTCTTGTGATGGAGAACGCTCCTTTGGCAATCTCCGAATTATAACTTACAAAACTTATATATACCTAAATTCAAACTTTAATTGATCAATTTCAAATAATGTGCTGCACGAACACTGTGGAACGGTTACGTCGGCAGATTCGCCCTCGGATGATGCTTACATGATCACAGGTAGCAACTTATCTAGCCAAAAGTTTGCGAAACGTGTGTCGACCATCCAACAATTTAACACAAATGCCGTCCTACATTCAAACTACATTTTTCATGGATGAAACATTCTTTCAAATAGGTATGATTTCTCGAAGACTCTTTTCTGTAGGATGGTCTGTTTATAACTCAAGCTTTCAACTCGCTTCCTCAGGAGAAATGACTTGACATGCGGTTAATAGTGCAGCAACGTGGATTACAGTTCAAGTTGTCACAAATGCATGCAAGAAAGCATATAGGCTACATTTTTAATCATGATTTAGACAGCTTACGTTTTCTATGGACACTTGCAGAATTACCCACTCAGTTTGAGTATCATGATCACATAACAAATGAGATAGCAATCTGAAGGCAAAGTGTGACTTTGGCTCCTTGTCAAATGATATTTTCACGAAATGATCCAAAATTCGGCTTTAATAAACCGGTCCCAGGGTAAGTCTAAAAAAATTGATTAACAGAGACGATCTCAGCAGCATCAAAAGCTATGTTTCCGTTAAAAGTTGAGTCGGAAAACCAATAGCCTCTGGTTATAGGTCTACTTAGACCTGGTTTCAAACTCAAACTATTAATTTTCCGCTGAAAATTTAGCAGAAGCGTAGATTTCAGATGTTGCTGAGGGCGTCTCTGTTATTTGCACTTCATCTCGAGACATTTCCTAGGACAATTTTATCAAAACCATTTAAGACCATTTCGCACGAGGACTATTTTGACTGGACTCCCGTGACTTCAACTGTGCAGCACATGCCACTACTAGGACAATACACGAACTTATTTCCAACAGCTAGGATAATAATATGATTTCAACTTTGCTCGTATGGTATATTGTATGGTATATAGTCTCGATAAAATTTTTCAATTCATAGACATTTTCTCATATGCAGCCATTGCTCGATTTTCATAGCAAATCGTGCAACTTTGCTATGACGGACTTTAATTTGTTATTGATTCATTTATGACGAATAGCAAAACAAATGAAACATCCAAACACTAGCTTCTGAGTATCTACATAAACCATATAATTATATTTTACTTATTTTATCCGCTAAATTGATGCCAAACTGTTCTATACACTGTACTACAAAATAAGTTTTTGAAATTTTGTGTTTACGTGCGATGTAGCGCTGGTATTCATAGAAACGGCCAGCCATTTTTTTGATAAATTGATGTCTAATACACACAATAGGGTTTGCAATTTATCAAAGTTCATGTCGCGATACTCTCAAGGTTCCTCTTGATACCTTGGATAACTGTTTGCAATGATAAAATATAGCTTGTGTAATGTCATTACGTTTCAATGCTTGAAGCGTAATAACGCTACATTTTTTACATGTCTTATACAATGTAAAATTTCTCAGCAAAAATTAAAGATTAAATGAATCCATGCATATTTTTCTATCATTTTTGACCTGCTTTGAAAGTATTATAGTTGAAAAGAAAAATATTTAACTATCTTGTCCAAAGAAATTCATAATGAAATTCACGTAAAAAATGTAAATTCCAAAAAATGAATTTCTAAAATTCAGCCATAAATCGACTTCAAACGTAAAATTCAACATCAGATTCGGACTTTTGGGTACTTTTTGATCTTGAGACCAGTGTTGCCAACGGCTCAAATGCAAAATATATATGCAGGCCAACAATTCTTGCGCAGTTTACTTGAATCAATCGATATTCAAACAAATCATGACGGTAAATATATCATATGAGACTAATTTATGCATTTCATTTTAACTTGTCTGATATAAGTCGAGCTTTTATGATTCTACAGTAGGTCACTAACACCAAAGCAGATCGACTGTTCCTAAACATAACTCTCTACGTGCATTTTCTTCCTTTCCAGATTTCAAATTTTGCCCTAAGGGGCTGGCCAAGCGGTAACGGAATTTCATTTTCACTGTTAACATGACTGCTACTCAGTCAATGAAGATCCATTTTCCTTTTGAAATGTGTCATGTGTGACACTTCGGTGGGCTCTTCAAAGACACAGCAAAGAATTTTTGAGAAATTCATTTTCTTCAATCTGTGTCCATAAAACTACACGGTAACGGAATTTCAAAAAGGCAACATCGCTTTTACAGGTATGTAGCACATGTCTCATAACATGCTGTTCCATTATGAAATTGTGTATATGGAGAATGCCATATCGTTTTAGGGTTTGTAGACAATGTTATCACCAAATATGGTCCTAGTTATGATAATTATTCCATTAATAAAATAAAAAATATTTGGTGCTACATGGCAACGGAATTTCACGGTAACGGAATTTCATATGTTCATTAAGTCCTAAAATGGGATATAACTTCCCTTTGCTAATTTCTATCCTTACTCCTTATTACCACACCCGTTTGACTTTCAAACCACATCACACCGCATAATTGCATCATAGCTATATGCATAAATAGAAATGTTCCAGGGATTCCCAGCACTCGAGAATTCGTGGAAAACAATCAAAGATGCTGATGATATCATTTTTTCATTTCATGTTGGCCAATGGTGGAACAAAATGAATTCATTCCTCTTACAGCAACCTATGAAATTATGATCATCGCATTATTGTCAGCACAATCAACTTTCTAGGCTTACATAGGTAGCACGTTAAGCCTACAGATCAAGGTGTAGCGGTGTCATCAATCAGCCTTAGTTGCGATGCACGCTAACAGATGGTGTACAGCTGCTGCTCTCCTTGATTTTAACACCTCTCTTTACTTCACTTTCCACTTGCAATCTCTTCGCCTTATCTTAATTACCTTTCCATCCTGTCATTTGGCGAATGTAAAGCTGATGATAATAATAACACACAACTTCTCTGACTGCGAGACAAGACGGTGTTCTAAAAACTCTCTCTCCGGGCTGTTAGAGACTAGAATAACTTACTTTGGTGATTTACCTTACTACAATCATCATAGACATTACCCAAAACCTCTACAAATTGGCGCCCAACTAAAAATCATGACCGACCCAACTCAACTCGCCGCTCTAAGTGTGAAGCTACCTTCCTTCTGGTCCTCCGACGTCGAGCTGTGGTTCTCATTCTGCGAGGCGGAATTCGACGTCTGTCGAGTTACCAAGCAGGAAGCTATGTTTGGCCACATCATTCGCACACTCCCTCAAGAAGTTCGCGACCTGATCGTTTCTCGCCCGATGACCGATCAGTATGATGAGCTGAAGGCTGCCATCATCAAGCGAACCTCAGTCTCCGAACACAAACGGTTGCGTCAGCTACTCAGCGAGGAGCTTGGTGATCGTAAGCCTTCACAACTCCTGCGCCGCATGCGTCACCTGCTGGGTCATCGCAACTTCGATGAAGGACTTCTGCGACAACTCTTCGTTCACAGACTCCCCCTCCATGCTCAATCCATTCTCGCTGCCTCCAAGGACTCCATGCCACTTGAAGATGTTGCAGATATAGCTGATCGAATTCTCGACGCTCCAGTTCCTCTCCACGCCGCGGTCGCTTCAGTTAACCGCCCTGCCAGTCTCAGCAACCGACTGGATCGCTTGGAGAAGACAGTGAACCGACTTGCTGAACGCATCTCATCCTTGTGCACTACTAGGAACTCACGTGAGCGTTCTAAGTCCCGGGACCGTTCTAATCGTCCTGTTGGCGACCGTCCTGATGTGTGTTGGTATCACCGAAAATACAGCAATGCAGCTGAGAAGTGCATTAAGCCCTGCAGCTTCCAATCGGGAAACTCCTCGGCCCCGCAGTAGAGGTGGCGGCTGCCACGGGCCCTCCATCTCCGAGCTGCCGACTTTTTGTTTGGGACCGCTACTCTGGCACCAAGTTCCTGATCGACAGTGGTGCTGAGGTCCGTGTCCTTCCTCCTACGACTGCTGATCGTCGAAATGGCTTCCGTGGTGAACCTCTCTTCGCAGCTGATCACGCCATCATCTCAACCTTCGGCCAGCGATCGCTGACCTTGAACTTGGGACTACGGCGTACCTTTCGGTGGATTTTCGTGATAGCTGATGTCACTCATCCTATCATCGGAGCTGACTTCCTCAGCCACTTCCACCTCCTGATTGACCTGAACCATCGTCGCCTTCTGGACAGCTTTACAAGCATTTTTGTTCTTGGCACCACGGCCAACGGTGTTCAGCAGCTCAGTCCTCTCCTGACTCATCCGTCTGCGCCTGCCTCTCAATGTCCTTATTTGACTCTCCTACGCCAGTTTCCTCGATTAACGAATCACTCCCTGCATGATGACGCTGCCAAGCACAATGTGACTCACCACATCCGCACCACAGGCCCTCCAGTTTTCACTCGCCCTCGCCGCTTAGCACCGGACCGTTTGCGTTGTGCTAAAGAGGAGTTCCAGCACATGCTTGAGATGGGTATCGTTCGTCCGTCCGATAGCGCTTGGGCCTCTCCTCTGCACATGGTCACCAAGAAGTCTGGCGATTGGCGCCCTTGCGGTGACTACCGCGCTCTCAACCATGTGACTGTACCTGACCGGTATCCAGTTCCCCACATCCAAGACTTCGTCCAACCTCAAAGGCAAGACTGTGTTCTCATCCATCGACTTGACTCGTGCCTATCATCAGATTCCTGTCGAACCTGATGATATTGCGAAGACCGCAGTTACAACTCCTTTCGGTCTCTTCGAGTTTACCAGGATGCCCTTCGGTCTACGCAACGCAGCACAGACATTTCAACGCTTCATCGACGAAATTTTACGTGGTTTTAACTTCGTATTTGCCTACGTTGATGACCTGCTAGTCGCTAGCTCCTCACCGGAAGAGCACCAGTCCCATCTCAGGATGCTGTTACAACGCCTTGATGAGTACGGACTCATACTGAACCCGTCTAAGTGTGTCTTCGGTGTCTCATCAATTACCTTTCTCGGACACAAGATCGACTGTCATGGAATAGCGCCCGTCGAAGACAAGGTCACTGCTATCTCGAACTTTCCGCAGCCGAACTCGATAGCTGAACTCCGTCGATTCCTCGGCATGATCAATTTTTACCGCCGCTTTATCCCTCGATGTGCAAGTCTTCTACAGCCCCTAACCAATCTGCTCAAAGGCGCACCCAAGTCCCTGAGTTGGTCCTCCGAAGCTGAACAATCCTTCAACGACGCCAAACGTGCCCTCACCAGCGCTGCTTGTCTGGCTTTTCCCGATCAATCTTCACAGTTGGTACTCGCCGTCGATGCGTCTAACTTCGCTGTTGGTGCGTCTCTGCAACAGTTGACAGACAGTGAACTTCAACCGCTTGCATTCTTTTCACGGAAACTATCCGACACGGAGTCTCGGTACAGCACTTTCGGCAGAGAGCTACTGGCCATCTACCTTGCCATTCGCCATTTTCGCCATTGCTTAGAAGGTCGGACCTTCACCGTACTGACTGACCATCAGCCACTCACTTGCGCTGTCTCCACGTCTGCTGATCGACATTCCCCGCGAGAAGTCCGACACCTAGACTATATTGTGCAATTTTCTAGTAACATTCGACATGTCAGCGGTAAGGATAACATTGTTGCTGATACTTTGTCACGGGTGGAAGTCTCAGCCATCACTCGTCCTTCCTGCCCTACTCATGAAGAAATCGCCAACGCTCAACGACAAGACAGCGACCTGCAAGGCTACCGCAACAAGCATGACACTGGCCTACAATTGCAAGACATTCCCATTCCCTCGTCTACTCGATCAGTGACTTGTGACCTCTCTACTGGTTTACCTCGCCCCTTTATCCCAACTGTCTTGCGTAGAAGAATATTCGACGTTATTCACGGTCTCGCACATCCTGGCATCAAGGCCAGCATCAAACTGGTATCCGAGCGCTTTGTTTGGCCTGATATGAAACGCGATATCAGACAATAGACTCGCGCCTGCATTCCCTGCCAACGGTCGAAGGTCAACCGCCATACTCGTGCTCCCATCGGCACGTTTTCAGCACCGGACGCTCGCTTTCGTCATGTCCACATTGATCTTGTCGGACCGTTTGCTCCCTCCAACGGTTACACTTACATCTTAACCTGCATCGACCGTTTCACGCGATGGCCACAAGCTATCCCTATAAAGGACATCACCGCATCAACGGTTGCACGCGCTTTCGTGGAGCGCTGGATCTCCATGTTTGGTGTTCCTGAGATCATCACAACTGATCGCGGTCGACAGTTTGAGTCTGCTTTATTTACTGACCTCACTCAACTTCAGAGATGTACTCGCATTTGAACAACGGCGTATCATCCGATGTCAAACGGGATGGTGGAGCGTCTACATCGCCAGCTCAAAACCGCCCTCAAGTCACAACCCTCGCCGCAGCACTGGACAGACAATTTGCCTATCGTTATGCTCGGTTTGCGGTCAGCCGTCAAAACCGACATTAATTGCTCCCCAGCTGAATTGACTCTCGGCACCACATTGCGTTTACCTGGTCAATTCTTCAGCAGTGATCATTCCCAGTCACGGCCTGATGCAAACGGAACGGACGCTTGTGATTACGTCACACATCTTCAGTCATTCATGTGAGAGCTGAAAGCCCCGTCTCCACGCCCTCAGTCCAAGCCAATTTTCTTTCCTAGCGAATTGGCAACATGCAGTCATGTTTTCATCCGACACGATGCTGTGCGCAAGCCGCTTCAACCTACGTACGACGGACCTTACCTTATCCACAGTCGGGGCGATAAATTTTACGGCCGCTCAGAGACAATTTCCATCGACCGCCTCAAGCCCGCCCACTTAGATAGATCAAGTGCTGACACTCCTATTCCGACCACGCGCTCTGGCCGGCACATACAATCTCCCGCTCGTTGCGTTCCAGGATGAACATCTCCATTCTACTACGGCATCGCCTTCACTGACGTAAAGGCTGGGAGGGGAGTACTGTAGCGGTGTCATCAATCAGCCTTAGTTGCGATGCACGCTAACAGATGGTGTACAGCTGCTGCTCTCCTTGATTTTAACACCTCTCTTTACTTCACTTTCCACTTGCAATCTCTTCGCCTTATCTTAATTACCTTTCCATCCTGTCATTTGGCGAATGTAAAGCTGATGATAATAATAACACACAACTTCTCTGACTGCGAGACAAGACGGTGTTCTAAAAACTCTCTCTCCGGGCTGTTAGAGACTAGAATAACTTACTTTGGTGATTTACCTTACTACAATCATCATAGACATTACCCAAAACCTCCACAAAGGTATGGATGTATCAAATAGTCAAATAGACATTCAACTTGAGAAAATAATCTATTGCACATGAATACACTTGTGATGCATGCCTAGGCTTATACTGGACATTTGCACAAACTGAATTAATGGGTGGTAAAAATGCATCTCTATTAGTCCCACCCACTCACAGCTCTTTTGGGTTCCTTTTCACATTTTTTTGACGATTGAAGGCAACTATCTCTGTTCATTTTAGAAGGTTATTCATTACAGATATGATGACATTGAAGGGAGCAAGCACTTCGATGTGGGAGTGTATGAGATTTAACCAGGTTGATGAATGAATCGCAATCGTAACTAAAGTTTGTTAACATGAATCTCGATAGCATTCAACATGACAACAGGATGCAGTGTTAGCGTGGTCATGCAAAAACATGGTCTTCTTCACAGTGGACGTTTCTGCGAAAGTGGACATTGGTCCTTATATTAAGGGTGCAGATGCGGAGCGAATGTACTGTAGGCAGTAGAAAAGGAGACAGTAGATGAAAATTTGAAATTCCTAATATTGAATTTAAACACAAATCCTACCTAGATATTCACCGTTTTGTGCATTTAATGTTGGACTAAGGAGTATATGTGCCTACGCAATAATCAATATTTGCCAAGCTAAGTGTAACAATGAGCTAGTAGTTGATTTGATGGGATTAATTAACATTCATGAGAAATGTGAGGGAGACCTGAAGATTCCTACCTCACCCTGCACAATTACTTTAATCCTGACAATCTGTAGATCACATATTTCCACCGATGACTTAACGTCAGAAATTATTCAGTAGTAGGCCGTGTACCTAATTAACGTATAGATGCACAGACAGCAATGCATCCTTAATCATAGAGTTGTATCATTTATATTTATTTGTTCTATTTTTACCGAAAATAATGTAGTCACTTTGCTTTTTTAAATCAACAAAAGTATTGACTTAATAGGCCTACATCTAGGTGATAGCTATTGTTTTGCAATATCAACCAAGAATGAAATTATCAGTTCTGATAATAAACGAAAATACTCGTAGAAAGATGGCATGTCAAATGGGAATTGTCATCGTGGTAGAAACCAGCGTAAGAGAATCACATACGCATATGTGATTTTATGACTTGATGAACATTTGAAGTTCCGTTGCAGGTAAAGGAATTTCATAAAAATGTTACCTCATTTAGCAAAGAAAAATATCAAAATTTCGATGGATGAATATACAACATGTCAACATGCATCAAAATGCTTTCCTTATGATGAAATTCAGTTACTTACAAAAAAATGATTTTGAGTGACAACAAAAATATGGAAAATTTGGTAACGGAATTTCAACTGCATAGATCTAATTCACCTAGAAAAATGGGGTTCAAAGATTTTATGACTATATCATCTGTCGTATAATTGCTAAGCATTACCAATTGATTATGCAACCACAGAGAAATGGATTCCCACACATCAATATTGATGAAAATCAAGAGCTTGAATATTATGCTTGATAAGTGACAAACGCGACGTCAATGACTTATTTTTTCGCCAAACTACAAACATCGACTACTATTGAACCACAGAAGATAAGACAAAAACGAGACGTGTTCTATGAACTAGAGAATCAGAGCTTTTCAGATGTATGAAGGAGAAAACATGACTTGAATTTCATTTTTCACACGAAATGTTAACTTTCGTATGAATTTAAATTTCAATTTAATTAATTTGATTAAAATTTCAACGTGGTCAAGCCCCCCCCCATGCAAAGCTGCTACATCAAATCCTGCAGTTATAGAAGATCCATGAAGAAGGAATGATTCACATGTAAGCTTATTTGAAGTGGCCTTCATGCATCTACTCAAAACAAATGAATCAATTGACATTCCCTGCAGTCGATTCCGGTTCTTTGTGTGTGAGTCGCAAAGTTTACTAAGCATGCGCTCAATGGCGGCATTGCCACAAGGGACAGTCATAGCCCTAAGGCGACCCGGCACAGTGTCGGATGCTTCGCATTGTTTGCACTGCTGCTGTCCTTGATGTCACTTACATCCAACCAATGATGCAGAATATTCTTTCTATGATGCGACTGGTGTATTTGAGAAACCGAGACGTCAAGTAAGACTTCCATTCTCCTTCACGTTTGCTGATATCATAATCAATCAGCCCCATTGTAAGGCCGATTCACGAAACAGCTTCAAATGATTCTTTCCGATAAGATGGAATTAAAAATCACGCAAATTATTATTAGACAGAGGTAGCATCCTTTGAAAATGCATAGCCAACTTGAAACGGTAGAATAAAGATAATTCAATATAGTATATATTTTATTATATTATATAAATGCAATAAATACAAGGGATCAGATGCCACCAAGTACCAACAGGATTGCAAGGGAGAAGAAAAACATTTCATCACTATGCTTAAGCCAGACCTTAATTTTCTAATACGTGAGTCATTTTTGCATGAAATTATTTTACATAAAATTACTGAACACATGGATGTCGGAAACAAATTTTATGTACATGCACATCAAGGTTTCGGAGTCGCCCGGAGCCGGCTAGAAATTCTATATGTATTTGAGTTCAGTCACTTTGCGAGAAAAAAATTAATTTGGCAGGGTAGCTGAAAAGAATGCAAGTGCATCATCGTTGTAGGTAATCGCTTCAGACCTCTCAAAATTTGATGGCCTCAACTCATCTCAATATATAATTTACCTTGAATCATATATCTGGAATTTACAGGAGACTGCGGAATTCCTTAACATTGTGTTTCATCCTATTTTAATATTAAAATCCATACACAGATTGTGGTCAGAATTGTTAATTTAGTAATAAATTGTAATTTCTTGGAAAGTTTCTGAAATTCACGACTTATGCTGACCGCGGACACTTCTCCTCTGCGTTTCAACTCCATTATCAATTTTGGTCATCAACTTCATGCAGAGAAATGCCCTTCTTGTAGCGAAGCGTATGCTTACAGTAAGTTTAATTGATGCATTTATCAATTAATAGTCAATCGTTATGAAGATTCGCTATTCTTTCGTATAGTTATGCCACCTTAGAACTCGAACGAGAGGGAATATCCCAAGTGTGATTGTGTAGGTTAAAACATCACTAGTCGTTCACGTTACTCTTTGACGTATCTCCAAGTTTTTTTCTTTTTCTCGTACATTCACTTGGCCTTCTATATAATAAACAGCTTTATCGAAACATAAGACATGGGGAAGGCCATAAATCACACAGAATACTTTCCTAACACGACAGCTTTGATAGAATTCTACATGTACATTTCAAGTAGCAATTAACACGTGTGATCAAATTACAAGCAATCATCGCACCGACAAACACATGTTTCCGCATTCATGCCGAAATCTTTTGGGATGTCAAATCTCAAGTGAGAAATTGTTTGCTCTACGCCACAACATGTGGCCACTCATAGTTAATCATTTAACTGTCTCGCGTTTCTCCTTGATTCCCCTCGCCCCGCGACATTCCCCCAAGCGAAAGTTGCCGTATCTGGTCTGTAGCGCGTGCTGCTGACTTGCGTTGTGGGCGAGATGTCTTATCTGCATACGTCACATCTGTTCCCGTGCGAGTTGGTGAAGTCGTAGAGATTTCTCTGTTGGCGAATTCAAGAGGAACCAACAGTTTGATTGGCCGAGTGAGGATTGATCCATTCTCCAGTGAAATTCGTGCCGAACGAATTCGTCCATCCTTTGAAGGTATTGTGTTGATGATTTGACCACATCGCCACCGGCCCCTCGGTATATTTCGATCGATGATGATAGCTCTGTCTCCAATGGTAGGGACAGAGTTGCAGACTGATCGTCTAACAGTTTCGTGATTACTGGGCCGTTCGCGTAGACTCATGAGATACTCGCGCTGCCACCGAGTCCAAAATTGATGCAGCAAAGCTTCTCCATGCCTCCAAAGTTTTATGAGGTTTTGACGAGTGTCTCTTCTATCGTATGCTTCGAAGATCGGGTCGCTTTCGTCAAGACAAATAGGTGGGAGAGCAGAATCGGGTTGAATTCCTAAAAGATTTCTAGGAGTCAAGGGAAGAGCGTCTCGCATATCAGAACCTACATAAGTTAGAGGTCGATTATTCAATATACTTTCAATTTCCGACAGTAAAACGTCAAGTTGACGTTGTGTGAGAAGGGATCCATCAGATAATTTTCTCAATGCCATCTTTACTGTTCTAATAAGGCGTTCATAAAAGCCACCCATCCATGGAGACTTCTCCGTAATAAATTTCCACGTGATACGATTTTCTGCTGCGTACTCTTGAATAGCCATGTCCCTCCAAAGATTCGAAATGACCTGATGTCCAAGCTTAAAATTCTTTGCGTTATCGGAGATTATCAGACTAGGAGTTCCTCGTCGGCTGGTAAATTTCGTAAAACAATTAAGGAATTCTAAGGCTGATAAGTCAGATGCTAATTCTAAGTGAATCGCTCTGGTCGATGCGCAGGTGAAAATGCATACCCAAACCTTTTTATTTTCTTCCTGATCGTTTGAATTTGAGTGCACATAGAATGGGCCAAAGTGATCGATTCCAACTGTAGAAAAAGGCCGACATTTTGAAACGCGTTCAGTAGGGAGAACAGGAAATTCAGGTGACTGTATGGTTTTCCTTCCCATTTTTTACAAATCTGACATTTAGTTATTATGGCTTGAACTTGCTTTCGACCTGCTATCAGCCAGTATCGCTGTCTGACATCTGCCAGGGTATGGTTAGTACCAGAGTGTCCACAATCTTCATGATAACTTTTGATGATCATATTCGTGAAAGGGTGATTCTTGGGTAAAATTATCGGGAACTTGGCATCATAAGGAAGAGAACTATTATCGATTCGACCCATAGAACGTGCGATACCTTCATCATCAACGAACAATTTCAATTTTTGAATTTCTTGATTCGTGCGGTTATGTTTAAGTGCATCGAGCGTTTCTTTCATATCTGAGTTCTGAGCAGATGAAATCCATAGCATCCTTGCGCTTTCTAACTCCTGTGCTGTTAAGGGGGTATTTTCTTCAGTGATTTTGTTTTCCGTTCTTTGTTTGATAGCTGTTCTCCGTAGGCACTCCCCTAATGAAACGAATTTTTCAGGATTCAAATCGAATGGATATGTTCGGGAATGTGAAGTGAGGACGGAGGATTTTGTAGAGGCCTGTTTTCATTCTTCAATCTCGTCGTGGGCAGGATTTACCTTGTCGATAGTGTGTTGAGGCCAATTCTTTTCATCACGCTTCAACCATTTTGGTCCTTGCCACCAAAGCGTGCTTTCTTTCAATTCAGGGAATGCCATTCCGCGTGTTGGAAGATCTGCTGGGTTATCCGTAGTGTGGACGTAACGAAATTCTGCTTTATCGAGTCTTCGAATTTCTTTCAATCGATTTTCAACAAACACTGAGCGAAGTTTTTTGCTATTGATCCAATGTATGACACATTGAGAATCAGTCCATATGCAGTAACGATTGAAACTATATGGAAGTTGTGCAATGAGATAATTCATAATGCGTGTACCAATTATGACACCGAGTAATTCTAAACGTGGGATTGTGATTTTCTTTGATGGGGCAAGTCGATTTTTTGATAGTATTAGCGATGTTGATACAGATTCATTTTTGGCGATTCTGATGTAGGCACAGGCTGCGTATGACTGACCGGAAGCATCACAGAAACAGTGTAATTCAATCGTGTCGAAGTCTTCTTGGCTGATGTAACGGGGAATTTCAAGTGTGGAAATTGCGGATAGATCAATGATAAGTGAGTCCCATTGTCTTCTTAATTCGAGGGGTAAGGGTTCATTCCAATGGCTTGAGTGTTCATTAGATTCACGAAAAAGTAACTTGCCTCTCATGGTGATGGGGGAAAATAACCCAAGCGGATCGAACAATGTAGCAGTAGCATGAAGAAGGGCTCTCTTTGTAATTGCACTTGCGATCTTGAGGTCAACTTGAGGGATGTGCAATTTATCATTTGTGGTATTCCATCGTAGACCGAGGACTTTCACTGTATCACCTTTTGCTCTGTCTTCTGGATTAATCGATTCAGTGAATTCCTTTGAATTTGAGGTCCATTCACGAATATTCATTCCGGCTTTATCGAATATCTCCTTGGCATCATGATAAAATTTGAGGGCATCTGGAGTCGATTGCTTAGCAATAACTACGTTGTCCACATAGATGCTGTTCTGAATCTCGTCAGCTATTGTTGAATTTAAATGCCTCAAATGATGAGAGATAGTTGCGCTTAAAAGAAATGGACTAGCAATCGTACCGAATGGAATTCGCGTAAATCGATAGGTTCGTAGGTTTTGATCGGAAGGAGGTTTCGTGTTATCCTTAACCCATAAAAAGCGTGCAGCATCTCGATCAGGCATTTGTAATCCGATTGACAGAAAGGCTTTCTCAATATCGCTGATTATGGCTATCGGTGACATTCTGAATCGAAGTAAAATGCCAGTCATATCACATAGGAGTAAAGGACCGGGATAAAGTGCGTCGTTCAAACTTGTATTTCGTTTATTTGTTTTTGCCGATGCGTCGTAAACTATTCGTAGTTTAGTCGTGCTGTGGTCCTTTCTAACACCGTGGTGTGGCAGATAGTGGATATTTGATCCTTGAAAAGTCATTGAGTCGGGAACTTCCTCGATCACACCTTTCAACTCCTGTGATCTTATTACGTCATCGTAGGTTTTGCGAAGCAATTCGTCCTTCTCTAATCTATTCCACAAACTGCGTAATCGACCTTTAGCTAATTCGTAATTGAGAGGGAGTTCAGGGCTATCCATCCGCCATGGAAATCGAACGTGGTATCTTCCATCTGCATACTTGATATTTGAATTGAATTGATCGATGGCGTCATCCTTATCGTTTCGCGTGGGAGATTCAGTGATGCCTATCGACTCAAGGTTCCAAAAGTTTTCAGGATGCGAATAGAATGTGATGGGGTTTTCGATTGTAAGTAATGCAGCGTTCGTCGTACTTTTAGACTCGTCTTCTTCCTTCGTAGGTCCAGAAATGATCCAGCCGAATATGCTATCTCGAATAGCGAGTCCGAGGCTTTGATCTAAGATCACAGTCGTTACTCGTATAGCCTACACCTTGTTGATGAGATTCGATCCAATAATAACGTCGATAGCGATTTCCTCACTTCTTGATTGAGGAGAATCAGCAAGATGACATTGTTTTAAAATTGGGTACTTGTTACCAGATAACCCAGGACGTGCAATTCTACCTGTAAGGACTCGGAACACATGTGCCTTAGTTTCGATCATTTCACCTTGACGACCGATAAGCGACATCTCAACTACAGGTACTCGAAAGGATTGAAATGTATCAGTTCCGAATGTGCCTATCTGTAAGGTTACGTGGTCAACCGGTTTCAAACCCAATTCTCGTGCTTTCGACTCAGTTATCGTACGGTGACTTCCAGTATCGATAATTGATCTGGCGCTGACAATCGTGCTCGACGATTGATTCTTGATATCAATCCAAGCAGAGGGCATGAATATCTCTTCATCACTTGCTAATAAGACGTTCTCATGGACGACTTGATTTGTCGAATCGGTTTGAACTTGACTAACCACCTCTCCATTGTTTCTTTGTCTACCGTACTTTGCGTAACATATGCTGGGGTGATGATGCGATGCATTACAATGTTTACATGACTTTTGTTTTCTACAGAACTTAACCGTGTGTCCACTTCCCAAGCAAGTAAAACAGAGGCGGTGTGAGTTCAAGAATTCCTTTCTTGCGTCAGCGTGTTTTATTTGGGGACAATCTTCAGAATAATGACCATTCGTGGAGCAGTAGGTACACCTTTTCGTAACCTTCATATTTGGCCTGTTTCCTGAGGCGATAACGGCAGTAGCCTTAGTGCTATGCCCACCTGATCTTTGCTGAGGTCGTTCAATCATTGACTTAGGGCGTTCAGCGGCTTTAATTTCGATCTCGATCAGATCTCCTAACTCCTTCAACTGCCAATCACTGTTTCCTTGTTGACGAGTAACACCTGATTCTACTTCAGGGGGTAGTTTATCTAACAGCAATGAGATGAAGATTAATTCTTTCCAGTCTTCTACGTGTATGTTGTTGAGGTATCGAACATGCATGAGAAAGCTGTTGTACATCGTTTTCAGTTTTAAAGCGTTCGTAGCTGGAGGTAAATGACACAATGACCGTAGATGAGATAGTGTTACAAGCTGTTCTCTACCAAAACGCTCAATCATGCGCTCACGCACATCCTTGTATAGTTCGTTGGTTGGTATCGTGCCCTCAAAGGCGGCCTTTGCATCATTGTCTAATAGACTGAGAAGATGAGTCAGTTTTACACATGGCTCTAAATCGTCATGTTTATCGATTGTTGCGTTGAAGGCTTCCCAAAAGGCCTTGAATTTCATCGGGTTACCATCAAACCTTGGCAGCTGAATTTCAGGTAATCTCGTTGATCTGTAACCTTTGTTCTTGTGCGATTCTAGGCTCTTGATAGTAATTCTGAGTTCGCTGATCAAGTTTTGGCTCCTTTCTTTGTAACTATCAATTTCTTCTAGTTCCTTATCTAATTCATCTTCGTCGATGCTCTTTGACGTTATGTTATCAAGGAATCGTTCGTTTAAACAATTGAGTTCATTGGTAACGTCTTCAGTACGTTGGAGTAATTTAGATAAAGACTCAAGATCGAGGCTCGAATTGAATTTGTTGCGGTTTACTTCGTTTTCTATTTTTCGAATTGTTTGAATGGCCCTACACCGTTGTTTTGAGATCAAACATTCCTTATCATTAGTAGGGGAGCTAATAGAATTAGTAGATCCTAATATGCGAGACGTATCCCCTCTAATCCCAGAAATAAAGGAATTCAACTCACTTATCGTCGTCAGTATCAGCAGTTGTCGTTCCTCGGCCTCGTTGATTTCGGATTCAACTTCTGGAGATAGTGTGTCCTCGTCAATCAAGTCTATATCAATCACACTTAGGATCGAAGCGTCGATGTCAGCTAGAAGTTTCTGTTTCGTCGTCAGTTGAGTCACAATTGCGTTCAGCTCACTGAGTTTCGTATCGTCGTTGCGTTCTTGAGCTTTATTGATCAACTTCGTAGCACATGCACGATGAATCGCGCGAGACTGGCGTAGTTCTTTCAGTGACATCCCGGGTCGCGGAACCATGTAGCGAAGCGTATGTTTACAGTAAGTTTAATTGATGTATTTATCAATTAATAGTCAATCGTTATGAAGATTCGCTATTCTTTCGTATAGTTATGCCACCTTAGAACTCGAACGAGAGGGAATATCCCAAGTGTGATTGTGTAGGTTAAAACATCACTAGTCGTTCACGTTACTCTTTGACGTATCTCCAAGTTTTTTTCTTTTTCTCGTACATTCACTTGGCCTTCTATATAATAAACAGCTTTATCGAAACATAAGACATGGGGAAGGCCATAAATCACACAGAATACTTTCCTAACACGACAGCTTTGATAGAATTCTACATGTACATTTCAAGTAGCAATTAACACGTGTGATCAAATTACAAGCAATCATCGCACCGACAAACACATGTTTCCGCATTCATGCCGAAATCTTTTGGGATGTCAAATCTCAAGTGAGAAATTGTTTGCTCTACGCCAGTCATGTGGCCACTCATAGTTAATCATTTAACTGTCTCGCGTTTCTCCTTGATTCCCCTCGCCCCGCGATACTTCTTAATAAAATTCTATATTTACTGGTGAATAGTGCATATTTAATTTTCTACTTCTCACAGGAGTAGTTTATGTGAGGCCGGCGTCTGGCTAAACGTGGACGTGGCTGTGTATAACGTAGGTCTGCAGAAGCACCGAAACACTAGGAATTAACTCTGCTGCAACAATAGCCACAATTTCCTTTTATCCGTTATTAGGTCCAAGCTTATATATTTTTATTCCATGCCACGAAAAAGCGACATTGAATTTGTTGAAACTGGCCAATGGATGGAACAGCCTTGCTATGACAAAACCAATGGATACGAGAACGCTATCAGTCCTGATCAAAATAGCTTCAACTAACTATTCAAATCAGTAAGAATTACGCTTCATGTTTTAGTACTGGGACGATTTTCATTGTCGCAAGAGAATGCATTCATTCTCAATCTCTCCGCAAGAATTCTCACTCTCATTCGCAAGAATACATTCTCAAGAGAATGCATTCATTCAAGAGAGTCATTTCATGAAAATTTTCATTGATGCAAGTCAGCGATTGTGGAAACAGATGATCAAAACGAATCTTTGAATTCTCATGAACATTTTAATAAAACAAAGATTTTAATGATTCAAGAACATACACAACATATTTTCTGTGTTTGTGAATTTACACACACAAAAGTTTGTGACCAAGTTTTCTCTTTATTTATTTGTTTGTCTTTTTTCGACGATTGCCACTTCATCAGGGTTCTCAAGGGTTAAGTTCACTGAGTAAGTGGTCAAGTGTTCTCACGCATCGCTCGCCACGCAAATTGTAAAAAATGCATGAAGAAGTCATCTCTTAATCAGCCATGCATTATCAGTGGGATGCATGAGGGCTTGCTTGAAATCCGCGCTTTTTAATAACCTCATGTTTAGGAATAAGCACTCAGACACGTCTTCTTTGAATCGTCAGACGACAGTCGGTTCAGACATATTCCCTACAAGTAGACATGATTTTATTACCAAAGCAGTTGGCGGATTTCTCCAGTGAAAAGTCGCTGAAAGGCTAGATATATTTGCAAATACTTGTAAAAAATCAAACTGCTAGTCTCAAAGAAATTGATCCTAAAGTGTGCAATGCTTTTCAAAAAAGTTTGCTTTTTGTAACTGGCAGTGTTGCCTCATGATTTCCCAAGTCATTATTTTGTGCCATTATTCATGAAAATTGAATTAAAACCAATATTTGCATTAACGTCCCTAAAATCTTTAAATGATCTCAGCTGATTTCTGAGTTCCAAAAGAACTTTCTCTTCTCGTTGCGTTAGTTAACCTTGTATGTTTCTGAAGCTGATCTATTGTGATAGATATTGCGTTCGTGTTCCTGAATATTCAAAACATTGTGGAAATTACTCCTGATAAAATATGACTTCAATTCGGACAAAGCAAAAGATAGTGGCACAAGAGGTCTTATATGAATTTCCGCTTCCGAAAGATAATCAGATGATTGCAAGGGTGAGTCAATTCAAATTATGGTGTGGACTAGAGCTTGAATAGTCTTTCAGAAATCAATTGATATTCAAGTCCATCAACAGCGTGGTCAGGTGGGGTAGATGGACTGATCAGCCACACAAAATGCCAAAAGGTGCTTTGTTGAAATCAATCATGCTTTGAGTCAGTTCGCACTACTCCTTCATTCTAAAAGACCTACCAGTTCGATCCTATTCGAAAATAGTGATCAACAATTAGAATGTATGGGGATGTACATGATATAAAGCCTATCCAAGAAATTTATTTTAAGATTGGAAAGAAACTTAATTCTGCATGCCAGTCAATTATCTTGTAAAATAGCGGTCAATGGCTAGTGGAAAGAAAAATCCTTGCTTACCGTAATTTCTGATCTATAAGGCGCACAAGCCGATTTTAGGTAATTTCGTATTTTGACAACAGATAAGGCGCGCTTTCGTGGATAAGGCGCACATACGTGATTACAGATATTGTCGTAACCAGTAGGAAATAATATTTGTTAGAAATGCTGGTACTACCAGCAAAAAGCAACAGCTACTTTTAAGTAGACAATTTGATTTAATAGGCCTATCTGAAAAATTACATAAGATTGTGATCGTTATGATAGCTTGGTCAGAAAAATATTCCAACAACTAAAGTTCAGTTAAACAACTAGGCATATAAAAAACTAGCAAAATCAGTCATGCCAGTATTCTTGACTCACTCAACACAACACTCCGAAAATCCTGAGGTCAGAGTCTTCTGTGTCGGAGGTAGTCAATTGCTGTAGGTGGGGAGCGTCATTGTTTGCTTGTCTGAATTTGGACCTGTCAGTGTCTGAATCAACGCCGGTCGATTCCGTGTCAGAATCCATGTCGGAATCACTGTTTGGTTTCGTGTCAGAATCCATGCACACCTCCGTGTCAGAATCCGTGTAACCTTCCGTCTCTGAGTCACATAGCGAATCGGCACTCAAAGAATCAGGCACTCCTATAGTTTTCTTAAAGCCACTTCGAATGACCTTTTCTGGCACTTGCTCACAGGATTTCTTTACCTATTCGCTCCCTTCTTCGTGGGATGCTCGCATCAAGCGACCCGTTTCAGTAAACGAATGCTCACCAGTGGTCATCCAACTCTCCCAGAGAGTACAAAGGTTTTTGAAGGTGCGATTCACTGAACTATCCAGAGGTTGAAGATACTTGTTTGTACCTCCAGGAACACCTGCTGGTATAGAGTTTGTCTTACTTATGGATTGTTTCACATTCGGGGTGATATGGGCTCTCATACTGTCAAGCAAAAGAATACACGTAGAGTTCCGGAAGAAACCACCAGGACGCTTGCCATAACATTGTTCAATCCAAATCTTCATCATTTGCTCATCCATCCACCCTTTCGGATTGACTTTCACGACAACTCCAACAGGAAATTTTTCCTTTGGGATCGTTTTCCTCTTGAAAATGATCATAGGAGGAGGTTTCTTTCCTGACACGGTACATTCCAATACAACAGTGAAATGTGTCTTTTCATGTCCGGTCGTTCTGATAGCTACAGTAGATGCTCCCTTTTCGCTGATAGTTCGCGTTAATGGCATATCGAAGGTAAGAGGCACTTCATCCATATTTACTACGAAGTCAGAAGAAATCTGGTCCTTCTCAATGTGATGTTTGACGAAGGTACGAAACAGTTCGAGTTTTTCCGTCACATCATCCGGCACTTCTTGACACAAAGTTGTTTTTGAACGCATGGACATATTGTGCCGCTTCATAAATCGAAAGCACCACGACATTGATCCTCGGAAATGTCTGAGTTGTTTTTCCTTAGCTAGTTCAATTGCATTTTCGGCATAACTATGAGAAAGGCTACTGCACCTGACTGGGTAACTCAAAGATCGCGCGGTTATTCTTGGAAAGTCAAGGAGCACGGAATTGGCTTCAGCAAGACAATGATGGGATTCTTAACACAGCCAATCAAAATCAATTACCTGGTCTGAATTCTTAAAATTTCCATTTCCTCACACATCGTCACGCAATTCGATGCACGAAAGTTTCCCCAGTTCACTGTTGAAAAAGGATGACGTATTACATTTGGCTGGTGTATAACAAGTTGATATTGATCGTTCAAGTCATCATTAATGTATTTACGACTCTTGTCCGAAATAACAGCTAAAATTTGCCAAAACGAAGGCCAAGTAATGAATACGAAATTTTGAAATATGTGCCAAACATGTTAATCACCTTAAAAATCTAGTTTGACCATAGATAATGCGCACTAGCTGTTTTCGAGTAAAAAAGTCACGTTTTATAGGCTGGATATTGCGGTAATTCAATTGCCTGTTTCTAAGTGTAAGAGCTGTTTCACTTGTAGATTGTAAATCAGGGGTCTGAAAGGCCATTGAAATAATAATGGCCTTTCAGACGCCTTATGGATCATCTGAGTGAAGGCATGGATTCATTGAAGCTGTCTCATTTTCCTTCCTACCCTGCTATCCTTGTTCTCCTGATTGTACTCAGTTAAGTATTTGCATAGTCAGGGCAGACAGAAAGAAGATCGACAAGCATCAGAAACATTCGTAGGCATGTTCAAATGACTATCCACTTTCAAGACGAAGTTTTAGCATAGTTTTAGAATTTTAGCATTGCATAAATTTTAACGACAAGGAATTTGCTAGCGATAGGTTTTGTGAATGACGGGAATTTATTCGTTTAGTGATGCACCTGTCTCCAGCACCTGACTGTCTTTACTGCGGAAAACTCACTCTTTCTGAACCTCTGGCCCACGTAGTTTGTAGCCTAACTAAGTTTCGAAAGTGCAGACCTGAACAATTTTGCTTGACCCTAGCATTCTCTTAGTATATAACTGACAGAGATCAGGCATGAATCTTTCAATCACAATTTTTCAGTTGACTACCTCTACTTTCCTTCGATACCTGCATTTTGTATTTTTTGATATGCTCCTGAACAAAGCTCTGATATCATGCGTAATTTCATTTTCCATTACTAAACTGTTTCACGTTTGCTATAGCTACTGAAGCACTTAACTATTAAGACTCCGTATGCTGAATTTCATTTATCTGCATCCACACTCAACATCTGCAGATTTTTGGTTTTAGCTGCGAAACCAAGGCCCTACTTTGTGTATGTACTTTGTGTGTGTCAGATGAGCTGTACCTATGTCAAATCAACTCATTTGATCGCACTTCATTTCGTTGTGGTGTCTTATATTCTTAAAATTTACTAGACTTGAATTCTGTTTTCAAAAGACATAAACTGATTATTATTGGCAGACTGAGTTGGACGAAGTGTCAGTAATGCGTTAAAAAACATTCAATGAATACTCGAGGAAGAAATTTAAACTTAAATATTTGAAGCCATTATGAATATCGTCTATTCCCGCATTGTCTCTATCTTTTCATTTTGTAAAATGTAAAACTAATGGGTCGCCGAAGTTGTTAAATTTAATGAACTTTACCGTCAATTTGAAACTGTGTAGGAGTTATCATCATTGAACTTATCAACATTTTAAATTTTTGTTATCACGTATGCTAAAAAACATTGATTTAGGGGGTCAATTTTTGCAAGGAGGTATTCTTTCTTATTTTTCGCGTGATGCAAAGAATAGGATCTTAATGTGACCATAGAAGATTTCACTGTCGGTCATGTGCATTACGTGTTAGGCGAAAATGTATGCAATAATGATCAAAGCTTTTTCATGTATATTCGCATAAAATCCACATTTCTGAATGAATGTTAGTGACTTTGAGTGACGAGGAAGTCCCTTGTATGCCGCAGCTGCATGATTGCAAAATGAAAAACCTCAATCTACTCGACCTATTTCTCTTGCTGACGGTCATTTATGGTACTCTATATGGCGGCACTAGAATTTTGTTCAACTTCCAAGTATTTCACCCTCATGGAAATGCGTAGAATTACAGATGCATGAAAAATCACCTTCAATGTCAGTATATCGACGGGAATTGTATGAATTGGAAAAACATCAGTTAAGTTCATTCTTAGTTAAGTGGTAGTATCTCGTTCGCCTAGTTCACTCGTTCATCGGTGAGCGACTGGAAAGCTCTTTCGCTCACTCACTCATAAGTTCGAATGTACTTGTTTCGTCAGCCTCACATTGGTGACTACAAACCATAGAAAGAAGCAGAAAATATGGTGGGGTGGAAAAATTTCGATGAGGAAAGCAAAAATGCATCTTACTAGGTTCATGGGTTGTCGCAATTTTAGGAAACTGGTGTTGGTGATTCATTAATGACCTAATGAGGAAGCTCATGATAGCTGCAGTCGATTGAAAATGATTTCGGGACCATTATTAGAAGTCATGATTTTATCCTTGTATTCGTAGTTTCTTGGGAATGGTTGAGTTTTGATTTGTAAATTAGCCGTCCGTCTTATAATACTCTGTAGTGCAGAGCGAAATATATAAACATGACCATTTCAAAACTTCGAATTACCCAGTAAATAACAGGTCAAGGTTTGTTTTCTAAATATTTATCCTTCTGTTTTCGGAGAGTTGTTTGTAGATCGATTTATTTCATATTATTATTATCGTTCCAGGTTACTGACGTCAATGCTAACAATTTGCATCATGTTGAAACTGAACATGGTGAGACATTTCTCGTCAGCATGCCAACGAAATTTCGCAATTTCATCATGATCAAGAGAGGTAAGTGGCTAGGATCTTATTCCAATTGTCTGTAATTTTTTTTTAAAATCATATATTCATTCTATAAATCATGTTTTCAATTTTATCTGAACATCACTTCACATGCAAATCTGGCCTTCTCGACACGGAGACGTACATTTAGCATCTTTTTTAGTGAGTCAGTTTCTTTTTTGATGAGATAGTCTCCTCCTTCCTTCAGTTGATGTACAACAAGTAACTTGATCAAAAGGTAAAAGCGAAAGTAAAACCATACACTAGAATGAAATTGTGTGTTTACCAAGGTACATCAGTCGAAAGTTTGTTAAACGGATTAATATGGATGGCATTTACTATTTAACATTTGGTGTTAATTTCTGCACCCGAGGATTTTCTACTAATCTACGCTACTCAGACTTTTAAATGAGGCTCCTGATAAGGTAAAAACATTGAGAGAGGCGGAATTTTGTACATACACGTATGTAGGCGTTTTGCACCTACCACCTACAAATTTTGAGCCAGATACACGAATGATTGACCTCATACGAATGATATGTGACTGAGAGGCACAGATGCTTCAGGGTAAGGTGAACACTTCATCTTGCTCCCTCACAGTGACTGCAGATTGCTTACCCTGTATGTTTGTGAACTTTAGCGGTAATCAGAAAAAATGTAGAAGAAGTTTGAAAAAGAACAATTGAACGCATTTGAATAAAACTTACATGCATATTCGCACTCGTTAAATCGCAAGGATTTTGTAGATACCAAACATGAACATTTGTTGAAAAAGTGAGAATGTAACATTCTCAGTCAATGAAGTCGTGACTTTTGATAACTTCACGATATCACGATTTTTTCCTAGTTTACCCCCATGCCTGATTCATGATCATACTCACATGTTTTCTCAGTGAAAAAATTGCGATTTGTAAATTCAGCGATTTTCATATTATGAGCATTGTCAGCAAATACAATAACGGATCCCATGCAAGTCTGTCATAGCTTATTTTAAAGCTGAGAATGCAGGCTCCCGAATGATGTATGACACGTTGATGTGCGACATGATTGGATGACACGAGAATCGATTGAATTTCAGTGAAATTTAGGTTGTCCGCTTTTTATGATCAGTCCAGTAAGTGATGGACTAATTTTGGCACGCTGACTTGGTTTTTCCCTGTTGAGATTTGGTCTGTTTTATGGAGATGAGATGTCATCTTAATCTGAATTATTTGTATCTGGAAGATGGAATTTATCGGACGTCTGATGCCAAAGTCACATTAGTTTAAGTATAAAATGAGGCACATTTTCCACCTACAGTCATAAAATGAGATTTTTTCCGTGTAACCTCGGTATAGCGGCTACGCACGATTTATTGCTGGTGGAATCAAAATGCCTCGACTGGTAGAACTTTGTATATTTCTACATTGTTCAGTACCGTGAAAACTGCAAAACACATATGCACACAATTAGTCTTTACATACAGTTCACACAAAATCGGGAGTGACTTACCGTTCACTCTACCAGCAATCCTGAATGAATCCGACGAAAAAACCACTATTTACATGGCTATTCACAGACAAACACTACAGCTGAGTTTCACCTATTTGATATTCGAAAACTATTTACAAATTATGATAAGATATGGCGACACTGCATACAAACAAACTAAACAAATTGATACGTGTAATAGAAAAAATGACTCACTCTATGGACTTACCGTAACACTCGGATTTCCCTACTTTGCTGATAACGAGCCCTGTCATCACCGATAGCGTTGTCACATGCTGAAAATCACAAGTTCCATTTAAAGATTCCACAAAATTTGCTATGACTGTGATAGTTTGGACCCCGCTGTAGCTTGTGTTGTATTGATATATCGGATATCTTACCTTTATTGAGAGTAGAAAAAAATAAGATGGACTTCGTCACACTCCGATTTGGTGGCATTTAGCCATCGAGTCCTATTATTCATGAAAGGATTGAAGTACAGGAATGATTGATGAGAGGCTGAATTTCCGGCCCGCTTGAGATTCGAAAGACTTTTCTACTAGCCTGAGATTCGAAGCATAGTAATTATCTCCAGCTAACTATTTTAGCAGTCTTATTTTGAGAAGTGACAGTCACATGAGAAGTCATATGCAATATAAGCATCCACTGTCTAACTCGTAATATAGCGTCAATGTTTTATTCGGAAGAGATCGCAGTTCTAAAGTGTAGTTGACTTCTAATATCTCGGTAATATAAAGATTCTTTATTTTGACTGTTTATTTGTTTACAGTACCAAGCTCGTTTCTTCAGTGTGTATATTTCAGTAGCTGTATAAAACACTATTTGGTCCCTGTTTCCTATTTGGGTAATGGTATAGCTGGCTAAGTAAATCATGCATGAAATATTCTAAAGCAGGCCTATGTAATTTTCCTCCTATTAGTCGATTCGACTCTAAATTTGCTGGTTCGCAGGCCCTACATAAATTGTATGCTAATTTACTGGTTAATTTTGCGTAACTTTATTCCAGGTTCTTTCTTGATTATTGAGCCGATTGTTGAGGGGAAGAAGGTTAAAGGAGAAATAACAAGCATCTTGTATCCCGAGCAGATACGATACATCGACGAGAATGGAAGATGGTAAATATTTTCTGCCCTCAAGTGGCAACTGACGATTTGCTTTCTTTTCTTACCAGTAATTAGTACCTTATACAGGCAAAGACGCTATGCACATCCATATGCATTCAGTGATTAACCGGCGAAATCAATCCAGATGTTCGCAATCCATAGTTGAAGTCAATTTGGATGTCACCATATCCACCAGTCAATGAAGTGTCCTATATTGATTTTTTTCCAACAATTTCCATTTTGAAATATTAATTAAAAAATTGTGCATTAGCCCTAACAGTAATCACTTTAATGGGTCAGTTTTACTGCTCTAATTTCGACATCAAATTTGGAATGCGAGTTCCTCATCGTGTTGCCTATAGCTTTTGGCAGTGATTTTTTAGCCTGAACTTTCAAATAAAGTATTTTGTAGCCGTGTGAAGTAGTTAGCAAGCCTAAGTAGTAACCCTGAAGTAGTCTGATGGGAATGTGGCGATGAAATAAGTTTCTCTCTTCCTTCAAATTTTTGAATTTGTGACCCAAAGGTTGTAGAAAATGGCATCTGTAGTCTCCTTATGCTTCACCCCCTTGTTAGCAGGATGGAGGCAATTAACCTATCAGCAGTCGTAATTGACCAACAATGCTTGGTAATTCATCTGTGCTAGTTAGAAACATGGTGTGTTGTGTACTTAAATTTTACCCGAATTAGCGATGCATCATCTTTTCAGATAATGTACATGTAGGCATCATATTCAATGAGATAGCTTTAGAGTTACTGTTTCAGGTAATAAATTACCATTGCTTGTAGTTATGATAGAAGAATCTTATGTAAAATAATGGTCAGTGGTAATCAGCACACCATCAATTATTATCAATTTAAGTAGGTCTTATAGAATGACTTACGAGTATTCCATGGTCCGGTTCAAGTGTAGCTTGCGTGTTCGATTTCCAAAGCTTGTACACGTATGTCTTACGACTGGTCTTAAGCTATCACATCAATATTCCTTTCTTCAACAAAATTAACAGTGAGTTACTTATTTAAACAGTACACAACCGATTGTCAGAAAACGTTAAATCGTCATTTGCCATTTTGATCATAGTTTAGGATAAACATTAATCATGGTTTTCGCAGATCAATATCTCGCTTGTTATGAAATAATGATGTGTATTTTCCAGTGGTTGTTACAACTTAAGCAGTAAAATTCGGTTCATAAATCTACTTCAATGCGAGTTGTAGATTTATCATCCACATGAATTTAATTGGACTTGCCTGCGTTACTCTAGCAACTATTTGAGTTGATGTTGCCCATGATGGTTGATGTCAGCAAGCACTTCTTAATCAAGGAAAGCTTGACTTGCCATCTTGTCTGACTTTTCATTAAAAAGTATTTGGTTACAACTATCATGGACTTTCCCTACCATCAGCTCAACTCATTAGTAATAATCGTTGCTTTATTCAGCACTTCAAATAGAGATTCAGAAGCAGCAAGACACTTGAAAGATGATCTAAAACAATGGTATGTACCTAAAATTAGAAGATCTAAGGGTCTCGAAGAATCATGGAAATCTCACAAATGGGTCTTGGAAGCGTCGCGTTTTCGTTTTTACTTTCCTGTGGCTCTGACCTTGGCGAGGGCAATATCTCGATGAATTGTAGTCATAGATGACATGCGATGGGTGTACAATTTTTTCAAATCAATGTTTAGATTACAAAGCTAATTAAAATAAAGCTATAATTATATTAAATTGCATTGCAAAATAATTTACAAAGCAGATGCTTCATAAAAATCATTGACTCTTGAGCAGAAGATTCTTCTACAAGGAAGTTAGTGATCCTTTCGTCAATCCTAAGAAACTGGACGAAACGCAAGTAATCAAGGTTTTGAAATAAATTTGGATGGGAATGCTTGACGAAAAACTTGTAATATGTAATTGCGGAGTTTATTATGAATTGAGTTCTGATTGCTTTGATGCTCTCCAAAACGTGTCTTTCAAGAAGCGTCTGCCTGAAAAGTATGAAAGAAGAATCTACTTAAAAGTTTCGGGAACACAAGGGAGTGACGAAAGAATATTTTGTACGATCACTTGTTGCAAAAGCGGCTAAATTTCGGCGAAGACAGGTCAGCGAAAATTGAAGTATCGCAAACAGCTGCAGAAGTGATCAGGATTTCTGCTGGTGTTGATTTTGCGTTTACTTATGCCATGGCGGCTCAGCCTTTATCAAATAGCTGTCATAATCTTGCTTGAAATCCAAAAGTTGTTCTTAGATGTCATTGTTTTTTTATTATGTTTGAAATAGAACAGATGAGAGTAAAGTTTGATTTGAATAATTGCCGGAGCTACAAGTACTGATGAAGTTTATTCAGACAGAATTGCAAGCGTTTTTGAATTTCTAGCCGCCATCAGTGCTGTATATCATATTGTAAAAATCAGTAACTCACTCCGCAGACCATCGGTAGGTGGATGTGTTCGGAAATCCGGCAGCTCACTTTCGTGCATCATGTGCAAACACGAATTAGCTATTTGCATTGGTGTTTTACAAATTTCAAATTTTGGAAACGAGCTCTAGAGAATGAGATTTGAACTGCATGTATTTCATTAATTGTAGATGTCTGTTTGTTTGCATGTGAGTTACTGATTCTTCACAGGTATGCTGGACTGATGACGGATAAACATCCAGAAACGTTAGTATTCCCCGTTGTGGATTGTATCAAATTTTGCTCAAATCATCTCATTTCAGATTAAATAGTATATGAAGTTGCATGCATGGCTTCTGTAATGTGTAATATTGGGGCACAATATAATGTATATACTTTGGGTGGAACAAAAGTTATGTCGTTAGGCTTATATTTTAGAAAAACAACATTCTGTATCCATAAAAACACTTTTATTCAGTAATATAATGTCCTTGTGCATCAATGACTTGTCGACAGTGCTCTAAGAGCAAGTCAACCTGTTCATGTAAAGCATCTTCGGAGACACTACGAAGGTACTGCAACGAGGCTTCTTCCACCTCCAAAGAGCTGTTGAATGTCTTACCACGCAATGCATTCTTCAACCAAACGAAAAGAAATCTGTCACACAAATTGAGGTCTGGGCTATATGGACTTTGCTAAAGTGTCGTTACATTCCTTTCAGTCAAAAAATGTTTCACGAGACTGGCTGTATGGGGACGTGCATTATCCATTTGCAGACTGATCTGATTCAAACGCACCGGCCTTGAACGAAGTGTTCTCCAACGGTCTCCAGTACGCTTGAGGTATTCAATCATTCTTTGAGAGTCTACAGTTGTTTTGTGAGGTAAAGCTTGTACAGAGAACCGCTTGTTTGCCGTGAACATGACAAGAAGCATCGACTTTCGTGTTGTCATGCTTGATGTGCGAACAACTTGCCTTCTTGGTTCGTCCTTGCGAAGCCACGTTCAGTTATCTGATTTCGTCCCATGGGCATCCCATGGGATCCATGTTTCATCCTCCACGGCGTATAGGTCGTACTTCTCGTCCTTCATAGCGAACAGAGCACGACGCAGATGCTTTGCGCAGTTGACTCGCAATTGTCGATGGTCGTCAGAAAGTTCGTAGGGTACCCAGACAGAGCAGACAAATCGAAGTTGCAAGTCTTCTCGAAGAATGCGTAAGATGGTGGTGTGGTCACTGTTGAGCTGCGTAGCGAGATCTCGAGATGAGAAATGAGGATCTGCTTCGATTAGTTCGGACACCAAATTCGTCACTTCATCTGCCCTGGAAGTCCTTGGGCGGCCAGAACGTGCGGCGTCGTAAAGTTCCAGATCATCAATCCTGTCCTTTAGCCAACGTTGGACAGTCCTCAGTGATGGAGAATCTTTGCTCCAGGCATTCCTGAGTTCTTCGTGAATTTCCGTAGCCGACATGCCAAGTTTGTGACGTGTTATAGCGTAGAAGCGGTAATGCGATTTTTCTGCACTCATGTTGAGACCGTTGATTGAAAAAACAATGTGAGGACACACATTTACCTTACTAAAATCGAAACAATATACATCCAATCGCTGTTCGTTGCAGTGACGTCACGATCTAATGAATATTGTCCGAAATGAGTCATAAAACTTCATTAGAGAATCAATCTAACTGAATGTCTGATCGGCGAATGCATCAAGGTTGGCAATGATGTATCGCAATGACCATGATTACTCATTCTTAAGTCGTTATCAGACAAACGACAAAACTTTTGTTCCACCCGAAGTATATATATATATATATATATATATATATATATATATATATATATATATATATATGTATACATAAATATACAAGATATTGAGCAAATGCGATAGTTTTTAGTCGTCAATGTATTCCAGGGGGGTTTATTTTCTACTTGCTCACCATTTGCCCGAACGCAATCTTATTCTTCGGTTAGCAGCGCAAGAGCATATCTCTACGCAATCGCTCGTCGATTTCGCTCGAAAAACGGTGCAAAGCTTTGTTTTCCAGTTCATCCAAAGGCATAGGATGACTCTAGTGCACCATATCTTAAGCGTTCCCAAAAGAAAAAAAATCACAAGGCATTGAATCTGGTGGTATTGGAAGCCATTCCGAAGGCTCCCATGACTGTCAATCCAAGATTTAGGAAAATTGTATAAATAATTTACGATCGGTCTGTAATAGCGCGCTGGCATTCCATCCTGCACGAAGATATTCCTATCCTTCATGACATTCGTATATTTTATGCAGCATAGAAAGGAAGATTTTACCACACATTCTCGATTTTTCGAAAGAATAATGGCTCTCCCAAAGGAAATGCCTGTCCAATCATTAAGACAGCGCTGACCATGGATTTTGTATGAAGATATTTGCTATGACCAGACCGCTCTGCTGATGCAGTCTTCATAACGTCGAACAGCTGAACAGCAATTTCCTATTGGTTTTATGAAAATTCTTGACAATAAAGACGGGATCTTGCACCGTGTGACGTCATGGCACGATTAACAGAAAATAACAAAGCTGCACGAGAATAGTGGATCATAAATTTGAATGTAAAATTTTTGAACGAAATGAAAACAGTTAAGTAAAAAATAAAACGCGCACAAGAAGCCCGACTCCGTCTCCACTGATTGAGCCCCAGACCATCAGTCGTGTTCCTCGTCTTTGCGCTGGCTGGGATGTTGCGACGTCGATGCTACGCTCTCCTTTTCTTAATCGAACGAATTGACGACCAACCGTGCGATTCGCAATAAACAGAGCCTCGTCGACGAATGTGACCTTGCGCCAATCTTCAATCGACAAGCTAAGATGTTCCCGTTCCCATTCAAACTTCCGCTCTTTGTGTTACTGTGTCAAAACAGCCTTTTTCTTCATGACAAGGGATCAAAAAACAGCCTCTTTGAGGCGGCGATGGGCAGTTGCATTTGAGATATTCATGCTGGTTATTATTTGCAGTTGCTTGGCCGATGACAGACGATTAGATAAAGCCTTGCGCACGGCATGACGATCCTGTTGACGTGACGTCTTCCTTGGTCTACCGATGTGCTCCAAATCATGGACTTCTCCAGTCAATTGAAATTTCTTTATGATGTCATGAATGATCCCTTGACGAATCTTCATTTTCTTACCGATTTGCAAGTCCGAATTGTTGTTTTCATGCTAAAATAATATCTCGTACCGAGTGCGTTCCAAACGTCCGGGCATCGTTTCGACTGAAAATTAGCATTCAATATCATTAACTAGACTGTGAGACACGTTATGTGATTGGCTGATGGAAAACGTAGCTATAGTAACGCTCTTGCTTTCTCACGGATAGCACGTCACCAATACATACGCAATCCGGAGTGGAGCAGGAGGGAATTAAGGCTGCAAAAGTCTGAAAGTTATCACCCTCAAATATGTACGGTTACTTATGAAAGACCTGTATATGCAAGAAACTGTGAAGCAAAACTACGTGAGTACTAACAATGTAAGAAAGCGTTACAGCAATAATCAATTACAAACTAAATCCGAAGATAAGTTACATAAGAAGTTCATGAACAAAGGATTTCACCGGTCTGACTGGGAAAGAAAAAATATAAAGTCAAACGAGTAAAAAGTAAATAGTTGACGATAAATCATATAGTCACTTATATTTAAATTTCATTAACGATTGAACAGGTGGAAAAATATGAAGACATTAAAAAGTATAAATTGCCTATAAAATAGTGAGCAACCAAGTGTAGCCACCTGCAGCACTCTAAAGCATAGAAAAAAACGAAAAAGCACAATGATTTCAAAATTTGTTATCGCTTGCCCCATTAATTCAGCTGTGCTTCCAGTCATCTTATTTATAAATTTTCTTCCGCTCTGCAATAAATTTTATGTTGATCTGACCAATTTATCACTTAAATACCGATGCATGGAACACAGACACTATCCACAATAATAATTCCGATAGCGCGATTACTGAACACATTCAACGGTAATCAGATGGACATTGAAGATTTTGACCTTTCTTTCTAACTTGGGAAGACCGATGTGGAAATAGGTCTCTTTTTGAAATTTGCGATATATTTCGTGAAGTATCCACTTCACATCGTCAGACAATAAATGTGATGATACATAGCGTACGATGGACAGTCGATATGTCACAAACACAGTGAACAGTCGACACAGTGTGTCGTTACAGTGAAGAGTTTGATTGATCTCATGCCGATTCCCGAGTTGTATCTAGTACATGTATTTACTTTCTTCCGAAATGTTGCGAACCAAATGCGCTACAAAATGTGAAGACAATATTGTTTCCACGACGCGTAGGATTTATTAGTTCCAAATTTTCGACCAGCAGTTCGCTGGCCATCCTACTCGTCATGGAACCAATTTTGCTTTGAAAAAGTGGAGTGTAAATCTAAAATTCAATTCTTGGAGTTTTGAACGCCCTGCTGATCAGCTGAATGTGTTCGCATAAAATTTAAGTCTATCTCCATATTTTCAAGCTGTTTTTTTTTTCAAGTTCGATGCAACGCATTGCATCACAGCAAAGCGATTTTGGAGAGGAACACCTAGCAAGCTATCGAACCGGTTCGTATCCATGACTCGAAGATCTGATTGCAAAAAGTCATTAATAGGAGCTGATCATAAACGATCAGGACCGGCTGGGAGCCCTAATGTGAAACTCGCAGAACTCAATATCGTGCCATGCTGCTACAGCAGGCCACTAACATATCCACTGAAATAATTAAATGAATATAATGTAAATTTGGTGTACTTCTAAGAATTTTGATTCAATAAATTGTTTTCGGCAGCACTAGTGTTTAGATACACGGATCGGTATTGATTTTTCAGATGACTAAGTAGTTGTAATGAAAAGTTCAAAACTTGTCTTCATCTTTCAGGCCGGAGCGGTTTTCTGATGTGGTAAAGAAAAGAAATCGCGAGGAAACAAATTATTTGGACGACGATTTGCTTCCTCCATCCTCCGATGAAGAAGAAGAATTTGAGGATACTGAAGATGATAACGAAAGTGATCTTGAAGATCAAGAAGACAATGAAAAAGAAACTGATGTGAAACAGTCAGCTGACAATCACGTTCACTTCTAATCAGAACGCCTGTGATGCATTATAGAATGCTGTAGAACGATCGTTAACATTTGAACATGATCTCAACAGCTCACATTATCTTCGCAATCGTAGTTAATTTCTACTAAACTGCAAAACTCTTGCATATCATACTAAATCGCTGAAAATAATAAATCCATCAGTGAAACTTAACAAACAGGCCTAATATATTTTATGACTGTCGTATAACAATTTATATGTGAAATATTTATATTGATGTACAAATGCGACTTAAATTATCACAATTTTTCAATTTATTAAAGCACAATTAACCTGTCGTATAACGAATTACGTCTTCAATATATCAATATACATTAATTTCATGATAATATGCAATTGTTGAATATTACTCATGGATAGTTATGAAAGAAATTGCAGCAATGAAGGAAATGGATGCCGAGAAAACATCAAAAAAAGTGTTAGCTTATAACTCCGATCGCTCTACAGCAAGCTTCACCATTACTTCCATTTTTGTCATTTTCGCACGCATAGTCGTAATGCATATTCTGATAAATACAATTCGTTTTTTCAAACATTCGGCAATGCTTTTATAGTTAGTCGATTTTCATGACAGCAATATGGCAAGTGCCAGATATGGCACTGGATCATCACTAAGGCGAAGGATGCGCAAGTTATAATCTCTGTGGATGGGTCAAATTATACTTTCAATCTATTACTGAACCATAGACCAAATTGTAACTATATAACCCACATGCTTAAATTATAGGAAGCTGAAATGATGTCCGCTAAAGGGAGAGTTCTAGACCTGGTAAATGAGGCGGAGGGATCAGATGTTATTTTGCAGAAAAGGCCTTACCAGTTTCAACTGCTTTCGCGAGGTGATGGAAACATTCAGAGCAGATTATTAAATCAATCATTAGCTAGAGCACTGAATTTCTCCATTTGCTTGGTTGATTCTCCTTTTTGGGAAGCTACGTTCTTCATAGTTGCGAAATGATCTGCAGTCTTCCTCACACCAGTCCTGGATTGGAAACAATGTCAAAGCGATCTTGCGTTATAACGTTTTCAAAATCACTCATGAATTTCCGACAATTGCGAACACATGTGCAACGTAATCGCATAAATTGAGATGGCCATGACATCGTATACGCAGGCAGCCGAAGTGCATGCATCTTAGAAACTTTCGTGCAGCTTAACCTGACCAGAAATTACAAAATGCTGTGAAATGGTCCTCTTTAGACTAAAACAGTTTCTGAGCTTGCGATTGCCATCAGAGTCTTTGTAAAATTTTCTGAGATGAACGCGCAATTAACAATTAAGTTGTAATCATAGACTAAATGAAAATCAAGTCGGGTGGCTGGAAGTCATCTTCAAGATGTCCTGAGTAGCTTTAAAGACCACATGAAGATATAATTGCACAATCTTTTGCATCCAATTTTCTACCGTCATTCTTGTAGATGAGTTTTTTATAGTCGCTATCACTGAACAAACATTGAGTGCAAGAAATTCAGATTCTGCAAGTCGCATGTACTAATTTCCGACCTGACAGCTCGATGCCCTTAAAGTCTTCAACTTTTTTTTACTTTGAATCCCCAATGTGTATACTTCGATTCTATTACATGAACTCGAGCCGAACGATATTGTAAGTTGTTGCGATCGTGTGATGAATATTTGTATATATGAGTAGGCTATATGAAGTAGAGTGGCAACGATCGGCTTATTAGATCCTTTGTTAGATTCCCAATGTGTACAGTTTCGATTTCATTAAATGAACATGAGTAGGTTGACACCCAGTGCCACGAGATGTGGAAGTTTTTACACTTTTGGAGAAATGTGATCGAACGAATAATTGACTGATAATGATAGCACACAATGAGGAATAGTATTCCACAAATCCTCCATGTCACGTCAATTTGGAGAGGCAATATAGTTTGTTAAATTAGCAATTCGATGGGTTACCATCACTAAAAGCTCAGCTTTATTATGATAAGATTGTTTTCTGAAGCTATGAAGGAGCAACACACCACCAGGGTATCTTATCACAGTAACTTTAAAAGATGTTAATAGGTCCAACTATTCAGATTCAAGAAATGACGCCTTGTGAATCATTCCGTTGAAAATTAAATTAGAAACATGACCTCAGCTAAGAAGCACAAAGAGATCTTACGCATATACAGTGAAAATTTTAATATCAAAAGATTCAGTTTTTTAGGAAGATCATATTCTCGTGGTCCAAAATTATTTTAGCAGTTTTGAAAAAGTCAAAATTTTGCCAATTTAAATACTACCGAGTTGAAGCACCTATATAAGTAGTATGAAACAATTTGGATATCAAAGGAATGAATATTTGCTAATAAGCATTCTAGCTAAGCGGAAATTATGCAGATGATCAAGGGAATTTCATGAACTGCATTATAATGGAAGTCTTCATGAAAAAGTCGCGATATTATTCGTGCTTTCTTGGCTGAAATTTCAAGATTCAATTTTCACCGGCATGATTTTATGATTCACTAAATTCATGCTTGCTTAAATCTGAATGGTGATGTGGAACCATTTACATCTTTCAAAATTAGTTGAAATCATTGCCTTTGATTATGTGATTTCACTGTGCCAGTGGCAGGTTGCCTGTGATATGATCACGCTTAAGGAAATACTCTTGAAGTTGAGCATGAAGCCAATAGCAACCCATCGAATTACTGTATGTTGAAATTTTAACAAACATTAAATATCCAAGGCTGTCATGACACTGAGAATCTGTAAAATACCATCATTCCTTCTGCATTACAATCATGATCATTGAATTCCGTTGCAATTTCTTCAAAACTGCAAAAATATGCACAACCCTACATTTGATAACAACTACCAGCTATATCTCCTTTGAGTTCATTTAATTAAATGAACCACTCCACCTAATATATCTTCTCTATGCAATATGCTTGCTCAATGTCCTAGTGCACTTCAAAGTGGATTACTTCAATATCAATTCAGAGCCTAAATATGGATTTATCAACAGATAAAAACAAATGCTTTTCAACGTCAATGACGAAGGAGAATGAAAGACATAAAAAAACTTCAAAGAAATTCAATACCTTCAAATTACAAATATCAAAGGATGGCAACTCACAGCCTTACTCTATGCCCACAGGTACTGCGTAATATTTTATGAGCAAAAAATATTTTAAGCGCTTTTTGTCGAAACACTTGTTTTACTTTTTGCAGCGTTTAAAACGCCACTTTCCTCATACGAGCATCCTGATTGAATCGAAAAGCTGGTCCATAATTGTGGGCCCTGCGATCACTCGAAAATGTCGCGTCTCGACTCGAATTTTGAGTTTGACCGCTCGAGTACTCGACTCGACTAGACATTTTGTTATATTGTTCGAGTACTCGAAGGACGATCAGTCTTTGAATCGAGTTGGCGAACATACGTAAAAATACATCGTGTTTCCATAGCTTTCTTATTTCGATTACATTGAATTTCTTTATAATGACCTGCTACTTTAAAGCTAAAAATTTTTCGCTAGTATATGCCGATTTTTGTGTCAAGCGTTATTTTGGATTTTGATTCAATACACTACTCACAAAAATTACACTCATCAACTTATTTATACAGGTTTCTCATAAAGGCAAGTGCAAGATGATATAATGGTCAGTAAACTACAACAGGCAAAATCACATTAATCATCTGCAATTGATGGATGTAATGATGAAGTGCTTTTCTCTTAAGTGATAAATAACCACATAAGCTGTTAAAATTACTATAGACTGAAAAGAGTACTATTAGATAAATGCACATTGCAGTAGTGTACAACTTGAATAAAAACGTCAAAATCCGTTAATTTTTATCATTATTGAAATAATAGGGCCTGCTCTGACACTTAACATTGACCAATATATATGGCACCCCGACTGGAATCTTTATATGTTTTGCTGGATTAATCCGGCGCGCTCGATAAGCGATATTTTCTAAAAATAGAACATATCCCGGCGCGCCAGCGCGCCGGGATCTTAGAAATTCTATAAATAGCGCACTTCCCGGCGCGCTTTGGCCTTTGATGAAGTACATTTTAGGATACTATTCGTTCGTGCGAATATAACGCAAAAAATATTGCGAATGAAAGGATGAAAACGTACTCGTTCAAGTTAAATTACTGTGTTCGGTTACGGCGCGCATTAAACTCATCATGCGGATTTTTATTGAGTAGAATCTATAAATAGAACTTGGTGCCGGCGCACAATCCGCCGCGCTTGATGTAAAGATTCCAGTCAGGCATGGCATTTCATAATGTGAAAAATATTGGTTTAAGTTAACGTTGATCTCGTTAAGATGAAATTGATCTTTCGTAAATTTCCTTATAGTAACTGAGCGATGTTCTCTGTCACCCTGTATGGTATTCAGAATGTTGTCACGCTTGCTTAATAATTATTGTATAACTTGCCTAAAAGGTAAAATACATTCAATGCGTAAACAATCGGTTTTAAAATTTGGAATATTTTAGATTTCTATTATGCATGTCTGATGTCCACAATTACATATGCTTAACAAAGGCTAACCCTCCCACTCGATCAACGATGTGTGTCGCCTTATACCATATTTTTTATTCTCTTGATTGCTTTTATTAGCCTACGTAGGCCTATACGTTTTTTTGCCTCTTAATCGATCTATGAAAACTTTTCCCGATTCGACGACTCGAGGTTGACAAAAGCCCGATTCGCAAGGCCCTACAAAATTGCTCAGGAAAGATTCAAAATTCATGATTTGCCGTTTATCATCTAATATAACCCGGGGGGTTCTATCAGTTCATGTTGCTCTCACCCGGATTTTATTTAATTACATTAAAAATTTATCGGTAAAAACACGATATCAACCACAGCATTCGGTAGATTAACTGGTAAGATTAATTAATTGGTGAGATTAACTGCCTATTATATGATGGCTGTCGCTAGTATACTGTAGTTTACATCTTTCTTACATACACCTGATATCTTGATTAGCTTAGGTATTCTTGTAGCATACTTATTCTAATATCATTATTCAACACTTGAGTTCGTATTTATCTTTTGTCTCTTTAATATTACGTCTAATTTCTGTTTCTGGTGTCCGCATTGTACGTAGGTCATAGAAACCCACTCGCTGCAATGAATTACGAAAAAAGAAGCCTACGTGTGATACCTGTTTGCGTGCGAGCATACCGGTACGTACCGGTACATTATCAAAGATGAAAACTGCATGTAGAATTCACTGTCACTATTAGTCAACTAATTGTGAAATCGTAGTGTCTGGAATATTATTGGGTAGGTACATGAACAATTGTACAGCATCAACGGGATGTTTATGTATGGGCATTAAGGTTCATAAGATCTTCTAAGTATGACCCGGGTTCTATCAAATCATGACTCATTAAACCGGGCTCCATTAGAGGTCCGGGTTCTATTAGAGGACATACGGTATTTTATTAGAAATGCGAGGTTGTCGTAAATTGATTGGTCATATATTTTTCTGTGTTATGTCTAATGCGATTTTCCAATTTGATTTGTAAAATGGAAATAATTCAAATAGTTGATAATGCAACTTGCATTTAATGAACACGATTTCAAATCATGAAGCCAAATCTATTATTAAATTAATGTAGTCCGGATTCCTGTTGTGTTGGATCAGATATTTCACATTGGTTTTGAACGATTGCATGCGGTGCCAGAAATGAACACAAAAATTGTTACTGTTGCTTCTCTAGAATAAATAAATGGATCAACAGCTTATTAATTTCGTGAATAACATTGCAATACAAAGTTGTTGATCTATTTATTGATATTCTAAGGCGGCAACATTAACGATTTTGAATGTCAAAATAAATATCATTAGAAGGTTTCATGCGTGTGTATCGTGCGATTGATTCCAAGCCAATATACTTAGAGAGCAAGATTTTCTCATAGAAACTGCAATAACAATTTGAATTTGTTGGTACATTTACATTCATGGATGCGTTACTAAAAACACACTTGGGATATAGCTTCATGAATCATACAACATTCACTGACATCATACTGCACTCATGCCTTGTTTATATTTGATTATTTTTATGAACGCTGTCATCGAAGTTCATCGTCTTTACAACATTGTTATTTTTCATTGTCATTCATTAGGTCACAACATTAGTCAAACATTAGGATAAAAGGCTGTTTAAAGTTTGCTTCTGACATCATTCCTTACCATCACCATCTCCGCGGGATGATAAGGAACATGATTAGAGTTTCTGCATTCAATGGAATCGAGTATTTCTGTCTACTCATGATCACTTGGCAAAGACTGAAATTATTCTCAAAACCTGAAAATTTTCGTATTTCTCGTTCCGAGAAAAGCAGTACTGGAGCTTGACCAGTTACAGAATTTTTGCTACTGCGATAGGCCATAAGAACAAGATCAAGGTAGTGTACCCTCTTTCAATTGTTTCCGTAGTGTCTTAACATTTCTGATATTGTCCTATTCATCCGGTTTGCCTATCAGTCTCAGGATGATATGGAGAAATCTTCATCATTTTTGATACCGAGATACTTGAATAGTTTGCGAACCAGAGTGCCTTCGAAATTGGCTCCTTGATCAGTTGGTAAGACTTGTTAAATAATGAAGGAAATGTTTGGTAGCGGTTTCAGCTGTTTCATTACGTAATTCATATGCCATCGGGAATTTAGAAAAAGAGTCAACAAATACTAAAATGTTGATCAAAACATTGATCGGTGAATAATTGTGTTGTCGATTTCTTTGCTTTTGCTTCAACTTGTTGAGAAATAGAGTAGAGATGTGTACATTTCAAGTAAATGAAAATCAGAAAGTGACAGGAATGTAGGGGACAACGGGGCACATCCGTTTATTGCAGTTTACACGAAAATGGTTGACTGAATTTACTTCTTAGGAAAATATGTTAATGTCAACCATCATCCCCTACATTGGCTATAAAATTACATGTATCAGTTCTCATGCTATATGCACTCCGTTAGGTCAGAAAATGAATTTTTGGACCCAATTCGAAAACTTTTCATTTTTGTGTGTTTTTGTGCTCCTGACTCATTATGTAGGCCAATCTTCAAACTTTTCACGTTATGAACTTAAGTCGATGCACTAGCATGATTCTTATTTGAACTTTTGAACAATTGTCCTATGAGTGCGAGAAATTTCGACTCGATTTACATCAAATGACATGGGGCACATTCGTTCACTCATCGGTGGGGCACATTCGTGCAACACCTTTTTAATAAGATGAATGTAATTTGAAATGTTAGGTCAATGAAATATTGAGTTGCACCTTAGTTTTTGACATAGCGCGTGGAGTCAGAGGAAAAACTTCAAAATGTACCAGGGAGCTGGACAACCCTCTCGAATCGGATGACGATGACATTCAACCAACTTCATCGAAGAGCCCAAAGGAATGTTCCTACTTTCATTGTAGTTCCAAATAAGATTTGTGCAGGAAAATGGTACACTGTTTCGATTCACGGCGGCACCAGAATAAAAAAAACAACTTCCGGTACATTGCCCGCGCTATTGCCAATATCGATGACTACGGGGATAGGCTGATGAACGGATACCGAAGCGTCGACGGATCTAAAATGTCATTCATCATCTCCGAGGAATTACGGCTTCTCAGTACCAAGTGATGACATATTAAGTAAATTGCTCGAACCAGTTAGCGAAGTTCGTAACAGTGGGCTAATGGTTCACGTGCGCTTCTGTCAAAGTGTTGCGATCAAGGAGAATTGAAACTTATTTTTCAGTTTTTTTTCTTATAAGTTAGTTTCTGGTGTTGTTTGATACATTTTATGGAGTTTTTTTATCACAATTTGCCAAAGAGTGGACTTCATATTCTTGTTAATTACGTACATTCGAAGTTTTGATAAGTCACATTTATTGATTATTGGAACAACAAGAACAATTCTATCACAATAGAAAAATGCACGAAAGTACCCCCACTACCCTACCCATGGGGCAGTTTCATACAGGTTGTCACACTTTATAAAAGTAGGTTTCATGAAATTACCAAAGAGCCCAGCCTGAAGTTACTATTATGAAAAACATCCTCAATATCCACTATTACTAAATCAGCAATTGAATTTCGCATCTCGTAAACAGAGGCATAGAAATATAGAATTTTCATTTTTATCAACGAATGTGCCCCGTTCTCCCTTACATGTACAGATGTAAGTAACGTAGCTTAGAGTAAGTCAAAATCTTGCAAAGTACTAACATTGTCGATTATGATACAAAAGTACATTATACAGGGTGATCCAAAAGTCCCTCCGGGATTTTGATTTGCTGTATCTGCAAAAATAATCCTTGTACTGAACTCTGGCTTGAATATCACTTAAAACACATTTGAAAGTTTCTATTTATTGCCACCAACTAAAGGTACGATACTAATTTCGATATAAATAATACATTCTTCATTTGAGCCAGTCATGCCGCGTTGTGCTGCATTGGACCGCACCACGCCTTGATATTGTTCGTTATTCGCTGCGCTGTTTTTTGTCATGCGTGCAACCATTGTGATTGTGAGCGACTCTCAGTGCTGGCTTTCATCACAGAGCCTAATCGATTTCACCCGACTGCGGTACTGGTAGAAGTTATAACACGTGCGTTCATTTTGCCTAACCATTTTTCATTTCGATGTCAGTAAAATGCTTTCGCTGGAGGACCGAATAGAGGCAGTTTGTTTTGATGATTAAGAATGACTGTTCGATAACATTAGTGCAGCGGCAATGGAGAAGACTTCATAATCAGAAGCCTCCAACAGATAAAACCCTCAAACAAATTTATGAAAAATTCATGTCTACTGGAAGTGTAGAAGACTTGCCAAGAACAGGTCGGCCGTCCATTGATGAAGATCAAACTGAGCAAATCCGCGATTTTTTCCAGAAGCAGCCCACGAGCTCAGTACGTGCAGCCTCCACTGATCTCGAAATGCCAAGAGAGACTTTACGAAGAACATTGCGACATGTCGTTGGAATGCAAGCATTCCACTACACTGTGGTTCAACAGCTGTTGCCAGAAGATCATTTGCACAGATTGGAATTTTGTCAACTAATGTTGAGTAAATTGGAAGCTGATCCAACGTTTAAGAATTCCCTTAGTTTTTCTGATGAGGCTACATTCCATTTGAATACGATAGTGAATAGACACAGCAGCATCATCTGGGGTTATGAAAACCCCAAATGCATTTATGAATTTCCAATTAAGTCACCTGGAGTAGTAGTTTGGGCAGCAATGTTCCACGACAGAATCATCGGGCCACACTTCTTCAATGAGCAGACAGTAAAACAACAAAATTACCTGGAAATGTTGAAGTCATTTTTCATTCCACACCTGAGAAGAATACGAAGGTTGAGAACCACATGTTTTCAACAGGATGGTGCACCTCCGCACTGGGACCTTGAGGTGAGGGGCTTTCTCGATGAATAATTTCCTGGGAACTGGATTGGACGATCAGGGCCAATTTCGTGGCCTCCACGAAGTCCTGACATTACGCCTCTCGACTACTACTTGTGGGGAAAAGTCAAAGAGGATGTCTTTTCAAGGAAACCACAAAACATTGATCAAATGAAAGAATTCATTTCTGAATCTGTCAACAACATTTCCCGGGTGGAGATTGAGGCAACCTTTGAAAACTTGTTCAAAAGATTCAGCCGGTGCATCCAGGCTGGTGGAGGACATTTCCAGCAATTGTGATTGCTTACATCATTTTCTATAGCAATAAAATGGTATTTAGATTTGGCCTTTGTTTTCTCTTTGTGTTCTCCTACTGAGGCTATAGGATGATGAATGATTTTTAGCAATTTGCATTCAGTTATTGCATTTGATTAATTGATCACTGATTAAATTCATCTCGCGACGAAAAAAGTTAAATAACTTTGTTACTTGTTGTATCAAAATTAAAAACCAAAAATCCCACAGCATTTGTTAGTAATAATATTTTACGATACTATGTATCAAATTACATGTGTTTTTCTGAAATGCAAATACTTAATGATGTGTTCATAGCGATTTAAAATCCCGGAGGGACTTTCGGGTCACCCTGTATTATTGGCAAAACCACGGGAAAAAGAACGCAAGCGTCTCGTTGTAGAGCAAAATGGAATGCAAAAATGACCTGACCGAGGAAGATGACAAGGTAAAAGGCGTTTCATGGGATACAAGTCATTATCGCAGCATTTAAGGAGCTTTAATCCGCCTCTTTAAAGCGCTCTTCAATTGATGGAAGGCAGGTACAGGAGCATCCATTGCTACAGATCAATTTGTGGGTCCTTTTTTGAGAACGTTCAGCCCTCTGCAGTAAGGAGGTAGGAACATGACCATGGACAGAAACTATATAAAAATAGCGATAAGTGCATGATAGACCGCTGAAAGTTCGATAAATGAAACAATACTCTTCAATGAACGAATAATGTGTTGTCGGCTAGACGCACGTGCTAAGATGCTGCAAAACTGCAAGGAGCATCTCAGTGAACTCGAGAAAATAACGCCAAGAATCCTCATGGAGTGGACGGTGGTGAAATCGCTTTCGTAACGAACATTGGAAGATCGCGAACTATGAATTATCATATCCTTACACTTATTGTGATTGAGTTTCAGATCAGCGTTTGGAAATTGAGATTTGACGTATTTGAAAGGAATCATATCATTGCCCTTTGTAGCTTCAAGAAGTGCAACGTCATCAGCGTAGCTGACTGGATAAGCAGAGCACTCAAATTCTCTAAACTCAATCAATCCCACATAGACTGCAGAAATAAAAGGTCCTAAGACGGATCCCTGCGGCACCCCCGATGGCGCGTTCACAATTTGACCATATTTATTTATCGCTTTGACTTGAAACTGGTAGTTTGAGAGGTAAGAATGCAGCTATTCTAAAAAAACATGATCAAGTCCATTTGATGTTAAGATAGTTAAGCGGTCGGTTGGGCTGCAACCCATCAAATGCCTTTGAAAGATCGAGACACAAGACGTTAACTGCTACAGTTTCTTTTTCATCAAGACGTTGTGTGGTTTCGTCTTGAATATTCACCAGAGCACTGACAGAGGAGCCAAGAGGTGTGTAGGCATGTTGCGTTGGACTGTAGCACTTCATCAGTTCGTCTTTCATTCTGTCCAGAATGAACCCTCATAAACTTCATCGATGACTGGCAAAATCGAGATAGGTCGAAAATCTTGAGAAGTGATACAAGTGTTCGTGGAATTCAGCACCTGGCCAATAAACCACTTTTCCAAGCGGGCAAGAGTCTTATCCAAACACAAATGACCACAAACAGGTGGATAGTGCTGCTGCTTTATAACAGCCTCGTGCATGGAATGAGGAATAATACGAAGCTTAATAGGTGCATCAAATGGTGTTTGTTTACATTTACGATAAAAGTATTTCAACTTCAATGATCAACTGAGGGAAAATTCGTTTCCATCTTTTAGTCAAAGTTTGAGAAGCATTTTGTAAATTCAAATTTTCTTCATCATCCTAAATCGCATTCTTTGTTTGATATAGAATATGGTCAGAATTTTGAGCATTTATCATTTCGGAGTTCGATGCATTAGAAACTGTCTGAATTGCATTTGTGTATTGACGTGATACAGAGTCAGTTAAGACATCATCAAAATGATTTATATGTTTCAATTTGAAGTCACATGCCTTGGTAAATTGATGCATCAAAAGTACGTCAAAGTTAGGAAGATTGACTAGTCATGCACTGAAGAAACCATTGAGGCAATGTTGGAAATTAGACTGAACTACGCCTTCAAGAATGCGACATTATTTGAGTCATTGAAGGAGAAACTTCATTGCGCACGTGATCATGACATATCGAACGGCATGCCTGTATCTCAGACATATCTGTAGATTATTTATCTGGCAATTAATCTACAGCAACGTTTCTGCAGTGTACTAAGTAAAATCACTCAAAGTGTCAGATGACAAAGTCCTGAATGTTGGTCTCAAAAAGTCCCAAAAGTCCTAAAATAAAGTCTTAAATTTTTTTGTAGACACTCAATTTTGTAATGTTTAGTTAATGCATCTTTTCGCAATTATACTGGTTCATATGTGTATTACTAAACGTTGTGCTTATCAATATTTTTTTAGATATACGCGTAGTTTAGTGAGAGAAGCACGTTCCGCAACTGCTCATTGAAGATTTAAAGAGGAAATCATATTATATAAAATCCAATGTCAGAAAGGGGCAACAATTCATGTTTAGTTCAACCAATTAAAAATGCGCAAGGTGAGTGGGAATGTCCGCTATGTCACAGCATTCGTGGTGAATCCTCGGGGCGGCTAAATCAATCGCATCATGTAAGTTCAACATTTTGTATTAGTGAAGGAGTCTGTTAGATATTATCAACGTAACGATTTATTATAGATATACTTCTCAGAGAATGATGATGCAACAGAAATGAAAACAACATCTGAGACTACAACTTCTGGCGAGTGGCATGGAGACAGAAATAGTAAGTTGACACCAGGAATTTTACATCTGTTTCTGGCAAGTTTGATCTATGAGAATATGTGCGAGTCCTAGAGATAGTGAATGTCTCTCTATAGTTGTACATGTGCAAAACTCAATTTATTAGCTAAAATATGATGGAGGCTCTTTTGATCAAGGTTGAAGCGATATTGTCTGACTTGGTCGCACTAACTAATGCTGGTTAATTATTATAAAAGTATCAACCACAGAATTAAATATTTTGTTTATCTGCTTCGGTTTGCTAGAAGTGTGATTAATACGAAATCGACGGCACATCGAGGAACTTATTAAGTGGGCAAAAAGGAATTCTTTATACCTTACAGAGATAGGAAAAATAGTCGTGCCTCGCTTGCAGATTAATGTGAGTTCAAGCAAAGTGCTTCGATTGCCAAAATTCCTTCAGATTCGAGGAATTCAGATCATTGCGCACAAGTTTTCTCCATAATGTTGGTCCTTCCGATCATAAGTAAAAAAATAGCAGGAGTACGAAAATTGGTTCACTTGATGATTTCACCTTCGTCTTCTCACCATTCCTTACTGCATTGTGCATACACTGAATCGAATGTTAACTAGACGATGTGTGTTTTGGTGTGTGCGAAGTGATATCACAGCACACACGCATCTCTCACTGGCTCTAGTGTCCTCTGCTGACAGCTTATTGTTTGCAATTTTCAATAGCAAGCGATACACGAATTATCCATTCGAGAAGGAGCAAGTTGTCTAATTCTGTGATGTGCCATTTCGATATTAAGGTTACATACAACTCTTCCTTTCTAGGAAACCGAAGCGTGCGCAGATGAATCTAATTCTGTGTTATCAACATTAGTAACAACTGCACATAGAGATTTGGCTATCTTGGTGTGCTATTTTTTTAACTTATTTTTATTTCACTTTTTGGCAAAGTTCTTATTGATTCATTCGTAAACATCTTTTTAATTATACCGTGAATGTATCAATGCAATTTGAATTTAGCTAATTCGTCAGAGGAGTGAAGTCGAAAGCCCACATATGCGTAATTATTTTAATGAATGCTGAGCTTGATCTACCATAAATCCATAAACTTCCATTAGAAAAAAACCACTTTCTGAGCTTGACTTCTGACGTAGGTACCATGCTATTTCAAATTGGCTTATTAACTCACCGGCAGTTGAGACAGTCAAATTTCTATGCCAGTTGCAGAACTGCAGCTAGGCATCAGTATGATCATTCATTTAGTATGCAAGAAATTTTTTGCTGATAAAAACTTGTTAGCAGGTTAAAAAATCAATATGATATTTGCTCTAGTATCAATTCAGTTGCATTTAAGGATCCTTACTAAACGCTTCGGTTCTGAATCTGTAAAATTTTCAGGAAGTCTCGGGATTGTAAAAGTTTGAAATTCTGGAGCTGATTGATTGTTGAACAATATGCGTGTGGTTATGCTCAATTCGAAGCTCAAAATTACTGAAGGTGAAGCTTTCCTCTTCAATATCTTATGCGCAGTAGTCTTCGTCGCCTTATGGTAGTTCCCCGAGATTTTCATGAGCAGCAAATATCGGGACTAACACTATCAAAGCGCAACAGCTAGTCTGAATACAGGCGGTTTCATAAATAATTGCACAAAAAATGAACAGATTTTCAATCGTCGAATTCTCATTGAAGTTGCTTGATTTCGACAATCATTTCGTAACAAGATGCATCCAAGAAATAGTTAATTTACGATGGGTAAAGTTTTTTTATAAAAAGGTGACAGCCGATATTTCACAGACTTATTTTTTTCAAAAGTCGGTAGGAACCCTGATAGCATTCTGCCGCTAGAATGCAGTCAGTGTGGATGTTGCATATCGGTTGCGATATTTTTGGTAAAATACTTTATCGCCTCGGCGATTAATCTTTTCATTGACAAATTTTGTGTCATAAGAATACTTATGGTCCACTATTTCTTTTTGACGTGCGGTTTAAGTTTGCCTGTGGTCAGCTATGATCAGTGGACACAAAGCAATGGAAATTAAGGGTTTGATTAACGTGAGATTTTGCACTAATAGAATTGTCTATCAACAAGCTTTTGAATGACATACTAATCAAAACACTCATGGTCTTGGCCTCGCGAAAGTTAACATTTCGAGTGAAAAATGAAATTCAAGTTACGTTTTTCTCCTTCATACTTCTGAAAAGCTCTGATTTTCTAGTTCCCAGAACATGTTTCATTTTTGTCCTATCTTCTGTGGTTTAACATCTTCGATTGTTTTCCACGATTTCTCGAGTGCTGGGAATCCTTGGAACATCTCTATTTATGCATGTAGCTATGATGTAATTATGGGCTGTGGTGGTTTGAAAGTCAAATGGGCGTGGTAATAAGGAGTAAGGATAGAAATTAGCAAAGGGAAGTTATATCGAACGGTGGATCATCCGACGGGAAGCTAGGAGTCTCTTACCTCCTGACCGGGCCTTAAGTTGCTACAACCGCTATCTATTCCTCACAGATTTGAATCATTGCCGGAGCTACAAACATTGATGAAGTTTATTCAGGCTAAACCGCATCCTGTTGTAAAAATCAGCAACTCACTCCACAGACTATCGGTAGGTGGACGTGCTTGGAAATCCGGCAGCTGATCTTTGTGCATGAAGCGCAAACAGGAAATAGCTATTTGAATTGGTGCTAGCAAATTTCAAATTTTGGCAACGAACTCTTCAGAGTGAGACATGAGCTACTTGTACTTCATTAATTGTAGATGTCTGTATTTCGAAAGATGAGTTGCTGATTTTACAGGTACTCCCGCACTTATGACGGCTAAAAATCTAGAAACGTTAGTATTTCCCTTAATGGATTGTATCAAATGTTCCTCTCATTGGTCTCTTGACTATTCTCCTTTCGTGGACTGGGCACAATGTGGCAGTGCACCTGCATTCCACCCTGTATGAAGATGCTCCTATCCTCAGTGACATTCAGCATCCTTTTAAACGGCATAGAAAGGAAGATTTTACCGTACAGTCTCGGTTTCTCGAAAGAAAATTGGCTCCCTCAAAGAAAATGGCTTAAGGAAATGCCTGCCCGAGCAATTAGACCGCTCTGCTGAAGCAGTCTTCCAAACGTCAAACGGCTGAACAGCAATTCCTAGTGGTTTCATGAAAATTCATTACAATAAATGTGAGATATTGTTTCGCATGATGTCATGACATGATTAATAGAAAATCACAGAGCTCGAGAATAGTGCATTATAAATTCGAATGTAAAAATTTTGAACGAAATGAGGAAAGTTGTCTTTGAAACAGTTAAGTAAAATTATCCATAGGCCTACATGTAGATTATTCGATGATATGCAGTCTTTCTATCGAGCTGAAATCGTCAAGCGTTCAATAACTTCATGCTCATTTTGCGTTGGGGATGCGGGTAGAGTGGTCTTTGGAGTGCACTCTGTCTTGCCTTGAAAACAGTTCTTCTGAAAATGGGAAAATGGTATTAATTCATAGATTAATGAAAATCAATTATACAAATAATAGACAAGAAATAGCAAAGTTTCGGATAATGTTCACAAAGTCATACAATTCAATCTAATAATTACAGTTGTTCAAAAGTCGGGTGGCCCAAAGGAAGAAAGAATTGTCTCTTCGTTCCGAAAAGGTTTTTAGAAGGAGGCATTTGTTGCAATGCGGCAAACGTTTCGGAACATGTCGATGAAGAAGATATGATGGATTTGCAAAGTAGCTGTTCGAGTCATGCATTCCAATGCACTTTGTTAAAACTGATGATTGAAAGAGCATCAGTAATAATTTTATGCCACTTATTTACTTGCTGACTATGAGGATTCAGAAATATCTGTTTTAGAACACACTCAACTTCTGCTTGAACGCTTTTAAAACTTATCGGGCTGTGTGATATCGAATGATCATGAGCTTCTTACTTTGAGGGGGCCCACGACTAAGTAATTTAGGGGGCATTTCGATTTGACTTTCCGGTTTTTATTTTTGATAAGAGTGCTGGCAACCCTGTGTTATATTTGCTTAATCAAAATTTACGCCGATGAAACGGCCTATTCCCTAATTCTTCAATCTAAAAATGATACACTGCTAGCGCGCATCAGAGCTACAGCTGACCAATTGCGATGTAGGAAATACTCATTCAATTCTCTCAAAAGAAACACTGGAGTAGCTATGAAATCTGTCGCTCGATCGGTTGGGCACGGGCTATAGCTGCGCTGCATGGCTGACCCTAATTTACTATGTTTCAGAAGCACAAAGTTAAAGATCAAAGATTAATCAATGGCATCAAGCCAAAACGATAAATAATCTATGCAAGTTTCTGCAACTGGTAATAGTAGAAACGGTTTAGGTTTTATTGGCCATTGCTGGATGATGTTAATTCAAAAAATTGCCTCGGGCTTTCGCAGGAATTAAAAGCGAGATTTTTGACTCAACGTTTCGAGATTCTTTAACGAGAGTGACAAAATATCATTGATGCATAGCAGTTAAACAAAATTTCAAAATGATGTAATATGAGAATGTAGACACTAGAAAAATACGATGTAGAAATATGCACAAGATATCATAAAGAACAGTATATTATACAATGTTAATCAAAGCAATCTAATCAAAGGGAAATGTATAAAAATAGTCAAAAATGTCTACCATAAATTAGGCAACATGAAGAGCGAGCGGTGCTCATGTAACATAAGATAAAAAAAGTTGTAAAACTTCACCAACACAACCATTTCCTAAATTAAGAGTGCTTTGGATGTAAAGCACTTCAAGTCATCTTCGCTTTGCATTCTTTCTTGCAGAGCGCAATATTTTCCTTTGAGATGCTATTTTTGGATTCATGTTGTGAAATTCACAAATTTCACAACATCAATCCTCGCTTTTAATTTCTGCGAAAGCCAGAGACAATGTTTTTAATGGTAATAGTATGCGTTTTTCCAATAAATGACTCAATGCACGATGCATCCCCAGTTGCTGCTCGAAAACATTTTTACATGTCAGTCTTAAAAAGTATGAAAGAGCCTTTTTAGCTTTAATTAATTTTTTAATGGTAATAGTTATTAATTTTTATTTTTTAATCGTTATAGTATGCGCATTTCCAATAAATGACTCAATACACGATGCATCCCCAGTTGCTCCTCGAAAACATTTTTACGTGTCAGTCTTAAATAGTATGAAAGAGCCTTTTCAGTTTTGTTTATCACCAAAATTGTGACACATTTTCAGTGAGAACATTATTAATTATTTATTTATTAATGCCTTTTTATTCAAAAAAGTTTCCATAATCAAAAGCTGCAGACCTAGTAAAGCAAAACGCAGAGGAATTTTCTTTTTGTGTTTATCGCTCTATTCTTGATTATATTTCAAACCAATCGGCTAATCTGCGAGTATTAAATACTCATGTTAAAATACTAGGTCATAGCCTTACACTTTGAAAGTAATAATATCTGTTTATCTACCTCCGCAGGGACAATGTTAAAATTCGTCAATTTACGACGTGATAACATCGACGTTCCGCTCATTGATCCAAGTAAGCCTGCAGTTGCAACTTCGGAGGTTCGCGGCTACATTGCTGAATATTTGAGAAGACGTCCTGATGAAATATTGCTGTGGAGGAAAGTTGCTAAGCTAGATCAACCAAACGCAGGTGAATATTATTATATTGGAAGCGATCAATTTGGTAATATCAAAGGCGATGTATGCTGTAAGGGACAAGTAAAGGATTGGAAGACACAATATTTGAATAAAAATGATGATCGGTTTCATTTCGTTCCGAATCAGAATAATTGGGTCATCTTCTGCACAATAGGTGAGTGTTAATTTCTCAGCATCTAGTGCTCATACGAGCGTTCATAGAAGGAAGAGTTGCCGTAGCTACTATTAGTAACTGTCACTCTTGAGTGCGACTAATATTAGAAAATGACATTCTCGGCTGCGGCTGATGTACAAGATTGGGGCGACTGTAGCCTTAGTATTGTTAAAAAGTCTGACCCATCGTAATTTTTAGGAAATCCACAATTTTTGCAATTTTACATGTTTGTGTATGCGGTATTTTTGCTAAGATAATAATGATGATGCACGATTTAGACTATTGCAAATTTATGAACGTGACATAGCTAAGTCGAATAGATCTATATAAAATCACGCAGTCGAATCTTATTATTAAAGCTCGAGATAATAGTTTTCAGCTATTTTGACTACTTGAGAAATAAAACAATTATTTTTCGGAATAATGCCTAATGTTCATGACTTTGATCAAATTCAATCAATTAGCAGATGATTTGAGGCTTTCATATGCAACAATGAAAGCGATATTAGGACTGGCGGTTAAATGGATTTCTATTGGCCAGCTTTCAGCCAATCAGAATTCCATATATCATACATCACGGTGTGCCTGAACAGGCGGTTTAATTTTCAAAAGTTCCTAAAGGTTTTGACAACGGCTTCTGGTGTAGTTTTTTACGCTGATTCTAAATATCGATATAAGAAAATCTTTCATCGAGCCCTTTTCGAGAAAATGACGAAAATTCAAAATGGCGGACCATGAAACCGAAACTAATGTCTCGAGACAAATATAAAAAATTACTGAAGGTTTTGACAACGGTTTCTGGTGTAATTTTTTACGCTGATTCTAAATATCGATATAAGAAAATCTTTCATCGAGCCCTTTTCGAGAAAATGACAAAAATTCAAAATGGCGGACCTTGAAATCGAAACTTACGTCTGGAGACAAATATAAAAAATTCCTAAAGGTTTTGAAGGCGGTTTCCGGTGTAATTTTTTACGCTGATTCTAAATATTGATATAAGAAAATCTTTCATCGAGCCCTTTTCGAGAAAATGACGAAAATTCAAAATGGCGGACCATGAAACCGAAACTTACGTCTGGAGACAAATATAAAAAATTCCTAAAGGTTTTGACAACGGTTTCTGGTGTAGTTTTTTACGCTGATTCTAAATATCGATATAAGAAAATCTTTCATCGAGCTCTTTCCGAGAAAATGACAAAAATTCAAAATGGCGGACCTTGAAATCGAAACTTACGTCTGGAGACAAATATAAAAAATTCCTAAAGGTTTTGAAGGCGGTTTCCGGTGTAATTTTTTACGCTGATTCTAAATATCGATATAAGAAAATCTTTCATCGAGCCCTTTTCGAGAAAATGACGAAAATTCAAAATGGCGGACCTTGAAATCGAAACTAATGTCTCGAGACATGCGTATAAAATATGAGCATTTATATACATTTTAAGATATGCAAAAATAACCCTCCTTTCCCATTTGATATACATAATTCAAAAATACGGTATCATGTTATACAAATTCATTAACAAATAAACAGTTAACCAACCAGTTATCAAGAAAAACCTAAAGATGTCGACCATTGTAGGCCCTTACCGCTGCCAACAATTGATCGACATATTTTGGATTTTGTAAGCTTTTCACTTTGTAGTTCAGCCAAAAAGATTCAAAATCTGCATGAAGAGTCTCACTAATTTGTTCACTGTATCGGCCAAGGCTTTCATTTTTTGTTCTACAGAATTCCGGTACATGGTGTATTATTGTGTGTAGTTTTGGGGATATGCTTGCGTTAAGCACAATGAGGTCATCCTTGAACTTTTCAATATGTTGGGAATACTTTCCATCCAAATGTTTACCGAAACAACTGGCAACAACATTGTCTAGACTTTTGAATGCCGAAACGATAGGTAGAACATCAATTATTGCAATTGCTCTCAGCTGGTCAACATTCTGTAAGAGTTTTCGTGCACTGTTGCCGGTGAGGGAGCCGCCGTGATAAGGATCTTTTTGTACATGTGATTGATTCAAGTAGCGGTTTGCAATGCTAGGCGGTGTATCTTCGAGAATTTCCACCAATTTCGACACCGATCCTGTTAAAAGGTGCAGTTCTGGAGGTGGAATGGTCTCCAAGACACGATCATTGCTGTTTCCATGAATAATTGATGGATGGATTACATTTCCATATTTTCTAGCCTGAGATTTTGCTTCGGCAGAATCATAATAGCGCCAAAATAGATTTGAAAGTGTGCTCCATGTTCGGCTTTCGCCTGCATTTATCAATTCGTTTTTATTGACATCGCACCAAGGGCACGGATGTGAGCTTCCGCTGCTCATCAGTCCCAACAACATATTGCAAACTTTCATGTCGGCTGCTATTATGAAATTTGAAGTCAAATTGTCAAGTCCAAGATGGTGCCACAGATACTTCAAGTTGACATAGTTTTCCGGTAAATCAAGCACTACTGCAATCACAAACATGCCTTTCACTCCATTGGAATGTACTGATGACGCCGTCGCCTGGGATGTGTTGTTTTCAATAATTTGCAAATTAATTTTCAGGAAACCTTTCCCTCCATCAATCCCAATTTTGATGAGATTATCTGTGATCACTTGTCTTCTGGATATTACCTCGTCAATGAAGATCTGTACATTTTTACACAGAATTGCGGGTCTTTGTATACGCTCATTTCGTGAATCAATAAAATCAAGGCAAATGGAATGAAAATGATCGTCCAATATGTGATCATTATCTCTCAAGTATTTGCGCATGTATGGCTCGGCAGATGATCTCCGGTTTGACTGGCGAATAGTTTTGGCTAAGTGGGAAGTCTGTCTGCCACTTAGGTTCATATCACGTTGTATATCTCGTATAGTTTCGGATGTAAGCTGGTGTTGAGGTGAATTCAAACTGATGGAAACAGATCCAGATTTCACCTTTTGCAAGCCTTCAAAACCTTTAGGAATTTTTCATATTTGTCTCCAGACGTAAGTTTCGGTTTCATGGTCCGCCATTTTGAACTTTCGTCATTTTCTCGAAAAGGGCTCGATGAAAGATTTTCTTATATCGATATTTAGAATTAGCGTAAAAAATTACACCAGAAACCGCCTTCAAAACCTTTAGGAATTTTTCATATTTGTCTCCAGACGTAAGTTTCGATTTCAAGGTCCGCCATTTTGAATTTTCGTCATTTTCTCGAAAAGGGCTCGATGAAAGATTTTCTTATATCGATATTTAGAATCAGCGTGAAAAATTACACCGGAAACCGCCTTCAAAACCTTCAGTAATTTTTTATATTTGTCTCGAGACATTAGTTTCGATTTCAAGGTCCGCCATTTTGAATTTATGTCATTTTCTCGAAAAGGGCTCGATGAAAGATTTTCTTATATCGATATTTAGAATCAGCGTAAAAAACTACACCAGAAACCGTTGTCAAAACCTTTAGGAATTTTTGAAAATTAAACCGCCTGTTCAGGCACACCGTGACATCCACTACAATCTCTTTTCTACCTACTTCCATCAAACAACTGGAGATTCGAGGCTTGGCTGAACAATATTTTGGGTACCACTGTTGACAAGAACTCCAGCCCTTCAAAATTATATCCGATGTGGCAAACATTCTACATGGTGGCTGTACTTACGTTCCTGACTGTTTGACCCCCAACGACCTTTCAAATTTGCGCTTCTGTCCAGTTCTGTCAGCGCATGTAGAGAGATCCTTCAGTGACTACAAAATGATGCCATCCGACCGGAGACAAAGTCTCACAGAGGAGGATATTCAGCACATTATGACAACAAACTGTTACTACAATAACTGCTGACTCTTCCTGTTGATGCCTTTTTGTCGTTAATTGAATTTTTTGTTCGAGGCGGTTTTAATACATCTTACAAAGGATTAACAACAATGAAATTACATAGATCAGAGCAACGATAGATCAGATTGCCATGCAAAAGATGTGTGGCTGGTAGGATTCGAACCTACGACCAAGGTTAACAAGATCTGTGCTCTACCAACTGAGCTACGAGCCACTTATGCGACTCTGTCAATTGGCAGGATCAAACCCTCATCACCATACATCAGTTGTCATGGCAATTATAATCAATAGGAAAATAGTTTTAAAATGTTATCCGATCCATTGCATAATTACTTGAAAAACTTGAAAAACTATTTTACGAATTTTAACAACTAAATTAAAAACTTTTCCTGCTTGAAAAATAAACTATTTTGTCGAGCTCTACTTATTATATAAAAGTGGTGTGTAGAAAACGGGTTCTGATAGCAACCAATTGACAAAATTTCTGACATAATATAGGAATAGTATCGACTTTTATAGGACATAAATGTATAGATTCCGAGGACACGTTATTGTCCGAGGAATTTTGCATTTATGTCCGATAGAAGTGGATATTGTTAAGTGCAAAGTATGATGCTGGCTTTGAATTACTGATAATTCGCTTCAGTAGTTTAGCTTGACGGTTAATGCTATGTTGTCTTGGGGGATGAAGCTATCGGATTCTCTTACGCGGGTTCTTCAATTGAGGACTTATGTCGTTCTTTCGTTCGTCGATAGCTCAGTTGGTAGAGTGTTGGTATAGAATGCCAGAGGTTGGTGGTTCAAATCCACCAAGACGCGCAGTTATTTTCCGTCGGTTGAATTGATATTCCAACCCATTATCACTGAGTAAGTAGGGTTGTCAGCCGACATTTCGCCTGTCATGACAGAGTGTTTCAAATGTAGGCTGACAGTCGAACTTGCCCGTGGAAATCTACATTACATAGCTTTTTTTCACGGTGACACAGATGGCTAATAAGCGTTGTATTCGTATGGTGATTAACTGACAAGAATTTCATACACTTTTACAACTGGTATTGCGTAAATCATAAAGTCTCTTTTTTTCATGCTTATACATTTCACTACTACCCAATTTGAAAGTATAGCGATAGTGAGAAGTCGAATAATGATTCAACATATTGGAAAATCCATCAACAAAAGGTAAAATTACACAAATTTTACTAGCGCAAGTGCTCAAAATATCTTCCAGGGACATCGGCACACTCCATAGGTCTTTCGGCCACACCGTGACACGCAATTATGCATGAAATCCAGTAATCACTTATTGAGGACTTATTAGAATCACTTATTATTATTATAGTGATAAATGAGTTGAGAAAGTGTGCGCGGCTTTCGTCCGTACACTTTCACCTTTACAACACCCCGAAAGAAAAAGTCCATAGGATTAAGATCGGGAGAGTGAGGGTCCAAAGAAGGCTACCGTTTTCCAGGAAACTTATTACTCAGGCAGCTTCTACCACTCAGTGCAAAATGCGCTGGCGCACCATACTGCTAAAAGCACAGTTCATTGAAATTGTTCAAAGACTGCAGCTCAGGAATCATGAAGGATTGGACAGGGTGTCCGCGCTCCCTGGAAAACATTTGTAAAATGAATTTTTCCCTGGAAAACTCCTGGAAATTTTGAGACTAATTAAAACACCAATTGCAAGTTGTTGAAGTCATACTCTATGGTTGAAGTGTTTTCTATTTTTCCAGATTTTATTTTTCATATCTCTACATATTTGCTACAAATATGACCTTCATTCTCATACAATTTGTTTGTTTGTAGAATATTTCAGTGACTGGAATCTCCTATCGTAGCGTATTCAACATGAATGAGACCGAACTGCGTGGTGTGGTTAACTATGAACTGTTCGAACTCCTAATCGTTGTACAGTATGGTGAATTAGTAGCTGTGAATTCCCTCATAGACGCTGCGTGGTATGGTGAACCAGGAGCTATAAATTCCCTCATGAACGTCGTGTGGTATGGCGAACTATGAGCTGTAAACTCCCTGATAAATACTGTGCGGAATGGCGAACTATGAGCTGTAAACTCCCTGGTAGACATTGTGTGGAATGGCGGACTATGAGCTGTAAACTCCCTGGTAGACATTGTGTGGAATGGCGGACTATGAGCTGTAAACTCCCTGGTAGACATTGTGTGGAATGGCGAACTATGAGCTGTAAACTCCCTGGTAGACATTGTGTGGAATGGCAGACTATGAGCTGTAAACTCCCTCATTAACGTTTTGTGGTTTTATTAGCTACTAAACAGCTATTTCCTTCTTAACTATGAGCTGTTATCATTCTTCCCAAATTTTTTACAGTATGATGAATTAGTAGCTGTGAATTCCCTCATTAACGTCGTGTGGTATGGCGAACTATGGACTGTAAACTCCCTGATGAATACTGTGCGGAATGGCGAACTATGAGCTATAAACTCCCTGGTAGACATTGTGTGGAATGGCGGACTATGAGCTGTAAACTCCCTCATTAACGTTTTGTGGATTTTTTAGTTATAAACAGCTATTTCCTTCTTAACTATGAGCTGTTATCATTCTTCCCAAATTTTTTACAGTATGATGAACTGTGCGCTGTTTTGTATGTCTTGAAGTTTCGGCGATTTAATGAATTATTTCTGAATCTGATGCGTGTAGCACGTGTGTTAATTATGAGCACAGCTGTTATTTTCAGACTCCAAATCAAGAGCATTGAGAAAAAAGGAAACAACCTGTGTTTTTGAAAGTAAATGTATGTATTTGGAACTTCTGCAATTTACTTTGTGTTTCACTGTATTTATTTCCCTGACTTTTGGTAAATTTCCCTGAAAAACCTGGAAAATGAATTTTACCCTGGAAATCCTGGAAATTTTCATTCAGATTTATGCGGACACCCTGATTGGAGCTTTTGAAGATGCACGTCAGCAGTCACAGTTCCTTCAGAAAACACTGGCCCAATCACACTTTTGCTTGACTTACCACCTAGACGATTGAACCAAGCTGGTTCAGCTCATTTGTTGAGACAATGTGCGGATTTTCATGGAACCAATAGACACAGTTATCTCTATTTACGTGACCTGATAGTTTGAAACTGGCTTCGTCAGACCAAAGTAGTCAAGTAAGTCTGGGGCCTAACAAATTTCAGCACAATCCGATATAAAGGTGCAGTAGTCAGGAGCTGTACGGCCTCAACTCAACTTTCCTCATCTGTTTCCAAGAACATAGGAAATATCCAATTTAAATGATACCCTTCTAGTCGACTTCTTCGAACTTTAAACAATTTTGAGAGAATCCATTTTCTTCTCTCCTCATCTTTCTAATTACCTGACATGGCATAAGCAGTAAAGTCAAAAAAGGCATATTCAATTCATTGGTTGATAAAAATGTCATTAAGCAATCATCCATGTACAAAATGTCATTATTAAACTATCAAGATTGTCTATGATTGCATTCATAGATCTCAATATTTCTTTGCCAATGTTGGGCCATATTAGATGTCCATGGTCAGTACAACAGTTGACATAGATTTCTAAGCGTAAAATCAACTGTTAGCCTACATTTGAAACACTCTGTATATCTCTAATACAAGTTGCATAAAAGTCTGATTATAATATTGATAGATTATCGGAACGATATTTCAAAATGATGAACACACAGAACGTTAAAAAGGATTTCCTTCTTTGTCATCCTGTCGGCGCAGTATTTTGTAAGTTCACTATTGCTTTTGAGTACATGGTCTTTGGACAAGGGCCAACAATCCAGATCAAGAATTGGCCTGATAAATATAAAAGCCAATCTAAAAACATGGAAGCCAGATCGCACAAGTTGCATTTTGCCCCAACTAAGCTCCCCCGGTGTGTGCCATAATTTTCATGCAATTTCCATTCTAGGACTTTCTATGGCATTGTTAATTTCTATGGATCCCAGGGAATGATAGAAATCTGAGTAAACAATCCCTCTCAGGCGTTTACGTTCCATATCGCTATCACATAGATAGGAAAATTGCATAATAGAGTCAAACAGACATGGTTTAAAATATGGATATCTGAGAAGCCGTGCTCTAAAATTCTGGCTGTTGCATAATTTCTATAGAGATTTGGCATAGAGTGGTTCTTCCGGACAATAATATAAGACTATTGTATCGATATGACATCAGTAATGCTGCCATATCGACGAGTGCGCATCAGCGTACGAGACGATATCAATGGCAGCATTACTGGTGTCATATCAATACAATAGTCATATTATTTATGAGATGTCTATTTCCGTTATCATTTATGAGACCAGTTATGATACCACACCAATAATGTCGTTTTGCCATAGATAACTCAAAAATTTTCTCCTATGCATCCAATGTTAAAACCACACCAGTAATGACGGGAGCTCACCCGCAATGACGGAAATAGACATCTACGTAGGCCCGATATCCAAGCATTTTTTTGTCCTGAGGAGAAAACAGTTCAGAGTACATGTGTACTAAAGTAAGTACGCAAGTATAGCACCAACTTATATGTGTGAATGTCTTCATTTTATTTTGTTTAAGCACTAATTACTATTTACTATGTGTAATTCGTGATTTCACAATGTTTATGTGATTAGTATCCTCTTAAAGTTCCTTTATTTCGTTGATGTTGTAAAACAAGTATCTTTAGTTCTTGATGTTTTCTTATCAAAGAACAACCATGAAAGGTTTAAAATTTCTGTCTTGAAGTCACTTATTCAAAAGTTATTCGAACAAAGTTTTTGTTACCATCCGCTTCAATCTTCATCTTCTTGTTTGGTGGGACTGAAATAAAGAATAATTTGTTGATTAAATGGCAATTTTCATCAAATAGTCATCAAACTCACTTTCTGTGTGTGATGGTCCGACGCTTGATGAAGTTGAGTTGCAAAAGCTGCTCACCAACATTATCGAAAAATCCTGTTTTTTTGGAATCGCCAACGCGTTTCAGGTACCGTTTGACGGAGTCAGTTTTTGAACATCTCTGTTACAACAGTTGCGCGAATGCAGTGCGCAGTGTACAATTTTGACAAATTTGCGGTTTGTGAAATCGTTTTCATCAAGTCGCCCAATTTTTGAGGTCCTACGACCAGGTTAGCATTATACCAACATTTTGACTCACGCCAATATCTGATTGGCCTAGTGGAAAGCGACATCGTTGATGATATCAAAGTCTAATGAGAGAGGAGGCTGCCTAAAAAATCGGAAAAGAGCAGCCCGAATGCAGTTCAGCGATGCTGGTGAATAGAACTTTCCGTCATTTGTTCTTAGTTCGGAATAAAAATGCTTCAGTATATCGCATAACTCAGATTTTGACAAGTTGGAAAAGTCAGACGAAAAATTCTTTTCCTTGAGAAATTCAGTGAATTTTTGTGAAAATCTCTTTTGCTGTGATAAGGTCGATGTGGGAATCGCTGACAGTTCTAGTGCTTCTAAATTTGATTGTACATAATCACTCGTGCGCTACGCGCACTCGTCGATATGGCAGCATTACTGGTGTCATACCGATACAATAGTCTTATATTACTGGTGTCTGAAATCACTGATTCATAAAGACAGGTTTCTCTAAGATATCACTGTCCCATTCGATATCAAAGGAAAATGCCAAGCTCCAGTTCAATAGATAATTTCATAACCTGCCGTCTTAGCTCACTGACGCATTCAGAGCAATAGAGTTTTTAGTTATTTATTAACAAACTCAAACATATTTTCACAATATGGAAATCAATATGTTGGCAGTTGATTAGATGACGTGATGATAATTTATTGAAATGTACAAGATAACAGCATTGTTGTTTGTATCTTCTGAGCAATAAAAAATTACCATCGCACGAAAAACAGGGCGTAGATGCTTTGAAAGTGTCAACTATTTTCGCTCCAATCATGACATAGCGAGAATCCATTTCCAACATTTCATGGACTCTCTCACTTGAAAAAGAGCTTGTCATCGAACGTTTCTATCATTTAAAACCCTAAATCATCCAATCTTTACAGAACTATTAATTCGACCAATGAGCAAATGCATTCAATAGCTTTGTCGTCAATATCTCTTGGCCACGCTCTTCCGATGGAGATTCTGTTCCTATCTATTGACAACAACTCTCTTTTTAATTTGATATTATCAGTGACATGCGACTTTGTTCACCAAATCAAATTCTATATTGCAAATGCCAAATTTTACAGAATGAATGCCAGATTTTCGTGTAGAACAGAGGAAATGCACTATGAAAGGCATATCTAGACAGGTTGTACACAGTGATACGATTGCATGATTCTTGAAATTAACCAATATTTTTATCAGGAAGAAATTTCATGCAATTCAAAGTTTGAAGGAAAATGTATTAAAAAAGTCATCCCCTATAGATCTCAAATGGTTTATCAAAGACACTTCAGCATTTTATTTGCAAGAATAACACATTGATGAAACGAAATCAGAGGTAGAAGAAATACAGTATTTTAGTAGGAAAACATAAGATTCTCACATGCAGTATAGAAAATTGATAATTACTTCGTATTCTTTGACAACATTACACTGTGTTTTGATATCTATTTATAGCTAGCTGATGAAGTCACCTTTGGTGTCTATTTCCGTCATTACTGGTGTCCTTTTAGACGCTGATTGAGATTTCTTGAATATCTTTCACATGCATAGATAGAGAAATCATCATTACGGGGCACATTGTTGCCTTAGCATTGTACCATAGCTCAATTACGCACAATATGGCCCATATGCAGGAAAGTCGGTTTACTAATCGTCAGTTAAGTCCTTAACCGTTGGTTTGTAAACCCAGAGTTATTTTTTGGTATTCATATCAACGCATTTAACTTTCAGTTAGCAAGCCAGAGTTATGTCGTATTCATCACAACTTACTTTGCAGTTAAGTTGGAATTCCTTCAAGAAAAAGTTCGTCAAAGTTGCGTTTGTCAGATCGATGCCAGTTCGTGTGCGAATTATCTTCACATGCGAGCTAATCCATTGTTACTAGCTATAAATAGCGTTACCCATTGGTCTGACAAAGCTGTATGATAGCAAACATTTACAATGACGAAACGTAGAGCAGACAATTTCACCCTCTTTGAACAGAACGCGCTGCTTACTTATGTCCGGAATCAGCTTAGTATAATCGAATGCAAGAAAACTGACGGGACCAGCTCCATGACAAGAATAAGGCTTGGACTCGCGTATGGAAAGAATTTAACGAAATGAAACATGTTTCTCCGCGAGATGAAACCCAGCTGCGGAATCTCTGGGATCGGCTGAAGAAGGCGGCTAAGAAGGAAGCTGGAGATCATGCACGTGAGTGCAGGAAAACTGGAGGTGGAGAGTTCATCACAAGAATATGTGATATCTCTTTGAAAGTTAGAGATATGATCCCAGACCAGATCAATCCTCCGGTAACACTTCAGAACAAGTGCGATTCGGATGCGCCTTCTTTGAAACCAGTCTCATCACAGCCACTTTTATCTACATGTAATCAGCCTTCAGAACATCCTCAGACATCAACTGAGGTACACGTACGTCCACAAATGTCTGATCATGAAGAAGGAATCTTGGAGGACAGGTGCGGAATTTCAAGAGATATTCAGCAAAGACAACCAGCGTTAAAGCGACCAGCCATGAATCAAAGCGAATACTTTACCACCATAATAAATATCTTGAAACAAGAGAGTGAGGAGAAAGTGTCAATGGGAAGAGAAGAGCACCGAGTAAAAACGGAAACGCTGAACATCGCGAAGGAAATCAAAATAAGAAAATTAAAGAAATTGAAAGAAGATGATATCACTCTGACTGATATTTCCTATTGTAATAATAAATTCATTAGTTAATGATATTGAATGAAGAAATGTTTTGGAAAACTACTTGTTCTTATTCCATAGATATATATTCATATGGTATTTTTTAATCATGAATCACAAAATTAAATTATCGTCAAAATTTAGCAATGAAGCTCAGGGCCTACTGAAGAATCTTTGAACAAAGGTATCCCGCATGCACACATTTGTAGGACTTCCATTTACCTCGTGAACCTCTAACATTTCATCTTTATCTGGCATACCAGTATCATCGAAACCAGAGATGTCGTTTTCCATACGAGCGAAGTTGTAAAGCACTTCCGTTGCCACAACGATATAAGGAATAGTGGATAGCTTCAGGCGAATTGGTGTTGCCAACATTGGGAAACGTCTTTTCCAAATACCGAAGGCACATTCAATCTTAAACCGCGTTTTCTTGTGAGCAATGTTGTAACGACGCTCTGAGTTTGTCACCGGATTGAGTACAGGTGTCAACAAGTAGTGCATGTTAGGGTAGCCACTGTCACCGAGGAGATAGCCATCCACTTCCTCCGATTCCAGCTTGTCGTGGATCACGGATTCCTCAAAAATGCGGCTATCGTGAGCAGACCCATGCCATCTGGCTACGATGTCGGTAAAATATCATTGAAGCATCACAAACAGCTTGAACATTTATTGAAAAATATCCTTTTCTGTTGCGATAAATTTCTGCATTCTGTCCACCAGGGGATATTATGGGAATGTGCGTTCCATCTATTGCCCCGATAACTTCGGGGAACCCACCAATAGCAAAGAAGTTTCGTTTCACGTTATCTAAATCAAGTGGGAATCGTATAATGTCGTTCGCTAATTTTGAAATCTCTTTCACCATTCGTAGAACTACGCGACTCACACTTGGTTGACTTATATTAAATTCATCTGCAACTGATAGTTGAAATTTGTTTGTTGATGGATATTGTAGGCAGATCAGGAGCTCTTGCATAAGCGTAATTGAATGGTGAGATTCATTGATCTGGCATCTTCCCTCAGAGTCATCATTTCTAAAATCTTCATAAAGACGTGCTTCCGTAGGCGAAATCTCATACGAAATTCATCATCGGACAGATAGTCGTATGGGTTGATGGTATCCCTCATGATTCTTTCTTTTCTTATTGCCGCAGCACATCTCTCATAGAATACGAAGTCCGTGTAGTCCATCATTCGATCATGCAAGTAATACTTGAATCGTCAGCTAACCCTACCTTTTATCTCGGTTAAATCTTCGGCTAAAGTCAACTCGCGGTTTTCATTAACCAGAGCTCATGAATACGAACACCAGTTAAAGCTAACTTAGCTGGCGATTTAACCGAAGGTTAAGGCTTAACCGAGACTCTCGAATACGGCCCGATATCAATCATGCCTAGATTTTGAAAGCATCAATAAATCGTACAGCTGAGGCCGCATAGCGGCCGAGGCTGTAAGGATAATTGATGCTTGAAAAAGCTAGGCATGATTACTATTGTAGTGAATGCGTGCTATGATTCATGCGCATGTAGAAGTCTGTGAAAGTTTCTGGCTACATACATACATAGTGCATAGACTTCTAAATTTCTCTGGACAGATAGGTTGAAATTTGCCTCATACATGTTCAGGCCAGCAATCCTAAATTAGACTACTGCAAATAGACTGTCATCAAGCGTTATCAAATTTTAGAGAACGTATTGCCAGAACAATGCAGGTAAAGCACAGTATGTGTCTATATTTATGTACATTGGGAGTAAGGACGCATGAGAATGAATGGTTATGCGTTGAATACATGTGCTAGGCCTCCGCGTTATTAGCTAATTTTTGCGATTTTTCTTCCAATAAGTCTCAGAAATGAGGCATCTGAGATGTCATGAACAAATTTCTTGCGCATGCTGTTGAAATATTTAATTGAAATTTCGGAAATCTGATTCATGTACGCATGTACACCAAGATTTTGAGAAGAAGTAATCGGAAAAGTCACCAAGAGAAATGATATATCGATAGCCTATTCTGAGCACCATCCTTTCATTTTTTAAAGCAAGGAGCTATTTTCTCTTAGACAACTATTCAGTTGGATCTCATAGAATACCCTCCACCAAAGAATGCATGGCTGAAGCACAGATGCGTTTGGACCCCCATGATAAATTTTATTCAAAAGTTTTGCAGTTTCAGGGATGTCGAGCATTGCCAACTTAATATTTCTGACAGTGCATTCACTACAGGAATCACATTTTTTTGCATTTCAACTAGCACCACTGGCATCATCTCAATTAGTAGGATTCATATTGAAATCAGTCCTTGCATGCAAGCATTTACATCCTGGATACATTTCATCTTCTGTGGTTGACTGCATGATATTCTATCATCAACATTTCTCAGAGTCCAAGAAACTTCAATAAAGAAATTGTTTTTATTTTATTTTCACTCTCTGTGCGATGACGCAAGGAGATAAAATAATTTGCTCTAGTCATTTGACGTGTCCAGTCAAAACACTTATAAAAATAATCCGATTGCACTTTCTCGAGTACTTGTCATTTTTCTCAGAAGGGTCTCCATCACAGGTCGGACCACTCTATATCTGTTCCAACCTCAGAAGTGGCTGCTCAGGTTGGGAATGCTTATTGAGTCCATCATCATTGTAATCATTGAAATATAAGAAGGAGCTCCGTTTTCTGTTCCTCTTGATTTCAGGACATTTAAAGTGTGGGAATCGGTGGCTTCTCTTTTCCTCTCGAAATTGTCCTTTAGCATGTTCAATGATATTGGTAGGATCTAGCGTTAATCTTCCGTCCATACTTTAACTGCACCAGTAACTTGTCAGCTTTCCCAAGTATTACATAACTGAATCCGATTTCGAATTTCTTTTACTGACTGGTCATCCAGATATTATACAAAAGTCATCAGATTAATTACTTTGGAAAACTTGTGATACATGATATGTGGTTGCTGGAATGGATTTCTCTCTACGTGATAGATGCGAACATTCGCAGACGACGCTGAAGGGAAGATTTCAACTTATGTTCGTCATTTTGTAGTCCATTATCGCTTTGAGATATCACAAACCCAGATAGAATGATTTCCTTGTAGATTTTAGACAAAATCCTCTTTCCAAAGAATCTTCCGAATGTGCTTCCATTGCCAGGACATGTATTTAAAAACGTGGCCCTGCCGAATCGCAACTTTGTAGTTGTTTGGAGAAGAATTTAGACATAAAGGAACTTTGACTGCTCTGTCCTTTAGATTACGCTTTTTCATTTTTTCTTCTTTGCACTTTCATTTTTTCATTTTTTCACTTTCTTCAAGCGATAATGATCTATGTCCTTCGTGGTGGCATTATCGTCAGGTTCGTGGAAGCAGAGGTCACGCAAGACGGAATGTTTAGTTGGGATATATTACTTTCTACTAACTATACAGATTCAAAATTCCTTGTTATGTAGCGGAATGCATTGGTGTTACACTATCATTGCATTTAGGTTGACAACCAGCAGCGGCATATTTGTTTGGTATTTTGCATTAGATTGAATCGTACAAGAGACACACTTCAAAAAGTCATCTATCCCTTCGATTAGCTACAACATTCGATCTTCTGTAACACAACTGTTGGTTGGCCTGAACATGTAGAAAATGATTTCAAATTTTGCTCACCTATCTGTCCAGAGAAATTTAGAAGTCTATGCATAGTGCCTTTTGTTTCAGTAGCCGGCAACAACGACGATTGTTGCCGGCTCTGGGCAGATATCAATGAAATATAATACCGCATAGCATTCACTACAATAGATTTCAATTCATGAAAAGTTTGAAAGTCTATGAATGCTTGCAAATGTGAATAGATTTCTATCTAAAAATTATTTGAAATATCCTTTCACCAATTCATTCATTAATAGATTCTCAAGCAGGAGTGACGGACGACGGTTCATGGCTATCTGGTACGGTGAGAATTTTATGTGAAATTGGCGGGTATATAATGTGGCATTATATCATGGATTTTTAGGGCTGTGATGTCAAACATAGACGAGGCTGCATTAGCTTCCCAAAAACATTTCTCCAGGTAATTCTTCGGCAGATGAATTACGGCTTGAATTGGTGCTCTTATCGGGTATTTTGAAGAAAAATTTACTTAACTTGGACTTGATATCTAAAAAGTGTGGATATCAATTAATGTATCATTTCGAAAATGCTTTGTGGTATGCATCACCTACCTTCTAAAAATAGCCGAGAGTAATCTGAAGATTTTGCCATTCCAATAATCATATAAATGATGATCACACGTAGCCGTACATAAATCAAGACGGTCGCCATTTGATAGTAAGCACCTACAAGTGCAAAGTAATAGATTCACAATGATTCAAATCAGCAGTTAATGTAAATCATATTGTATTTCCCTCTCGATGACTTTAGAGGTCACAGAAATGAGTTTGAAATGCATTATTGCCTGGCATTGGAGGGCATATAATGCACCATTAGTTGCCCGCCAATTTCACATAGAATGCCGGGCAATAATGCATTTCAAACTCATTTCAATCATTTCTATGACCTCCAAAGTCATCGAGAGTGAAATACAATGTAGCGTTATCATGGATTTTTAGGGCAGTAATACCAGACATAGACGAGGCTGCGTAGTTCTGTCAATTTCACATATTGTTTTTGTTCGCTCAATCAATGTTAGCCGTATCCCTGATCCCTTTTCGTCACATGTCGTCATGTAATTCACTAGCGTTGAAGCGAAGGAGCGCAGTATAGTTTCGTAGTGACGTCATCGGTGACACCCTCTTAATTGAGAGAGATTGGCGCAAACGCAAATGCAGATATTTCGCTGACACTGTCTTCTTTGATAACGCTCCCTCTCCCAAACGCGAAGGAGGAATGAGTGACCGAAGTAAATTACATGTCATTTGTCGATTGAAATGTTGAAATTTAGAGAAAAATCTCACTCATTAGAAGTGATGATAACACGGTATTATCACTAAAATGCTCATCAATATACAGTGAAACCTGTCTACAATGGACACTGATTTCTGCAGCTGAAAGTGTCCTTTCCGTACAGGTGTCCGCTGTAGGAAGGGGTTACAATAAATGCTTTTATTTCCTTCTAGACACCTCCAGACTATATGTATGTGGTTACTCTTTAATAGAATTTTCCTTATGTCCTATAATACTACTAGTGCACATGTGATATAGACATTTACTTTCACCGGTGTCGGCTTAACATTTGAAGGGAAATCGATCTGTACAAATATCTTGCACAATATGGAATGGCAGAAGTTGTGTGTTGGATATGTGAATTACTCGAAAGTTGAATCCACCACATAACTTAAGCCGCTCAATATTATCCAACATTTGACAGATAGACTTTCCTCCTTCACATTCTGGATGATTCCGTCGTCGAGAGGTTGCAATCTGCTTGGTGGAATAAAAAGCAACTTAATGTTGGATAACGACATTCTGCAGTGTGGCGAGCAGTTATCCATTAGAAGAATAATATTCCGATTCTCGAAACACATGCGGTTGTTGAGTTTCTTCAGCCAATTTTCGAAAATGTTCAAAGTCATCCAGGCCTTCTTGTTGTGGCCATAGTCGATATGAAGCTGAAGTCCACTCTTCTGCTTTGCTGTTAGCTTCTGGCGATTGGAACTGATCTCTCCAGAAGAAAATATCTGCAGAATTTCTTCCTTCTTACTCAATATGCTGCCGATCTGGATGTCTCAAAGTCACATCGTCATTTTTGCAACTTAGAAAATCAGCATTCCTTCTGGCGGTATCTTTTGAATAGAATAGTTTCTATTACTTTCATTTCACTCTTAATGTGTAAGTTTATCTGTCTTGTCAGTCATCATTTGACAGATAAAGTATTTATCTCAGCATAGCTACATAGCCAATCAAGCAAATGATCTTCATTAGGCAATTGGGATAGAGATTCACATTCTCATGTACATTGAAACACATTGCAGGGGTCGAAATTTATGTCAAGATGCTGGACTGTCAGCAACAATCGTGAAGGGGTGAATACAATAAATGTATATCGTCAGATTCGTCACACGTTGCATGTGCAAATTGTGCATCATATAAAGGACTCACTTTCTCCATGTCACATGAAATTTACAGAGCTCAAGTGAAGGCATCTAGGAAAATCACCGCATTATTTCAACTTTTCACTTATATCATTGCCTATTAGGAAAGTCCCCACACATATTATTTGCTAGACATCTGAAGGCTTGCAGCACATAAGTATCAGGCTGAATGCGCACCTATATAGTCCGACTAACTTCATTTTGTAAGCTTATTCCTTGTATTTATGCGTTCTATAAATTAAAATTATATGTAAAATTCGATATGCGATATACCATCATCGTGCATATTAGATATAAGGTCAAAACATCAATCAACGAGATGGTCATTCTGAATTTCGAAGCTATTTTGAATGGCATGACTTATGGGAATTTTTTTTTAAATGGAAGATAGCTGTAAACATGACGTTCTGCCGAATGACGCAAAGTTTGACCAGCATAATAATAATGCAACCAAAATAATAATTGATGAAATATGATAGAGTATCTCAACGATAGACAGTCGGAAAAAACAGACAGGATACCTAGCAGAATTTTCCAAAGTAACGCCATATTTTTGGTTTATCTCATTATATTATCTCGGATCATACTGTCCATTTTCATAATTATTTGACCCTTTGTTTAGGAGATTTTACTATTGAATTTATTGATCTCTTCAGCAACCCTTTTCTTGCCAGGATTGGTGAAGCGAACTGCATTGAATCTTATACTCTGACGTTGAATCGGAAGCATGAACTGGCGAGTTATCATAAGCTTTATGTAAACCGATCGTCTGAAAGACTACTTTGTTGCCCAAAGTCTATAATGGACGAAACTTTCGAATTTCAATTGATTTTTTTTGAAAACGAAAGCATTGTTCTAGACAGCAAAGTTCTTTTTTTATTTCATTTTCACATTATGAAGAATCACCTCTGGTACAACACTGTCAATTATCTTCCTTTCCATTATGATGAAACAAACAAAAAAAGGTTGTATTTATCATCCAGAGAATAACTACAGCTCCACGACGAATTATAATGACATGCAACTGATCCATCTCACTCAAATTGTGTTGGACAGATGAGACATACTGTCAAAAAGTTCTTTTTATCATCCGAAGAGCCCTAGCTCCAAGGAATGATGATTGCAATCATTATCAAAAGGCAAGTAGTTGATCGGATTGATTGCGGATTCATAAGAAAACTTCTCAAGTGTGAGGGCAGAAATCCAGAGATGAATTTTTGTTATTCTATCTAGGCTTAGTCACCATCAGCTGTATCAAGTTGAAAGAGGTGAACAATCAATATATATATATATATATATATATATTTCTTGGTAATTATGGCGTTATGCAGAGGTCATATTGTGGATGTCATTAACCTATATGGGCATAATAAGCTACGCAATAACATGCGTTATTTGAATTTAGAATTACTGAGCAATCTATTAATTGAAATTCTATTAATTTTCGATTATCCCTAATGATTTTTTACGGTTAGTTAACAATGACGTACATCTCCAATAAATTATTGACTGAAGAATCCTATACAGCAATTGACCAAGACCTGTTATGAAAAAAACCAAACGAGTTTCAAAAGAAGGAACTCTGTATTAGATAAGATGTTGCTTATCAAAGAAGTTATGCAAATTTACAAAAATATTAAACATCTTCTGTTCTTATGCTTCGTTGAATTGTCAAAAGCTTTTGACTCCATTCCGAAAAAGAGGCAGGCGAATAAACCAAGGATTTTGATCCCCAAAAATAAACTTTTGTCATTGATCCAAAGCTTGATCCAAGTTTATCCAATGATAAACACTGTCATTAACAAAGATTACGAAATACTTTATGATGGTAAAGAAACGCAAACTTTCAAACTTGAAAATGGAATTCCTCAGGGAGATGTTCTATCGCCAACTTTATTTAGTATTTATATAAATGATTTAATTGATTCCTTAATTGCTAAAAGAAACAAAATTGATCCAATACATTTATTTGATTTGGAAATGTCATCACTTACTCGTATTTATGCAGATAATATACTTTTAATGAGTGAAAGTAAACATGGTTTGTGTAATCATCTTGAAATACACATGATTATTGTACAGAAAGTAGTATTAACATTAATTATGAAAAAACTAAATTTATGACCCAAAAAATTGATTCTAAATTGGATAAACTGGATACTGATCCTCATTGCAAAACAATATCCATTGAAGTGGTCGATAAATATAAGTACTTAGGGATGTGGCTATCAAAAAATAATAAATACCATTTGGAACAATTAAAAAATAAGGGTAAGCAAACATATGATCTCAAGTTACTGGTGAAGTTTTGAAAAATACTTTTGAAATTATTTCATTGTCCAAAATGAAGTACTTTGCAGAATTTTGTTTCTTCAATGATCTAGCAGGCTTAAATAAAATTCAGTGTCAATTTTACAAGAGATGCTACCATTTAAAGCAAAATACACCACATTATTGTCTTATTGGTGAATTTGTAATACATCCCATGGAGTTTCACTTCTATAAAAACAACAATAAGTTATTGGGCAAGTATAATTATGATCAATGAAAGAAGTTTGATGAAAGACGCATAAAATGCAATATATTTCAATATCATATCAAATGAATTAGAAAGTACATTTGCATGGTGCTGGCGAATTAAGCAATTGCTAATAAAACTTAACATATCCAAACTATGGGATGAACACTTAACAGCGGATAAAATTTTACTTGAAGACTGCAAAAGACCGAGTAACTTATTATTTCAGATAAAAATGGATATCGACCACGAAAGTTATCCACTCGGAGCTACGTTAATCACTTGGAGCTATGTCAGTTTGAGAATGCTGTGAAAATACATGTATATCTAAATTTTGAAATGAATTCTAACTACATCAATATCGTACTGAAATTTAGGACGAAAAATCATGAGCGAAATTTTGTGACCGGCAGTTATGGAAATCGATTGCGTTTAGAAGATTGTCTACGTGAACTATGCAATGATTCAAAAGCAGAGACTCTGTACTACTTTATGATAGTGTTTAATATATCAAAATTTACTTCGAGAAATTGCACCATATTTGTGTTGCTGTAGCGGTTCAGCTAAGTTTCATACATTAATGATTACGCTTACTCCAAATTCTCTAAAATCCATCGCAAACTTTCTTCAGGAAGTCACCAAATTATGATTGATTGCTAAAGAAAGTCTGAAACAATGAATATTCGAATTCGGATGATAGGAGCTTTGGAAACTATCCTCTCCTTCCCAGCTTGATGTTTTCATTCAGCCCGACCGCATGCATATTTTGAAATGTGATTTTACATGTTGTGCATGCATGTAATCAATGTTATTGGAAATGCATTTATTGACGTTGTTGACACATTGCAGCTGATGACCTTGATATTCGTTGCAATTTCTTCGAATGAGTAGCACATGTGAGCTAGATAACAGAGGAGCATGTAGGCGTCCTGTTGTTGAAAGTACATGATACAGTCGTCCATGGGAGTAATGGGCCATTGGTAACGTAAAGCAAAATCATTTCAAGCACTCGAATTCTCAGTATGAACTTTTAGATGATCGAGTGCTGCTGGTTGTCCATTCATCACACGTAATGATAAGATCCCAAAGTTTTGTTTATAACAAAATTAGATGTCAAATATCCTGGACTATCTTCGAATATTTGTGAAAGACATCTTGATGGACACCTGAAATCAGCAGTTTATTCTATTGAAAATTATTTTCCACCATCATTATTTGCCTTGCTGAAGCCATTAGTTTATGCCAGTTATTTGCATATCAAAACTAAAGGAATGCTTAAAACAGTTTCTTTTGAAAAAACTTCAAAAGAGTTTCAGGGATACACTTATTTTTCTATTAATTGAAGCTGATTTAGTCACTGTGGCCGCAGTACAGGCGACCCATAATTTGCATAAACAAAGTGCGTAGAAATCCGTCATCAAAACGAATAAGTTCATGAAAAATGTTGCACATTATATAGTGATGCGGGCCATTCAATCTTGTTAATAGAAGCATTTTGCCGATCATCTTGGTGAGAATAGAAAATCTCTCATAGCGTAAGGTTTTTATTTATTGTTTTATGAAGTGGCACTCCAGTCCATAGAAACTTTTATTCAATAACGATTGTACTTTGAGAGGCCTATTGATGTTGATTTCACTCTTGTTAGACTCATAACATGGCCAATCTTGGACAGAACCCTCTTTTTGAACTTTGCAAACATTAAAGTCACAAGCCTATATTTGTGTATGGGAACGCTTCTTGCCTCCTCTCTCAATTGGCGTTCAACCATTGTGGCAGATTCTCATTTCGCCATAGGTATCGCAAAATTGATGCAGCCATTATACTGACAGGCATTGCATCGTTTAACAGTAATTTTCGGCAATGAAAAGCATAAAAGGATATGCTGTCTACGAGTAACTCATTACTGGAATATTGTTAATAATATATTTGAATGTAGCATCCAACAGCTTAAGCTTGAAATCATGAAATATTCTTGAATATCTTGAAACATCAAATATTGTTATAAACAATATATCTCATCATTACGTGTGATGAATCAAATTTGATTTTAAACATTTTCTTTTGAAATGATATCGAACTACAACCGGGTACAAACTTTATGATGATGATGTGTCTTTATTCTTTAAAATATGAATCAATTTACAATCAATTCGAAGTAACAAAGTTATGAAAAAGAGCATCACAAGTCATGTAATAAACGATTTAGCATGCAAGGAAGAAATGAATCGCTGCGTAACTTGTAAGTGGCATGCAAAACTTTTTCGAAAAATGCAATTTATGAAGTATGCATAAATACAAGGGCTGAAGGCACTTACTTTACAGACACCCTGTATATCGGATAAATCCATCAGTCGATATTCGAGAGGCGTAGACACTTGTAAATCTTTCCTAAACATAACCCCAGATAATCATATCAAACAGAAACTTCTTCTTTAGTTTGATTGAAGGATCCCAAATTACTGATGCAGCAAGAAAAAAGCTCTTTTTGACTGCCAGTTTATTGAAGTCTGAATTTAAGTTAACTAATTAATTGATAATTTCACACTAGTTATTTACGGAACAATTGCAAAGCAAAGAGGTCTGGATATCCATAATAGATATAGATATATAATAGATAATTATCATAGAAGTAGATAATAGTGCACTAGAACGGAAGTTTGATATCTTGCCTATGTACAATGGTGGCACATGAAAAATCTATGGTTTGTAGATCATATTCGATCTAAAACATTATATCATAATCAAACTATTTGCCAAGTTGGTTGTGCAAGTTGTTGACAGTAATTTACAGGATTTTCATGAATGGAACTTTAAGTGAGATGGTGGCATTGTTTCATATGAAATAGCCTACTTTTCCATGGATTAATATGCTGTGTCTATTTGTAGAAGTGATGAACAACTATTTTGCAATTTTTCAGCACTGGAATACGAATTGAAATTTGGTTCACAGAGTCATAATCGAAAGTACTCGGTGTACTGGCTGTAAGAACATTTCAAGAATTCACAGATAGAAATTCTAATTATTGGATAATTTCTCCTTCTAACGGTCAAGAAACCTAGCGCTATTCTGGAATAAACACACTGAAGGAGCGACAGACGTGTATCAGATAAATGAAATGTCGTTGGAACTTTTCTAATACCTGAATGATCAAGGAGGACATAGTGTGATGATATTTTGAAGGCTGATAAAAGTCATCGCAGGTTTTGAAATCGTCCAACCCTGGTGAACAGGGGAATCCTTAAAGTAAAATGAAAGCTCTAAGATTTTATGGCCTCTGATTTCAAGCTGGAGCAAAGCATGTTCTGCAAATCGACATTACAAATTGTATAAGAGTCTGATTATGCTATTGACAGATTATCGGAGCGATATTTCAAAATGAGGAACGTACAGAACGTTTTAAAGGATTTCCTTCTTTTTCATCCTGTCGCTGCACTATTCTGTAAATTCACTATTGCTTTTGTGTACATGATCTTTGGACAAGGGGCAACAATCCAGATCACAAATTGACTTGTTAATTGAAAATGCCGACCAGAAAACAACAAAGCCAGTCCGCAAAATTTGCTTTTTGCCCCAACTAAGTTCCCCCCGGAGTGTGCCATAATTTTCATGCAATTTCCATTCTAGATGGTCCGGTGGCCTTGTGGTTAGAGAGTATGCTTGCACGTCCTCTAGCTTCAACGTCGCTGGTTCGAGATGAACATGTCTATGCATGAGCTCGAAGGGCGGGGGCACAGTTTGTTGATCGAGAATAATGCAATTAAGATGGTATCTTTACACGAGTTGGTGGTTACATCTGTTGAGATTTGATAAATATATATATATATATATATATATATATATATGTAACCACCACGAGACATGTTTCGGCCTGTTGGGCCTCATCAGTCGTGGGTAGGTTTGAACCAGCGACGTTGGAGCTAGAGGACGTGCAAGCATACCCTCTAACCACAAGGCAACCGGACCATCTGTTGATTGTCAGGTTACTTGTCTAAATATATATATATATATATATCTTAGTAGTCCATGCTTCAGGAAACCCATGGAAATATACAACCAGGGTTTTTAAGGAAAATTCTAGGGACCTTGTAGGGACCCGAAAATATTTCATACTAAATGCTATAATTAGATATCCTTTCTACATGACATTGGTGGCAAAATGTTAAGTTTTCACATCCTGGAGGGTTGTGATCCATGTAAAAGTAAAGTTAAGTACATCTATGGTTTAGCACATGTATATTTATTATTATGTTAGTTACATGTAGTGTTATTCCTTGAAATCTTCTAAATCTCTCCTTAACATGCCTTAGAATGTAGGCTTATACCTGCGTACATGACATGGCTCGTCCCCTGACATACCTACGTACAGTGGCTCCGCCCACTGGGTTTGCTTTCTCTGCAATCACTCCAATAAACATAACTTCTCTCACATTACCCACTCGCCAATTTCGCTTGTCAGATAGAAGAATATTAGTGGATGACAGCAGATCAGAACATAATTATTTATTCTCTGATTCTAGGGACCCGATTTTCCAAACTAGGGACCCGAATCGGGTCCCTAAAACGCCCTAAATAACCCTGATGTAACTAACATCTGGAATGAAATCTGATCAGAGAATATATTTCAACATCAACAATATAAATCTTGTAATAGAAAGACACTACTGAAAGAACAAAATAAATGCAAAAGTATAAAAACATAAGGAATTAAAGTAAAAAAAATGTGAAATTTAAAAGAAAAGGACGTCAGTCGTTGGTTGCCAAGATTGATTTGACGGTCCCTATAGTAATCTCCAGAGAGATGCGCTGAAACAGCCAATCGGTCTCCCGTGGCTCTTCTTTAAGCTGGGAAATTCGATGACCCAACCTGGATACAGTCCTTAATGTTCTTGGACCTAAGCAACCACTCGCTTCGAAGACTAGTGGTTCGAAACAGTACTGTTTAAGTAAAGCGCGATACTTAGAGAACTTGTGATCTTCAGCACTTTTGGCAGTGTATCCATGCGTGATAACCGACTCAATGATCACATTTTGACAAACGTGTCAGTACACGTAACATCCCATACTAAGGCGCATCCCATTAATAAGGGAAAGGTGGTCATCCCATCAGGTCTTTTGCCATCTCCTCGGTCAAGTTCAGCAGGCTCGAGAACTGTAGGAACTCCAGCTCTGTCGAAAGCTCGCTTAATTACATCATTCAGAGAGGAATGCCCAGGTAGACGACCAGAACTCTGTTTACACGAGAGCGGATGATGACCAAAGACATCATATCTGATCAGATATCCGTGACCCTTATATACGAAATGAAGCTGATTATTTAAATCGATATCATCCATACAGAAGTTAAATGGACTGTGTTATTGTTACTCTTACTCTGCGGGCGTTGTTAATTGGTTTTTGTCAAATTATCAGCGATGTGGTTGTGGATACAGCGAAAAATGCTGAGCGTTTGCTCTGTGTTTGTATACCGGTATAAGGATAACAATGACAGTAAATTTCAAGGCTCTCCAACTACATTTCATTGCCTTCCTTTGAAAATGAGCCACAGGATAAAGAACAATATGATTTACGCCGACGATCAAACCAGGATTTCTCTTGTTTGGTGGCACAGTCAATACATTCCCACAAATGCTGAATTTGGTAGCTACAGTGGTGTAAATAGCTAGTGTATACTTCAAAATTGATGTAAACCGGCATAAATTTCCAGATGAAGTTGCACATTGTCACAAAAATTAATCAACAAATCCATGGCTAAATACACCAATATGAAATACAATATCAGCCTCATCTCGTATGCTTGCCATTTTGGATTTCTGTCCAGGTGCTATATTATAGAAGTCCATGGGGAACCCTAGATGGCGACGCTGCGCTATGCCATCTAGGGTTCCCTGGTAACTTTATATTTCACAGGATCGTCAGAATCTATGCCCATCAGAATTTTGAAACTGTCAAAAATTTTCCTCTATTTGGTATGGAATTGTAGATATCAGCGGTATTTCTTGAAATTTCCATGTAGAATTTACCATTTTAGAGGATGACAGAAAGCGGAAAATTTCTTCGACCAAGATATCTATTAAAACAATAAAGTGATCCAACGTTTCGCCTTAGCTTGAACACCGACAATAAAACAAAAGACCTTAAAATTGGACATTTATATCCGGGCATTTTGATTTAATCTCAGTCAGTTCAACATTTCGTCTCACTGTCCAGTTATTTAGATTTCTATGCAAGATAGACCATCCAATACAATTCAAGGACGGATCGATTGAATGTCAATCCCGAGTATGCTGGTAAACCAATGACGAATTGTTCTTCACGTGTTCTCTTACCCTAGTTCTCATTGTACGTTTTGATTCACCGATGTAGAATGAAGTGCAAAATTTACAATTAATTTGATACACACAGCCCTTCATACCACAATGCATTCCATCACTAGCCAAGCAAAACGGACAGTCCTCTTTCAGGCTGAAGAATCCTTCTGAGGCTGAAGAATCGATCCCAGACTGCGTGATTTGAAGTTGATGCTGAGATGGTCATTTATTTTGCATTTTCTTGCCATTGTCCTTATTTGCCTTTCCTGAGTCTCCGATAAGTATGGTAAAGTAAGATACGTTTTCTTCTTCTCCTCTCTCTCAGTTCTTCTTAGGGATTTTGCTTTAAATAAACACTTCCTTATATAATCTTCCTTGAATAATTACTTTATTGTTTTAATAGATATCTTGGTCGAAAAAATTTTCCGTTTTCTGTCATTATGAATGTCCGACCTATTCACGTTGAATCTTACATTTTAGAGGATAAAAATCTTTCTATGTGGCAATGTAATTCGATGAAGGCTTTCAATGAAGACAGTATATTGCACTCCTTGAAATTTATGCACTCTTTGTAAAGCATGAATTTTATCATGGAAGCAATAATCATAGAGATTATTGTACTGTGAAACATATAATAGTGTAGTTCCACTTGAACAGCATGATTAATTCTCTTTATATAATGCAAAAATTCCAATGCTGTTGACATAAGTTTAGTATTCCCAGTTTTAAAAATTAATTAATTATTTTTTTTGGTACACGACTCTCACAAGTCGGAACAATGCTCAAGATCTCGGAGTCCTACCAGGACTCAGGGAGGTCAAGAGTTCGCCTGAGTATATAGGCACTGCCAAGCAAGGCGGCCTTCTGCAACTGAGGTACATGGTGGTGTCCGGGGATTTCCTTCAGGTACTTCGTCAACTTTCCTGTGTGTGCTCCAAGTGATCCGATCACAACAGGGATGCACGTTACTTTGATGTTCCACAGCTTCTGTATTTCCATTTTCAGGTCTTGATACTTTGTGATTTTCTCTTTTTCTTTGTTGTTGATGTTCCGGTCTTCGGGTACTGATATGTCGATTATGATGCCATTTATTTATTATTAATAATTAATTTATAAAAAATTTATCCAAAGTTCAAAATTCGTTAATTTTTTTTAAAAAAGTTCATTATATAAAATAAAGTCATTCTCAATAAATCGCGGCATGTACAATTTTGACAAACAATTAGCATGTATAAATATAAATCGCATGAACCATGCAATAGACTAATGGGTTTAACTGAATGTTTTCTATTTTTAAATAAGTTTGATGAAAGGAGTCTGAAGTATCTGAAAAACTTAAAAGTAGCTCATTTATAACCTATCTACACATATTTCTACCTTCTTAAAAATTTGCTTATTTTACCTACTTTTTACGAAAAATGTCCCTACTTATCGCCCTACTTTTTGCTGGAAGTACGCTGGGATGCCTGCCAATATTCCGCTTTCATATGCTATTTTCTTGCCTTTTATCGCTCACTATGTTGTATGTACAGTGCTTCACGAATCACGATAAATGAATTGAACTTCCTGCTTTGTAAATCTTATCTCCCTTCTTTCTCCTGACCCGGCTTGAGAAAGTGAAATATTGGGAATACTTAAATTACATCAACAGCATTGTCTTTTCTGTTATAAAAAGATAACAATTTATTATTGAAATTGCTGAGCCATGAATTAATTGAAATTAAATAATCCTGGTTTCAGTATCATTCGTTTGCAGCATATGTGCGACAATGTTTTCATTATTGCTGATCATTTTATGTGTGTTATTTGCATTTAATCCGAGATTCTGAAAGACAGTCTCCTAAAATGCAGCCAGTCGGTTTTCAGATATTGAAGCTGAGCATGAAGGATAGAAAAATAATTAATTTTCGAAGAGACAATGATGCTTGGCTGTCTTGGAGTAATTGATGCTTGCCGAATACGCATGAAATTTTGATTGTTAATTTAGGCCTTGTGGAATTTATGAAACAGAATCACACATTCTAGACCTCATGAAATGATTTGAAAATCACAAAACTCACTTGTGTCCAAGCTTCTCTCCAATGTTGTCTGGAAGTAATATTCCAAAGTTTTCAAAATATATATTTATTACTTTTTCAGACTCACATGTTGTCATTCTAGGTATCGCACACGGTTTGCAATGGCACCAGTAGTGTGCCAACATTCAATTAAGTTTGATGACTTCAATAATCCTTATACATGTTGTAGTGATAGGAAAGTTCACTTGGTGAAGGACCAGTAGACGAGTCTGTCTGCATAGGGAGGTACCACCGCTCGCATTGGAAGTTATTTACCCAAAATTTGTGAGAGTTGCGAGTATGCGCCTGATGGACAGTGTAATAGCAAATAAATGAACGGTAAAATGTCTCTAAAAAATGTTGAATTGTGTTTTGCTCGAATATACGTATTATCATATTAATTGCCTACATCCCCTATGTGTGACTTTATGGCTGAGGTCTTGTTATCTTTTGGTCGGGTGGTAGAAACCCGCAATTGAAAATCTTTGGAAGACGCCTGTGAAAACGTTTTGAATAAAAAAATATCGCAAGGCTCTAGTAAAAAGTCTTACCAAACTCTAGTAAAAGTCTCATTGGTGAGGTGTTGACGTTAAAGACTTACTGTTAGAAATAAGAAAAACTCAAAATTGTGAACAAAATTTTAAATGAAATAATAAAATAATAGGTTAAAAATAATAGGTGGAGAAGCAATGACATCAAAGTAAGTATATACGCGAAGTATAGAATCAATGGTTGATTTGTGGCGACAGCTATGATATTACTTTTTCGCCAGCTCTTACAAGCAGTTTTATTTGATATCGCAATTGACAACAGGATAGTATTGAAATATTGAATGGAAGGGACTGAGTAGCTATGTCAAAACTATGAAGCCAAGGAGGTCTAGATATCTATAATTGTACAGGAGGCAGAATGACGCTTTCTGTGGGAGAGCTTCGAGAGATAGGATAGTTCAAATTCTACTTGCTTATGCATGCTAAAGCAATAAAGAGTATTGGAATTTATCTTGCATTGTCAAAGCAGGGTCACAGTTACTTCATTCATTCCTGATAATGAATAAATGCAGTGTTCACAGGAGCAAAAATAATTATAAATTGAATGGCATTCCTTATATCTCAGTGTGCCACGTAGCAGGAAAAACGCTTCATGGAAAACGTTGGATTGATTATGTTCCTAATACTGTCACAATAACAAAAGTATTCGTATCTGCTGGAAACGTTGGCCGTCGAGAGGAATTTCCATGACAAGAAAGGCACGATTTTTAAGACTAAATGATCCACCAAGTGCATTCATTTGTAATAAGGACTAATGTATAACAAATCACGTGAAATCCATGAACAAAAAATTCTCATTAGAAGTAGCAGTATCCACTGCAGACCAGTTCGATTCTTTCGAAAAGCGCGATGGCATTAAGGGATTGATTCATCGACATGATTAAAGCTATCTGCTTTTTTAATGATGAGCTGTTTATCAAATTATCCGACGCTATAGCATCCAAATGCTTCGGCTGATTAATGATGACTTTATACAGTTGAAATGAAATCATGCGGAGATCTTGTGAATATTCGTGATTTTCTCGGATTCCAGCAACATCTTTAAAGATGGTCTCATCTCGAAGCAATTATTAATCACGCAAAAGTCATGTCACCTCGTGTAGCGACAAAACTAAGCATATTGTCCTTCAACATAAAAACCTCCGAACTGATCAAATACATTTCCTAATTGACAGTTATCAAATTTGTCATTCAATACTAATCGATATTCTTCTACTACGACGATTGCAACTCAGTTATTTCTTGCTATCGTGCAGGGTATTCAACATTAAGACAATACCTACATCTTCCGCATCCCGATACTTTGAAAAAAGTTGTGATCTCTCAGGGTTTGGGTCTGCCGATGACGTTCGTGAGTCGCTTAACATCTCCGCCTGAGTTGCATGGCATACAAAAGGATTGGGTAATCTTATTCGACGAGACATGTCAAACATTCAATACGTTTGCGCGGAGGCGATCTGATCGGGTATTCCCACAGAGGTATTCCGAAGACGATCAAGCCTGCCCGGGCAATCCTTGCTCTAACAATAAGTCACTTAATTGGAGAAAAGTCTTCAGCAGCAAGACTGATGCCTGCTTTCTTACCTTGAAAGCTGATTTTATATATTCAACTGATAGCTTTGATAAAAGTTATTTCAGAATGTGGGGACGTACAATTTGTTCAAACTACTAAGACAGCAGGACTTCGTCACATATCATAGATTCTGCCCCTCATGCTTCAAATATATTGGCAATCTGGAGAGTGTTAGGCATGTTCGGTCGTGTGATGAATGCAATCAGAACCTCCCAAGCAGTGAACAAAATCTCGATGGTACTTTTGTTGAATTTAACATAGCCAGTCAACTTGAAGATCTGCTCAACCGATTCCCTCACTTGACAGATGAACAGTTGCGGTCGACAAGACTTAGAGATGATGCAGTGATACGAAGCTTGCTCGATGGAGAGCGTCACAAAGAGTTTATTTTGAATCATAGTGGGGATGAGGCTATTCATTTGTCGTATACATGGGGTATGGATGCTTTACAGTTTTTCAGGACATCTAAGTACCAAGCGACACCCCGTTTATCTGAAGATCAACGAATTCCCTAACAAAGTGAAAAAATGAAATTTTGTGTCTTGGCATTTGGTACGGAACAGGAAAGACTGTTTCTAAGTGCTTTTTGCAACCGCTGATAATAGTTTGAATGGACTAGTGGATCCAGGCATTAGGTGGAAGGATCATTCCGTACGTTTTCACCCAATACTGGGTTGCTTTGATGCAGTGCAAAAAGCCGATTTGCAGTGCATTCACCAATTCAACGGATCATTCGGGTGTGGAGCATGCCACCATCCTGGCAAACGTATTAGGAAAGGACGGGGATTCACTAACGTCTATCCGTTTACCGAAGACCCTCATCCATTACGAACGATGGCAGAAACATTGTTAATCGCCAATCACGTGCGAAATGGCGATGGTACCCATATCGATGGTGTGCTCGGTAAAAGTTGTCTCTTTTCCTTATCGGGATTTGATTACATCGCTGACGCTCCACCTGACCCATTGCATCAGCTACATCTTGGAGTTATGAAACGTATGTTGAGTTTGTGGCTAGACCGCGAAATTTGTTAGTAATCCTAGCTGGTTTAATCATAATGAATTGTTCTACAATTTTCGATGAGCATTTTCTTGACCTTTAAACGCATTCAAGATAGATTTTTTGATATTTGTTAGTAATCCTAGCTGGTTTAATCATAATGAATTGTTTTACAGTTTTCGATGAGCATTTTCTTGACCTTTAAACGCATTCAAGATAGATCTTTTGATATTTGTTAGTAATCCTAGCTGGTTTAATCATCATGAATTGTTTACAGTTTTCGATGAGCATTTTCTTGATCTTTAAACGCATTCAAGATAGATTTTTTTGATATTTGTTAGTAATCCTAGCTGGTTTAATCATAATGAATTGTTCTACAATTTTCGATGAGCATTTTCTTGACCTTTAAAACGCATTCAAGATAGATTTTTTGATATTTGTTAGTAATCCTAGCTGGTTTAATCATAATGAATTGTTTTACAGTTTTCGATGAGCATTTTCTTGACCTTTAAACGCATTCAAGATAGATCTTTTGATATTTGTTAGTAATCCTAGCTGGTTTAATCATCATGAATTGTTTTACAGTTTTCGATGAGTATATTCTTGCATATTATTGTTATACATCGGTAAGACACGCAATTTTGAACATTTATATAGTCCCTGATTATATTTTTGATCTTTGTGTCAGGAAATTTAATGTCTCAATTTGAGATAGACTTTTGTACTTTTGCTAGTACACTAATTTTTAGAGACTGCATGCCAATAGAATGTAGCACAATTAATGCTTTTTATTGTAACTTCATGTACACAGCAAACCCCTAACTACGTTCAGTACATTACTTTATACAGCTATAGATAGCTCAAGAGTTTATGTTGCTTTTTATAGACGGCTAGGACGTGATATTTAACGAGCCGAAGGCGAGTTGTCCATACAAAGAAATATAATACCGTTAGACCTACTTGCGACGATATTATCAACCGACTAAATCGAAAGCAGTTTTTAGCAAGTAGTGTAGCCTGTTTCTGATAGTCATACATTTTGAATGACGTTTTTGAGATTTAATTTACATTATGTGATACTCCTTTCAACAGCTATCCATTATTTTCTGCTTTATATTTCGTTTTAGATAATTTGAGATTTACCTAAGAGTGCATTTTGAGAGGTTGATTATATCTATAAGATATTTTCGAATTTCTGTCGTGCGGATTAGATTAAGAATCCATAAATTAGTTCGTTAAATCAAGTTTCGACTTTTTCTTGAGTGTTTTTTGACATAGTCCAAAAAGTCCTTATGCTTATTGCACTTTTTGTCATAATCAAGTCGCAAATCGCATTATCTTGATTTCAAATGAAATGTACCTATCATTCTGATTTAAGTAAGTTTTGGAAAGAGACAAAACAATTGGTGATATTGATCAAACAATAAGTCAAACTTCATGAAACACACTTAAAAATTAACTGTTAATGCACTCTGCTATTTTTCATGCGGCACAAGTTTGCGTTTTGGATGGGTTATGATAGATATTAAAAAATAGAGCAGATGTAGGAATATGGTTATATATTAGGATAGAAGAATCGATGGCAAAGTAAGATTTTCTGAAATTACTAAAACTACCTTGACACTTATCGTTTTGGCTCTTTCCGAAACTTTTTTGAGAGACTTTATCTATAAATGAAGCCCGACAAATATTGTAATATTACTGAATGTTGACCCGATAAAAGTACCATTTTTCGTGAACTACCCTTAATTAAATAATCATTTGTGAAGCCTACTGAATTATGCATTGAAGCTTACGTACTTGTATACATTATGTATTGACATGTCCTTTTTTTCAACATCACACATATTGTCGGAAACTCGGAATATATTTTGAGAAAGAACGGACTAACACTGACAATGACATTTAGCAAGAATCTAAAAGTAAACTGTATTATTATCAATTTTTAACCTGAGATATTGCCTTTCACTTAGTACTACAATACATACGAAATTTTATAAAACGTTCTCTGTTTTATTTCTTTGTTAATTTCATATCAAACTGTGAAACAAATTTTGGTTGCAATAATATCAGTATGGTGGCAATTTCTTAGGATTTCACTTGGTCAAAAACATATCCTCTATAAAGTGCATGCCAATTTCATTAAACATCTCATGCTGAATTGAATGTCTGCATTGTTTATTTTCAGATAATTTTTTGTTCCTACGGTTCATTGTATAAGCTAAGCAATTTTTTTACGAGTGGGTACGTCTGATGTGTTATGACAAAAAGTAATTACACGTATCTCATTTCTTATCTCAGCAGACTATATTCTCACTTTTGTAGAGACTTTTTCCTTCAAGTTAGGATATTTCATGTTATCAAAGTATTGGTATAGATCGTTACATTTTCATACCTTTTCATGCGAACATGGTGTGAATGATAATCCGGTATACTATGATTCATACCATGCTTTATACTATGAGAGCCTGAGCGTGTACATGAGCAGAACCTACATGCCGGTACTCATTCATACAATGTCTCATAGTCTATTTGCACGTACACTGCTTCATGGTATGCATGGCTATGGTATGATTCATACATATGAAGGGGTATGTATGTACATACAGCGTTACATTTTCATACCCTTTCATACTATGAATCATGCATATGATTCATACACGGTTTCATAGTATGCTTCATAGGCTGTTTATACATACCCTGTTAATTCATGCCCTGTTTCATAGTATGTTTCATAGTCTGTTAATACATACCCTGATGGTTCATACCCTGTTTCATAGTATGGATAGCTAGGGTATGATTCATACGTATGAAGGGGTGTGTATGTACATACAGCGTTACATTTTCATACTATGCTTCATACTATGACTCATACATATGATTCATACACTGTTTCATACGTATGTTTCATACTATGATTCATACCAGTTTTTTCTGTACGGGACGAGCGAAAGCTTTGAATGTGATTGCCATGCCACAACTCGGAAATGATAAACATTATTATGTGAAAATTTTCCTTATGATCCGAGTTCATCTTGGAAAATTAGGCATCCCACTGACGTTTGTTTATACCTTCTCTTTCATCCGAAATATCTGATGAAGAACATACGCAACAATCGGATCACAGAATGTCACAAAAAAAGTGACTCTGATATTCTTAGGGAGTAAACGCAAAATCACAGGTGCATGGGGGGACAACGTCGACTGCAAGAGAATACAAAAAACGTGTTGTTAAAATAGCTGTTTTGACTTTTTTGGCATGCTTTCCATCGAGCATCCAACGGAAATATTTACCTTTGGTTCCCAACGTATTCACAGAAAAAGTAGCCACTGCACTTATTTTGAACAGCAAGACAAATGCTGCGGAATTCACTGGTTCCACATTTTTCGAACAAGGAAAATTTTGAATGAAATATCATCCGATCTTCGCATTTGATTCAATGACAATGAAAGATAGCAGATAATTCAGGGGTTACACAAAAATTCGACAATACTTGCAAAATATTGCAAATTCATTCAGTGTTGTGATATGCTCCTATCTCTGCAACAGGCCTTCGAAGCTCTCCCACAGAAAGCGTCATTCTGCCTCCTGTACAATTATAGATATCTAGACCTCCTTGTATGAAGCAGTGTAAAATTACATAGTTATCCGTAGACATCTGGAAGACAAAAACATGAGATGAAGATCCATTTCTATGGTTAAATGCTAGATTCGATTTGGCATAGAAATTAATTGATTATTAAGGTACTTAATAGACGACTACAAACCACTCTATACGATTTAAGGGGGAGACTTATGATTACATTCATGTACTGTGCATGAACGTATTTACAAACTTTTGCCCACTGAACATCTGAAAATCTTTGTATCGAATCTAGAAATACTTCATTTTCTTATTGATAACCAGTTGTACATACATTCATTGATCAGTTTTAGATTTCCATTCATGAATGTATGTTGGAAACATCATGGACCTTACCTACATTATATACTATTTTAGTCCTAATTTTTTCATCTGATTATGAAAGCATCCTATGTGAAATTTAATAATTTTTTTTATTGACATCCTAACATCTCATTTTCTTCTTACATCAGAGTATTTCCTTGTATTTCCTTCTATGATAATAGCAGTAACTCCGTGTTGAGATAACAATTTATGAAGAAATAGTCAAATTCTGAAATGTTGTCACTAAATTATTGATGTATCACGTAAATGACTGTTTTTGTTAGTGATGAAAATAATGAAAAATGATGAATGACGCTCCAGCCTTAAGTTGCAGATACTTTGTATTAATTGCCTTCGAGTATATTGAGCAATCAATACAATAATTCCTCGGCTTTCGGCAAATCACTGAAAAGTAAAATTATATTCACAACAGAAGAAGGAAAGCAACACGAAACATTCAGATGCAGATGAAAACATTTGTGACGCAGATTCGATTTCATCGGTTGGAACATCATAGGCTGTATCAATTCGCAAAAGTCTTCAACCGAAATTTGTATTATAATATATATAGAATAGAATATAATAATATATAGAAAATATAGAAATACTCGTATATAGAATAAACCACAAAACCTTTCACTTTTGGTTTGATCACTTGTGCCAATCAAATTTCGAGTGCTGTTCATTCAAGTTTTTGTTTTTTTCAATATATTTAAACACTTTGAATGACATTGACGTTTCTTTAGGGAAATGAAAAACGATGGAAATCCCGAGTCTTGAAGTTCTTGTGATTCACCGAAATAAATTTTTTGATTACACGATACAAGTGAATTGATGACTTTTCAACACTGCATCTGCAGATAATTTTGATGCTGGAGAGAAAACTATTGTCAATGCAAACTTTGAGTGCGGCGCATTCGGCTCGGTTTCTTTATACCATGGATCGAAGTGTGGTCATTATATCGAGAAATCACTCCACGATGACGCTAACAAAGAGGGAAAAACATCAATGCAGGACATAGCAAATGAAATACGACTCCTCATAAATCTGAAGCATCCAGCTATTATCGAATGTCTCGGCGCGGAACAGCGTGGTAATCAATTGTTTTTATATCTTGAGTATATGCCAGATGTGAGTAAAAGTTATCTGTTCTGCTTATTTTGTGGCGAAATATTAGCCTTTCAAGATGATAATGTATTCGTCTATCTATATTTTTTAGTTCGATTTATAACAGTCGAAGGAATCTTGCAAGTCATTCTCAGTAATCCTTCAATCTTTTGTTTAAACTTTCAACATCTTTTAATTGAATGCTGTCAATTTCCGGAATAACGCAATTTCAAATTTTGTCTTGCCATGAATTTTACAGATCTGTTAACTATGAGTGCATAGCATAGAAATCTAATTTATTGTCACGTTCATTTTCGACGATTTTTCAGCTGAGTAAACAATGTGATAATCATTTGCGTAACTAGTGCATAATTGCTTCTTTATAGCATTCCACGAGCTAGATATCTGAAATGCCCTATCCCGCAGGGTGAGGGCTATATACGTACTTGACCAGGCGACGGGAGATCATATTCATATTGATAAAGCAAGAAAAAAAAGTAACTCACTTTTTGTTTTATGGTCGAAATTCTACTAAGTTAAATCAAGCAAACAAGATCTGATTTGTCTGGACCTAGTTTGGTTTGCTTGATTTAACTTAATAGAATTTCGACCACAGAACAAAAGGGGAGTTACTTTTTTGTTGCTTTATCAATATGAGGGCCATTTAAATCATAGAAGTGGATAATAGTGCATTAGAATGGAAGTTTGATATCTTGCCTATGTACAATGATGGCACATGGAAAAATCTATGGTTTGTAGATCAGATTCGATCTAAAACATTGTATCATAGTGAAACTATTTGCCAAGTTGATCGTGGAAGTTGTTGACACCTAATTACAGGATTTTCATGAAAAGAATTGCAAGTGAGATGGCGGCATTGTTTCATGTGAAATAGCCTACTATTCCATGGATTAATATAGTGTGTCTATTTGTAGCAGTCACTGACAACTATTTTCCAATTTTTCATTATTGGAATGCGAATTAAAAATTGGTTCACAAAGTTATAATTGAAAGTGTTAGGTGTGCTGTTTGTAAGAACATCAGAAGAATTCACAGATAAAAAGTCTAATTATTGGATAATTTCTTCTTCAAGCGGCTAGGAAACCTGGCGCTTTTCTGGAATAAATACACTGAAAGTTTCTTTACCGACAATCATTTCTCTAATCATTGAATGACACATGTGATATTTTGGAAGCTGATATTCGAATGCATGTAGAGATTTTGAAAATTATTCAAATTTAGTGAACAGGGGAACCCTTCAAAGTAAAATGAATACTCTAAGATTTCTTAGCCTCTGATTTCAAGCTGGAGTAATGCATGTTCTGTAAATCAACATTACAAGTTGCATAAGAGTCTGATTATACTAGTGATAGATTATCGGAGCTATATTTCAAAATGATGACCATACAGAATGTTTTAAAGGATTTCCTTCTTTTTCATCCTGTCGCTGCACTATTCTGAAAATTCACTATTGCTTTTGAGTACATGGTCTTTGGACAAGGGGCAACAATCCAGATCAAGAATTGGCCTGATAAATATAAATGCCAATCAAAAAACATGGAAGCCAGATCGCACAAGTTGCATTTTGCCCCAACTAAGTTCCCCAGCGTGTGCCATAATTTTCATGCAATTTCCATTCTAGGACTTTCTATGGTATTGTTAATTTCTATGATTTAAATCTAACGAGTTCGCATGCTATGATGAAGTATTATCGAACGCTTGTCTATGTTGTGATATAGAACCAGGGACATCTATGATTAATAGAAGATATCTAAGGGACGTTCAACTCCCATACCATGTACTGGACTGGAGGCCAGTGATTTTGGTAAACTTGATTAATGACGTTAGTGTGTGTCTGGATAAAACCGTGAAACAAGTGGCAAACAATTCACTTCCTTGTTGTGAAATACATCAGAATCCAGCTGAATTGATTGCTGAACATGCTAATCAATACGCTCGGCCCGGTCTTGCAGAGAAGTCGGAAGAATCTGTACAGTGTACATATACAGATACAAGCATGTCATCGATAGTCAATTTCTAATAAATTGTAACTTTCTATATTCATTGAATTTCCCATTGTCTTATCTAAAACCTCTTCGTGTGTAATAATTTGGACCACTGGTGGACTTTATTCGAGAATTCAAGAGAAATGATGCGATATAACATGTGCGATTTATTTCCGGTCTTGAATTACTCAACTTTATTAAACGAAAATTGATGGCTATTTTTATCACAGTGATGCGTGAATGTTTTCATATTCACCAACGAAATTTATGCGGATTTCGTAATCAACTAAAATCCTTATCAATGTGTTTCTGAATTGCCCAATATGGTAGGAACTTACGTGGAAAGTCACCAATCACCACCGCTTGGCTTGCTTTTAATTCAATATGATCTTTGCATTTTATGAATCACTGACATCATAATCACATTTTATTTGTTCCTCAGAGTTTAATTATAAATTGAAGGCCTCACAGATAATGCTCCGTAATCACGAGATGTCTAATAAGATATGAAAATGTATTGACATCAGCAGCCACTCATTACGAGGAGGCGCACTTGGAAAGACAACACTGGTCGCGCTTTTCCACCTAAATCTTGATAAAGGATCTTCCGAAAGAACGGATATTCAAACGACTCTTGCTTAATTTCTAGCATTTTCATTAGTTACACCAATCAAATTATTAACAATTTTTGACGCTTCAATTTATTTTGTTCGTTTCTGATTGCATCATAAGTGGATTTTCGTTAGATTTTAATTTGTCTTTTACTTTTATAACATTGAATAAGGCATGGGACATACTGATGCAAATATGATAGATGATGCTGCTGTAGCAGAAAGTAAAATCATTGCTGATCAGTTTTTACTTAGTCCATGACTGCTTTTAGCAAGGGAAATAGATTATCAAAAATTTTCCTGATAGAGTCCACAATTCTCCGAAAAAGCACTACTGACTCGATTTTCGGAAAGCATGTATAAAATGTACAGAATCCACATCAATAGCCATTGATGCCATTGTAGGTGAACAATTTCAATCACTAGGAGTTGATATTGCAGCTACTATTGACAGTTGTTTATTCTTGTGGGAGTTTTGTAATTCTTTAGTCTCTTCTTGACTGGGTCCAGAATCTTCTTTCAATAGATTCCCTGTATGAATGAGCGTATCAGAGTACTGGATAATTGTTTACAACTTGCTTCACGGTTTTATCCATAATTGCACAAACAACCGACATCAATCAAATCTACCAAAGACACTGGCCTCCAGTCCAGTACATGGTATAGGAGTTGAACGTCCCTTGATATCTTATATTAATCATAGATGTCCCTGTATAAAACGATGAAACACATTGAAAGATTTTTTTTAGTTTTATTATTTTTTTAAATTTTTTATTCATTGAATGATATCTTTTGAAGTAATAGAGAACGGTGATCATGGACATCTACATACGTGTTATGCTATATCTAGATGTCTGTCTTTAGATCCATTTTTGCGCTACTGAAATTAATCATGGACTCCTAGATATAGAGTACCTGGACTGAAAGCTGAAATTCATTTATACGCAAGACGGCTGGTTTGACCTTAATTGTCGATGAAAGAATATGATTACATTTAGTAAAGTGAAAACGAAAAGTATAAAGAAAAAGAAGTAAAAGTTTCTGGAAGTCGGAGGAGCATGGGATTGCAACTACTGATCATCGTTGACTGAAAATGGAATATTGACTATGTAAAACCAAGGAAGTGTTTCAAAGCACATGTAGTGCTATCAAAAACCGACGTGTTTGACTACATAATTATTGTACGAATTGTAAACATTGTACGAATTACGTGGACTTGTGGTTGGTAGAAACAGTTTCTGCAGCGGCAGTTTAACTTAGGCCACATCATCCGTCTCTTTCGTGAACGTATCCGATCCCACCCTGGTTTATTTGGCTGTGGAAATAGTACTAAGATACCGATTCAAATCAAATGGATGACATTCAGAACTTGATAATCTCGCTTCTTTGAAGGAAGTAAAATGATACTTGCCTCTGAACGTCACATTCCGTTTCAGATTTTTGGCGAAACTTGAATGAGATGCAAAATTGAGTGACATATTTTATTACCAGTTAAATTCCCAAGGACAAAGACAAATTTAATCATTCACAGTGACTTGTGACTATAACGGTTATCGTCGACGATCCAACTTTGCAAAATCGAACCACTGTGACATTGCTGCTGATTCCTTTTATTTTCATGTTGCTTTCGTCAAAATATCTGTTTCAATCGAAGAATTCACTCAGTGAGATTTCACTTATTCACGAGTAAAGGTTGCAAATATGCTCGAACAATGGTCCAATAATAATCGATCAGATGTGTGGATGTTCGCACTTTTTAATCGAACAACTTTAACTTTTGAAAAAAGTGAATTGTGAAGATTCGTGCAGATGAAGCAATGAAGATGTTTGTAATTTTGTAATTCATCAGATTCGTGCAGCTAGCCCTCATCCTGCAACTTTGGTTCAGAACTGCAACTATTGTTACTCCAGTCTACGAGTATGCTTATTTCATAAAACTAATCAAATGAAAATCTCCGACAGATAAGGGCAACAAATTTTGACCACAGGCCTCAAAATTTTTATGCCGTCATGCCTTGTATAGATAGCGCATATCACTCAGTTGACCTAGCAGATGTCGTCGCAGTACCAAAATGTGAATTATCAACACAATAGTGCATAGATCCTTAGCTGCGGATGTACCAGAATGCACTTTTCGCTGGGCGTACAATTGAACTGATGAAACGACATTACTGAGCAAAGCGTGAATGCTATCGATCTATTCTTGACCAACGGTGGTTTGATAACAACAGTGAAACGATTTAAATTCATTTTCTCGCATGTGAACACATCAGTTGAATGCATTTGTACTGATTTGCTTTGTCATATACATTTCATTGCGGTGACTCAAAATATTGAATTTCCTTGACATGAATGCATGAATGAAGTTGCATTTGATATTTGTGGACTGATAGGTGAGAACATATCTTCGGTACGGAATTAACCCAGTTGATGAGTGAGACATGGGATTATGCCGCCTTTTCTTGGATTTGCTGTTAACCATAAATTGAGTCACTTCGCACAGTTAATGGGATAATGAAAGGAATGTGACTCTTTCATGAAATTTCTTGGATAGATCAAACCAACTGTGGCTACTTTATGAAGATCACCACTTTGTACTTTGTGTTTCCACTTTAGACGTTCTTCCACTAATGAGCGAATTCACTTTGATTAATTTGCTTCACATGATATAGTCAATATTCCATTTTCAGTCAACGATGATCAGTAGTTGCAATCCCATGCTCCTCCGACTTCCAGAAACTTTTACTTCTTTTTCTTTATACTTTTCGTTTTCACTTTACTAAATGTAATCATATTCCTTCATCGACAATTAAGGTCAAACCAGCCGTCTTGCGTATAAATGAATTTCAGCTTTCAGTCCAGGTGCTATATATCTAGGAGTCCATGATTAATTAACGTAGACATAATAGACGGGCTACAATGATATCTGGTAGTCCATGTGAAATCGGCAGGCAAAGATAGATGTCGATATCTAAATCTATTCGATGACCATAGCGCGTTCGATAATAGTTATACAGTTACTCTATCCATAGACTTCTAAATTTCTCTGGACAGATAGGTGAGCAAAATTTGAAATCATTTTCTGCATGTTCAGGTCAACCAACAGTTGTGTTACAGAAGATCGAATTTTATAGCTAATCGAAGTGATAGATGACTATTTGAAGTGAGTCTCTTGTGCGATTCAGTCGAATGTAAATACCAAACAAATATATCGCTGGTGATTGTCAACCGAAATGCAATGACAGTGTAACATCAGTACATTCATCTGCATAACAATGAAATTTCAATCTGTTGTTGCATCGAGTTAGTAGAAAGTATTATATCCCAACTAAACATTCCGTCTTGTGTAACCTTCAATTCCATGAATGTGACTTCAATGCCACCACGAAGGACATACATCATCATGGCAAATAAAGAAGAAAAATGGAAAAATTGAAAAAGCGTAATCTAAAGGACTGCCATCATACTTCCAATTTCTGCCTAGATGCTTCTCCAAACAACTACAAAGCCGCAATCCGGCATGGCCATATTTCAAGTACATGTCCTGGCAATGGAAACACATCCGGAGGATCTTGTTATGTCGATTTTGTCTCAAATCTACGAGGAAGCCATTCTATCTGGGTTTGTGACATCTCAAAATGATCATGGATTAAAAATTGCGATCATGAGTTGAAATCTTCCCTTCAGCGTCGTCGCATTATTGAGTGTCGAAATATCTGCAAATGTTCGCATCTATAACAGAGAGAAATCCATTCCAGCAAGCACATGATGTATTTATCATTTATCACAAGTTTTCCAAAGTTGGCAATATGATGACTTTGTATAATCTCTCTGGGTGACCAGCCAGCAAAAGAAATTCGAAATCAGATACAATTATTTTGCACTTCGGAATGATTGACAAAGTGATGGTGAACCCGAAGTCAACGGACGGAAGAGCCACCCATAGCAATAACCAATTGAAAGGGACAGTATGGAGCGGAAAAGAGAATCCACCGATTCCCACACCATGAATGTCCTGAATCAAGGGGAACAGAACAGGGATCAGGACTGTGAACTAAACGGAGATCCTTCTTTGCATTTACTTTCATGAAAACAATGATGATGGACATAAAAAGCATTCCCAACCTGAGCTTCCACTTCTGAGGAGGTTGGAACAGATATGGAGTGATGCGACGTGTGATGGAGCTCTTTTGAGAACAATGACAGGTAGCCTACTTGGAAAAGAACATTCGTATTATCTTGAGAAGTGTTTTGACTGGATACGTGAAATGACAAGCAAATTATTTTATCTCCATCGTCATCGCACAGAGAGTGACAAGAAAATAAAAACAATTTCTTTATTGAAGTTTTCCGGACTCAGTCTGAAAACTGTTGATGATAAAATATCACACAGTCAACCACAGGAGATGAAATCTATACAGGATGTAAATGTTTGCGTGCAAAGACTGGTTTCAATATGAATCCTAATAATCGAGATGATTCCAGTGATGGTGATTGTTGCCTTTCACTTCTGAAATGTAAAAAATGTGATTTCTGCTGTGAATGCACTGTCAGAAATATTAAGCTGGCAATGCTCGACATCCATGAAGCTGCAAAACTTTGGAATAAAATTTATCATGTGATCTTTTTCACCAAACGCATCTGTACTGCAACCATGCATTCTTTGTTGGAAGGTATTCTATGAGATCAAACTGAATAGTTGTCTAAGAAAATAGATTCTTTCTTTAAAAAAATGATAAAAACGGTATTCAGAATATCGATGTCATTTTTCTTGGTGACTTTTCCACTTAGTTCTTCGCAAAATCTCGCTGTACATGCGTCCTATAACCTAGTGTTCATAAATATACATACATAATGTGCTTGACATGCATTGTGCTGACTAAAATTTGATAATGCAGAGTGACAGTCTATTTGTAAGGTAGTCAAATTTAGGATTTCTGGCCTGATCATGTAGGAAGCCAATTTCAACCTATCTGTCCAGAGAAATTTAGAAGTCTATGGTCTATCCACAAACTTCTAAATTTCTATGCTAAAAATTCTAAAAGTCTATGCTCCATCCGTAATCCATTCAAAGATATAGCATATATTTTGGAATGTCGCACGGATGTCGTAGCTGTATAGCACGAGTTGTCATGCACGAGTTGCGTAGACTATTTTATTTGGCGACGTGCTATGACGATCAAGGAATGATTTTGACTAATATGTCTATGATTATCAAGAAAATTTGAAAATAAATCTAGCCTTGCCAATCTATTCATTTATCTAATCTATACTATACTAGAGGTATGTTTTCGTAACACGAACACGCTCGTGCTTCGTGTAGTATTGAGCCGTGTCATTCGAGTCGTGTTTTATTCTCGGGTTGACGATGATTAATTGTAAATTTTTAGTTTGAGATAATTTGATAACTTTGTCTGTTCTAATGGCTAAGGAAGGACTATCTACATTCCATTTTATTCCACGTCGATGATGGATAGACAAACAGCATTCTTTAATTGCTGCTTGCACGGATAGATCGGCCAAACCGCCTCTGTGCGGATCCTCTGCGGTGGTGGGCCGAGTGCGCTGCCCATTATCCGAACCTGAGCGTAGAATGACGGGCGATTTAGCACTACTCTTGTTAACCCAGCCACCTCCAATACAGACATGCAATTCATTCAGTAAAGATTGTAATTCACGTGAGAAAGTTTCTCTTGAGTCCAGAGCAGATTGACTAAAGTGCCATCGCACTCCTCATTAAGATGATCACGTAGACTTTGGAATGAAGTAAAAATGTATCACGTCTTGTCAACCACTTAACATCTATCTTCAGATAACGCGGAACGTTGAAGGATGTATTACATTTAATTTTGAATTAAGCTTAAATCATGAAAATGGAAATTGTCGATTGTTCTAATCGACACCATGGCTTACCTAGCTGTAACCTCATGCCGACTGGTCAGTTTTCTTAAGACAAATGATGGTGAAATCAGATAAAAACAGCCGTTTAGTAACCACTCTTGACCAGTGTTGAATGTTAACCGGCCTTCTCAACTTGGACACCTATTGAACTATCCCTAAATCAGTTACTCTGTTAGATATCTAGATTAAAATCTAAGATATCTACATAAATTTGCCAAACTGTTTTTACTTAATGAATAAATTACCCCTGTAAACATTCAGAAGCGCATTTCTTCCATGTGGCCGAGTTGTTAGTTATCCAGCTCTCATTCTTTTTGTGCTGAGTGTATCTATTTTAAAAGTCTTAAGGTTTGACCCGACCAAGGTTTGAACCAAGGTCTCCCGGACATAGAGCAAACACTCAACCACATGGACACAGCGACAGTAATTATATATGAGGACTTATCAATATGCGGATATTCAATACTTCAATATGCGTATATTATACGCACAGATTTAGATTCATCTGCGCGCGCTTCGGTTTCCTAGAAAGGCATAATTGTATGTAACCTTAATATCGAAATGGCACATCACAGAATTAGACAACTTGCTCCTTCTCGAATGGATATTCGTGTATCGCTTGCTATTGAAAATGGCAAACAATAAGCTGTCAGCAGAGAACACCAGAGCCAGTGAGAGATGCGTGCATGCTGTGATGTCACTTCGCACACACCAAAACACACATCGTTGCCTGGCTTCGATTCAATGTATGCACTATACAATGACAAATGCCGAGGGGAGGATGTAAAATCATCAAGTGAACTAATTTTCGTACGCCTGCTACTTTCTTTAATAATGATCGGAAGGGCCAACATTATGGAGAATACTTGTGCGCAATGATCTGAATTCTTCGAATCTGAAGGAATTTTGGCAATCGAAGCACTTTGTTGGAACTCACATTAATCCGCAAGCGACGCACGACTTTTTTTCCTCTCTCTGTAAGGTATTAGGAATTCATTTTTGCCCACTTAATAAGTTCCTCGATGTGCCGTTAATTTCGTATTAATCACAGCTTTAGCAAACCGAAGCAGATAAACAAAATATTCAATTCTGTGATTACACGTGAATGTCTGAAGGAATTTAAACATTTTGAAATCCTATTGGACTCTAAATCCAAAAGTCTGTAGGAAAGTTGATGTAATCACTCAGAGGAATGAAAGTTTGACAGGTCAGAAAAATGCAGTCATTGATATTAATTCATTCGAGACGAGACCGAAAACAGCAACTGCAATATCCGTGCTATATTTCATCCACTCGATTCATCTTTTAGTCACACTGTTCGAATTTTACCTGTTTCTCTATCTACCACAATCCCAAGGTGTTCATTCACCAGTCTGATGTGAAACTTCAAGAATTTGGACATTTATTTAAATCGTTAATGAGTGGATTATCACCACGTATCAGGTTCCAACACATTCATAACTACGTTCATATATTTATTCACGAGTCAAAGATCTGTTCAATATATTTGACTAAATCTTTGTATAGACTTATGTTATTGTCTTTATTTGCTCATTGATCAAGACAATCTATCGGTGGAGTTCTCCCAAACAAAGCGCGTCTTCAACATTGAATTTTGAACATGCAGACAATAGTTCAGATCTCGCTTTTTTGTGCTACTGTGTTACTGTTGTTGAGATTGGCAGATAATTAATAAGTGACGATCACTCTATAACCAGCAATTAAGCATTTGATGAAAGTTGATGTTACATTCGCTGAGACACAGCCAGATGTGATAATCATTATTTGACGAGATTGTTGTACATGTCAAAAGATGGTATGACAAAGTAGCCTTCGTTTCGTCATTTTTCTGATTTAAATGTCAAAACAGCGCAGCGGCTTGCATTTTGATCGACAGTTTAAGTTGATTTTCAACGCGACATCAAAGATAACTTTAGCGATGAATTTATGGTACTAGAAAAAATTTGACCTATATCCATTATTTCAACTGAATGATTTGTCAGTGAGAAGAATCTAACTGATGTGAGCAGCACCTATGTTAAATATGTCGCTGTGGTTTGGACAATCCTCTATGGACACTCACGATTGTTTGAAATGTTTTATCTCACGCATTCTTCGGATTCTGACATAGATAGCACCATGAAGAAATCAATGACCAAGTAAGCACGATGGCAAAACTGTCAGTGAAGTAATGATATATTGCGCCAAAAAAGATATAAACACATAAAGTGAATAGGAAAATCTGCAAATGCTCTTTGTGAATGAATTTCTCGAATCATGTACATCAGAGATTCATGATATGGAAGTGCTTGGAAGTACCTGATGATCAAAGCATATAAAAATAGACACGATTGTCTATCGGCTTTGTTGGAAAAGTGAGAAAAGAGAAAATTGTAAGGATACTTCATCATCATCGTCAAGATTAGATTATATGCATGTCTATATACATAGTTTGTTTCATTTCATAGATGTCGTTACTGTATTTGTTCTCATTCACAGGGCCCTTTGAGGAGGAAAATTGAACAAGATCAAGGTCTATGTGAGGATCTGACATCAATATATACCCGTCAAATTCTTCAAGGCCTTTCATATTTGCATAATTTGAGAATCATCCATCGCGATATCAAATCCGCGAATATTCTCCGCGATGGATGTACTGTCAAAATAGCTGATTTGGGGTTATCACGCCATTTAGATGTCATCTCTACCGGAGCCAGGAGTAAAAATGTTGGAACCAAAGGTTGGATGGCCCCAGAGATTGTTCAAGGTGGCACTTACGCATTCACAGCTGATATTTGGAGTATGGCTAGTACCGTCGTAGAGATGATGACCCGTAAGTATTAATTGTACAAAAATGTGTACTTCCCCCCCCCCCACATTTCTGTTGTTGACACCCGGGAGTGTTGCATCATTAACGATCTTCTCTTGCTCCTAAGGGCAGTCTCACTGCGCAAAAGCCTTGAGTGTGTAAAACTCCTCTTATCTGACTTGTAGAACATTTACAGCCTCAGAATTAGACAACTGCTCGTCATTTGTCTGTAGGCAACAATCACACGAAGCTCATGATCACAGCTGTACCTTGTATTCTAAATGAGTATCCAAGGGACAAATCGTTCATCCCAGGGTTCAAATTAAACTTCTCAGTGGTGTTGTCCTGTCACTCAGTGACAGATAAAGTCTATTATAAATACAATGGGACTAAGTTTGATGAAATTTCATGAATTTGGGAAAGTTGAAAAAATGTGGCGGTGGGGGGAAGAATAGAAGTACCCAAAAATGTATACAGGGTTTCTTGCTTTCTAAAATTTGGTACCTGTGTAATTTTGATCTGAAATGAAATACTTTTGAGTCGGAATTTTTTTTCCCAAAACCTCCAGCCGCCGGGATTCCAATTGACGAGAGGATTCTTCAACAGGCACCAATTTTTTTACAAAACCATGAACGTGCAAGCTCTTGGCGTTGTGCCTTAATCATGCACAAGTTTAAAGTGATAAAGCTGAAAGGATTTTACAGCAGCATGAACATTCATTAACATACGTCACTGTTCACATGTAGTGTACAATTAAGAACAACAAATCAATCAAAAACACAGATGAAGTAAAATCTACAATTTAGAAATGCATGATTTAATGTGCTGCTTAATAATCAATTCAAGAAGTAGTGACATGTATAGAAATCTAAAATGTAGTCACAGACTTCAAAGAATGTTCACTTGAATTTTTTGCTGTTATTCATCAATTTTGTAGGATCAGTACTGTTAATAATTGAAAACAGTTTTGGAAAGAAGTCAAGCAATTGTTATATATATTGTTATTTGTTGTTATATAAATTGTATAAAATATTAATCAAAATGGTGAATATCCAGCAACAGTAGTCTATTTTTTTGTCCACTCAAAAAAAATTCTCGAAAATTTGATTTCTGTTTGTCCTGGTAGCTGTTTTTGATTATTGTGCTAGACCACAATATGATTACTAATATACCTGTAGCCGAGCTTGTGATTTGAGGCCGTCAATGAGATGTACGAAAGTCAATATACATCGCTATATTACACCGATAGCAGTGACGTCTTCTCCGTACCTGCGAGGCCTTCGGCGCATCCTCAAAAATAATTTTCCAACAATTATAAAAATGAAAAGTGTCATAATTCATTTAAATTCGATAGCTTCTCGTGATAGCTGTGCACAGCTTTCCGTCTCAAAATCAGACGCTCAATCTCAGAGCGAACAGTTTTGCAGCATGTGCTCGAATCACAGGTGTTTTCTTCAAACAATTAGACACACAAGCTAGTCGTGTGTTCAGACGGAGCATTAATGTTCAGACAGCGAAAGAGAGTTGTGTGTTTGTGAGGCAGTAAGCGTACGCGCCCGCGACAATATTGGCTTTCCCGATGGACATAATGCTTTGCTTTCTCCAATTTTTGCAATGAAATTCTACGCAATTCTTGATCAAGGCGCGGTACCTAAATGTAGTAACGGAAGCGCAACCCAATTGTTCCTGGATTCTCTTAATGTCAGAGATGCCACTACGTCGACAGTAGCATATGGCTGACGTTCAGACAAGACTGTGATCAGATGATGAGCGTTCTCCAATGAATGCAGAGTAATGCATCTGACTCGAACACCCATATTCGGTAGAATTCCATAATTTGTTTTTACGTGATAGATGTGACGCTATGCTGAGTACTGTAGATGAGATATCATAACCACGCCTTTCGTCCGAAGGGAATATACTGAAAAGATGACAGTCGTCAAGCAAGGTAGGCCAACACCTGATATGAAAATTGAAAGTACTCACAGAGAAAGAAATATGGAATACACAAGACATTTTAATGCATCAAAATTTCAAACATGTGAATGGCTGACCGGCCGTGAGAAACGCAAGAGGCTGTTGGCATTGCCTCCTTTTTTCTCGAGATAATGTGGTCTCAGCTCCTTGAGTAAGGCGGTTAAGCGACATGAGCAATCACTTTTCATGTGCACATTCACTTGGCCTTAAATAATGTTCGGGATGTTGTTATTAAAAATTCATTTAAATTCATGAAAATTAATTTTGCACATACAAGTGTTTGGTATAGAAATAGTATTCCAATGCCGAGTGAAGGCCTATGGTCTGGGAGCACGCGACGCCACTGACCGATAGTCTGCTGCGGATAAGCACTCATAATTTGACATCTCGTAGTATTCATGATGATTTCAGTAAGCTGACAATCTAGACCTATGTTGCAATACAGAGAAGCAATATGTGTATAGCCTACAATAGACACGATTCTAAATTTAAATTTCGAAACTGTTTTCAGCTATCTTATTGATTCAGTAACAAGAGCTAATAGCTAAAAACTGCATGGATGCACTTACTTGCATGCTCTGTGGTAGTACGTCGTATATTCATATAAAATAGCAGAATTACAGCATCATGAATTGGAGTAGGCCTAGCTAAGCCTACTTGAAATAATTAACCAGAGTAATAAGAATGTCAAATAGAGGGGACACAACTGTCTCCACGGGTATCGTTCCTTACGCAGATTTATACTGGTACGCATGTGTCGGATTTGTAGCCGTACAAAATAACCGGAGTATCTCAAAGATATTTTATTGTTACCTTTTCATCTTAACAAGCGTTATTCCTTCGTATTTGAAGGCAATTACACGTAGCTTGCGCTAGTGCAGTCAAGCAAAGTCAAGGTCGGAGTAGGATTCCACAGCATGCATACATTTATGCTTGATAATGAATTTATAGCGCATGTGCAATCAATTTCATTGACTTATCAAGTCTTCGGATTTACGTAAGTTGTCGTAGGTTGTGAGATTCTTTTGACAGTTATGATTTTTTAAGTTTAATTATTGAAGTTAGGTGTTGAATATAGGATATTCATCCACAAGTGGTAGACAAGGATATAGTTAGGATATACATTTAGGCCATATCGAATTCGAAATGCCACCTTTTTATAACTCGGTTTACGCGAAAATTAATTTAGAATCGGCTTTATAGGACGGAATCGTCAGATAAATACGAGAGACAGGAATTTTTGGCTGGTCGACCTACAGAGCATTCAACGTATAAAATTCATCGAAATTCTGCCGAGAGAATTGTTAACAAATCTTTGTAATAATGTGATGACAAAGAATCAATTAAGACCTGAAGAATTAAAGTGTCCTTGATAAGACATTTGCTTCTAGGAAAGGTCTATGCCTATCCGTAGGGTCTCTCTAACAGACACGGAGACATGTACATGTAAGAAGTACACAAATGAAATAAATAATCATAAATACGTATTATCAACAAAATATGCAAAGTGCTCAGGCCTAACCTCATTGTAATGCTTCATATTGCTATTCAAGATAGGAACCTCTCCTATTCTACTTATTGCGATCACATCATCGTGATCCTTATGTGATGCCAGCAATGGCATTTAATCCACAGCATCAAAATGCAACTGAAGTGATTGGAAAATGTAGCATTACAGCATTTGAGTACAGCATGAAAAGATATCTGCAGGGTATTGGAATCATTATAACTTATGTTGTGCTCTGTATTAAAATTCAATGAAGATTTGATAAAAGTAGCTCTAGACCTCGGCCTACTTGCATGCTTGAAGAGATTCCTTTACATAGAATTTGTTTAGGCCATTCCTGGATAATGCGATTTAGAGAAAGTAAAATGCCACTGACTAGACTCAGGAATTATTATTTTCGTAGCACCGATTTTTAGTCTTTCTTCAACAAGGATGAGATTCACACATGTCGGATGGACACGACAAGATTGAATACTAATCGAAGACGCTTAGAGTATCAATACCACAGAATTAGAGTCATCTGTGCGCGCTTCAGTTTCCTAGAAAGGAAGAATTGTATGCAACCTTAATATCGAAATGGCACATCACAGAATTAGACAACTTGCTCCTTCTCGAATGGATAATTCGTGTATCGCTTGCTATTGAAAATGGCAAACAATAAGCTGTCCGCTAGGGACACCAGAGCCAGTGAGAGATGCGTGCTGTGATATCACTTCGCACACACCAAAGCACATCGTTGGCTGGCTTCGATTCAATGTATGCACTATACAATGAGAAATGCCGAGGGGAGGATGTAAAATCATCAAGTGAACCAATTTTCGTACGCCTGCTACTTTCTTTAATAATGATCGGAAGGGCCAACATTATGGAGAATACTTGTGCGCAATGATCTGAATTCTTCGAATCTGAAGGAATTTTGGCAATCGAAGCACTTTGTTGGAACTCACATTAATCCGCAAGCGACGCACGACTATTTTTCCTATCTCTGTAAGGTATTAGGAATTCCTTCTTGCCCACTTGATAGGTTCCTCGATGTGCCGTTGATTTCGTATTAATCACAGCTTTAGCAAACCGAAGCAGATAAACAAAATATTTAATTCTGTGATCAATACACTTAGAAGAATGAAGAATAATGAACATTGAATAAATGCGGAGAAGTCCAAAATAAGAAATTAACAAAAGTCATAATACTTATAAAAATGGTAGTAGCATTTCACCCTCGCACTCATTCATTAGAAAGAATTCATTTTCTTTGATGTAGATGTAGACGCAGGGGTGCGCAACCTTTTACATTTTTCGGCCGCCATTTCGAAGGCCGAAAGAATCACGGCCGCACTTAATATGTGTGCGAACAAAGGTCAATAGCCAATCCTTTATGCATTTCACCACTCAAATTAGCCTTCCCCGATGAATGACGCAATAAAAATCGCATAAAGTCGTACTTCGTAAAGAATGAGTTATTAGGTTAACCCATATGGAACCGACGGTCATTTTTGACCCGAAAAAATTTTAAGCTTAAGGTGTTATTAGCACTTGAAAAGTTGAAAGCATGTTTTTGTAAGGGCAACCGAAGGAGAAAACACATTAGCTAACCTACTGTAATAATAAAGGACTCGCGAGCCATACAAAATTCATTCATTCATCACACAGCCGGTCTATCCTGGGCATTCACTCGTATATAGGCCTACGCATTTCTAGAACCTCGTATATAAGCCTGCTTACCTTATGTTCTTACTGAAGTTATAACGCATCTTATAACTACTAATCATACAGTTCTCTTGCAGCCCAAAATGTGAGCTTTAAATTTAATGATAAATGTGAAATAAAAACACAACTGAAATTTTAACATATTTTATTTCTGAAAATGCACAAAATCTAAATAGGTAGAAATACAGTATATCTTAAAGAAATTACAATATCTTTCAATTCAATCCGTTGTTTCACACAAGCACACAACACTACCACTGCAGAAACTGATCTAGCAGGCATCCTTATTCAGGTCATGGACTTGAAGCTAACGCGCGCGAACAATTCGAGCAAACTACAATTGTCCTTTTTGTTTCTTTTAGCTGATGACTCTAGCCATGAATGCACATGAATGTAAAATCCCGAAAATATTCTATTCATGACTTATCGAACTTCTTGAACGCCTTCATCGCGCCTGTGGGCGCGCATTTTTTCAAGCAGCATGGGCATAAAGGTGTTCGACAGTCACAAAGTGACTAGCATTCTACTATAGTGACTATTGATTTTTGATTGCCTTGAACTCCAGAAAGTTACATGTAATCTACAGTATTAAAATAAATAAGTTACTTAAAAACTCGACTGACACAATTTAAGAGACTCGTATATCCTCAAGACCAGTAGCCATGACTGTTCCTGCTCTTACTCAATTGGATGGGAGCATAGAGTGGGGATATATAGGTAGAGTGACGACTCAAAAAAGTATCTGTATACAGTGAAATTTTTATATAAAAGGATTCAGTTTTTTTGCGGAGATTACGTTTCCGTGGTCCAAAAAATTATTTGAGCACTTTTGAAAAAAAGTCAAAATTTTCCAATTTATATACTACCGAGATGACTCTCCTATGTAAGTAGTATGAAACAAGTTGGATATCAAAAGGAATGAATATTTGAAAATAAGCACCGTAACTAAGCGGAAATCAAACTGATTGTCAAAAGAATTTCATGATCCGTATTATAATGGAAGTCTTCATGAAAAAGTCGCGATATTATTCGTGCTTTCTTGGCTGAAATGTCAAGTTTCTAATTCAATTTTCACCGGCATGATTTTATGATTCACTAAATTCATGTGTCACTTCTTGAATCTGAATAGTGATGTGGGCCCATTTACATCTTTCAAAGTTGAATGAAGGCATTGTCTTTGATAATGTAATTTTGCTGTGCCAGTGGCAGGTTGCCTGTGATTTGATCACGCTTAATTTAAGAAAATACTCTTGAGGTTGAGTATGAAAGTAATACGAACCCATCGAATTTCTAATTTAGCAAACATTAAATCTCCAAGGCTGTCATGAGAATCTGAAATGCCATCATTCCTTCTGCATTACAATCATGATCACTCAATTTCGTTGCAATTTCTGCAAAACTGCATAAATGCGCATATCTCACATTTGGAAACAATTCCGACTGTATCTCCTTCATTCAATTCATGAAGTTCATTTGATAAAATCGAAAGTGTATACACACACATTGGGGATTTAATAAATGCGAAGTTACCACTCTTCCAAAATATACCTACTCTATGGATGGGAGGTTGTGTGAGAGATGATTTAGCAGCACATTCCTGCTGCCAGATATTTTTCTATCCTACACATAATGCATATCATTCATATTTCAAAGTCAATGCGGTGTAAATTCTATGATTCTTTTCATCACATTTTAAAGCTTTTGTATATACTATTGACCATAAAACATGGCCGCTTATTTTCTGGCTCTTTTCTTTCTTGAATTTAGAGACACATCCTGTTCGAGTACAGTAACGAAAACTTGACTACCTTTAGGCAATTCCCTGAAGTTGTTATTTCAGGCTTCACTTTTCAAAAATAATGTTTCTTGGAATTGGTGGGCCCAAATTAGTGAAAACACACATTTTTAATGGGCTGCTGTCGCTAAACTGTGTTTATACAAAGAATGATTAATTAAGAAGCATCTTTAGCATTGCAGCTTTAATATCTATCTCTTCTTAAGAAGACATAGAATAGAATAGAATTTCTTCATTGTCTCGCTGACAAACTCCGCAAGCACATTACAAATCACATCGATGTCAATATACATGTAAGAATCATGAGGTGCAAATGGCATCGAATAGGCAAATAAAAGTAAGAATACAAGTGAGAAAGCTATTTACAAAATTTAATAAAGGAATTCTTAAAACGCGACGTTTCTGCAAAAGGAGCACGTAAACTATTCACACGACGAGTGGCAATACGAGCACTTAGATCAACTGAAGTAAAAAGTTCACGAAGTAAATGACAATCATTATTCATAACGGAAGACATAAGGTTCTCACCAGTCTTGTTCAACATAACACAAACAGATTCTTCGGGAGCATAATCAATTCCCATGATGCGAAAAACACGTTTTCAATCCTAACAAGAGACATCAGCAGGTAATTGGATAAGTTGCAAAAAGAGGGGAATGCATAAGACAAGACGGAATGAATAAACGCAAAATAACATTTTTTCATAACATGAATAGGACAGTCAGATCTGCGCAAATTACGGATAATAAAGATACGTTTAGAGGCTTTTTTCACAATGTAATCAACATGCTCATTCCATTTTAAGTCACAAGCAGAAATGACACCAAGAAACGTAAAATGATCAACTTTTCGAAGAAATTCGTTATCAGCAATCATAACATCAGACATGACAAGATTTCTCTTCGTGATAACATCCATTACCATACATTTCTTCTTGTTCAGAGATAGGTGACATGAATCTGCCCAATTCACCAAGTTGTTCCACTCCAGCTGAAGATAATCATCGGATTTATTTCTAACGAAGTGGAGGAATAGTATATCATCAGCGTACCGAATTATTGACGTGTTGTCTGACATAGGCACAAGATCGTCCGTAGCCAGGACAAAGAGAATAGGGCCGAGGACGCTACCCTGACGCACCCCACTAGTTATTTTAATCCAATTGGAAAAATCACCATTATACATAGCACGCTGGTACCTGTCACGCAAAAAACACATAATCCATTTGATGAGAAGAGGTGGAAGTTGAAATTTAGCACAAGCATTCACAATAATCGAGTGAGGAAGCTTATCAAAAGCTTTTGAGATATCCACTGACATCACATGAACACATATAATTGTAGAAACAGGAAGTCGACAACCCACCGGAAATCTACAACCACAAAAAATGCTCTAAAAATATAAATACGGACGTTCATAACGTTGACAATAATTATTTGATTAATGTCAGCAACCATGAGCTCAGTCGGAACTGTAGAATTCAAAAGAGAGCTATTTGAAATTCCTATCATGATCGGATGAAAAACAGGAAATCGACATCAATAATAATAAATCGACTCTCATATCAGATCATAGAGTAAGGTGTGGATTTTCCTGGACGCACAAGGCCTGATTTCAATTATTTATGGAGCATTTCAGCATAAAATCAAATCAAATGGAATTAAAGATAAGGTCAATCAGGAGAAAAGCAGGCAGTCGACTCAAGCTCTGATCAACGAATCCGAGACATTGAGGCAAATATAACACAAGCATGTACCTGAAATGATTTCATCGAGCTGTAGACAAACTTCAGCAAAAAAAAACGGCAAAACCGGGGAAAATACAGCACCAGAGTCACAAAAAAGAGGAGAAGCTACTGGAATTTATTCACTATGCCACATCAACATAATATTCGGCCCAGGGATATTCTGGCCATCATTTGACAATACTTGAGACACACATCAGACAGTCAAAGTCTATTTCGAATGAGATTTCATCGAGTTATGTACAACTTCAACATCTGAAACGTGTGAGAGTCGGAAATCAACACACTCAAGACGACAGATAGTTGCATTTTTCAAAAATCTCTTATCCAGCAAAGCATTCAGCTCAGAGATTATCTAGACATCATTTGAAATTACTTGAGACACACATCAGACAGTCAAAGTCTATTTCGAATGAGATTTCATCGAGTTATGTACAACTTCAACATCTGAAACGTGTGAGAGCCGGAAATCAACACACTCAAGACGACAGATAGTTGCATTTTTCAAAAATCTCTATCCCAGCAAAGCATTCAGCTCAGAGATTATCTAGACATCATTTGAAATTACTTGAGACACACATCAGACAGTCAAAGTCTATTTCGAATGAGATTTCATCGAGTTATGTACAACTTCAACATCTGAAACGTGTGAGAGCCGGAAATCAACACACTCAAGACGACAAATAGCTGAATTTCTGAAAACACTCTACCCCAGCAAAGCATTCAGCTCAGAGATTATCTAGACATCACTAGAAATTATTTGAGACGCACATCAGACAGTCAAAGTCTATTTCGAATGAGATTTCATCGAGTTATGTACAACTTCAACATCTGAAACGTGTGAGAGCCGGAAATCAACACACTCAAGACGACAGATAGCTGCATTTTTCAAAGCACTCTATCCCAGCAAAGCATTCAGCTCAGAGATTATCTAGACATCATTTGAAATTACTTGAGACACACATCAGACAGTCAAAGTCTATTTCGAATGAGATTTCATCGAGTTATGTACAACTTCAACATCTGAAACGTGTGAGAGCCGGAAATCAACACACTCAAGACGACAGATAGTTGCATTTTTCAAAAAACTCTACCCCAGCAAAGCATTCAGCTCAGAGATTATCTAGACATCATTTGAAATTACTCGAGACACACATCAGACAGTCAAAGTCTATTTCGAATGAGATTTCATCGAGTTATGTACAACTTCAACATCTGAAACGTGTGAGAGCCGGAAATCAACACACTCAAGACGACAAATAGCTGAATTTCTGAAAACACTCTACCCCAGCAAAGCATTCAGCTCAGAGATTATCTAGACATCATTTGAAATTACTTGAGACACACATCAGACAGTCAAAGTCTATTTCGAATGAGATTTCATCGAGTTATGTACAACTTCAACATCTGAAACGTGTGAGAGTCGGAAATCAACACACTCAAGACGACAAATAGCTGAATTTCTGAAAACACTCTACCCCAGCAAAGCATTCAGCTCAGAGATTATCTAGACATCATTTGAAATTACTTGAGACACACATCAGACAGTCAAAGTCTATTTCGAATGAGATTTCATCGAGTTATGTACAACTTCAACATCTGAAACGTGTGAGAGTCGGAGATCAACACACTCAAGACGACAAATAGTTGCATTTTTAAAAAAAATCTACCCCAGCAAAGCATTCAGCTCAGAGATCTTCTAGACATCATTTGAAAATACTTGTGAGGCACATTCACAGGCAGTCAAAGTCTATTTCGAATGAGATTTCATTCGAGTTATGTACAACTTCAACATCTGAAACGTGTGAGAGTCGGAAATCAACACCACTTCAAAGACGACAAATAGCTGCATTTTCAAAGCACTCTACCCCAGCAAAGCATTCAGCTCAGAGATTATCTAGACATCATTTGAAATTACTTGAGACACACATCAGACAGTCAAAGTCTATTTCGAATGAGATTTCATCGAGTTATGTACAACTTCAACGTCTGAAACGTGTGAGAGCCGGAAATCAACACACTCAAGACGACAAATAGCTGAATTTCTGAAAACACTCTACCCCAGCAAAGCATTCAGCTCAGAGATTATCTAGACATCATTTGAAATTACTTGAGACACACATCAGACAGTCAAAGTCTATTTCGAATGAGATTTCATCGAGTTATGTACAACTTCAACATCTGAAACGTGTGAGAGCCGGAAATCAACACACTCAAGACGACAAATAGCTGAATTTTTCAAAGCACTCTATCCCAGCAAAGCATTCATTCAGCTCAGAGATTATCTAGACATCGTTTGAAATTACTTGAGACACACATCAGACAGTCAAGGTCTATTTCGAATGAGATTTCATCGAGTTATGTACAACTTCAACATCTGAAATGTATTTTTAAGAATTTGTGTTGCATCATTTGGAATATTAAATTCAATTTTTGAAATTCGATTTCGCTGCTGAATTCATGATGAGACTTGCGCTTTACATAATTTGCTGTCTTCTGATGACAGCATGTGTTATTAATGCAATGTTTAAGGAACATTTAATCGTTGTTTATGCGAACCTTCTGTTTACATTTTCATGGAGGATCTAGAGGAATATTCATGTTGTGTATTCGTTTATTTAAATTTCACTAACATACAGTTGGATATTGAATTTAACACTAATCACCGAGTTCGAATCTACTTTCGTGCGATCCTCGCATAGAACGGAGATCTCCTATGTCGACTGCATGCACTAAATGGCACCGCCGAGCAGTCAGCCCATTCACGAATTCTTGGAAAAATCATGAGCACACGCGCGCGTGATCTCGGTCTGTGATTGAGCGAGGAAAGTAATTATTTCTGTTAGAGGTTGAATCAAGTCAATGTTTGCGATTGTTTAGTGCCATCCATGGGCCAACAATTGAAAAATGATTGAAAATATGGCGATAGTTTTTGAAAGAAGTGTTGCTGCCCAGAAAATTTTAGGGGAATCTGAAGTCTTTTAGCGAATTTTTTCGAAAAAATGTCCTTCAGACATGGTCAAATGTTCACACAGCGTTAATTAAAATACAATATTTTTCTTAAAATATCCGCACGTATGTATTCTTCTGTTACTGTGAGTTTCTCCAAGCATTTTTCTCTGAAGTGGTCTCTCCAACAAAACTGACAGTATTTTTTACCTACCAAGAAGACGCGTGAATTCATGAAATGCTGAGACTCAAAATGTCGAATAAAAATTAAATTTTGATGTGATACGGGGATGGATATCTGCATAAAGCTCAATCTCTCTCAGATCGATGACAAGTAGTTATATCCATAGGTTGTGACCTTGTCGGATATTCACAACTCATTGAACAAGTGCTATCTCTTGTATAACAGTCTCCTACTAGTCTTTATCATCTCAATTACGATTTCCCAACCTATCAGATGCTTAAATACCTAATTTACTTTATCACAAGCATCCAGGAAACTAGTCGTCACACAATGTTCAATAATGTTCCAGTTTTTAACTAGGAATATACGTTGGTTCAAACGTGCCGATTGGGTGACCTTTTATTGTTGCGCTGATGGGTGGATTAAACTCAGCTCATATAATAAAATCAAAACTCGGCGGGATAAGAACAAACCAGTATTGTCAGAGCTAGCATACTATCTCCCTAAAACACAGGGAGAGGAGTATAATGATCTCCCAGATGCAGTACACCGACGAAATACGCTTAACCCTTTCGCATCAGTTGACACGGATGCTAATGCATAGCAGATCAATGTGATCGCGCTCCCTAACATTCGGACAGACAATATGATTGGCGGTGCCCGTCATGTTGATTAATGTTTGTTATGCATTTATGTAAAAAAATTGTGTCTCTCAATGCAAAGATTCAGGTTTATATATTTGATTAAAGTTCACTGAGTTGATGAAGCTAACAATCTTGTTGCATTTTACTAAATCACTCACTATTTTGATTGAAAGACACGCAGAAATGTATTCATGGCTGCGATTCGAAACTTAGGTTTTGATGATGCGGCTGTCCGGTACTGATGATGGTGAAAGCGGTAGTGATGGAGAAATATCGACGTCTGACAGTGAAGATGAGAAAATAACATCATATCTAACTCCCTGACATGGTTGGCATTTTGTAACTTGGTGAAAACGATCACAGACCGGAACCTTTGCCTGAGTTTACAGGATTGACCGGCTTGAATCCGTCGATACAATGTGCAGAAAACGCAGACGACAATCCTTTTTTATCAATCTCTTTTTAACAGATGAAATATTTCCTACTTTGAAAACTGTGGTTCGAATAATATCGTGTTTGACAGGCGTACGATGGAGGGTGAAGGTTCGAGCATGGAGAAAGATGCATTACGGAAACTTTACAAAATGCTGCATTTCTGTTTGCCATGGCTCTGAACAAGGAAAGAAACGACATAAAGTCGTGTTGGGGTTTTTAAACCCAAGTCTCGTCCTTCGTTACAATACCAATATGGGAGTTGTCGACTTGTTGGATGCCTCTATGCATCACTACAACTTTAACAGGAAATCCTGCACATGGTATTACGGATTGCATCTGATTCATATAATTCATAGAAATTCTTGCAGAGTTTACCAGCATCCAGGTGGAAATGTGACATACCTCGGCTACACCATCGAAAAATATCGGATATTGGATATCTCAAGGTGGTGTACAAGACAGTGTACATGGAGGTCGTCCTCGTTTAACAGCGGTGCCAGCAAATCCTCAGCTAGATCACTATCCATCAAAAATTACCACACGTGTAGGAAATCCTTCCAAAAGATGTCGAGTCTGTTATTTGGAAGCCCTAGCACTGTGCTTGGAACAGTTCGCTTTGCCTAATCATTATTGAAATTTACATGAAAAAATACAGTTGACGCATGCATCAGGTGGCGCTCTATCCGACGTGCACTATGGGTCTAATCAATTTTAACTTGATCATCTTGTGTAAATATTGTGCCAGGTTTATTCCCAACCGGAAAAATAATGCAGCGATAAAAGTCAGTAATATAGGCCAATATACTTAACACATACACAGTAATATGATTGGTTAATATCACAAAATATCAAAATTATGGTTATACATTCTTCAACGCAGTTGTGGTCTTAATGTACTTGACTGAAAATTTTGGAAACTAGATTCCTATAACCATAGATGACAAGAAAGAAACATGCCGGCACTCAACTTATAAAATACATCCGCTCTATTCACAGTTATCATACCTACGAAATTTATCCAGAAACTTGAATTACATACAGTAGGTCTACCTAAAACTGTTGAAGAATAATATCTACAAATGTGATGTTGTGATATAAACCAATCATGTTACAGCTTGCGAATAACCTCACACGATTATTTCGCACATTTTATACGGATCAACATGAAAGCCTGAATTTCTTTATTCAGACAAAAAATTTCGCGGGAATCATAATAATCATGAATAACTAATTTTCTAGAAACCTTAATTCAATATCGAAAAACTGTAATTGCGTTGTGAAAGTGTAGATTGTTGCAAAATGTAGTGTTTGATGTTCTGCGATATCAGGCAATCAGTGGAGTTTGAGAATATTCACAGATACCGTAGTAGTTTCCATACTCGCACGGTTTTAACAAGGAAATAAACTTTGCCTTCAAAATATCGAATACAATCGTACAAAAGCATCATTTCATGCTCTTTTTTTAAAAGCAATGGAGTCCAAGCATTGACGGTTTAAATGTAGCCTCTCCCTCCCTTACCATAGGGAACTAGCATGCTCAATACAATAAACAAAAATCTGATAAAAACGGAATGACTTTACTTAAGATTGCCTCATGAGTTTGATCAGAAGTCAAGATGTTCAGAGAATTTCTTAAAGTCTATAGTTTCTCATAAATGGTAATAGTATCTTGTTGATAACAAACATGTTGAGTTTAATTCAATTTACCGTAATTTCGTGCTCCACAATATAATCATGTGGTAGCTATTTCAGCGGATGTATTGGCCTATCTCCTGACGTCTGCATGTGTAAACCTGTTTACATCATGTTCATGACATGCCAAAGTACTGATGACAGTAGAATAGCAATAATGACAATATCTGTGATCAACTTTCTACCTGGTGCATACTAAAAGCATTTTACTGCTATGATAACGCTGAAGTATGTCTCTCACACGAACATTTGCTAAGCAACCACAAAGAAGAAAAAAATATCAGTCCAATATCATTCATCACCACAACGGTTTGTAACACTCATCTCATTGATGGGATTTCAGAAACACGGATAGTTATGTGCTCTATTAGACTATGCACAATTAATCACGATAAACGCGTTAGTTTCACATTATTGCGAAATATCAAATAATTCGGGATTTTGTTTTACCGACGTTAATTCTAAATGCCGTAGTCAAACAATACAAAAATTTGTACGGTTGTCGATTTACTGTACAAAAGTCAACTATACTCTGCTGCTTTATTCTACAATATTTTTGCCTGAAGGTAGACAATTCCCTTGCATAAACATCTATCTCGTGATTGATATGTAGACCTTTGGAAAAAAGCTAATGACGACGCAGAAAACTTGATCTCTAGTTATCGGAAATCGACACCGGTTGTTGATTTCCGAAAGTTGTCAATTTGTAGGCCCTGATATTGTAAAAGTTGTAGATTTCCGCTCTTACAAGTGCACCACCAGAGCACTCATCAAGATGCTGCAAAATTTTGTGTTGAGCCGCCACCAGTGACGAGGTTGTGCCATATCCAGGTCTAGGAATGTAAGCAAACTGAGAAGTGCTGACAGAAGCAGTCACACGAGGAAAAAATGAGTATGAATTTCTTTTTGAGATTATACGTTCCAAAAATTTAGAAATCACGGACGTAAGAGAAATAAGTCGATAATCAGCAACCATAGTAGGCTTTGTTTCTTTGGGAACTGGGCAAATATTGGCATATTTCAAGGTAGAAGGAACAACACCATCCAGTAAGCTCCAATTAAAAATGTATGTCAAAGTAGAGCACAACGACTCAATATTATCTCGGAAAATCCATGTAGGCAAACCATCAGGACCACAAGAGGTACCCGATGAGTTCCGAACCTGTGAAGAAACATATTCTGTCATCAGAAAGGATGCCTTGTCATCATTGTCAATTAGGTCAATATCAAAAGGAACAGTTGCAGACTGAAAAACAGACGCAAAGTGATCACCAAATTGATCAGCCGTCAATGTCGTAGATTGCGAAGGCTTCTTGCAATTTGCTATATTGCGAATTAGATTTCCAAACTCTTACGAGGAGATTTAGAGGACAATAGCATCATTGATATGGTTTCTTTTTAAGATACACAATGTATTTTCGTACTTCATCCTTCAGTCTTGTAATATGTAGACCATGTTTTCGATATTAGATAGAAGCATTGTCCCGATCATCCATCATAATTTTCAGATAATCGTTAATCCAAACTGGGTCATTGACTGATGCGATATTTGACAGTGCGCAAAAGGGAAAGCACAGATCACATAAATAAAAACAAGATTTCTGAAAGCGCCTCCGTAGCCTTCATCCAGATAGAAAAAGATTTGATAATGCTCAGCCAGTCATAAGAAGAAATATAACCACGAAAACTTTGCCGAATTAGACTTTGAAAATGTTCTAACTTTCTTTTTGGTGGTAATAACCGGACCCGGTGGGAGAAGGTTTTAAATCACGACACATCAAACACATGATCAGAGCCGGCATGGGTGGCACAGCTTTCGGTTTTTATCGGAATGGAAATTGATGAAATTTTGGTCAAGGTATTTTGACACCAGTGGGGAAATCAACTATATGCGACACTTGGAGACTGTTTTCAATGATGCCATTGAATTTACGGAGATCGTTAAAATCACCAGCAATGATAAGTCGAGTACCAGAGCCATACTTAACCATAAAAAAAGTTGAAAAAAGAAATAATGTAATGGTATTTGGACTACAGGAAGAAGCTACTTACGCTGATGAAGAGACTACTGATGATGAAGAAGAGGAAATAAACAATATTTTAAAAACTATAAGTGAAACTAGTAATATAAAATGTGTGTCTGCCAGGCGCATTGGTAACGAGTATAAAGAAAAAATTGAGAATATAAATGGAGAAAAAGCGAGGACCTGTAAGAGTTAGTTTTCGATCGGTTGAAGATAGGAACACTTGCATTTCAAGATCAAGAATATTGAAGGAATCTCGTCAATACAATCACGTCTACATCAAACCAGACTGACTCGCGTACAGATGGTGAACGGAAAGTACTGGGGGGGGATGGATGAATATAAATCGAGAAAAGGATAGTGGCGAGGATGTCATTATCTAATTTGGAAAGATTGTTTCAAAGAGGTGCTCAATCTCAATGACTTGATGGGAAACTACCGCTACCGAAAATTTGTTTACAAATGCGGATCTATAAAGAACAAGATGGATGAGTTGTGTGTTTTCATATCTAGCCTTTTCTCCTGATTTTGTTGCGTAGGTTGAGACTTGGCTAGAAACCGGCTATTATGAACTCTTCTTTGAACTTCCGTGATTTATGTTTTTATACCGAGGCGATCGCTGTTCCGGTAGAAAAAGGTGGTGGACTGTGCGTATGGACTAAATTTGAATTTTCATGTTGATTGCCTCTTTACTCAATCTATTCACCCGGAGGTGGGTGGAAGTATTGGTGCTTCGAATCATGTAAAGGCAATTCATGTGTATTTTGACATTAGTGTATTTCCAACTGGAAGCCTCATTGAATTCTGTAGTTCGCAATCATTGATTAATTATGTTTATAGATTTGATTGATGATTATTTGATACAGTTTCCTGGGTATTCAGTCTACATTTTGGGCGACTTTATCGTGTTGAAAATCGATGACTTTCGTATTTCATTTGGGCTTGAAAAATTTAGTTCGTGAAGCAACCAGATCTGATGCTATTTTGGATATGATGCTGTTTCCTGATGTTTATGTCTCTCATTATTCCCAGCCTGCTGTGCTTCCTCCTCTCGAGTGCCAGTGATCATTGCCTTATTCTTTGAGCCCTCACAAGGAATTTGTATTCGATTCTCGATGCACAGAAGTTATTCGATCTAAGAGCCTCAAACACATAAACGTTTCTTTGTCATCTCTTTTGAATATAAACTGGGAAAAATATTCTGGATGACCTAGACTTGAATGAAAGCATGTGATCTATTTTACAATATATTAAATAACGCTCTCTCTTATATACCGAAGGATATTGTAAAAAAAATCGTTCTTTGATAAGCCGTGGATAACGAAAACCATCAAAGTAATGATTAACAAGCGCTACAAGGCTTACAGAGCAAAGGATTGGACATTGTTTAACCATTATAAGGAGAAGGTGAAAAAGCATATATATAAAGCCAAATCAGAATGGTAGTAAATCTTTTTTGACTCGGACAGCTCTATATGGGATATTTTTTAAAATTGTGAAACAAAAATGGTGTTGAAGACAAGAATTGGTTGTCCAATGTCCATCCCTAAGCTTCCAATCTCCACAGTTCTAGAGAAAAATGAATCACAGTCTGGGCCGAAACATTTTCGTTGATGAACCTGCTGTTGACTTGCAGATCACTGCCTTTACTTGCCCAGAAGCTGCGAATTTCCCTCCCTATCTTATCGAAAGGTATCTCAAAGGTGTGAAGCCTAAGGCATCTTCCGGCCCTGACGGTATACCGCAGATTATATGGTCAAAGTTTTCTTCAGCGGTTTTCTTCAGCGTTGGCAGTACCCATTACAATCATTTTCAATAAATGCCTTGCTGAGGCGGATGTTCCATTGATATGGAAAAAAGCTGACATTTTACCTCCGCCTAAGTCAAATCTCCCAAAATGTGATAATATCCGTCCAATATCTCTATTGCCCATACCTGCACGCATTTTTGAAAAGCGGCTGATGTGTACTTTGAAAGATCAATTTATCTCGAGATTTGATTCTAGTCAGTATGGCTATAGACCAAAGAGCTCGACTACTTGTGCTTTAATAGAAGTTGAAAAGTTTATCACATCTTCTCTTCAGGAAAGAGATATCATAGCCTGTCATGTACTGTCTCTAGACTTGTCGAAAGGATTTGACAGAGTTATCACACGGTCTCCTTCTGAGCAAGATAAGATATGCTTTGACGATTTCACTGTGAAATTCATTGGTAACTATCTCTTTCAGAACGGTTTCAGCGTATTCGATGGAACGAGGACTGCAGTGATTTATCCTGTCAAGAGTGGTATTCCCCAAGGTTCTTCTATCGGCCCTCCCCCCCCTCCCCCCCCCCCCCCTTGACGTTTGGATTTTTTTTTCTGTCTGATTTTGGACACTTGATGACCATGGTGATGTGCTCTTATGCAAATATGCTGGTTTTTTTCTTTAATGATATTATTATTGTTGGAAAAATAAATAATGATTGTACTGCTACTCCAGTATCATCTGCTTTGAGAAATGTATTTCAATGGATGGATGACAATAAAATGAAAATCAGTTGCTTTAAGTGTCAGCAGATGTCATTTCTCACCGAGATGTAGATCATTTATCACTATTAATGATTCCAGGTATTCAAAATGTTAACAAGTTTACGCTTCCTTGGAGTAGTGTTGGATGCGAAACTTGATTGGAGTTTTCACATAAGCTTAATTTCAAAGAAAGCATCATCAAGAATTTTCGTGCTTCGAAGCTTAAGACCTTTTTTATCGACTGTTGATCTTGTGACCATTTACAACAATTGTCTTCGATCTATCCTAGAGTATGCAGCGCCACTTTTTGTCAGTTTGAAAAAGAAAGATGAGCATGAGTTAGAAAACATATAGCGTAGATCTCACAAAGTGATATGTGGCTCTTCGAATTGTCAATGTGTTCATTTTCTTCCTCTAAGCTATCGTCGTCTGATACTTGGTGTCAAATTGTTTACATCTCTTGTTGAAGACTCAGAGCATTCACTACATCACTTAGCTCCTCAAGTATTACAGTATTCTGGAAAGTTTCGTATGCCAGTAAGTACCTAAGCAATGAGAAAGAGCTGCTTTATTGTCACAATGATTAGGCTATTGAATAGTGGTTTTTTGTAATCTAGGTTTTTTGCGTACTTCCTTCAGCTTTGAAATGTGTCTGATTATTATTGTGTCTTAATATTTTTCTGCTTTGTTATGTTGTATTACGAAATCTTATGTGTTGTACCTTGACTTTTAGCCTCACGATTTTCATTATTGAGCCATTCTGAAATATACGCTTATTATTATTATTATAATATCATCCACAAGTGAAGTCAACTGATCAATAGCGTAATTATGGGAAACGGGATCGTTCCAGAATGGATGATAAACCATTATTATTGCCAGTTGTAAATCAACAATGTAAACGCAAAAAAATTCAGAGCCAGAAGATAGCGAATTGAGGCTATTGAACTCAATTGTAGCTGCAGAATATTTTTCACTGATATACCAAATAATACCACCACCACGACCAATTACACGATCTTGACGAATTTTTTTTTTTTTTTTTATACGACGAAATATATTATAGTTAGAAATATGAAGGAAAGAACTCTCAATCTCCTCACTAAGCCACGATTCAGTCACAATACATCTTCCAGGAAGATGTTTGTTGATCAATATGTTGAATTCATCAAACTTACCAATTAACGATCTTGCATTAACTTGTTGATGTCAACAACAGACACATGAAATCACATGAAATAGGCGTTTTTTGCGAGAAGTTGAGACTGGAGCACATTTGACTTCAACCAGGCATCTGGCTGAAGGCATCTCAATCGACTCCGAGTATTAATAATCATAATCAGATGGATTAGAAATGAGCACAGGAATATGACGAACATAGAGTCTATGGTAGACCAAACGTCTCCGAACTTCTCTGGAGACACATCTGCATCGTCGGGTGCGTAGTTTACGAAGATCAGATACACTATACCGAAATGTAGAATCAGCCATTGCACACACATTGAAGGTAACTAGAAAGACAACAACGACCAAGAGTGAAATTCATGCGATCGCAAGTTATCCGACCGTCTGCCAGCATGACTGACAATCGAAGACATCATAGATATACAAACAAGCAACCATCAAGACACACCCTCATCATGGTTTAGCTGGCAAAATAATTCGTGAATGTAGAGTCCTAATAAGAAGTGTCTGTGATCAAAATGGATTTTTATGACGAAAGAGACATAATGGAAGAACGATGGTAAATGACGTGTTTGATCGGTTTTTGCAATTAGTGTGATAATGGCGATAATGGAGAATGAGAACTGACGTCACGGTTCTTTCCTAAAATTTAATGTTTGATTTTAATTTTGTTAATTATTTTATCTTTTTGTCATTTTTAACAATTTTAACAAAAAATTCAAATTGCAATTAAAATGCAACGTATGACAAAATGAAGAAAGACAATGCAATGTGTGTCGACCCCTAGCTTACAAAACTTGGGTAACGCCAAAGACGAATAAGCCGCCCGGTTCGATCGTACTGAAACTACTGAAACTACCGGTACTCGATCCGATCCTACATGCCCTCTCAAACCTCTCCCTCCTGCTGAAATCGAATCAGCAACGTGTCAAAGTGCGAATGGGTACAGATAGTCTGCCAGAAAACTCTCGCTTGTTTCAGGGAGTAGAACGGTTCCACGGAGTGATGGAAATGGTCATTCTCGTATTTAGTGCAAATATGGAATAAAAAATAGAAGGGTGGGGGGGGGAATAGGGGTACCCGAAAATCACTAGGTGTCAATAAAAACTTTCCGTTAAGCATGCATATACTCGTAATTCATATAATGTACAGCTACTATACATTTTTAGCTACTATGTATTTTTGCTACTATAAGTTGTTTTAGGCAATTTACAAAAGTTTCAGCAGCAAATTATGTCAAAATCTGAAAATTGTCAAATTATGCGAAAAATAAAAATTAGAGCCCAGATTAGAAGCTACAAAGCTACATGTTCATGTTAATGAACAATACAAACTGCTTCTCTTCTACTCGTACATGTATCTGAAATGTTTTCACTAATATGCATGTATACAAAACCATAGAGCAAATATCTACAGTGATATGACAAAACCACTTAAGTCCAAAAACGTAAATTTTCAGGAGAGAGAAAAACGCGTTTGGTGTTATAACTCGAAGAATATCAATATATATAAACTACTTTTTTTACGAAATGACACTATATAACCTATAAAAGTTTCTGTGAAGTGTTCATATATTCAAATATGTCGATCGGTCAGCGCTACAACCACTAAGTGGTTTTGTCATATCACTGTAGATATATTAGGTAGAGTGGTAACTCCGCATTTATTAAATACCCAATGTGTATACACTTTCGGTTTTATTAAATGAACTCAAAGAAGATACAGTCGGAATTGTTTCCAAATGTGAGATATGCATATTTATGCAACTTTGAAGAAATTACAACGGAATCGACTGATCATGATAGTATAAAGCAGATGGAAATGATATTATTTTACAGATCGTCCGTGTCATGACAGCCGGCGGCCGGTTCCAACCCGGCTTGACAGTGCTAAACAAAATGCATTATCTCAATTATCAATGAAATCCAGCCGAAATTGGGAGACAAGGAAGAATTCAGTCAATATCAGTTTTTGATAATTTGATTTTCGTACAAAATGATATTTTTGTAGACCTAAAATGTCATCATTTATGCCATAGTCCTTTGTACAGTCTTCCCTTCTTCCCAACATCGCTTGATAATGAAGTGTCACATGCGGAAATCTGTAAAATGTATAAATCAGCAAGCTTCGCTTCAAATGCTTACTTACTGTAGGCAGTCAATTGCTTTCAATTGCAAATATTAACTACATGATGCCAAAACTGAATGCTTTTTAGGTAAAGAAATCCACACTTATTCATGTATAAATTTGTAAAACGAAGACAAGGTCAATAGCAGAGTGTATTGACTACGTCTTTGTCAATTCAATAAAACAGCAACTACCTCTAACAGAGCAGCAAGAACTTGTCTTCGTTTTGCAAATTTAGCATCTAGGTCAATGGTGAACCGAATTTATTATTCATATATGTAGAAATTCTTCGTATTTTCTTTCAGAATGCGCCCCGGATCACTTTGACATGATGGAACGTGATGAATCGATGATACGCAAACAGTTGTGCAAGAACCTCCCAGAAAATGCTTCGGCTAAGCTCAAGCACTTTCTCGACTCCTGTTTTCGCATAGATGCCGAAAAGAGACCTTCTGCCAAAGAATTGTTGAATCATGATTTCTGTAAATGCAGCTTGCCCCAATGATGGTAAATGTTGCATTAGATATCTATTGTCTTTGGCGTGCCCTTCTGACATTCGAAATGGATTATGGAACAGTTGTGCTAGCGGTTATTGAAATTTTGAAAATCAATAATACTGTGACAACGTGAAATGAGCACATGATTGAATATAGGCTTCGCGGACATTGACATGGGACTCGAATTCCCTTTCATGACATAATTATTGTCATCAGAATTTGTTTCTCATCTTCTGGGTTTGTGATAATTGTGAATTTACATCAGCATTGCCAGTTTCATATCAAACAGACAGAGTTCACAATTTAGATGCGTTCGTGGATAAGTGAAAACTGAAAATTGCTCACGTCGATGAAGACGCATTCGTGTGCCTCACTATCAACATTTCAGACATTTTAACAATCTTCTTCAAAATTGAGTAAGATCGAATGTGTAAAGTGGTCAACGGGCCTGTTAATAAAATAAAATTCAACATTGAACATATTCAATAATCCGTCTATATAACGACAGCAGAGCGGCGAAACGCTTGAACAATCTGTGAAAAATTCAATGAAGTCAAACTAATAAACTGTTCCCGTTGTTGTTGCCTGTTCACATAGAGAAGCGAGGTATAGTGTATAGTTAGCGCGGTAGACAAAAGATGATTGCAAAAGTTAACTCTACCCCTCTCTTCCCCAAAATTGATATCATGATTCGGAGCTCTAAAATTTGAGATCAATTTCTGGTAATTACTCGCAAACTACAAAGATGTACTGATGAATCTTTAGTAAATGTCAACACTTGTTCTTGACATATTTTAGAATTTTGATTGCATGCTCTGTCAACTATATTTCTATATGAACAAGTCATGATAAAAGTGAAATTTGTGCAGCAGAATGTAACAGTTTGGCACAATTGAATTTTACATTTTTATCAAGCATGCTACTTGAATTTTATTAGAATATTCTGTCGGTTAAATCATTTGAATTTGGTGCTCTACCGGCTGACTTTAAGTTGATGAACATGGTCAATGACATAAAACTTAGGCAGTTATTTGAGAAGCTATATTTTCTAAATGTGATCTCCATGTACATGTATGTTGAATGATTTTTGCTATATTCTCTATTCCCAATGAGAATAAATGGTGGTGTACATGTGGCATTTACATGGGCCCCATGATTGGTTAGATCATGGGATTTATTACATCGTCCCATGACTAGCCAAGCATGGTATTTTCGTGGCATAACCCATGTTTCGCCCATCTAGTTTCATGCCAGATCCCATCCTATATCTTATGAGTGAAATTTTCCCACCATTGTACCACACATATCACATGTTACGAGATCCTGTCCCCACTATAATGTCCCATTACATAGCGGTTTTAAATCTTCTTGTCGACAATTATGTATGTATTTTCATATTATTTATTTATGGCGATCCATTCCTTGAACACGACACGAAGTATAACTCGAGAGTTTGTCATTGTCAGATTTAACGATATGTCACAGTTATCTTGCCTGTTTGCATCATTGTAAACAATTGCCAAGGCCTACCCTGTTGATTAATGAGTCATTGCACAATGTTAATAATTGCACTCTGTTAAAAGTTAACAACTAAGCTGCTCAAAAGAAATTTGAAGTTAGTAGTGGTTTTTATTTTCAATGCGGCTTTGTATTCAAGGTTACTGTCGATTTCGTCGTTTTGAGCGTATCTAATTTGAAGAATTAGTTCTGATGCAGCGGATCGGTAGCACAAGAAATTTCAAAAGTAGGCTTCAAGCGTCGTCTGCCTTTATTTCTTTTCAATTATTTCAACTTATGCGCAAACTGTGGACTTAGATCTTTGATCTTCAATTCTTATAATCCATCGTCGGCCAAAGACAATGGCTGTCGTAGGCCTACTATGATGGAAAATGTCTCCATGCCAATGAAAGAAGTAGCATCCACTTTTACAACGAGAGCTCACTTATAGCGAGTCGGAGCATGATAGAAATTCCCAACCTTGTTCCCAGCTTTTATATATTGCGCCTAAGAGCCTCGCGGACATTTCGAATAGGAGCACTCCTCACGAGCTACTGTTCCAGTCCGAAATCGTCATAAAGTGAAATGAAGTATTTGATGTCATCAACTGTAATCCTTGGGCGATTTAAAAAAACGTATTTCAAGAAACGTCGATAACAGGAGGATCGAGTACGCGCCACTGGCAGAGCAAAGTCACATAATCAGGGCTCCCACTCCTGCGCAAATGCGCAAATTTTTAGGAAATTCCAATTTTCTGCGCAAATTTGACACTTTTGTTGTAAAAATGTTACATTAATATCGACCTGGTATCCATGAAGTTTTGAGCAAAAAGTTCTAAACGTCGCCAATTGATTTCCTACCATCGCTGAACCAAATGAAAAAGTCGACGGTTTCATTTAGATTACGTCGTGACAGACAAGTTATTCAAAGATGACAGCGATATTTGCAAATTTTGGCAGAATGTACGTGCGACTGAGAGCTATGAAAATCTGTCAAAGTTGGCATTGGCTGCTTTGTCTCTTCCCCATGGAAATGCTGACAGTGAACGGATTTTGAAGTATGTGTCGCACAACTTGAATGAACGCAGTGCTATAAAGTCACTTACTTTGAATTGTCTTTTGTTGACGAAATGTGGACTCATGTCGAGCGGATGGACTAGTTTAACTTTTCCCTTCTCTGACTCGTTGGCGGAGAGGCTGATATCAAGATATCAAGAGAGGCTGAAACGACAGAAAGAGGAAGAAGAATTGAAGGAAATGGAAGATAAAAAACGAGCTGATGCTGCAAGAAAGACTGCTGGCAAAGCTGCGCTGGAAGACATAAAAGATTTGAAAGAGCAAGCACGCGACCAACAATCGAGAGCCGAAACTAAGAGAAAGCAAGCAATGGCATTGCTGCCAGTGCAGAGAAGGAGGAAGCAGCTGCAAGAAAAATTATGGACAAAGTATTCCAAAAGCGACCGCAGGTTGACGCTGATTATTCACAGCCTTCGAAATATCATAAGAAATAGAAGTGTGCAGTTCTTGCTTCTTTCATCATACTTCATATTATTGTTTCACGATTTTTATATTTTGTCTATACTTTTATATGACACCGATTTGGTTGTTTTACAGGTTCTTTTCTTATACTATTACATAATATTCGTTTTTTAAAGAATTCCTTCATGGTTCAAAACATAATATCGACTGATCATTCCGAATAAATCAAAATGCCTATTGAGTTTTAGTAATCATGCAAAACAAACGTCATAATTATGCTATGTTTACTTAAGTTTGAAATATAAGCTTCTAACCATCAACTGTCTCGAACGTTTTTATTTCCAAAGTCATTATTTCCAAAACAAATTCATTTTAATTTCATCCTCGATATCATCATTAATAGAGAACATTTCTGTCTTTATCGACAAAAACTTATTGATTGTATGACAAATATTAAACCGACATCTACTATGTTAGACAGTACCTAAATATAATTCCACGATAGGAAACTTGGCCCGTGAAACGCCTTTAAAAAACTGCATAATTGCGACTGCACTTCCGACTAGTATACTGCCACTCTTTGTATGTGCACATTCATTTTAAAATTGTTTTATGCTTACAATGCCAAAAATTCTGTTTCATATATATCTCGCTGTTTCGTAAGATTTTTACGTTTAGATCTGCCCCATATTGTATCGAGATTTCAAATAAATAATTGTTTGAATACCATAATATAAAGATATCATAAACATGACTTTTCCTTTGTTTTTAAAAAACTATTCCTGGATACATCACTTGCAGCTAGTAAGTATCGATAAATTACATGCTTGACTAGGCCCTACAATTAATTACATACATAATTACAAATAGGGAATTATGCCTAAATTACATGTGTCCTACTTATGTAGTAGTAGTAAGTAGGATTACTTATACTTGTAATCCTAAGTTGCTTAACTCTTAGATAACTATCACATGATATAATAAAATATTGATTGACAATCATTTTGCAGTTCATTAGCTCAAACTTTGGAAACACAAAGATGGCGACACAGGGGGTCTAGGCACAAGAATTTCGAATTTTATCCCTGAAATCAAAAGCTGCGCAAATTTTAGCAGCCTGCGCAAATTTTCGCAAATTATGGAGTGGGAGCCCTGCACATGATCAAAGACAATGGCTTCATTCAACTTTGAAAGATGTAAATGGTTCTACATCAGTATTCAGATTCTAGAAATGAAGCATGAATCTAGTGAATCATAAAATCACGCCGTTTAAAAAATTGAATTAATAACTTGAAATTTCAGCCAAGAGAGCACGAATAATATCGCGACTTTTTCATGAAGACTTCCATTGTTATGCGGATAATGAAATTCCCTTGATAATCAGCTTGATTTACGCTCAGTTAGGATGCTTATTATCAAATATTCATTCCTTTTGATATCCAACTTGTTTCATACTACTTATATAGGAGAGTCATCTCGGTAGTATATAAATTGAGAAATTTTGACATTTTTCAAAAGTGCTCAAATAATTTTTTGGATCACGGGAAAATTGAATCTTTTGATATAAAAATTTTCATTGTATGCATATACTTTTTTGAGTCGACACCATAGAGAAGGGATATATATACCTACTCTATCATACTCTATGGTGTAGTCACTACTCTATGGTAGAGTACTTACTCTATGTTCCATTATCTTGAAACAATCAATTTTAGAAGAATCAGTAGGCTGTGAATCCTACAAATCGTGTTCTGAAATCTTGATAAGTCTTCTCTATGGACATCGAACATGCTATTTTGGTATTTTTGAAGGATCGATTTTGTTATCCATCAAAATAATGAAGCCATTTCGAAAACTTTCTTCATTTACGGCGGGAATTTTGAATTTGTAAAAATCAGTCTATTTCAGAGCTACAGACTAAATTTCGAAAGTATTCAATTTTAATATTTTTTAAATAGCATTTGATCGTTTGCTCATTTTCTGGACGCGCCTAAAGCTGAATCTGTCGAAGTATCGCATGCCACAAGAGGTCCTTACACGAGCCAAGTATTCATCGAGATGGCGAACCGAAACATGTCTTGACTGTGCCGCTGTGAATTTGCCTGTATCTCACCGCTATTTTCCCCTCCAAGCTTCATGTAATTTAAGCTCCACTCTTTTTCACATTTTGATTCTGCAAACTGAATTACTTGCTTTGTGGATGCCGTAAACTTGCTCTTGTATGAATTCAATATTATTGCCCTATGGATCTTTGTGTCAATCCTGTCACTCTCACTGCTGCCGAGTTCCCCGTCGAGAGAGGCTACAAAAGTGTGCAGGAGTGGATGAGCACATAAGAATGACGGCGACGACAAATTAATTGTAAAACAAGAGGGCATTCTAATTTAACTCAGTGTTGCATGAGAGAATTTTGATGAAGCAAATGAATATTTTGAGACTGGAATCTGAAGTTTTTCCATGAACAGGAAATTTGATTTACTGAAATACTTTTAAAATACTGAAGGTAACATCAGTAAATATGTAGTCCTACTAAATCAAGCTTTTTTAGTTGATTGCCTAAATTGTATGACCGGAAGTTGATTATTTGTAATTGGAGGTAATTGTAATTGCAATGGCCTTTGTCCGATTTCTTACAAGTAGTCTCTTATTTTATTTATCTGGCAGTTCACATGTTCCGTCTAAATACCGTCGTCAATCAAGTTTCTTTGCTAAGCAAGTCTGTTTCACTAGTGCTCCAAGCTATCTGACCTATTTCGTTGCTTTAACCAGATCAAAATGATGTCTAAATTTTGAAACCATCAATGAATCGTGATGATCATTGATGCTTGAAAAGCTAGGCTTAATTACAATTGTAGTGAATGTGTGCTATTATTCATGTACATGAGGAAGTTTCTGGTAGTTTATATAGTACTTTTTGATTCAGTAGCTGACAACGACGATTGTTGCCTGCTCTGGTGCTTAATGGAATAATACCGCATAACGGGATGGGGTGACTACGGACACTTGATTAGATTGAACTAACGATCATGAAAATATCAACATGAAACACTTGCATTTTACCGAGTATTTAAAAAGTAAGTCAGGAATGCTCAGTCATGCATAACATCGTGTTTTCTTCTGATCTCGTCGTACTAATCGGTACAAATTCCGTGAGGAACATTTTGCTGGCATGAATGTCTGCGTAGCAAGCAAGGGTAGAGAGCCACATGTATATATATTACATTATAATATACCATAATATTTACTAGGATCAGTTATGTCTTTAGAAACCATTGGTGAATACCGGATGTCTTGATAGAAGAAGAAACTCATGATTTGTAGTTTTACTACAATCAGGTGCTGCTATATTATCTGATTTCTGTCCGAAGTCGCCCCATTTCGCCCAACAACAGTAAGGTGACTATGCTAAGCCATTCATGGCGATGGAATTTTTGTGTTCTATGTATCTGCGGAAGCCTTGATTGTCAACAGCTTTTGAAGATTGTATGGCATGATGCAGCTCTCTCCGGTCCGGAGCTGTGTGGGCATAGTGCAATATATGACTGCACTAGTTTGGAAAAAGTACCTCTTATGGATAATTTCCATGAGGTGCTACAGTTTTGCTGTGATATCATTGTAACTTGACGGCATCGGCAGTTACTTTAAGAAGGAGAACAATAACCTCATTCGAGTGCTGGCAAACTTCTGCTTCTCCAAACATGTCCTTCACTGCTTGTCTAATTCGATTGATTTTGTATTCTGATCTGATTGAATTCAGATTGATTTTCAAAATCCATTATTGACCTAGATGATTGAGCTCCATGCCTATATTGCAACTTATGTTCGAGCGTATGCGCGTGAAAACACATTTGCAGGTCAAACAAGAAAATTGGGCGAAACAAGATAAAATTGATGAAATTCTATCAATCCAGAAAGCGGCCACCATCACTCGGTGCTCTCACTTGAATTCGAGATACAGTGGTAGGCTAAATGTAAATAGTATGTTAGTATAAGTTCAACCTTTAAATCCACATCTATGTTTGAAACGAATTCCGTTGAATGTTGTTGGAGTTTATTGGGATTTAGAATGACTCAAAAATCACGAGATGATCTTATGGCGCAAAAATATCCTGTTATAAAATTCATCCTGCCTGCTTTGCCAGCTGGCAATCAGTGCGTGAGATGTAATCAGGAAATCAAATGGGAACTGCGATAAAAATTCCAATTGCTTTTTCATCTGAATTACTATTTATCAACTGTCTGTCGGTGCACTGGGACGCAGGCTGTGGTAGAATAAGCAGCTACTATATTGGGCTGCAAAAGACAAGACTTATTTCATAATGGCGGTGGCGCTCTGCAAATCCAGTTAAGAATCATTCATCTTCAAAGGCTAAAAATAATGCCTGCACGGTGTGAAATCACTTTGTAAAATCATTCAAGAAACTCTAAACAGCTATAGGAGATTCCTCAGGAGTAGCACATACACATTCGTTGTGTTAAGAACTGAAGTAGCAAATCGATCATCGCATCGCCATGCGAAATTTGCCATGCGTGACTCACATACATCAGTGAGACAGACACGCAGCTTTAGCAGGCCGGTCTACTTTATTGGTGGAGACTGGAGACACACAGGCCTACACGAATAATATAACAAGACTAAACGTCATTGGCAAACCCTGAATGCTTGCCATCAGACGACTCGGAATCTATTGATTGCTGTAAAATGCTAAGCACTAAGCAAATTGCGTCGTTGGGTAATGCCTGAAGTTATAACATAAATGCATTAATACCTCACTATGTAATACGAAGCATTAAATTGCACTGTCGCCCAGTACTTCGAATTTTCAATGACTGGGCGACATGTCTCCTAGTTATTATGTTAAAAAATACACTGAGGCTGACTCATGACAAACTGCTAAATGTAAGTAATTTTTGAAGAGGCTTGCTGCTTGCTGAACGATATATTCTACCTGAAGGCATCACCATGTCGAAAAGAGGAGTTTCGAAAACGCAACTGAACATAGACTTTGATGAAAATTCATTCATCAAGCACGTGCCATGTCGTTGGTTGACGCTGATCCCAGCCGTGAAACGGGTGCTACACATGGAGGTAATTGAGGAATATTTTCTGAAAGTTATTCCTGAAGAGGCTCGACAAAACAAGACCGAGAAATAAAAGGAAGTCAATGAACGCTGGAGAAGAATTTGTTAGAAACTGAAGGACCCGTCAGTCAAGGTTCAATTGTATTTCTTGGCGAGTCTGGAAGATATTTTTCACCCATTTCTCGTTTTGAAAGAGAGGAGCCGATAATTCACATCCTCTATGGGAAGCTCTCGGAACTGGCACGAGCTGTCATGCTTCGGTTTCTGACAGTGGATGCGGTCGGGGATAGCAGAGGACAGAGGTCATCAGCTCTTGCATGTCGATTTGTATGCAGAGGAGAACCAGTTGTCGAATGAAAGGTTTGTTGTCGGAGAGTAAACAGGGAATGTTGAGTTGAAAGCGATGAGGCCGGAGTAAAGGATAAGTGCAATTGGAAAAATCCGAAAATGTTACCAGCGCATAACCGAATTTCTCAACAGCCTTCTTCCTCTACAGAACAGAATATTCAAAGATCTGGTCGTATCACATCGTCTAATGCAACGGTCTGTTCTAGGAGTCGACTCAGTAACACGCACTGCACGACAGATGTCATTCATTGATGAATCGTAGATCGATGTATTGGCTGACGAATACAAGCTTTATCAGGCACCGGAAATTCCGGATAAGTGGTACAAAGAAACCGAAACATCAGGATACAAGCGAATCGATAATTTCTGGAATACTGTTTTGCAAGAGAAGAATGCTCTTGGGCTGCCACGGTACCGAATTCTCAACAGGTTTGTGCATGGCGTTTTGTCTCTTGCACACGGTAGCGCCGACTTTGAGAGGAGCCCATCTCAGAACAAAGCCATTGTTACCAGTGATCGTGTGGTATTGCCAGATGAGTCAGTTACCGTAAAACCTCTATTTGAACGGCATGCCGCTCTATTTTTCAAACCTTTCCCCGCAATTAGAGGTGCCGTACAATTAAAGAGTGCCGTTCTATTTTTCGACTAGCTGATCAGAATTTAGAGATGAAATTTTCAGTAATTTTTATCTTAAATCTGTAAATTTTATAGATGAAAAGCGAAAACATGCAACATAAGAACTCTGCATATATCTATTTGACAAAAGTTAACAAACACGGGTTACCGGTAATCACTGGTTAGAAATCACAAACTCACTAGTGAAAATCAAGTGACACGTCGCTGTTGTAGCTGTCCTCGTTATTCGCATCACCTTCAGCATCATCGTCAAAGTTCTGATTGATTCCACGTTCGACACCAGCATTGGCTCGGGCTTTCCGAAGAAGTTGCAAACCAGTCTGAATTGGAACGTCTGAGTCTGGCTTGAAACAATGGATCTGGCAATCCTCCGAGCCGTCGAGAGCGTTGGTCAGTCCGCATCCTTTGAATGACTTGATGATCAGATCCTTCGGCAGCTGATACCAGGCATCGACAATCCATTTCGAGTATGCTTCCATTGATGGCGCTCGCATGTTGCCGGATTTGGTGTAGCTCTTCTCGCCGTGCAACATCCAATTCTCGTAAAACTGTCTGATTTTTGGCCTTGAATGGGGCATTCCAGTAGACGTCGGGGGCCTGTATGAATTTGGTGCACCCGCCTGGAATCACGGCCACGTCAATCTGTAGTTTCTTCAATTGCTTCTTGGTGGTATCACTAATGTGACAACGGTATGATTCCCAGGCCAACAGGCGCTTGCCAAACATTGAAGAACCTATGATATTCTGTAGAAACTCAGAAGTCAGATCGTCAATGAAGAACGTGCGGCCGGCCCAACACAGATGGAGAACACCATGATATTGTTGAAATTGAAAGTCAGCATTTTAAGCATTCTTTCACATCTCACAACATCAGAACCAGTTCAACCGTGGAAGGGTTTGATTCGAAGGATATGTAGAACATTTTCAGAAGTACAGACTGTGCATTCTAGTGTGTTTTCAGTTCGAATATTCAACATTTATTCCTACACGGAAGACATTACATTTTGCCGTCATGACATTGAGTAAAGTCAATATATGCTGTTGATAGACTTTCATAATCAGTTATTTGAAACGTATGGCAAAAGGAGTCGATGTGTTGCAGTTTTTTCGTTTTTATTCAAATGTAGTTATAAAGTTTTCTCGTTTCAGAAATGAAAGCTCACACTGTTTCGGATTCTGATCCTGAATTTGATGAAGCCGAGACTCCCACATTGCCTTCACCACCTGTTGCGGCGGTGTCATCAAAGTCATTGCCAACTAAAATTAAACGTAGGAAACGAACAAAAGAAGAAATAGCGGCTGACAAGGCTGCCAAATCAGCTGCTCGAGAAGAAAGGGAAAAACAGCGTGAAAAGCAGCGAGCTTTCAAGCCTGGTGAATGTTTCAAATATGTGGAAGCCAGCATTGATAAATCATTGGTCGAAAACCAAGGATTTGGTCCTACGATATTATCAAGCTTAAAATCTTTGTCTGGCTTATCAGTGAGAATCGTCACTGAACGTGAGGTATGCCTATTATATTCATATATAAATTTGACGGTACAATGCAGTTTGGTGGATAATCTTACTGGCCCTATTAGCTGCTTGACGCTTTCCTATGCAAAAATTAAGGTACAAACCAAAAAGCGAGAAAGTACGAGCAAATTTAAGTGATGATTAACTTAACAAATCAAGGCCATGATTGATGCGCTCAGAGACAGGGGTTCAGAGGAGTAGAAAATAATTTATCTGCCTTTTTAGACAGTGCGACCGGCAGACATTTTACTCAAAGAAATTGTACACATTGTTTGCAGGATAAAGTCATCAGTCAATTGTAAAATTAAGCAATTGCAAAATGTGCCAGCGTGGCAATAAAGTCTGCAATGTCGACAAATAAAGTCTAATTAGTGTCAAAAAAGTAGAAGGAAATCGGGTATAAAATATCTTTTTTAACTCAGTGAAGAAGGTTCATGACCCGAAAGGTCGAGTAAAACTCGTTGTTCTTTTTATTTAAATTAAGCAAAGGATTTGCAGAAATTCAAGGGAATGAGATGTTTTGCTCGAATCTGGCTGCAACCATTTCATCACAATCATGATCGTCCGTTTGCTGCCATCACTTATACAATGATTATTTCTATGACTAGAAATTTGTTCAAAATTGCACTATCCAGGTTTGACGAGCTGTCGCAGAAACACAACAAGCATCGCAGATTTCTCTGAAATCCCGATTTCTTTGCATTCAAGATACATTTATTTGATTAACTCATTTTGTTTCAGATAGTTTTACCACCTCAGTGTGGCATCATGCGGTGGCGACGTCGACAAACATCATGGGATGAAGCTTGGCAATTTGAACCTGACGTCTTTCTCATTCTGCCATCCGAAGCCTTCCTGTGCATAACGGTAATATGAAGTCATTGCTTTCAGTATCGGCTGGTAGATAGGACCTACATGCTATTTTTCATGCAATCAATCAATCCGGTTTATTATAATGACAAAAGCTCCCCGATAGCGAGGGTTGACCACTCCTTTCACTGCTTTTCTTCCCCATTCATCTCTGTTTGCAGCTAATTCCTTGGTGACATTTCTCCTTTTCACATCCTCTTCGATCGCACTTATCTTCCTTGTTGATGGGCCTCTCCTGGAACTTCCTGTGATTGTGGTTGTCATCACTTACTTCACCGTCTCGTCCTCCTCACGACGCATGACACGTCCGAACCACCTCAGTCTCTCTCTTGTCTCAAATGATCATCCAGGTCAATCACTTTCAGTCTGCTCGCTATCTCTCGGCTATATATGGTCATTTCTTTTCTTCAAGTAACGGAGGGAAAACCACGATTGACCGGTGTAGTCGTCTTTAATTCAGCGACAAGTTTCGATCGGTGCTTCGGTCCTGTTCACGCAAACGACTACACCGGTCAATCGTGGTTTTCCCTCCGTTACTTGAAGAATATGAAAGGAACCGCGCACTGCATCTTCGTGGTCATTTCTATATCCTTCAGGGTCACACGGCATCTTAATCTCAACATCCGTCTTTCTGTGGCTTTTAATCTCCGTAGATGCTCAGTCTTCAATGCCCACGTCTCTGCTCCGCATGTCAGGACACTGCGAACACACCTCATAAACCAGGCCTTCTAATCTCATAGAGATACCTCTAGTACACAACACACCACTCAAGCTCCTGAACTTCAACCAAGCTACTCTTATTCCCGCGATTTCGGCACTTTCGGCATCACCAGCATCGTTCAAATGATCTCCAAAGTACGGAACTCGCTTACACATTACAGCTCGTCATCATCCAAGCGAAACCTTTCTAATTCTTGCCTTCCTCCACCTTCACTTGTCTTGCACTTAAAGTCCTGTAGTGCTCTTATCAACACTTTATGAACTTTGATAAATTTCAAATCCTATCCGAATCGTTTGTATTTGACATCAATTTATGTATGTTTGACTGGCCGCTTTTTATGAGTAATAGCGCTACATCGAACGTAAACACTAAAATCCAATAACTTATTTTCTAGTGCAGTATAATGAGTAGGTTGGTATCAATTTAGCGGATAAAGTAAATCAAATATATCTATATGGTTTATGTAAATTCTTTGAATCTAGTGCTTGCATGTTTCATTTGTTTGGCTATTCTTCGTAAGTAGATGAATAAAAATTAAAGTCTGTAGTAGCGACGTTTTGCTACGGTTGTCTATGAAAATCGAGTAGTGGCTACTTACGAGAAAAAGTAAACGAATCGGAAAATTCGATAGAGATCAATATACCATAGAAGCAAAGTTGGAATTCTGCTTCTTGGATTAGTATCCTAGAAGTTGTTGGAAATAAGTTCGTGGATTGCCCCAGCAATGGCATATGCTGCACAGTTGAAGTTACGGAGCTAAGTCAAATTGGTTCTCGTGCGAAATGGTCTTAAATGGTTTTGATAAAACTGCCCTAGTAAAAGTCTCGAGATAAAATGCAAATAACAGAAACGTCCTGAGCAACATCTGAAACCTACGCTTCTGCTACATTTTAAGCGGAAAATGAATAGTCTCTGAGTTTGAAGCCAGGTCTACTTCCACTGGCAGTCAGAGGCTATTGGTTTTTCGACTAAAATTTTAAGAGAAACATAGTTTTTGATGCTGCTGAGACCGTCTCTGTTATTTAAATGTTTTGAGACTCTCCGTGGGACAGGTTTGAGACCAAATTTTAGGACCACTTGGTGAAAATAGCGTTTTGACCAGGAGCCAAAGTCACACTTTGCCTTCAGACCACTGTCTCATTTGTCATGCGATCATGATATTCAAACTGAGTGGGTAATTCTGTAACCGTCCACGATAAAATGTGAGCTGTCCGAATCATGACTAAAAATGTATGTGCCTTCTTGTATGTATTTGTGACTTCTCAAACTGTATGTAATGTTAAGGCAATATTACCCGTAGTTGAATGAATAAAGTAAAAACCACACCAATAGGGAAGAATGTTTTTCTAACTTAAAGCATTCTTCCCTATTAGTGAGGTTTTTATTTTATTCTTTAACTGTAATCCACGCTGCTATACTATCAGCCGCATGTCAGGTCATTTCTCCAGAGGAAACGAGTTGAAAGATTGAGTTATAAACGGACAAGAGTTTTCCGGTAAAATATGCAGCATATTTGTCTGAAAAATTGTTTTCATCCATGAAAAATGTGGTTCGAATTTAGGACGGCATCGGCGTTAAATCGCTGGATGGTCGATACACGTTGTTTCGCAAATTGTTGGTGAGATCGGACACTGAGCTTGCAAGAATGCAAAAGTTGAGTGCCTCGGATACTCCCAAGATACGTGTAATTTTGCTCAATGCGAATACCGATTTCAGTGAATCTGCTAGTCTTTTGTCTGGTAGATCGATACCATTATCTACATTATTGTACGTTATTGATGTAGCGTTACTGCGCATTTGTGAATTTGTGATAAGAAATCATGCAATATGCATGTATATCAAACATATCAAGCCACGTCCGGAATAATTCGTGAGGGCACTTATTGTCTCACATTTTTAGGCAATTCCCACCTCATCAGTTTCACTATAATATTCAGCACTTCGCAAAATCACTCAATTATTTAGAAACCGTAGATGAAGTAAAGTAGGTAGTGTCGACTCAAAAAAATGTCAGCATACTGACACTTTTCACTAAATTAAGTTTCACTTCTTATCAGAATAATATTGTGCACCCATGTCATGGACCCATATATACTCATTGACAACATTTTTGAAACATTTACTTCTTTAACTTCTTTTATTTTTGACTGGTATATACGAGGGTCATCCCAAAAGTTCGTGCGCGTGAAACATAATCATTTATTATAACATAAAAGTAACCAAACGAACAAAGTCAACCTTCAATATAGTCACCTCTGAGAGAGAGAGATAACCATCTCCCATCGGTGTGGCAACATGGCAACTCCATTCACAGTGCCTGAGGAATTCAAATCACGAATAACACTGTTCGCAGCATTCCTGACTTCGTCCAGATCACTGTAACGTTTGCCTCTCAGAGGTTCTTTTAGTTTTCCAAAGAGGTCAAAGTCGGGAGGACTCATATCAGGGCTGTAAGGAGGATGGGGAATGCATTCCCAACCTAGGTGTTCAAATGTTTCTTGAGTCACTGCAGCACGATGACAGGCGGCGTTGTCATGCAAAATCAATGGATTTCGGAGATTCGCGACCTTTCTTCTAAGGGGCTTGACGGAGATGGACACGGAGTGTAGTTTGAGTAGTAGGCAGACAGTTACAGTCTAGTCCACGTGGCACGTAGTGCGATAAAACGATACCTGAAGTGTCGTAGGCTGCAATCACGTCAGTTTCACAGCAGAGGGCTTCTGCCGGAATTTGATCGGTCTGGGAGATCCTGGTCGTGTTCCGCCATTCCGCACTTTGCCTTTTCATTTCAGGCTCGTAGGACCTCACCCAGGTTTCATCAATGCAACTACGCGGTCGAGAAAGCCTCGTCTTGCTGGTGGTCGACGAAAGGAGTTGCCTTGAGATTCGAACGAACTGTCACCTTTCTGATCACTGGTGAGATTGTTCGGCACCCAACGAGCGGACAGCTTCCGCATCCCGAGATGGTCGGTCAAAATCCGATGAACAGAAGACTTCGACAAATCCAGGTTTTCGGCGATTTCCGTGCATGTCCATCGTCGATCATTCGCCATTAAGTCACGCTACCTGATTCACAGGACTCCTCAACACAAGCACGATGGAGGTCGGCCGAGCGAGTCGCGTCTTTGATGCTACCGTCGCCACTTTGAAAGCGTTGGACCCATTTCTGCACGGTTTCGTAGAGCCATGGCGGAGTCCCTACAAGCTTCTTCTAAAGCTTGGCGAATATTTCTGCTGCCTTTATATGGCGCAATGTCATAATCTTAACGAACGCACGTTGTTCCTCGATGTAACCTCCATGGACGAATGATAGAAGCAGTTGTGTGATCGAAAATGGCGTGATAATTTTAAATCAATGTGCTTTTGTTCATCGAATACCGACCATCTAGATTTAAATCAATTTAATCAGATATCTATGATTTTGAATTTGAACGGTGAGGTCTGAAATTTGTCATGGATATGCTTTGCTAATTGCGGTTTCAACACACTCTCGAAATACATCACAGAAAACCAATTTAACATTCAATTTTCTGGTTAAAACATAGGTACGAATTGCCGCGCACGAACTTTTGGGATGACCCTCGTATACATGTATATATGATACCTTGATAATTTAGTCACAATCTCCACCAAGTCGCTAGCACAGAAAAACAACGCATGCAGCAGAATCAACTTTAATAGCGCGTGTGCCCCCCTCTAGCTCCAATACATTCCGTAATCCGAGATGGCATGGATTCACAAAGTTTCTGAATGAAAGATGTTTCAAGGAGAAGCCACTGCTCTGTCAGTCTTTCAGAGAGAATTTTCAGGGACACTGGTGGAAGTGAATAGCGGTCTCTCACTCGCCGCCCAAGCTCGTCCCAGACTTGCTCAATGGGTGACAAGTCAGGTGAGCGTGCAGGCCAGTCAAGGGTTTGCCTGTGTATTTACTTACCCCTTGATACTGTCCACCGTGACGAAACGCGTCGGGGAACTTTATTTAAAAAAAAATAAAAAAATCGTCTAAATTGAGGGAGAGCTATATTTTTGTTTACATCGTGGAAAATTGAAAAGGTTTTGAATGTTCAATCTCCTAACAGTGGTCTTGCGTTGTCGTCTTGGAAGACGAGATCCTCCACCCTGACCACTGGGGCAACAACAGGAAGCACAATTTCATTGAGATTTCTCTCTCCAGTCAACGTGCCTTTGATGATGACTGCTGTCGTTCGTCCGCCATGCCAAATGCCACCCCACAGCATAACACTTCCACCACCATATCTGTCGTGTTCTTTAATACAGCATGGTCAAAGCGTTCACCTGGAAGACGATGCGCTCTGACACGACCGTCATTGAAATCCAGAGTGAATCTCGATTGATCTGTCCTACATAGAACTTTCTGCCATGATGGTCCCATTCCGTGAGGCGATGGGCATCACACCAGACAACTCGTCCTTCTGCGGTGCTCAAAACTAAACTCAATGGAAGATTAGGACAGCTGGTCCGTCGCGATTGAATTCCAGCTTCTACGCAATCTTCGGTAAGCCGTATCGAACGCTATCAGTCTATATTTGAGGCACTCTTCCTTCCAAGTGTACGACTAGCTTTGGGAGTGACACAAATCTATTCCTCTTTGCAGCTAAAACTAGACGGTGCGGTCTGTCCTTCCTGCAGACTTTCTTGGTCGACCAGATCCCTTCCTTCTTTTTAAACATCTTCTGCTTTCCATCGAACACCTCACCACCTCCAAACAACGACTCTCGATAGTTTGCAGCTCTTCGGCAACACTCGCACAACTTCTACCACATCGAATCATTCCAATAGCCATACCTCTGGTAAACTGATCGTATGCCATTTTATTTTACAAAAGCTGGATTTCAGTTCACGTTTATGTTCAATTTGTAAAAGCAATTGTGACAGTTGTATCGATATCAAGAATTTGAAAATTATGACCACCATTAGATCTTTCTCCATTCTCTAATTGTGTTGAATGGTAATACATAGAAAGCGAGATATTGCATCATACCTGAGAAAAAAATGAAACAAACTTCAATTCAAGCCAATGATAGTTTGTTTCATTAATTATGTCAATGAGTATACATCTTTTACAGTTGACTATGATCATTGTCTTTGATTACGATATTTTGCTCTTTTTTCAGTGTGAGGTAGTTTGTGATATGATCAAGCTTAAGAAAATACCAAAGATATTTAATATACCTTTTCCATTAATTATTGACACAAACTGCAAAGTAGATGTCACAAATGATTTCTACGGATAAACATTGATATTGCTCATGCTCATGTAATCAAAGATCATTATTTTACAAAATGCAGATTTGCATGACGTTCTATGGTATTGTTAATTTCTATGCTCAAAGCAAAGGCGTCAATGGCAAAGGCATGTTATGAAAACTGCAAAATAGATGTCACAAACTGCAATATTAATTGTCACTTTTACACGGTTGGTTGTAGTCAAACGAAATCAAAGGGAAATATGCCACTTCGAGTAAAATCTTCCGACACGTCCCATTTGATTAAGGCCAACGAAGACGGTCGTGATTATATCGCACTGCCAATGCATCGGCATCAATCGAAGGAACCGCTTATCGAATCATAAGCACCCTTTAAGAGACAGCAACAGCACCGTCGAGTGAGCACTACCTGCTACTCGACCAGGGGAGAAGCAAGAATTCTCTCCATCAAGAAGTGCCTGGAACTCTCTGATTGCCTTTGTACAAGAGAAGCTGACGGAGACTTCGTTGAGATGAGGGAGGAGAAGTTAAGTAAATTTCCATCACACACACGTTTCCCACCTAACCTCCAAGTCTAACATCAATTTACAATCGCGCGCGCTGGATGGTTGCCTGAATCACCATGAAACACTTGCGATCGTTTGCCAACACGGTGGAATATCGCTGAAGTCAAAGAAGAGATAACAAAAAAACTTTCAGGTTTAGGAGAGAAAAGGCATTCAGCGACATGCCATCTTCATCGACGAAATGCTGGTTATAATGTCTAACTGCGGAGGACTCAAGGGCGATCGCCTCAAGGAGAAAGGCATTGCGCATCGTTGAAGGACCGAAGGAGAATTGAAACTGTTGTGAAATTTAATTTAACCTTATCTTTCCAGTCTTCTAATGTAAAATTATGGTCTGTTTCTTTCAGCGTGAAAGTGAATATAACATTTTTTTAGCGATAGCTAATGCTCTATTTTGAAAATGTTTAAAGTCATTAGGTAATCAGAATCGAGTGATGCCTTCCACGAACTGCGATCAACTGCTGAGATGCCGATCATTCTATGTTCTTATATCAATGAGTCAACAATAGTTGTGGGCATCGATTGCTATGCTGCCAGAGCCAATGTTTCATCACATTTATTGTTTTATTATGGGAGTGGAACGGGGGAAATCCCACACATTGACACTATGGATTCAAGCCAGGGCAGTGAATCGTAATTGCACATTGTCCTCTTGAAGAATTTTACTGCACTCGCTGTGTGAGCTGGTGCACTATCATCCTAAAAAAAAGATGAAATTAACGCAAACGTCGATGTACAGACCCACATTGAAGCCTTTTGGTTCCACAGCCACACAAGCTCTCTTGCCAGACGATAATCTGCGAATTCCAAGCCAGTCTGATTAGACGTCCGGTTGCTTCGAGATGTCATGAATCTTTTTGCCGTCCTGATCGAATATACCATTTTTACATTTCTTATAACCAAATTCCTCTTGCCAAACACCAGAGAGTCTTTCTTGGCGAAACACTTCTTACGTTATTAAGATGTTTTTTCACTTTAACCAACTGCACTTCCCCTAAGAAAAAATTACTGTCTCTTGTCTCGTCGATCACCATACCATGAAACTCTTATCCATTGATA